>OZ038477.1:123876174-124186174 GCA_964036315.1 Acanthosepion esculentum | reverse complement strand
GCTGTTTCAAGCATACTAATTTATTAACATGGCGCACTCTGCAATGCAGTTTTGCCGCTTGCAGGGTGATTTGCAGTCTGTCCATTTCCATGATGCAGTCCACTCATTTCGTCGCTGATTGAATTCCGCATTAAATCAGGTTCTTCAATGGAGAGTGCTGCCAACTCTCATGTAGAAGCTTGCTTGTGAAATAAGTGCACCTCTCCTGGCTTTGAAATGGAAACCCCACCCAGGGCCTTGATTTCATCCATGCCAATCAGTACATCGAATCCAAGAGGGTTCTCTTGTGCTAATAAAGCCTCTATTTCTGAAGTTTCTCCACACACCCAAAGATCTATCTGCCCAACAACACTGGTGTAACTAGAATGCATCACTGAAACTGAGCTGCCACTATTAGTCCAAGTCCACACTACCACCCAGGGGTGCTCATTACAATACTTATCGACAAGATCTAACCTGTCGATAAAGTCCTGAAATGGCTTCACATCCCGGTTGTACGCAATATTGGCCCTATATGATCTATGTTGGGGTCAAAGATGGCATTCCAATTGCCCACTAAAACTACCTGACAAGATGTCAAAAATGGCTCAATCTGCCAAAATAAAACCAGGCCGCTCAGTAGGGTAATTGGGTACATAAACCCCAATGAGACGAAGCATCTTAACCTTTATGGTAATATCCAGCATGCAAAGCCAGCCTATAGATCTGCAAAGATGCACATGCTGCATCCAAAGACTTGTACACCAGCCAAGAAACACCTCTCGAGTGTCCATCAAAACATACTGAACAGAGGAGAAACCTCTTAGACAGAATATCTTCATAGTCACGAGATGAAAACCAGGTCTCCTGGAGACAACATGCATTCACCCAGAGATGCTGAATATTGTGAACAAGCCTTGCCCTGCAAAACTCCAACCTCAGGCCCCCGAGAGACATTATCAATTCACTTAGGGTTGCTCCTCTGTATTGAACATAGCTAGGGTAAGAACACTAATGGCCTGTTCCCCTGAGCCTTGGCCAATATCTCCCGGGAATGTTAGTTTGAGAATTAGAAGTGAACATAAATGTGGAGCCTCCATGTGCAAAGTTCTTTAATTTGACCATGTCATCTCTCATGTAGGCCACTGGGGGCAATAATCTGAGGGCAGTATTGGCCTCTTCAATCATGCTCCATATCTGCCATGTGCCAGGACCTGATTGTATAACTGTAAGCATCCACTGGCGCCTCAGCATCTTTGCTCTTGATATGAAGTTCCGTAGACACTTTAGGCTTCTGGGATTGCAGGTTTGGGCATAGACACTTTTGGCTTTTGTTCCAAGGACACACGACAGATGTCTTCCAAAGTAAGGTATGGAGGCTTGATTTTTTTTCTTCTTTTTTTTGATTGTGTCATAGCCTCTGGGCTTCTATTTCTTTTTGTTGGTTCAATTTGGCAGGGGGATTGAGAAGGTGTGGGGATCAGAGTAGCTGATGGTGTTATTCTAGTTCTAGTTTTAAAGGGTGATGTCAAGAGAATATTTTAGCTGTATTTTTTCTGTTGTTTGGATGATTTTTGCATGACTAACTTTGGTGGGCAAATATTTTCTAGATGTTGGGGAAGACAAAGCAGAGGACAAAGGGCTCCTCACCCCCAGCAGCAAAGATTCCTTTCCATGCTTGGTTTAAAGCTCTTACTTCAGCTTGAGGAGTTTCTCTTCTCAAATGAAGGCTCATATTTTTTCCTCAGTTAGTCCATCAAGATTGTGACTGAGGTGTCACCCTTAGTGGTAGAGGGAGTGAGGATCTTTAGGGGCTTCAGGGGACTGAGTCCTCACTGTCTGGTGTTTCCCTTTGGCCTTACCAATGACCATCCATTCGCCTTTTTCCTTCTCCACAACTGCACAAGTGGTGGGAAAAGGTTTGTCAAGGAATGTAGGACAAGACCCAACCAGGGGTTTGACTGCATAGATTCCAGTGGCTGGCATACACACTACAGGCAAGGCAGACTTAACAGACACAACCAGAGGAATATTTTGGTCAACTGGGACCAGAATTCCAGCAGCCTTCTTCCCTGTGCTGGAAAGGGAGATGTGACCAGTCTCTCTGCACTTCCTGCACTTTGGTTTACAGCCAGTCACAATGACCAGCATATACAGGTTCACTACATCCAGACATTTGGGGATAGAGTGGAAGGCTTTGTGATCAAGCATTATATTGAAGTTTCATTCCCTGTTCAAGTTGACAGTGAAAGCACCCAATATTTCCCTGTATTCCTCAAAGTAGGCCACTAAGTGCTCCCCCAACACTTGAGGAGGGACCACATATACTGCCACTTTGGTCCCTCGCCTGCCTTGATATTCGGTCCAGATGATTAAATGCTTAGTTATCAGTTTGTGGCTTGCCACAGCCAGACCATCACATGATGATTGCAACAGTATTTCCCACATGAAGAAACCATTCTCTTTTATTCTTTGAGGCTTAACCCCTAGAGACATCAATGTTTTTAACAACAGTGTCTTCTGAGAAGTGACAAATCTTGCACTAATGTTTGTCCACCACAAAGACCAACACAACACTTGTTTCAACAATTCTTTGGGGTTCACCAGAAGTCCATCCTTTTTAATCAGATGTCCATAACCTCTCTCTCACTCCAAAAACTCTGCAATGTTGAAGATACATTTTGGTGGGGACTTCCAGCATGAGGGCAATTCCCTGGTTACTGCACTGTCTTTACTACCATTTTCACTTACCATCTTTTGAGGTTGGTTTTCACTTGTTCTAGTTTCCATATTCATGTCTTTATTTTGGCTATTTCCAGCCACTGTACTTTCTTGTTGATTTTGACTATTCTTTTCTCTTGACTTTGGATGTTCTTGACCACCATACATCCATCAGAAAATATGTGGCTTCAGCAGTGGATTTATCTGGGGGCTCATCTATTGACCCAAAGAGATTTTTCTGAAACATGCTGACTTTTGTTGGCCATTATTAAAATATTCTTTTTCCTTTTTATTTTCTAGCTAAGCACAAAAGTGGTTTTGTATAAACAAAAAGAAACTAAAAACAAACCTATAAAAGAAAAAATTAAAACAAAATAACACAAAGTAAATAACAAAAATAAAACACAAAAACAAAAAATCTAAATGCTTGTTATACCAGACAAAGAAACAAAGTTCAGTATGAAAATCTAATGTGACTTAGAAAATTAGACAAAAAAAAAAAAAGGTCCTAAATAAAACCAATAGAAATATTAATAATTTCAAATATAAAATAAAACGAATAAAAAAAAAAGAAAATGGTATAAAAGAACTTTATGGAAAAAAGTTCACTGTTCACACTGGAGCAAGAACTTTAGGACTAAAAGAAATAGAAAACAAAAAACTGCTGAATAAAATCAAAAAGAAACGTTTAAACAAAAAACGGTAGTTTGGTTTAACTAAACTTTATACTGGAACAAAAAAAAAAGAAAAAATTTGAGAGCTGAGAAAATAAAAATAAAAAAAACTGAAATTAAAATTCAAAATCAGATCAAAGTAATTTTTTAAAAAACAAAAAACAACCAAAAAAAAAAGAAAAACACTATAAATAAAATGGATCAAATAAAGATAAAAACGTAAGGAAAATCTCCTTTGTCAGTCTTATGGTGGCATTCAAAACAAGTTTTCACATAAGCAGACAAAAAGTGGTCTCTTATTGGCCAAACATGAGAAGAACACTGACAATTGTCTTGCCATCCATAATCCTTTTCACCCAAAGACAAAATCTGCTGGTTTTTATGTGTGCCTCAGTCAGTTATGCATATTTTTCCATGCCCACCTAGAGGCATTTAATTAGTCCTAAGGCACTAGGTGAGTTACATGACCGTGTATGGCACAGGCGATTTTGTGCCTCTTTTGTTGGGGAGATAGGCCATGTCCATTACAGAATGAAATGGTTAAAAAAAACCCCAAAAAACAGCCAACATTTTAAAAGAAAACATAGTGAGGAGAGAAAAAAGTATGACTACAAGAACTGTCAATTTAAATTTGTGTAGCATTTTTAAAAACAAATATTTTTTAATGTTAGTCTTTTTTATAGTAATAAATTTTAATAAAACAGCTTTAAGAGCAAGATGAATTCTCAGTTGAGACAAATTTAAAGTCAATTAAAAACCAAGCAATGAGTGGCAAACAGATTTAGTTCTAGCTTGTTAAAAGCAGACAAACATTTAAAACTCATGAGAAATAAGCATGCGATGCTTACCTGCCAAATTCATAGGGCACAATAGTAGGGCGTTCATTCTCAATTGACTTCAGGAGAGGAGTGAAGATTCTCCAAGCTTCATATAATTCATCAGAACGAACAAAGTTCATTTGAGAACCAGTGAAAACGTCCAGAATAAGACGTTCATAGGCATCAGGAAATTTGGCATGCTGGATTTTACAGAATAAAAGCAATGAAATGAAGAGAGTTAGTTTGATAAGGTCACTGATAATTTTATGTAAGGTTTTAGCTAATTAGGATTTTAATCAATGAAGAACTTTGCAAATCAGCCAAACAGCTTTAAAGTTTCGACTGTGGAAGAAAATTTGCAATTGCTTAAATTGTTTATCTGACAAGGATTTCGAATTTTACAGAAATTTTAAGATTTTGTCAAATCTCACTTAGTTTTATTTTTATTAAACACCACATTTCAAGACATTTTCCAGTCCATTGCAGGATAAACACCTTTCTCAAACTCCTTCCATGACTATGTTATTCTCTGCCATGTATTGCCAGCAAGGCCCTCAATTTTATCTCTGCACTATTTGACTGGTCTTTGTTGATTGTGTTATTCATTAAGCACTATTCAGACAACCTATTGCTCCATCTGTTATCCTTTCTTTTTCTAATTGTCCTACCAACCTCCATTTTCCATCTCCGATTTTGGTCTGTACTCTTATCAATAATTACCATATTCTGTCTCTAAATTTTCACCAACATTGCTTCCCATTGATCTTTATGCAATTTGTTTTGCAATACCTGGCAATACAGAAAAGTTATCAAACTGATTTAGAAAACGATTTAAAAAAAGATAATGAAAATTCTCATATTTGATAAAATTTGGAGAAATAAATCAAGTGAGATAGATATTGGTGTTGAAATTTCAAATTCTGACCAAATCTGTGATGCTTACTTTTACACTAATGCCCTTGTATGAATCCATCACATTTCTTCAGAGCTGTAGGTTCAATAGCCAGGTAAACTACTATCTCTTGCCTTAGTTGGTAGCCAGTTTAGAAGGAAAACTAAATTGAAAATGCCCTGTAAAATAATCAGGCAGACTGAGCTATTTAGCTTCAGTAGAGCAACCAGTCTATAAGGAAAACTGTGAAATCAAAACCAACCTGAAGAGGAATGAGTTCAACCAGGTCATCTTGCTGTAGATACACATACTACTGCAGTAAATCTAGTGCCCCAACGACCCTAATGGATTACAGGACTCATGATCATTACAGCCGATTCATTCTATGGACTTCATTAGGTACATGAAGGACTTATTTTTTGCTGAAATGCAAATCAGGAAATTTGATGATTTGCATTAAATAGAGAAATACCTCCCCACTCGCCCTGGAAACTGTATAACTGAAGAAGGCTCAAGAATGAATTGGTCAAAACAAAACAAAAACAGCAACAAAAAGGTGTTCATTAATTTGAACACAGCTTGAAATGTTAAATAAAATTTGTATTTTATAATGCATAAACAAAAAAAAATAACCTTTTCTCATTATTTGATCTCAAGAAAATGATGTATTCATTCTTCATTCTGAAGTAGTCTTATACAAAAGAGAAATAAAAGAAATAGCATTAAATCTAACTCTACACTAAACCAACCAAGCTATAGCAAATGAAAGAACAATACTGATTTTAGTAGACTAACCTCATAGCGTTTTTCAAAGGTTAGATCCAGTTCTGTTTCTTCACAGTTAAATGCCATACCAGGAACTTTGGTCATTACTTTCATGTATACAGCTTCCTTTGGCTGGACACGGAACACCAATTCATTTCGCTTGACCAGTCCAGGCTGAAAAATATCTCCAGGCACATCACGGAATTGGATGCGTATTTCAGCTTTTCGCTCATTGAGAGCTGCAAAGAGATTGCAATTCATTGTATAAATGTGAGTACAAAACAAGTGCAAAAGATCATGTTAGATCAAGTCTATTTCATATACAATGGGTACTTTCAATGACCTGTTAATATTGAATGTTCAACATAACATCAGTTTTTTTGAGCTGTGTTTCTGCCTTAGTCAATTTCTTAGATGTGACTAAGGAATCGATGTCAGTTTAGCAGTCAAAAGGAAAAAAGCAGGCCAAAGGAAAGAAAGCACATAAAAAATTTTTTTTAAAATGGATAAAGAGGAGAAAAAGAAATGTCCAAACTGAAGAAATATAGACCAAATGGATAGGTAGTGACTCTCAAAATAATTAGAATTGATTCTTCATGTCTAATTGAACATGGAACTGATCTTAGACAATTAGATGAAGCAGGGGAGTATTCCTCAATAAGCTGCCAAGAGCTTTAGTGAACTTTCTATGCAAGAACAGGGTAAAGATGAGAATAGCAATTTTCTGCCTATGAGGGATTTACAGATTTTGGCCAAAGTTTTAAGCAGATTTATGCCATCAAGGATAGGACAATCCTAATATAACCTGCATTTACTAATAGAAGATAAGAAAAATCTGACATCATCTCCAAAATTTGGTCAGACATATTAAAGTTGAAGCTGCAATTACTCTTTCTGGTAAGGAGGTGTTCATTTCACATATTAGTACCTTCATCAATTGTTAGTACTTCCAAACTCACAAAGCTAGAGAGTGTCCTATTTAAACTCTTTTGGGGTCACAGGTTCCAGTGGTATATCCCCAAATCTGTAACCATCATCTTTTAGAGGACAGTCTGGGAGAGATGGATGTCAAATATAGGTTACATGTGTATACAAAACAATAACAGCATCTGAAAGGAATGTGCCAAGAAAGTTCTTCTATCATGAAGGTTGGCATGTTCCAAGTCTTCACTTGGATCAAGACTAAAATCTGAAACCTGGCTGTTGGTATTAAATATTAGTAAGTGGAAGAAGCATGCAAGACAATTTTGCTCAGCCTGAGGGAGAATACTGTTGCTATGAACTTTGGTACCCAAGTTGCAGTGTTTTAATGATGATGATGATGATGATGCCGCCCTCACCTGGTTGGTGATCCTAATGCTCTTAGGCAGTAAAAGTTCTTTTTCAGTGAGGCTGGTTGTATCACCAAAATGTATCCTTTACATTTACAGATGGAGGAATCTCCCGAGAATGCCTTTTTCCAGTGCATGTTCATATAGTTACTGTATAAATTTGTTGAAGGCTGTACAATTCACAAGTTTCAGGAAGAGTTTCTTTTTGACTTGGAAATCATATCTAACAAGTCAGAAAATGTAATCAGAAGAAAAAAAAACAAGAGTTTAAAATGGATACCCTCTGGACATTGTGCAATCTAGCATTTATGCTAAAAGTGTACAATAAATCCAAATTGTATGGTCTGGAAAAGTGTTCCATCTATATGTAGTTATTTGGCACAATGTATATCTCTCAAAGTGTGCAGATTTGTTATTTTTCTGTCAATCCACAGCTTTTGCTTATTCTTCCCAACTTATTGCTGAAATCCCTTTGCAAAGATGTCCTGCTTCCCTATCATGTTAGTTCAGTTATTTATGATTTTAAATGTCAGCGTGATGCTGAATATATTCACAGAACTATTCTTGGAAGCAAAGATTGATCAGTATATACCAGCTAAGATCCATAGAGGATAGTTTGAAAATTTGACATACTTATTTATACTTCTCATTCTGTGACTGCACAACACTTAATAAATAACCCAACTTGTGCCTCATCTTTTACCAGAGATCTTTTTTCACAATAGTCAACAGAGCAAATTTAGATGACCATTTGTGAGTGCCAGAGCCCATTTATATTAAGTCCAAGCAACCTTCCCTCTGAAAACAAAAGGAAATGATACTGGGTCTAAATATCATGTTTTAGATTCATATTGCTGATTCTCTGGTAGTAACTTTTTCCCCCCTTTTTTAGTTGTTGTGCACATTTATGTTTTGTGCTTGATTAAGCTCTGAAGAGTTAGGAGTGGCTACCCTCCTCTTTTTTGTTATAATTTTCAGTTCACCACTTTACAGTATGTAATAGTTTGTTTTATCTTTATTCTTCCTCTCCTTTTATTTTAATATACAGTGTAACCCGGATATAAGAGATTTTCTCTGGTCCCAAATTAGAGCCATACTTACCTAAACAAAATAGACCAAACCCGGATATAAGAGAAACCTCCGGATATAAGAGACTTCTTCTCCAGTCCCGACAACTCTCTTATATCCGGGTTACACTGTATTTGTATCTATTACTATATAATTTTAAAATATCTGTTTTTAAAACAATATACAAAACTTCTGTCAATTGTTTTCTCCTCCTCACATGAAATTTTAAATGTGAGTTTACACAGAATTTCTGTAGAGAATGTGATTTTTTTTTTTGTGATTGTTACATGAAAGACATTGAACAAATGCAATGCTATAGTGAAAGCAACAATGGACAATAGTTGGGTCAATAAATATGACGTGCTAAATTAATAACAGGATAGTAAAAACCAACCCATTCCCCCAAATTTTCATTTGGGTCATATTTTTTGTATTCTTTTACAAAAATAAATATTGTCTCTTGTAACTGTCTGGAAAATGTTGTCAGACAATAGGACACCATCAATGATTCATCAACACTAATATCTGTTCATCCTGAGAAATTACTTTTCTTTTGTTGTTTTAATAAGTTTGTTGGTAAAACTCAACAATAAAAGTCACCAATATTTCTAAGTGATGACATTCTAAGTTGAATATTATATTTTGCAAGTCGTTCTCAAACTACGAGAAATTAAGATTTCAACAGAAAAGGAAAAAAAGTTCACTCTTAAAATTGTTAAAACATCCAAGGGAAGTAACTCTCGACTTGCATCTAAGAAACCAGGAAACATGAAGTAGGCACCTTTTATATGATTTATTCATAATATTTCAATTTATTGTCCCTCATTTGTTATACAGGGTGTACCAAAAAATTTGACATCAAAGAGAAAACTACTAAGTCTAGCTCAATGAAATTGAACAGTTTAGGTGTTGAACATCATAAGTTTATTATGGGACCGATTTCATAAGTGTTCAATGTGCACCGCCTGTGACATGGAACATGTCAAGTTGGTAGTTAAGCTCTTGCCAAACACGTTGTAGCATGACTCCGGTAGCATTATCCGGTACAGAAGTGATTCTCTGCTTGAGTTCATCAATGCTAGCAGGAAGAGGTGGAAGGACATAGACCAGTCCCTTCACATATCCCAATAAAAAGAAATCATATGAGGACAGGTCCAGTGACTGCGGCGGCCATTTCATCAGAAAATTGTCTTCATCCCCATCACGCCCGATCCATTTCTCTGGTAGATTTTCATTGAGATAACAAAAACAAAACATTAAATATAAAATCTTGATCTGTTTCTTTACATTCTGTAAAAATCTGACGTTATTTAAACAAGAATTGCCAAAATTTTTGACCTGTGAAATGATGTCAAATTTTTTGGGACACCCTCTATAATAAATAATTCCTCAGTAAGGAAGCTTCTTGAAGTTCAAAGTCAATATGCATTCCTTATCAGACTCTGTAGTGAGTATTTGAGTAAAAACTAAAATCTCAAATTCTGATTTGCAAAGAAAGCAAAAATGGCTCCCCCAGAGTGATATTTTTTTTTAGAATAATATTCACACAATACAAGGCTCAAGACCCACTCAAAGTAGAGGGCTATTGTTAAAATGGTTATGACGAATGAGGCATGATACAAGTGAAAAAGTATCTGGTAGGAATTGAATATAAGGAAAGTAGATAAGGATTGAACCTTGCTTTGAAGGAGTTAAAATTGGAGTGTTTATGGAAGAATCCCCACAGGATTCTGCTTCACCAAGAAACAGTTCTTGAGAAAAAGCTGTGTTAGTAGAACTACCATCTTACATTTGGAACACTGAAGAAATTAAGCTGACTTGACTCTGTGGAAGTGGTTTGGTATATGCTAACAGTAAATATTTGAACTGGTGGAACATTTTAACATCTGAACATTTGATGGGAAAAATACAATCTTCTACTCTGCATGAGCCACCCTCAGCTCCAATGTGTTTCTGTAACAACAAAAACAACTACCTGGGTTGCACTTGGATGTTGAATGATTTTACATATGCATTAAAATAAAAGAGAGAGAGAGGGGGGGGAGAGAATAGATTGGATTGAACTTACCTTTTCCACATCTGAGAATGAAAGGCACACCATCCCAACGTTCATTCTTGACAAACATCACAGCAGCAGCAAATGTAGGCGTGACAGAATCTGCAATGAGAAAGCATTTTAATTAGCATTCACTTTCTCACCACTTCCTGTGCCTTTTCTATAAATACTTTCATGGTAATTGTTTTGATGAGCTTTGCCCTATAGTAGCTAGACTTTATGAATTTAAGCACAGTACTAGATTGTCAATAAAGTCTCATTGTTTTACAGTTGAATTGGTTAGATGTAACCATAAGTTCTTTGCTAACACTTCTCATCTGTGGAACTCTCTTCCAGCTTTCAAGCCAACTTTTATCTTCAAAAATTTAAATGCAATGTTAATCATTATCTTAGGTCTTCTTGATTCCTCTCCTTTATTGTTCTTGATCATCAATAATGTTTTCTTTTTATTATTCTTTTACATACAGTAACTCCTTGTGTCTTAGTGGCTTTATTGCCTTGCTTGGAGTGAAATGATTAAAAAGAAAAAAAATTGTAACGTTCCTTAAAAAGTCATAAAATTAACAATTTAAATATGAAATCATTGCATATACCTAACTTCAATAAGCCCATGACAGGCGCTAAGGGCAGTTTTGCCCAACACTGCAAGATTAATCTAAGAGTCATCTTTTTAAATAGTCTGATCAGATATCATACATGGTATGCAACTTGTTCAGAAGTGTCTAAACAATTAATTGAAACCATTGAAATGTATAATTATATCAAAGATATTTACTCTTAGGTGCTTAACAGAAGGTGAGGAGAGGGGTATTTTATTTAAATAAATTTTCCAACCACCCTATGGGTTAATTAAGACCACCCTATTTATTTCGTACCCCATTAAATGATTTTAAGTTTTAGTTTGGTTTGTTTTGCTTTACGGCATATCAACCTCAATAGGTCATTTAATGCCGACAACTTTTTTCTTCCTGGTAATATTTTTGTTTTGTCAATCTATTTCGGTTAATATTTTTTCTGGTAATCTTATTTTTTCAAAAATGTATAGCTATTAATATTATTTTTTCAAAAACGTACAGCTGGCAACATTATTTTTTCAAAAATGTATTATCAGAGGCCTTGCTGTTGGATGTAGTTTATCGTCTTACTCGGGACGCAGATGTAGTCTGGGTGTTAACTATTTACCCATAGCTGGGACCCTAACAGGGGCTACCACCCCAGGTCAGGGTGGACCTGGGAACACCAGCAATTAAGAGGTGGTCCCACGCTCCTCAAAACCTCCTGATCAGAGGTCTTGCTCTTGGACGTAGTTTATCGTCTTACCCAGGATGCAGATGTAGTTTATCGTCATACCCAGGACAAATGATTTTAAGCAATCTCCCCTAACCATCATTTAATTCATATTGAGAAAAATTCACACTCATCTTGAATAAGGCACCAATGAATACTAGAGATATTTGTGAGTACTCAGAAAAAAAATTACTAATACCATATATACTCAAGTATAGTGCAAGTTTTTATGATCAGTTTTTATGCAAAAAAATAAGGGGTGTGCACAAGTAATTCTTTTGGAGAGGTTAATAATCATACAATTTCAGTGACCTGTTTACACAGGTAAATTTTTTTTGGTGATGTTAAAATTCATGCCAAAAAGTTTAGGAATCACACTATACATGAAGTTGGCTTATAGATGAGTATATACGGAATATAATTGTTTTGTTTAATAATTCTCTGGCATATGCTAACCGACCACAACTACTAGTTTCATGTGCTTCAAGTAGTCAGCAACTATTTTTTATGAAATTAACATTTTATACGAGCTGATATGTACATAATATGCAAACACCAACTAAACTTGCAATAAAAATATAGTTTTAAGGTATGCTATATTTATGGTTAAAAGTGCCCATACCAGGGATAGGGCAGGTGTAAATACAATGTGCGGCAGAAATACCTCCCACATAATGGTAAGACATTAGTGACAATAGTGTCTTCACCTTGCTAATGTTTTACCATTATGTGGGTGGTATTTCTGTCGTACCCTGTATAAAAGTGTACACTGAGATCAACACTGAGTGGCAACAGTGTTTCATGTTTCAATGCAAACTCCAGGCCATGAGCACTTTTACCCATAGATATAGCAAACCGTAAAACTATATTTTAATTTTATCTTGCTCCTGGTAAATAGCATAGGACTTTCACTACATTTATAACCTTATATATATATATATATATATATATATATATATATATACCTGGAAAAAATTATTTCAGTTGAGCTCTCAGGGAAAAAAAGTGAGTTTGTAAACAGTGGCTATTACTGCTGCTAATGCAAGACTCTTTGATAAAACAAATCGAGTTCTCCCAGTCACTGGCATGTTTATCTAAAAAAATAAATACATTTAAATTCACTTTCATCCCTGCTGTGTGCCAATGTCTTAGAGGTAGATTCTCTAGCTGATACCAAATCAGTCAGGTTTCGATCCTGGCTTGGGCAATCAGATGTCTAGTTACACTGATGAGTTGTGAAATAGTGAAACTCTGACTGTTGATGACTATATAATTAAAGACAAAAGGAAAACTTATCTTAGCCAATGCCTTTCATTCTCTCATGGATTTTATCAAGGCAAATGTGAGGATTTTATTTTGCAACAAGTATTTAAACAAAAGGTATTAGTTTTTCTTTTTTTAATTTTTTAATTTAAGCGACACTCATAAATATTTGTCAGGTTAACTGAAAAGTCAAGGTAAATTATGGAAGATGCTAAGTGATGTAATTTAATGTCTAATAAATGAAAGTGAGTAAACGATGCTGTTGAATTTAATATTTAAATTATTTTTGTATGAGATAAATTTATGTATTATTATTTTTTTTAAATAACAGGAGGTTATGAATTTAGCCATTTTCTTTTAATTTATCTCTTAAATTTAAAAATTTTGAAAATGTAATAACATTTTTTCTTTTGTTTATAAATACTTGTTGCAAATTAAATCCTCAAATTGACTTGATAAAGTTTGTGAGAGGATGAAACATGTAAACTAAGTTTTCTTTGTCTTTATTCATAGTGTCCAACTTACAGATATATTGTACTTATATCTGAATTATC
This sequence comes from Acanthosepion esculentum, assembly GCA_964036315.1. NCBI lineage: Eukaryota > Metazoa > Mollusca > Cephalopoda > Sepiida > Sepiidae > Acanthosepion > Acanthosepion esculentum. Next base: position 124,172,766 of record OZ038477.1, on the reverse strand, counting down.
TATTGATGAATGGTATTTCAGATTAGTATACCAACAATCACTTTAATTTATGTGCCGATACAGCCAAGTTGGCTATAGACTATCTGTGTATGAAATGCTTGAGTGATATATCAGTTCCTTACTTACCTTTAGGCACTGTGGGGTCATCTAGATACCCTAGAGCAGCTTCACCATCAGCTCCTGGTTTCCCAGTGTATTGACCCAGGACAACATTTTTTATATTCACAGGGGGAACACACTTCAAGACTCGTACCTGAAATGTGAAAGCACGTTTGATAAGAGAAAGTTGAGTATCGTTAAAATCTAATGACTTTATCTATTCCATTACTATGTTGTACAAGGTATTCTAAAATATGTACGCGTATGAAAAATATACATTATCTGTAATTTTAGAGCACTTGATCTTAGCATCCTGGGTCATATTTCTTCCCTATTTTAAATAGTCATATCAATTTTTTTTTTTTAAATACTCATTCTGCTAGTGGCTAAAATTCTTTCTCAGGTGCTAAATATTGGGTGTATGATAATCATTGCTTTAAAGACTTGTTAACTGCGAAATATATGTGGATTGAAGACAGAAATAAACACCAAGACAGTCAAACATCAAATGACAAAAAGAAATGGCTTCTGAGTCGGAGGAATGTGCATCTTTTCTTTGTTAAAAATTAAGGCTTTGAAAATAAACATTTAAAATTTTTTAACCAACAGGTTGTGTCCCACCAACAATAAAAAACATGCTTTTTGATCCTATTGGAAGGTATTTAAGCAAAGTTTCTAGAGCAGACAAGGCAGGAAGGAGAGACAGATGGTAACAGTTTACAACACGCTCAGCTTAAAAGAAATTCCCTTACTCATTCACCTGTCTTCCTCAACAAGATGTGACACTTTCCTCCTCACTTTCTCCCTTGCCTCTTCTTTCTCACACATACATGCAAAGAAATCACATTTTTCTTCTTAAACAACTACAAACAACGGCTGTAAGAACTAACATTTATACATGCTAAAATTAAGTTGTAAAAAAAAAAAAAAAAACGAAAATAAAAATATCTTATATTTTTATATTTAAACACCTTTTCTGTTGTGGGTTGATTCAACTCCACAACATATAAACGTAAGTGCAAAATATCACGTTAGATCAAGTCTACTTCATATACACTGGGTATTCTCAATGACCTGTTAATATTGAATGTTCAACAATCTTTTTGAGCAGTGTTTCTTCCTAAGTCAATTTCTTGGATGTGACTAGGGAATCTATATCAGTTTAGCTACCAAAAGGAAAAAAGCAGGCCAAAGGAAAGGAAACATAAAAAGATTTTTAGTGTTTTCACAATTCTGAACTATGGATGAACACTATTAAAACTGCACCAAATCCACTAAGCTATTGTTTCATAGGACAATAGTCCAAATGTAGACAAGGATAAATAAACTCTTCATCCTAGAAATTCAGGAGGTAATCAGGTGGTAGCAACAAAGATAAGGATATTAGTCCAAATGTAAATAATGATAATTTTTTATCCCAGAAATTCAGACAGGGTGTGATCAGGTGATAAAAACAATAAAAATGAGGATATTAGTCCAAATGTAAATGATGATAAATCTTCATCCCAAAAATTCAGACAAAGGTTTTTTTTTGTTTCTGTCTCCACCCCTACATTTTTTACTTCATACCTCCAATCATAAAGATCAGTATCAGGAAAATAAAGACAAAAATGTTCAGGTATTATTCAGGCATTAATGCAAATCAAGTGGTATAAGTTATGAGATTAACAGCTGATTACTCATACCTAAGCATTCTTGTCTACTAGGGTAGCTAGCCAATCCCTATTGCAAGCAACTGCTCAGGCACATTTGTGTTTGTTCAACACCAACCGAGCCCACCTGTGGTTTATACAGCAACTATGTTGAGCAAAGTTACAGTTTCTGCAAGAGAGTGCATAATCTGGTGGGATCAACAGTCTCAACAAAGACAGTATGCTTAAACCTTGGTTACAATGACCTCTATATAATAAATGTGAATGTCACTACTTTTCAACTTAAAGGGACAAAACTCTAGTTTTCAATAGCTCATTTCAAATGAAAAAAATGATTTTCTCAAATTACAGTATTTCAAAATAAAATTGTCCGTGTTTTCAATCTTACTCCTAGAGGCTGTAGCCCAACATATTGCATTTTGGAATCACACCAACTCCATAAGCAAATTAAGAACATTCCAGACCGGATCCATACCTGCAGACCTGAAATTTTGGATTCTCAAGTTTTCATTACTGCAATTGTTTTCAGCAATTTTTTTAATGTGATTTTTTCCAACAAATTTTTTTTGTACAATAACAATTTTTATAACTTGGAAATAAATTTGGAAATAATCAAAATTAATTACAAAATCCAGCAAAAGTCACCCATGAAATAAAAATAATGAAAAGTAAGAGCCTAAAAAGTAAGAGCCTTGTCTTTAAATTAAGTGGCAGCATAAGAATTATCATTGAACTTTTAAAAGGTAAGTTTAAATATTAATTCAATACTTGAATGCAGTGATCAATCTTGAGTTCTTCAGTAGGTTATTGTTGCTTAACGCATGTACTCCTCCTTACCTATTGTGATGAAGGCCTAATCAAGAGCTCTCTACAGGAACTAGCTTAAATGCCACCCGATAGGGCGGCTTTTAAGCTAATATTATTATAAAATAAACCAATGCAAAAACAGAAATCTATTTGACATGATTAATAAATTTTGAATGATGCAAAAATCTAAATGGGTCTAAATTTAAAAAATTCTTTTAAAATTTATAATATCCGGTAGGAGTTTTAACATTACTGTTCAATGTTGGGCTGCTACAGCCTTTAGTAGCTGTGGGCTTATGACCATAAGACATTGCTTCAACATATTTATGTATTTTTATATTCTCATATTGATATCCCTTTTAAAAATCAGACTATTCTGTAGAGTTCAATGGACCCATTTTCAGCATTATTTAGGGTAATGAGTTTGTTAACCTGCTTCTTGAGGTGGTTAGTAAATTTTGTTAGTTTTAAAAATATTATTATTTTTTTGTCAAGAATAGTAACTGGTTTTTAATTATAATTAGTTCTGTTAGTGCTGTCACTTTTTTGAATTTTAATATATTTTGGTATTTCTTTTAAAATTATTTTGAAACTTGTCTTTGTGCATGACTGATAATTTTTGCTAAGTTTGTCAAGATATTGAAAGACATCAGAGGAAATAGAATATTCTTGGGAATTTTGAAGTGTTCAATAAAGAGAAATATTATCATGAATATGCAAATATATGATGTAGGTCAGTGTTTTGGGTAACACTATAAATCCTTGATGGTTATGATACAATAATGTTTATTTTCAACACTGTGTGGTACTAACTGCATTTTAATTGTTTGATATGAGAAATCTCAAGTTTACAGGCCAGTGGATTGACAGAAGAATAAATGACTACTAAAGTGAACAAATTGAATATGTCCTCTGTTAATCACAGAAAAACAGTTACATCGGAATATATCAGTAAATAATGAACTGCTTGTGAAAAAACTTATCGTCAGAAAATATTTAGAGAATTTTGTATTTTTATATACACATTTTTCCTCCACTTAATTTTGAAGCAAACCTGATATTTTCAAGGGAAGTAACTTTTATATTTTTTTGGTCGTAGTAAGAGTTGCTTCTCTTCCATATATCAACTTTGATTTACGACAAAATGGTAATGATAATATTATTAACCGTTTCCTTATAAGGAAACATTCGGCATTCATTGTCCGAGTAGTTAATGTTGCTGTAATTTGAAAATTATAAAATCTTTTTCTTCAAACAAGTTTTCAGGGAAACGGGTTTCTTAAACCCATTAACTGTTGTTAATGCTCTTTCCAGTACTGATAGGAGGCTTCCTTCCTTGCCTTTTGTTTGGGGTAGAGTGAAAAATATCAGCATCTTGATTTTGTCATTATTCTCTCTTCCATTTTGTGCTATCCATTTTAGTTGTTGCTGCTGTTGAAAGTTTTCAACTGATGTGGTTTCGGTTATCTGGTACAGTTCTTTGTTTATGATTCTGTAATGCCACGGTGGAGTAATGGATAGCAGCTTAGATTGAGGAATCAGAGAGCCAAGTTTGAATTCCAGTTCAATCCATTACATTCACTTACGTGCTAATACCCTTGGAAAAGGGATAAATCCTCTTCTCTCCCCAGCTATGGGTAAATAGCAGGACAGACCGGGTTCTATAGCTTTGGATGGCAACTGGTCTACCGCAGAAAGAAATAGCAACCTACTGCGGGAAAAAATCTGCCTCATAAGTCATGTATCGAAAGATATATGATCGCCTAAGCATGTATCATGCATGGCACATAACTGACTGAATGCTAGTCGATGAGGTTCAACGAAGGATAGCCCTTGCTGAGGCCTACATGCTTCACTCGCTAGAATCCATTTTTAACCAGTGATCTTAGAAAGCAGTTGTATGTAGCAGAGAGTTTGGTGCCATACATATGAAAATCTCAATTTGATTTGCTTAAGAACATGACTCATTTTTAGGTTAATGTTATATTTTTGGAACAAGTTGGAGTGTTTAGTGAAACTCCAACAAGTGCAGCCAGTGTTCAATTTCCCTACACTACACTAAATCTGTTATAACCGATCCATACACCGTGGTATTTGAAGTGTTTAGTATTTACTAATTCCACATCCTGGATTTTTATGATGGATTCACAGATCATTATCACTGATTTCATTCCAATTTCAGATCCTAGACCAGGACATCTCATCTGTTTTGGTTACTATTGCAGGATGCTATCATGATTTTTCACTTTTTCAACAATGTCTATACTGTCTGGCTTCAAAGTGGAGTGTAAAATTGTTATATATAAAACACACAAGTCCCAGTCTGAAATGTTTCCAGCTAATGATAGGGTTCAGGTGTTGCATAGACACCATGTGAGTATGAACCCCAGTTGACAATAATATTTTGATGACAATATTTACAGATGCTGCGTAGACACTCTGAGTATGAACCCCAATTGACAAAGTGCCATGCAAGCTGGTGGTGGTGGTGGGGGTCATATTAGGTAAACATGTTACTAATTAGTGATTGCTATGTTGTACTGCTTTGCAACCATTCATGCTCATTGATGGATTCCATGTGTCCGCAACAATAATGGGTTATGTCAACAGAAAAAGGCCTGCATCTTTAGGTCCAAGTTGCCCAGAATGGCTTTGAAGAGAATCCAGGAGACTTCCAATGAATGTTGTGGCCACTACATTCATGCCCACTCAAGTATCAATGGGACATAGATTTATTTACATACAAGGGCTTTGCATAGTTCATCTTTGCTTCAAAAGTCTTCCAACCATTTGTGGAATCAATGGCATGGTACATGCGATTAACTTCATTTACTATAAAAAGTTTAAAAGCATCTAATCCTAACCAACAAGTCATGACCTCAAAAATCACCTCAATGTAAAAACAATATTATCAGTTCTGAAATCCATTGAGAAATTGCATTTTCAGTACTAATAATTTAAAAACTAAACAGCATTAAGTTCTGATATTGGTTATGTAAGCACAACACAATCTTGTAGGTTAACATGTCATTTATTTAAAATTAGCACAATTCATGAATAACACAACCAACCAAAATACAATTAATATAAGAAAACAGCAGATAATACCAAAATACTATATGGCATACAATATACTCAAATCTATTATTATACAAAAGAAAAAAAACATGCATTATATATCTTTTTCTACAGGAGATGGCATTTTAAAATATGTTTAAATATATTTCAAATGCACATAATATATTTATAATGTGTCTAAGCTATTTAATAAATTTTATTTCTGATGCTGTTCAACTTGATTAAACTATCCTATACATGACATTACTTATACAATATATTTAAGTGAGGGATTTAACATTAAAACAAAATGCCAGGATGTAACTAACCAAAACCTTTGGCTATGATACTGACAACACCTAACTATTGATAATAACAGAGAGAATTGAAAGTTCTTGCACACACACAAGAAATAAGTGAACTTTATATAGTTATCCACAATTTTGATCAGGATGTGCAACAACTTTGAAAATTGGAAAAATACCATAAAAGAATTTAACTGTTGAATTTTTCTTTTTTTTTCTTTTTACACAAATTCTTATATATATATATATATATATATATATATATATATATATATAAATAATGATAAAGTTAATTGGTAATCCATATGGATAATTCAGTGGAGGATATAAATCCCGAGAGATCTATGTAATAAACAGAGCAAGTGATAATTAATTAACAAATCGGAGACTTCAGAAAGCCATGGTAATATTTCATTTTGCAAAATTGATAATTCGATTTTGCTTCGTCAGACCAGGCAGTTTCAAAACAATGAATGGATTCAAAAATTCTTCCAGGAATCAAACGAAAAATGAAAAACAAGATTAACGGAAGTTGTGTTTTAAGATTAGTTCCACAAAGTAGGAAGAGAAGGAGAGGTATATGTCTCTAGGAGATGTGATAGTAGTAGCGTTGACCTCTTGTTCACTGGGCAAGAATGGAACAAAGAAAACACAAAAAGAAGGGAATAGGAGAGGGGGAACTAGAGAACGTACACAGATCCCTATATCTACATACATACATACACATTATTCTATATACACATATAAATACACATATGTGCCTACATCCATACACATATCCAGTTGATTCAGCAAGTGAGTTGTTACGCATTTCTTAGTGGATTCTGACTTCGGTGGCCACTGTCACATTCTCTCTCTCTCTCTCTCTCTATATATATATATATATATATATATATATATATATATATATATATATATATATATATATATATATATAGAGAGAGAGAGAGATGTGTGTGGATGGAGGTGATGAAAAGTTCTCAGCTAAAAAATCTTTTTAAAAGTTCTCATGCCCATTCAGATTTTGGAAAGTGGGTCAAGTGAAGATTTTTTTTTCCACATCACCCCACTATTAAAGATGCATTTGACCCCACAGATTTTGAATTTCATTCAATTTCTTTTTTGATAAGGATTAAAGTTAGTCAAAAGCTCTGAACCTTGACAAGAACAAACACAAACTCTGAACAATTTCTTTAAACCTTCAACACCAAGAAGCATAAGTTAATTAACCAACAATAATAGACATAACTTGTCTGTTGTCTTTATCAGAACTTGTTTCAACATTTGCAAATTAAATACACCAAACACACACACACACATGTGAGAGAGAGAGAGAGACACACACACACACACATACTTTACATGTTAAGCATGTCAGCCAGGAAGCTTTTCATTATGTCTATTTTTATTAAATACTTTTTTTTTTTAATTTCATCTTCAAGGTCTTCCTTTAATGTTATTTTCTCAAAGTAAATGAATTCCTGAATTTCTAGTTCTTGTCTTTTTTTTTTAAACTTACATTCAAACTTTACCTATTCTTTTTATGTCTACCTCCAACCCTTCCCCAGAATATATTTTCTTGGCATGTCATAAATCATAGGCAAAATACTAACTCCCGATCTGACTCCTTTTCCAGACTTTATTATATCTCTGTCTGTATGTAGTATTGTAATAGTAGCATTGTTGCCATATTGATATTCCTAATACCTTAGTGTGCCATCATTTGATCAGATTTTGGGAAGTAGGTTGGTCTGAAAACTTTTCACTACTATCTCACATGAATATAATGTAAAATATAAAATGCACAATATCTAGGCTACTTAGGTTTCAACATTTTAGTTAGGATTCTTCAGAAAAGATCATAACAGTTTTTTAATGAGAAAATGGTGCCTGCAGTTTAAATATAATGAACTCCACATTATCTTTTTTTATTGGTCCAATGGTGAATTTCATCCAAGTTTCATATTTTGGTATGTAAACACCTTGAGAAAATTTACCTGAAGATATGTTGGAACAGAGAAAAAAAAAAATATGGATGGGAAAAAGATTTTGTGAATTGTGCCAAGAGGAAAAATTGGTGGGTAATGTGCTTCAGTAGTAATGCGTGTAACAATCCACATTTCTGAACAAAAAATACAAATTTTTGTTAACTGCTGGTGTAAAGACATTGCCAACAGTGATAACTAAAGTGGGTCCTCAACTTACATCTGAGACCTGTTCCTATGACACGACATAACCCGATTTTCAATGTTGTCCAGATCTCACCTACATAAGCACCCACAAGTCTGCATTACACTGGGGAGCCATAATGAAGGGTAAAAATTTCCCCAAAAGAATGACACAAGCAAGAGACAGTGAATGTAGCACAATCCAATATGGTGTACAGCTGGTGAAGAAACGACACCATCTTCCTCATTTAGCACCACGTGACAATGTATTATATTATGGAAGATGGCACCATAACAATGAAAGGCCATACATTGGGTCCGATGTAACCTGAGGACCTTCTATATATGGAAAAATATAGTTGCATTGCTGAAAACTTGCTCCATCCAGTGATGTTATTGTGGTCCCTGTATCTGTGACACACAAACACATTATATAAATTTTAAAGACATTAACAGACAGTACTGTTTCACTGTATCACAGATCCTCAGTGCAACTAGACATCTGAATATCTCGAACCAGGATCGAAATCCAACTGATTTGGTATCAGTCAGAGTTTCTAGTACTAAGCCATCATCACTCAGAAGAGAAAAACAGCTAATTCTAGTGTATTGTATTTACAAATGTAAAGAAATGCCAATCAGTCAGAGTACTCCAATTTATTTTACTGAAGAGCTTTGCATTAATAGGACAGGTAAAAAAGTCTGTGGATAAGTAATCCAAGCAGATCCTATTAATATAGAATATTAAAACGGATCCACAAAAGAGAGCTCAATATAATTTTTATTATAGGGCATATAAGTGAATTACAATTAATGAGATCCAAACGATTTACCTCATACAGATGATCATTTTGTCCATGGGAAAGTGGTTTTTCCCTGGACTTTTCAATGCAAATATATTTACTAAAATCTTTTAGTAAGTGTATTTGCATTGATAAGTCCGGGGAAAAACCACTTTCCCATGAATGAAATGATCATCTGTATAAAGGTAAATAGTTTGGATCTCATAAATTGTAACTCTCTCACACACACACACACACACACACGCACACACTTTCCTCACCAGTAACATGGCTCAGAGTTTCATGCACAATGCAATCTTCTTCAGGTGCTGAATTGAGTCTGGAAATTGTGTTATGCTTGAAACCGAGTCATGCTACCGGTGGAAAAAAATATATATAATTATTAATATATAGTTTATAGCTCTTTTATATTGCATCAAGCACTATTTTATTAACACCACCACACAACAAGTGATATTATATACACACACACACACACACACACACACACATGTAACAGATAGCAGCTCATATTGAGAAATCAGAGAGAAGAGTTCAAATTTCAGTCAAGTTTGTTCCATTTGTTACATGCAAATACCCTAAGCAAAAGGTATGAATCCATCTCTTTTACCCCCCCCCCAAGCTATGGATAAATAGTTATACAGACTGGATTCTATAGCCTTGTTTGACATCCAGTCTGAGAGAAGGACAACTGAATTCAAAATCTATGGAGAGTCTTTTGGAGACCTTGTGGCACACTAAGTGCACCAGTTCTCTGTCTTGGTTTTTCTGAAAAGTGTGGTTGGATCAGCACAAGCCTTCACCATTCTAATCAAATCATATGTGCAGATAGACTGGCTGTTCGGTTCTAAGAACTGAGCTGTTGTACCATTATACAACAAAAACACGAAACAAAGGCAGGCAGTATACATTGGTAAGGAGGAAGTTCCACTCCGACAGCTTCTTCCCCAGAAACGTTACAGTATGGAACAGACTCCTGAGAGGATGCTTCCCCACCAATCATTATGATCTTAATCTCTTCAAGGGATTCGTCAACCATCATACATATCCTTATAATATGCACTTTTTACTTATGCCCTTCACATTCTTACGACCACCTCATTCAGTAACCATCTACCTTGAGTGGCTCCTGGGTCTTGCATTGGGTGAACAATACCATAAAAAAAATTCTATTATCCCATCCACATGGATCCACACAAATTTTGTGGAAGTTAATAAGTCTGACTTAGACAATCACATGTGTAAAGACTGCTCATCTCAATCACATTCCGAATAGTCAGGAATATTCTCTAAAAAGCTATATATACTGAAACTCCTTCAGCAACTATATCCTTTTGTAGCCTCCATACTGAGACAATAAAAATTATATGAACTTGCCAATAAAATTACAACCATAATATTAGTAAAAAAATATATATGGATACAAAGACTACTGTGAAAGTGATTTCACAATTTTAGAAGTAAAAAAAGACATTAAAGTGTAGTAAGATAGAAACCTTTTCATTTCGGATATCTTCAGCATTTGTGCTTGGAGGCTTTTCCATAGCCACAATGGACAGCAACTGAAGCAAGTGGTTTTGCATAACATCTCTGGAGAGGAAAAAAATTAAAGATGGAATAAAAATAGAAATGAAATACCAATGTGAAGATTCAATGGGGAAAAACCATTACAAAAAGGAATAAATAGGGCACATGTTGATAAAGATGGAATTGAAACTTTCATTAAGTTGCAAAGCAACAGAAGAAACAATTTGGAAACAAGCATCCTCATCTTTGCTGCTTTTATCACAATCTTAAAGATTCCTTGCATGCATATTGGATTTATTTGTGTCTTCACAGCTTATCAACCCTTTGTGGGTTATTCAAAATCAAAACATATTTTGGTTTATAGGAGGTTGCTTACAGTAATGGATTAGCAATATTACTGGATTCCTTTTACTAACACCCAGGTAGAAATATGTAGAAATCTTATTAAACAGAAGCAATCCAAATACTGAATATGGATTGGTGACCAGAAACCATGTCATTATATCCCTTGACCGAGTGTGGTTGTAGGGTTTTATATTCTGTTTTCTTGATTCCTGTTCTTTTATTGTTCTCTTGCCTTAATAATGTTTTCTTTTTCTCATATTCTCTTACATTTATTAACATTTTGTGTCTTAGTGGCTTTATTGCCTTGCTTGAAGGTAAAATGATTTTAAAAGGGGGGTGCAGATGAACACCTGACCAGTTCCTTCCACATATCTGGATTGAAAGCCAGAGTGGTATTCATTCATGCAAAGTGTGTCTTAGGCAAATAGATCTGGCAGAGCCCATCCCTCTCCAGGTCAAACTATAGCAGAGATTCTCCAACTTGAAGGCTTGACTTGGTCACAAATACATGTCTGTTAATTCCATTGGGGGAATCCTTAGCCCTTGTCATTGACTTCAGTCTAGTTAGCTAAGAGCTGGGTCATCACTGCACTGGCTGCATACATAGCTATGATGCTTAGCCTACCCGATTGTGCTGGATGGGTGTTGACCCTAGAAGATTCATCCATCTTTTGACACATTTTGTTTTTAGTCCTACTTGGTCTCTAACCAGAAAAGCCTGGTGGAGGAACCAGTTTAGTTGCCAATGACCCAACTATGTGGCAGTATTTGATTACATGGTTTCCAGTAAGACTGTAGAGTTATCTGACATGTTATTGTAGAGAAATATTAATTCACTGCTATTTGATATTATTTAAAAAATAAAAAGTAACACCATTTAACAAAAGTAAAAAATATGTATAACAGCTCTAAGTCAGCTGATACTGACCTGATGATTCCTGATTGGTCAAAATATCCCCCTCTACCCTGAGTTCCTATTGGTTCTTTGAAGCTGATGACTATACTGGCAATGCTGTTGCGGTTCCAAATTGGATTAAAGATTGAATTTCCAAATCTGAAAGCAATAAATATGCATTTATGTAAGAAATATCTTCAACATTATTCACAATTATAATCACAATTACATTGCTGCAGTAGCATCTGATAACACTGGTTCCACATGAACAATGTTCAATCTTCAGCTAAATGAGGAGCACAAGGAGGAAATAGAAATGAAATACCAATGTTAATGGTATTCAATGGGGAAAAACCATTACAAAAAGGAATAAATAGGACACATGTTGATAAACAATGACACAAAATATTTACAGGGTATAAAATAATTATGAGAATATACGAGGGTGGATCAATATTTCTGAAGCTTAAGCTGCATTTTCACTGCTGAATGTTTAGTCTATGTTGCTAATATTCACCATTGGATTTATCTCCTTTCTCAATATACCCATGAGAGAAAAATAAATGTTTTCTTATTTTCACATCATACTGCACCAGTGTATATAGTTATTATAAATAAAAAAAACTTTGTAATAATAAAGTATCTTTTTGTAAGAGTTTTACACCTTGTGCTTATTTTGCATTGTTGAGTGAATTGCCATGGTTAGTTATAAATAAATAAATGGCCAACAAACAGAATTGACAAAACTTGCAATAAACAATTACAAGAAAAAGAAAAGAAGAGGGCAACAAATAATACAAAGCAAGCCATCAATACATGCAAGGCAAATAATCAGTAATAAGGCAAAACAGCAGTAGTATGGCAAAATGTACACAAACTAAAAATTAGGACTGACACACGAACAAATTCAGATGAGCAAATGCAGCGTTCCAACTTCAAGGCAAGACAGACCTGGACTGAGCCATATGAAACTGAAAACTGGCATATTTTTTGGTTAGTAAGAAATCATAGTATGCATTGGGTGCATCTGCCTATAACTGATATTGGAAATTGCAATCATTCCCACTGATTGTAACATTTTCATTGCATAATTTTTAATCTTGTCATGGGGTTATTTATATCATTTTGTAAATAAAAATTACTTATACTTTTTATCTGCCGCCCCACATTCTTGTAAATATGAGGAATTAGTTTAGGATCTCATGCAAAACATGCATTGTTTTGGTGATTGTGGTATACAACTGTGATTCCCAAAATTTGCTCACACCTCACCAAATTTTATGTGATAAAAAGTACATTTAAAAATAAAAAACAGAGACAGAGTTAAAGTAGATAACTGTGGATTCGAAGTTCAGAACATTATCATTGATAACCCTCCCCTCCAATTTGCAGACACTAGTTGCTATATTCTTAATACTTGATATTATTGTGATATTTTTGCATTATAAAAATGGTCAATAACTATTTATACTGAGATTCAATTACAAGTAATCCATAATAATATTTTAAATTTTGAAATCCTATTTATTTTTGGCATATAAATTGTTTGAAACTGTTTCTAAATCTTTGTCTTTCAATCATTCTGCCTCTCCTGCTATCCTCTTCTGTTATACTTATGAAGCATGCCACACCATTTGAGAAGTGCTATCATACAACATATACTGTCCATATAGAATAAAATGTATAAAAAACAGAAATACTCTGAGAAGGAAATCAATACATCTTATAGGCTGGTTTAACTGTTAATCATTATTTTCTTTTAAAAAGAAGCAGAATATAAATGACATTGTATAACAAATACTTTTAGTTGGGTAGCATATTTATTTTGCCTGAGCACTAAACCCCACCCCAAAAAAACCCAAATCTATTGGACATAACATTTCCATTACACTCAAAAGGAAGGATCAGTATATTGATGTCTGTCATTTAATCTAGATTCATCAAGTAGTCTTAAAATAAGTAAATAAATTGGTTGTGTAAAAAATTGGTAAATATGTATGAGGGTAAATCAATGTTTATTCTGACAGTTACTAGCTGAATCTCTGACTAATATTCATGCAGGTTCCTTCACAAAGGAAATTATGTTAAAAAATGAATATTTGTTGCATAAATACCATTATTAGGTTACCGACTTATTGATGTACTTACAATGGTGTACTATACTGTAGGTAATCTATATCTATAAAACAGGTGTGTGTGTGTGTGCACGTATGTGTATGCTATCAATGCGCACCCACATTTCTTGACCAATTTCAATGTAATTGTACACACATGTTGCAAATTTACTAAAGTAGGTCAAGACCAACTTTTCAATCTCCAGGCCTGCTGGGTTTGGCAGAAAAACCAATAAAACTGAAGGTGGGTGTGACTTTTTGCAAAAACCAAGGCAAAGTTACATGTGAACAGAATTTTTACTGGATGAACTAATATTCTTTGCACTTAATGCAAAACATAGCTCATGTTACAAGGTTTACGTAGAGAGCTTGATAATTTTCCTGCGACATTGGCTTCACACAAAAAATTGAAAAAAAAAACTGAAAAAAAAATTAGGTTTGTCATACTACTTAAAATAAAAACTTGAATAACTTCCTCATTTTTTATCTGATTTTCTTCAAACATGTCGCAAAAAAATTGCCATCATTCAAGAAAATAGATAGTTTGGTTTTAGTCCTGCTTGCTTCCACACGTATAATGAAAATCCATGAAAGATTGTTCAAAAAGCCTGTTTCACTGGTTTTTCGTACGATGCTTTCCAAAGTTGCCATGTAAATTACATATGACACACAAATTGTCTTGCATGAATGTTTGGTTTAGATTATTTCAGATAAGTGGACAAAATCTGTGACAAACGAGGTCCAATGTCGGCTTTTGACATTTAGCCACAGTTTCTTCATATGATTCCATCCTAAATTGAACAACCTTTGATGCAAAGATTGTTTGAGAAGGAAGCATTAAAAGAGAACAATTCCCGAAGAACCTCTTATTAACCCCACATTTATAGTAAACGTGCAAAGAAGGGGGGGGTCATGCGTTTACACTTGCAGTTGAATCAAGCTTTGGTGCTTCTTCCCTGCTTTTGTTTGATTATTAGATTTGTGAACAATGCCATAATATTTGAAAGTTATTACGGCCATAGGAAATTTACTGAATATATAAAACATTGAAACAATTTAACCCTGAGCAACAACCACACAAGAAGGTTTTTATCAATGGAATTACTTTATTAAGAACAATTAAACACTTGTGAAGCACATACTGTAAAAAAGATGAGGCGGGAAGTAGCTTAGCATACCAACAGATGATGCATGCAAGGGGGATGCAGACATTTCTAGACAGGGGTTTGCGAGTATACAGGAGGGAGTGGTTATACAATTGCAGCCATGTACACCTGGGCAATTCTGGGTACCTCAGCTAGTTATGTATAAAGAGTATAGTACAGAAAATACAATATTGCAAAGAACTGAAACATTGTAATACGAAAAACAAAATTAAAAAGTAAACAAGTTTAAAGATATTAAGTGATATTATGAATACACAAAACTTCATAAAAGAAAAAATGGAAAAAGACGGAAAAGATTGTATAAAATAAATTACTTTACTTTTTATATCAAAACAAAATCTCATTCACAAAAGAAGCTAAGATCTGAATCCATATTTTGAATCCTCTTTTGGGTTTTTTTTTTAGTACATTTAACAATTCTCATGTATAACTTGGTATAATCACCTTCAAAATTATAGCAAGTCTTAACCATTTAGTATTTTCAGGATAAAAATGTTGATTATCTCTCTTTTGACAGGAAGAATTTTCTTATGTCTTAAGGGTACCTAGTGGATCACATGACAGCCCATTGGTGAGAATAGTCAGTTGCTGCAAGTCTGATGCATTCTCAAAAGAGATACCACAGGGCTATACTGTGTCCCTCTTGGGGTTTTTACAAGTAAGACCTTTTTACTCATCCACTTCATATACTGCCTTTCTTCTTTGATTGAAAGGAAAAAAAATGTTTATAAAAGAATTACCTAAGCACCATGAAGTTCTGCACCATCTCTTTGCCAAGGTAGTGATCAATTCTATAAATCTGTTCTTCAGTGAACAGATTACTAATATGATCCCTCAGGGCCAAATAAGTTTCCAAGTCTCTCCCAAATGGTTTCTCAATAATCACTCGAGTCCACTGATCACTGAAAAAAAAAAAAAAATAATAATTGTTAATAATAAATTAATTTTTTCATACTATTGGCTACCCAAGGTAGATATTTACTGAATGACATTGTTGAAGGGCATAAAGGGAGGATGTAAAAAGTGCATATTGTGAGGATACGTATAATAGATAACTGTTGATTCTAGAGTTAAAGAGATTTAAGGGATTGAGAAGCCTCCTCTTGAGAATCTGTTCCACAAAGTAACATTTCTCGGGGAAGAAGCTGTCTGAGTGGAACTTGCTCCTTGCCAATGGATACATACACAAGGTTAACCCATCTGGTTAACCTTGTGTATATAGCATAGTAGGTATAAGCTGTGAAAGTCTGAACTGGTGGAACTAAGGAATGTAGCTTGTCTGGACATTTGCTATGGAAATAGTGACAGAGTAGTGAAGGGCTAACAATATTTTGTCTATGGGAAAGGGTATGTATAGTGGAAAATAATACATCACCCGCAAGGTAGTGTAAATGCTTTTGAACTATTTATCCAATATTATTATTATTATTATTATTATTATTATTATTCCAATACAAGTTAGAGTGTTACTGCTAAAATGGTAATGATGAATGAGGTATGTGAAATGAATGAAAGAGGAGGTTGTATGAAGTGAAGATAAGGAGGATAGATAATGCTGGACTCTTGACTTGAAGAGGCCAAAATTGTAGCATTCAGGGAAACAACTATGTGGGAGTCTGTTTTATAAAGTAGCAGTTCTTGAAGAAAAAAGCTGTCCAAGTAGAACTTTCTTCTTATGTTTTGGAATACAGAGATAATGAGGGTGATTTGACACCATGGAAGTTGCATAGCATGTCTTAGCTGTAAAGGTCTGAGCTGGTGGAACTAAAGACAGGGGCTCATCTGAATATTTGCCATGAAAATAGCAATAGGCTTGCAACATTTCATCTGTGAGGAAGAGGCTGCAGATTAATATATAAAATTATTTTCTTTTCTATGAATATTACAGGGTTATTCAGAAAGAATGAACTGATTTCATCACACAATATTTTAATAAAGAAAAGAAATAGAAAACACCAGCCAAGTATTTTACTCACAATCAACTTTTATTTCCCGTCTTACAAGTGTTCAATGTGGCCACCACCTGCAGCACGGGCAACATTAATGCGATAAGAGAATTCCTCCCAGACATGTATCAGCATATCATGATCCACTGAGTTGATCGCTGTTGTTATTCGACGTGTAAGATCATCGAAGTTAGTGTGTAGCAGTGAAACATAAATGCAAACTTTTATGTATCTCCACAAGAAAATATTACACACAGTGAGGTCTGGGGATCTTGCAGGCCAAGCACAAAGAGCAAGGTCTTGGTAAGTGCCTGAACGAGACATAGTCTGTAAAGTTTCAAATGTAGATGTCTTCTTAGCCCACGCTAGATAGTGGATTGAGAGATCACAAGATCATGGCCAGCTCGATTTGTGGACTTCCGTGGACTCCCCTCAAGTGCAGCATGAATTCTCGCCACTTGTTCCTCCGAAATTCATGGTCGTCCTGGACATTTTCCTTTACACAGATACCCATTCTCTTGAAACTGCTTAAAGAACCATCGAATGTTATTAGGAGAGGGAGGAATTATGTCGAATTGCCTTTGAAAAGTATGCTGCACCATGACCACTGTATCTATTTTTGAGAACGCAGAGTGCCTTTTGCTATTCTGGGGTTAAACAAACAACGGAATGTTGCTGGAGATACGACAACTACAGCACCTCTGTGACAGCCATTCAAAACTTAGAAAACTCCTCTTCCAAATGGTCACTGACTTATTCCATGACTATGCTCAAGAACTGAAGCAATGCATCATGAAATTGGTTCATTCTTTTTGAATAACCCTGTATTTTGTTACATGCTGATCATCATGTCTAATTAGAGTAAAGTTGTCCATTTTCTCCAGATTAAACTTTTGTTCTGCAAGATTATTGGGCAGGGTTTACAGAGAATGTTCTCCAGAGACAGTAGAGGGAAGGAAATTTGATATCATATACAAGTGATGAACTTATCAATTTCAATATATAATGTCCCAAAAGTTTCAGTTTAGAACTGAACCACTAATCTACAAACATTGACAAATTTTTTTTATAGTGATAAAGACTGGTGCAGAACCAGAGACATATTTTTAGAACTGATAATATAGAAATGGTACACAGTATACCATGAAACTTCCAAATAACCCTTTTCATGTATTAGCATCAAAGAGTTTAATAATGTAGTGTTGCATAACTGTTACACTACCCACATATATAAAAACAGTTCAGTGCATAGATACTACACTGACCAATATTTATTGACCTCCTCCATGAAGGTAGGATTGACACAAGGTCGTTTTTAACATAGGGTGCCCATATGAGCAAAGGACAAAAACTGATTACCCAGTCCCTATGACCAGTCATGCCAGCACCTGTGCCCACCAACCCTCTCTTTTTAGAGTAGTAAGGGAGTTGCTGCTGCAGGGTTGGAATCCCCAGGACCAGGCATCCCTCAAAACCTTTCCATGAACTGTCTGAAGACAGAAAAAAGCAAAGAGGTGAAAAAGAGATATTAAGTTTTTGATTTAAGTCCAAAGGCTAGAGCCTGTATACTACACTCTGATCCAAGGCAGAACACTGGAAAGGGAAATGTTGATGCTAGAGATATCACAGAGATAGTCTGATCCTCATGTGAATTACTAATTCAAATCTGATATTTAAGAAAATTTTTGACAGGTACTATGCAAGTAAATCAAACTATAAACATTTAACAAAATTGGAAAAGGCTTGACCTTTCTCTAAAACACATCCAAACAGTATAAACTTTTGCAGTATTTTCATTTTTAGCAATCTTTGTGACTAAACCCATAGCCTAGACAGAGGATTGTAAGGAGAGTTTTTCATACTCACATTAAGAACTTTTAAATAAAAATACAGTGAGTCCCCCGTATTTGTGGTGGTTAGGGACCAGAACTGGCTGCGAATAGTTGTAATCTGTAAATACTTGTACCCCCCCACCCCTAAAAGTGCTTATAAGTACCTATTTTAATTGTTAAAACCCCATATGCCTTAAGCATTCATTCTAAACACTTTAGAAACATTTCAGACCCATTTTAAAAACATTTTGAAAAATAGTATTGATGACCATACACTTGTATAAATTTTCTTTCATACATACAATAACCGTATTTAATTACGTATAGATTGATACAACCATTGAAAATACTGTATAAAATAGGTATAACAAGACATAAAATATAAAGTTTAAAACATTTTCTAAAAACAGAACTGTTATGATGCCCCTATACTTAGCATAAGCCACTTTTAAGACCCGAGCCACAGATCTATGCATATTTTTGCATTTGTGATTTTTTGTTTTTTTTGTTTTTTTACAATGAAGATATACAATTCAGCCAATTTTTACCACAAAAATGGACTGTTATATTATATTTAAGTCATTTAATAGGAAAATAATACAAGAATATTTTAAACATGTTCTATTGAAAAAATATGCGAATTGAGGGAGTTCTCGGCAAATAATTTGTACCTATGTTCATCAGAAAAACACAAATATTCGGGTTTCTGCAAATAACAAGTATAGAAAGAAAAATCTGCGAATGCTGAAATGCGAATAGGCAAGGGCTCACTGTATAGACTTTATTAAAAGAAGATCATATTTGAGACTGCCTAACTCATGTGGAAATATAGGATGAAACTCACTTCTGAGACATGCAAACATTTTTTATCTGAGTTGTTGCTGGCTCAAATATATTAGGTGGTAGAGCCAAATAGAAGATGCGATTACACGATCCTATCTTTGCAATCAGTTGGTTCAACTTCTGAAAGTCTGCCTGGGAGTTGTATTCACCAGATATGTACTGATTGACCTTAAAGAATGCCTCAAGCTTTTCTTCTTCCCCATTCTTCACCTGAAAAGAAATAAGTTTAACAATCAGTAAATATAAATGACAATAACAGGTTACAATGTATACAGGTGTATAATTGTCTCAACTTAGAAAAGAAGGAAAGGAAAGACAGAAGGAAAGGAAAGACAGAAAGAAAGGAAAGACAGAAGGAAAGGAAAGACAGAAGGAAAGGAAAGACAGAAGGAAAGGAAAGACAGAAGGAAAGGAAAGACAGAAGGAAAGACAGACAGAAAGCATTATATTTGAATTCAGAACAAGTGAAAAGATAATGTCCCAGGGAAGAATTAAGTCATTGATAAAAAAAAAAAAAAAAAAAGCCTCAAATACAATCACAGCTGAAAGAAAGTAACAGAATTTAGCAGGTCTTGGGTTTATGTTGATAGTACCCAAAAGAGACATAGGTATATGAAGAACCATTATAATCCTATGTTCCACCCATCAAACATCTCTTATACCTACCATTACCTATTTTCTCTATCCCAATGCACCTTCAGATTTCAGTGTCACCCTTTCTGTCCTCTGTTAAAACACTTCCCAGATATTTAAATTTCCGCACTTGTTTGATTTTGATATCTCCAGTTTGTAATTTGCATATTGAGCTGTTCCTTTTGCTAACAACCATACAGCTTTAAAAACAGACTTTTTAAATCTATAACTACATTTGGTTTTCATGGCTCTATAGGCTAAGTTTTATTGGTATGTATAAGCAGTCCCACATTTAGTTGCATTTAAAAATTCTACATGTCATGTAAGAATTCATAAAAATGTATAAATGATCATAATTAAAATTATTTTAACTAATATTTCATTATACAGTAGTAACTTGACTTACAAGTATCACAACTAATGAGTTCTTCAAGATAAAAGCTGTCTCTCTGATGATTTTCTGCTTTTAGTTGAGAGCTAAAATTTGGGTTATGAGCCAGCTTTTGATACCCCACCACCAGTTGGCACAGCAAATGCCACAGTGAACGCCATAACAACCACCCAGCATCCCATGTCTCACTTGTTCACTTTAAGTGGTTAGCTTGCAGTGGAAGCCTCAGTGTTGTGATCCCATTTGTGCTTGCAGTTATTTTGCAAAACTGTTTTTCCAAGCATGTGTTCAAAGAAAGTGAGTGCAAAGGACAGTGCCGAGAAGAAGAAGAAGTGGATGATGCGCATTGAAAAGATAAAAATGATCTAAATCTACCAAGATGTGCATGTAGTAGACTTGGTGAAGCAGTACAAGTTTAACACTTCTACAATCTGCACTATACCGAAGCAGAAGGAGTTGATAAAGGCTCTAATGCCAGCCAAGGGCATTAAAATAATTTCTAAACAGCAGACTCTATCCATGAAAATATAGAGAAGCTACTGATGGTGCGGTTGATGGAGAAGCAGCTTGCAGGAGATACCGTAATGGAGGCTATAATCTGCAAGAAGACACAAGCTATTTATGCTAATTTGCTGCAGCAGACAACGGGCACTTCAACAGACAAAGCATTAGGCAAGCCGTTTAAAGCCAGTTGGGGCTGGTTTGATAATTTAAAAAAGAGCACTGACATTCACTGTCATCAAGCATGGTGAAGCAACAAGTGCATATAAACAAGAAGCTAATATAAAGGCAGCTGAGGATTATCTTGAAACTTTTGCTGAATTATACATCACCCAGCAAGTCTTCAACTGTGACAAGACAGGACTTTTTTGGAAGAAGATGCCAAAGAAAACTTATATAATGTCAGAGGAGAAGCAGATGCCACACAACAAACCTATGAAGGACAGGCTAATTCTTGCATTGTGTGCCAATGCAAGCAACAACTGCAAAATTATACTGCTGCTCATTTATCATTCTGAAAAACCCAGAGCCTTTAAGTCACATAAGATTCTGAAAGAAAAACTGCTGGTTATGTGGAGAGCAAATCTGAGGGCCTGGGTCACCAGGCAGTTCTTTGTGGAGTGGGTGAATTTGGTCTTGATGCTAAGAAATATCTCCAGGAAAATAACCTACCACTGCAAGCCCCTTTCATCCTGGTCAATGCACCTGCTCACCCACCTAACTTTGAAGATGACGTCTTCAAAGAGTTCAAGTTTATAAAGGTTCACTACATTCCACCCAACACTACCTCAATCCTGCAGCCCATGGACCAGCAGGTGATTTCTAATTTCAAGAAGCTCTTCACCAAGCGCTTGTTCCACTGCTCCTTTGAGGTAATGGAGAGCACAAACCTCACCCATCAAAAGTTCTGGGAGGACCACTATAGCATCGTGATATGCCTCAGAATTATCGATATGACCTGGCAGGGTGTTACAAAGAGAACCTTGACCTCTGCGTGGAAGAAGCTGTGGCTTGAGGTCGTGTCTGAAATGGACTTTGAAAGACTAAACCGCAAAGTGGCAGTGGTGGAAGAGATTTTGGACATGGATGAAGGTGACATCAATGAACTCACTGAGGAGTACTCCAAGGAACTGACAATAGAGGAGCTAAAGGAGCTACAAATGCAGTAGCACATGGAGGTTTTGTAGGAAATAGATGATGTGGAGGAGGTTATCTCTACAAGTGGGATAAAGGAAGTGATGGGAATTTGGGAGAAACTTTCGAACTTTATTCAAAAGGAACCCAGAAAAAGTTACAAGTGGGAGTGCAGCAGCGCTATTTAATGGCACTTGCCTAACTCCTTTCAGAAACATTCTGAAAGGGAGGATGAAACAGAATTCATTGGACAGGGTTTGAAGATGAAAGTGAGGAACCCATGGTGAAAAAAGCAAAAATCACTGAATAAGATTCAGTTCAGCCTTTCTCCTCCACCTCATCTTCAAGTCGTCTGATCTCTAAGGTAAATGCTGTACGTTATGCTTAATAAAAATGGTTTATTGCAGTACATTCTATTGTATTTTTATACAATATTCCCTATTTATAAGTACATTTTTCTTATTTAAAAACATGTAACAAAAAATTTGCAGTGTTTTTGGTGGGGTCTGGAACAGATTAATAACATTTCAATGGGAAAAATTGATTTGACATGCGAATAATTTAAGTTATGAGCTCTGTCATTGAACAAATTAAACTTGTGAGTCAAGGCAACTCTGTATTTTAAGATGCAGTAAAAGCACTAATTACATTTACACACAGCTCCTTCCATATTAATTTCTTTGAGGCAAATTTTAAAAGTTCATCAATTGAAGGACCCTGTTTTTATGAATAAAATGCTGGTTTATTAACCTGTTTGTGCAGATAAGATTTATTTTAACTGTATATAAGATATAAAGGCATGGTTATTTTCAGGCTTACTTTTCTATTGGTGAAATTGTAAATATTATCCCACCAAACAATGGAGAAAGAAAACCGGTTGATACAAAGAAAACACATGCTAACTCTTCTATTTAGAGAATTTTACATAAGAGGAAAATGAAACATTTGCTGATTAGTTTTATAAAGAGAATTTACATGAATAATGAAGAAAGAAAATATATTAGAAACAAGGAATTTATTTTATTTTTTGAAAATGCTGAACAAAAGGGATACATTCTATAAGAAGGTAACCAATTTAAATTATGTATATGTGAAAACAAAAATACTTTACATGAGTGATTTAATGAAGCAATAAAATATTCATATATAAAGAAAGTAAAGAATTTAGTGTTTTCTACATATCCAACTATAACCTTGACTCTCATAAATAATGTGTGAGAAACAGAAACACACACGTGTGTGTGCGCGCATGTATCTCCTATATACATTTATTTACATTTTATCTTCATAATTTTATATCTATTAATTTATTTGCATTTTTATTTATGGAAAGGTTACGGAAGATGACATCATGAAGAGTCTTTAGAATTCTACTTAAGGAAAAATACAAAAGACAATATTACAAAGTAATAAAATTCTAACATGTAAAAAAATAATTTTATTGAATAATATCAGAGAAAATATATTTTTTTTCTAAGCAAAGGTCTTTTTTTTTTTTTTTTTTTTAAAACACAGCTACCTAAACTTTCATTTATGCGTGAAATATAGAAACTTAATAAATAGATTATAAAATTGGGTTGTTTTCAGTCTTGGTGAATATATATATATATATATATATATATATATATATATATACACCCAAGTACACACAATAAAAGAAGAAAAAAAAGAAAATTCTTAACTCAATATAAAAAAAACGAGAAAATAAACAATTGCTGTTATCTCCTGATGAGTCGATTGCGTGTGGCTGGAGGGTCCATCTATGAAACTCTAAACTCAGATGATTGATATTATTCTCACCATCCTAAGTGAAAAATTTTATACTTGTATTAATCCTATATATATATTGTTAAATTCCCAGATCAATTCTGTGGACAAGACAGATTGGTATAAAATGACAATTGGAAAAATCCTAGAAAAAAAAAAAATCTCTTACTATAAAGGTAATTTACATTAACCAGAAAAAAGCCTTGGACAGAAGCGTCTATCTTTTTAAATTTGGATTTTTAATGTTAATAACAGAGATTTTGATTTCATTTTTGCCTTGAAAAAGTCGGAAGACGAAATGTGTCGACAAATTCTAAGATTTTTCCAATTGTCATTTTATACCATATATATATATATATATATATATATATATATTTGTCATCCACAGACAGACTGTTTTGCTGTTTCACAGCTCATCAGTGTGGCTAGATGTCCGGTTGCCTCTAGCTAGGATCGATATATATATATATATATATATATATATTAAATATAAAAGACAATGAATGTCTATTACATTTAATCATGAGCCATTCTAAGCTTCATATTGTTGCTTTAATTTCAGGTAAAAATAAAGACAAAAACTGTCCAACATTTCTGTCTTTATTTTCCTAAAATTAAATCACATGTCTGAATAATGATCTGCTGACACAATACACACACATATATATATATATATATTATATAATAAAAATAGTGCACAGTGAGTGCTTATTCTAATAAAACAGTGCCTGATGTAAAATCAGAGAGCTAAAATTTATACTAATAATAAATATACATTTGTTTCTCACCATTTGGTGAAATGGAGTTTCATGCACATGGCAATCATCAGGCACCAATTGAAAACTATAGACATTTTAATATTATCGCAAAAAGATAATAATTATGCATAAAGAACCCAGAAACTTGCTACACAAGAGATTTGAGGTTATAACAAAATGTAAACAAGTAAAGAAGTTCCTACTCACATCTACAGTGATAATGCAAGATCTTTCAACAACGCTCTGGGTAAAGACATAATAGAACATCATTTGGATAGCAATGAGTTCAAAGAATCTTTTATGAACCATACTATTAATCATAGAAGAATACCCTTATACTCTTCATGGATGGGAAGTGTGTGGGGGAAAGAATGATAAAAACCCCAAAGAAACTCTGGGCAGAGCTAAACCTGATTATTTTCAGCTTGTTACTTTGATCTCTGTCATTCAAAGGGCTATAAACTCCAGACCTCTAACATATCGGAGTTCGTCTGATACTGAACTATTATCATTAACACCCAATGCCTTTTTACATCCTAATGTTAATGGAGAAATTTCTGTGAAAACTGATTTTGGGACCTGAGAATTTGAGATTAAGGGAAATGATCCCCCCACCACTAGCTTCAAGTGGGGAAAATTAAATAGGAAGAAGATTATTGCAAATTTTTTTGCTTGGCAACAGAGTGGAACATTGATTGATTCTGTTTAGCGGTATATCAACACCTCTATAGGTTATTTAATGCTGAAATCTAGATATTGTGTACATAATTTATGCTTTTGACTACAAATATTTCATACACAATTTTATACTTTCAGTGTAAAGGTTTTTTTTTTTTTAAATATATAGTTTGTAGATCATAAAATGTATTCTTGGTAACTTGACTATAAAGTCTATTTTATTGTTGCTTATTTTGGTATAAAAATATACTGTTGATTTTTGTTTGGTAGTTCACTATTT
This sequence comes from Acanthosepion esculentum, assembly GCA_964036315.1. Taxonomy (NCBI): domain Eukaryota; kingdom Metazoa; phylum Mollusca; class Cephalopoda; order Sepiida; family Sepiidae; genus Acanthosepion; species Acanthosepion esculentum. The sequence continues at coordinate 124,147,065 of OZ038477.1, read as the reverse complement.
ACTCATAGCTGGGATCCTAACAGGTGCTACCACCCCAGGTCAGGATGGTCCTGGGAACAACAGCAATTAAAAGGTGGTTCCCCACACACAAAACTCAAAACTTCTAATTACCTGATCAGAGGCCTTGCAGCCAGATGTAGTTTATCATCATACCCAGGATAATTGAGTGGAACCAGAGCAGTGTATTTCAATGTAGAATGGTAAAAGATATAAGAATATAACCAAACTAGCCTGATGATCCAAGGTGGGGGGGGGCTGCAGTAGCTTGGTAATGTTGTTTTATCTTTATTTTTCAATAATATTCAAGAAAATTGCTTTACAGAATAGGTACTAAGCACCTTCTAAAATCTACTGGCATTAAACTTTATTCTATAATTGATGGATGCAAACCTATAATTATTTTAACCATACCGATGTTGTTCCTGAAATCCCAAACAATTTTACAATTGTTATCTTGAATTTTCAGTTTTCCTAAATCATCTGGCATATCAGGGAGTTACCAAATAGCACATCACAAAAATAATGATAGATCCTTGTTAGCCTTTTTTACTGTTTCTTTTAAATGTTTGAAAAGTTTAGAAAAGCTATGGGAAAATTAGCAACACTCCATAAGAGTTGAGACACAAAGGATGAGACAAATGAACAGTTTAAAAAGGTATATTTTATATAATTAATATATTATGCAATGAGAATAAGAGAGAATTGCTAAATATTTTCCTTTAGCAGTTAATGTCATGGCATTGGGGATGAAATCCAAATACATGTATCAGTTTGAAATTGATTGAAATGTTTATTTGAAGTTGATTATATCTCTTCTTCCAATGGATGCTTGTCTATACATTATTCAGGTTTGCTTGTGGCCAGCATCACCTGTTCTTTGAAATAGGCTAAAACATGTCTATTCACTCCATGGTCTTCAGGGTTTCTCACCTTTGGCACCTAAAATCCATTTGACACCGAAATCTGGGTCTTACTTATCTCCCTATCCAAGTTGAGATAACCTATATTTTTCATAAAGCTGAATTCGGCTTTAAATAATAATCTGCTTTTGTGATAACAGAAACCATGCTGTTATTTTTCTATGTGCTGTGTCTCTTCAGGTCATGGCTCTCCACAATATCTTTATTGTTTGGCACTCCTTCGATTTTCTGTATATTTATTGAATTAATTTTCTATCCATATGCAGGCAGTTTGCTGCCAGTATAGGTTCTAGATTATTCTAATAACCTTTGCAAATATGTCAAAATTACCTAGCAGTTCCAACAGTTCTTTGTAACATAACATTGTAAACTGCAGTCTTGTTACAATTCATAAGATACTGAAATCTCACACTGAGTATCAAAAAGTGACAACTTCTCTTGTTCCTTGTTAACATAAAAACTTACTGAAAACTAGTATTTAGAACAACTTCACCGCTTTCAAAGTATCCAAAACTCTGTTACATTGATTCAAACTCAAGGATCATGCAATATCTTTCAATAATGTTAATTTTTTGCCAGGTGGTTTTAAACTTTTGATCAAGTGTGTATACTTAACCTATGGGGAACCTATTTCCTAATAGAAGCCAACTATAAAGCAAGTCGGTTTACTCCTCAGTGCGAGCCCCATATTTGTGACTAAGTTAGCTGAAGTAAATAACGAACAAAGCAATTATTTACCCACTGACCCACGCAGCAAGATGTGGCACAAGGTCAAGTTTAAAGTGGGGTATCCGAGCCTGTAGCCTCGGGTAAAAATTAACTATAGACCACATAAAAACGGAGTCATTTTCCCAAGACAAGGATACCCTCTGACATAAGCCAGGTAAATATAGCAAGTATAGACATCTGCGTTTCACTGCAACCTCAAGGGAGATAAATCAAAGTCAAGGGAGATAATTCTGAAATCAGCTGTGATTTTTTTTTTTTTTTAATAATCAAATTTAGCATTTCAAAAATGATCTCCACATTATCCAAAAGATAAATTTTAAGCAGTACAAAAAAAAAAAAATTCACTTACTTTCATGAAAGGCAATGCTTTTTCACGGATGTCAGCCATTTGCAGTTTACTGCGTGCATAGCCAATGAAATGAGTTTTGGGTGGAAGCAACCCATCTCTGTAGAGCCACCTGTGAAGAGGTGAAAAGAAAAGCACAAATTATATTACAAAGAGTCATAGAAAAAAAAAAAAAATCTTAACTGAACTATTAAAAATAAAATAAAAGGAATTTATAGATCAATGAAGAAGCAAAAGAAAATTCAAAGGTAGAATCCCACAGAAATTTTCTTTCAAATTGAAAATTAATTTGAATGAATGAAAGTGAGCAATTGCATCCAGAAATCTATTACAAAATCTGTTGTAAAAAAAAAAAAATGACAGCAAATTTTGTTAAGTCATTACTATTATATGAATGAGTTTTCTCATGTAAGCCTTTAAACATATTTCTTTATAATTACTATGTTAATATGTAATCCTTATAGTAACAGGAGCGGGGATCAGTCTGTTACTTAAAGTGGGAGTCAGTTTTATATAGTTTTTAAGTTTTCTTAATACTAATTCAACACCAAAATGGTGCTTTGGGGAACCAACTCCTAAGAGGATGCTTCCCTTATCACTACAATTTGGTCAAGTCTAGGGTCAACTCTTATCTTCCTCGCATATCCCTATAAACTGTGCTTCTTACTCTGTAACACTATGTCAGACAGGGTGAAAATCACAAAAAAAAAATAAAAAAAATAAAATAAAATAACAACAACTATGCCATTTAAAAAAAAAACAGAAAAAAACCCATCTTTTTTGTTAAGTCCTTGCTATGATTGTAATGTTGTACCTTTCTCTTTGTGTGTCTCAACAGCTGTTGTGATGCGTCTAGTGTGGTAGTCTGTAGTGGTAGTGCTTGTCGCTTCTCACTTTCAGTTACCACCACTGGCTAGCAGCAATGCGAAAAGGGGAGCCAAATGCATAAGTCTTCCCCTGCTAGTATATAGCCTCTCCATCAGCAAGCCCTATATAGTGCCTCCTTGTGGCGACACATGGCAACCGAGCACCCTGCAGACTCAGGCTAAACTACAGGGGACGAGTTTGGCCACCTTAACATGCGGCATGCAGGCTCACCGGTGTGTGGACACGCCCTGGTGCCCATGAACCAAACCCCAGTTATGGGTCTACAAGCAAAAGCCGTGCGTCAGTACCCACGATGTCCTCAGAGCTGCTCGTAGCAAGGCCCAACAGATTGGACACTGCTGCGCCAATGACTATTGGCTGAACTCGTGCAGCAGGATCCAGATGGCTGCCGACAGTGGAAACGCAAGAGGCATGAACGCAGGCATCAAAACCGCCACCGGCCCCACCCCCATCAAGACAGCTCCGCTGAAGTTCAAGACAGGAGAAGTCATTACAGACCAAGGCAAGCAGCTAGAGCGCTGGGTAGAGCACTACCTGGAGCTGTATGCAACCCAGAACATGGTGATGGATGCTGCCCTGGACACCTTGCCCAGTCTCCCAGTCATGGAGGAGTTAGATACCCCACCCTCTGCAGAACTCAGAAAAGCCATCGAATGTTTCTCTTGAGGGAAGGCCCTTGGGAAAGACAGGATCCCACCAGAAGTTCTGAAGAGTAGCAAGCCAGCTCTACTGCAGCATCTCCATGAGCTCCTGTGCCTGTGCTGGGAGAAAGGCCACGTCCCCCAGGACATGCACGATGCCAACTTTGTCACCCTCTATAAGAATAAAGGTGACCGCAGCAACTGCAATAACTATCGTGGCATTTCCCTCCTCGCCTGCAGAGCCTCGCCTCCCATGTGTTCCCCCGAGTTGCTGTGTGGCTTCAGGGCAGGTTGATCTATGGGGGACATGATCTTCTCACTATGCCAGCTGCAGGAGAAGTGCCGTGAGCAGCAGAAACCACTGTATATCGCCTTTATAGACCTGACGAAAGCCTTCAACTTGGTCAATAGAAGCGGACTCTTCAGCCTCCTGGAAAAGAAGGTAGGATGTCCCCCAAGACTGCTCCAGATGGTCAAGTCCTTCCATGAGGACATGCACAGCACAGTCTGCTACAATGGCGAAACATCCGACGCCTTCCCTGTGAGCAGCGGCATAAAGCAAGGCTGTGTCCTCGTGCAGACACTCTTTGGGATCTTCTTCTCCATGCTCCTCCGGTACGCCTTCCACGACTGCACAGAGGGCATCTACATCCGCACTAGAGCAGACAGCAAACTCTACAACATCGCCCGACTGCGCGCTAAGACCAAGGTCCACGAGGTCCTCATCTGTGAGATGCTGTTTGCCGACGACGCTGCGCTGACGTCCCATACGGAAGACGGTCTGCAAGAATTAGTCAGCTGACTGGCCCATGCCAGCAAGGAGTCTGGCTTGACCATCAGCCTCAAAAAGACCCACATCCTGGCACAAGACACTGCCTCCTCCCCAGACATTGCCATCAACGGCATGCACCTCGAGGTGGTGGACTCCTTCACCTACCTCAGGTCGATCATCTCCAGCTCCCTCTCTGGACACCGAGATCAGCTCCAGGATAGGGAAAGTCACCGCAGTCATGGCCAAGCTAAACAAGCACGTCTGGAACAACAGCCAGCTGACAGAGAACACCAAACTACAGGTCTACTGGGCCTGCGTCCTCAGTACCCTCCTGTACAGCAGTGAGTCCTGGACAACTTACGCCAGTCAGGAGAAGAGGTTAAACACTTTCCACCTCCACTGCCTCAGATGTCTCCTGCACATTAAGTGGCAAGACTGGGTCACTAACACAGAGGTCCTCCAATGTATCGGCATCCCCAGCCTGTTCTTGTTGCTCGGCCAAAGATATCTCAGATGGCTGGGGCAAGTACGTTGCATGGGTACCGGCCGTATCCCAAAAGTAATCCTGTACAGAGAGCTGTGAAAGGGGTCCCGTCCGACTGGAAGACCTCAACTCTATTTCAAGGATGTCTGCAAATGAGACATGAAGCTGGCTGACATCGACCGCAACACCTGGGAAGCTGCGGCTGACAATCATCAGCTATGGCGAGCCACAGTCAAAGATGGCGTCCCAATAGCAGAAGCCATGAGGGAAGATCAGCAGGCAGCAAAGACAACCAGCAGAAAAGCAAGGACAGCCTCCGTCTCTGTGTCATCCAGTTTCATCTGCACCAAGTGCCTGAGAGACTGCCGCTCCAGAGTGGGACTACAAAAGTCACCAGAGGCGATGTAACTCCATCACCTAACACCTACAGCACAACTCCATCGCCTCCCAAGATGGACGGATACCAAGAGAGACCTTTCTCTTTCATGGAGTCAGTTTTTTTTTTGTAAACATTTCTGAAGTTTGCTTTTGTTGATACTGCCATCAACTGTTGTCAGTGTAAGAAAGATAACCTATTATTGCATCAGAACAAACATTCAGAGTGTTTTTTTTTGTTTTTTTTAAGTGTATCTCAAAGACAATATGTAGGTAATTGCACAGATTTATATTCAATCACATATGTGTTATTTTATTTACACTACCTTTCATCATCTTTGAAATAGCATCATGATTCCATACTCCTAAAACTTGGCATCTTTCGGAGTGATGAAATCATCTTTGTACACAAATTGATTTTTTGTAGTGGTTAATGGTGGCTCACTATGTTCTCCCTCCAAACATCTTTTGCTCCACATTGTTGTAAATAAGATATTTTTCATCATCATTGATCATTTGTTCCAAAAAATGGGTAAATTTTATTGTATTTGAGCAAAGAATCTTCAATGGGAAATGTGGTCTATAAAAGTGTTTTTTAAAATCACAAGTCACTCAAAAATCATAACAATTCACATATTCAAGTGTTTTCAAATGCCTTATGATGTTCATATAAGATATACATACCATCTGTGATATTTTGTATTGTGCAACCTGGACTATTCTTAATCAGAATTTCCATTTTGTCATCATTAATGACTGCAGGTTTGCCAGAATGTCCTCAGTTTTCCAAATCAAAATTTCCAATTCTGAACCTTGCAAACCACTTAAAAAAGTACTCAGCTATAGCACCATCTCTATAAACAGCACCTAACTTTTTTTGCTTTTTGTACAGTATTTTTTCTTTTCTAGAAATAAAAGAGCATCAAATGATGAAAATGCATCTCATTTTCCTCCAGTTTCACTTTTAAAATAAAAATATTTAAAACTCACAATCCACACAAATCATATAGAGAGAAATGTTGAAATATCACATTAAACACCATCTAGTGAGAAACACTACAAACTTTTGTTCTAACCCAATATATAGTAGGTGGTCTTGACAAAACCTACTTTTAAGATCTCAAATTAACTTTAAATTGGATAATCTGTTATTAATGAATTAACATTTACCAGTATTGAATATATAAGTATGTTGCTTAACTTTGATGATTGATAGCAAATGAATACTTTCAGAGTGATCTGACCAGAAACCCTTTTTGTTTTGTTTAAACATCTACTTATTTACTAGAAATTCTATCTTGATGTCTACATCCTTTTTATCTGCAAAAATGTTTTTGGTGGGTGGGGTTTTTATATTGAATACACTGTTTTAAAACAGGTTCTTTGCTGGTAACGTTTGTACACCTAATATTTGTTTGAATAATTATCTGCATTGCCAAAAAACAAAAAAAAATGCCTAAGTTCTGGGAGAGAAAAAAAAACAAAACAAAAACAAACAAACAAAAAACAAACACAAAAACAAAACACAAAAACAAAAAAAAAACAAACAAAAAAAAAAACAAACAAAAAAAAAACAAACAAAAAAAAACAAACAAAAAAAAACAAACAAAAAAAAAACAAACAAAAAAAAAACAAACAAAAAAAAACAAACAAAAAAAACAAACCAAAAAAAAACAAACAAAAAAAACAAACAAAAAAAAACAAACAAAAAAAAAACAAACAAAAAAAACCCCAAAAATACAAATATTTAAATTTCATGAAAATGCAGCAAAACCTAAAATAGAAATTAGATTTTCAAGCACATCAAGATCTATACGAGTCATTTGTTTCTATATCTACAAAAAAAAAAAAGAAAAAAAAAAAAAAGAAAAAAAAAGAGTTACTTAACCAGGAGGTATCCACCAAAACAAAAATAATAAACAATAACTCAGAAGAGGCCAGAGAAACATTGCTTTTGAATCATTTCTTAAGATCTTCAAAGACACAAAAAGAGATAGGGATGTTAAGAATGAGGACACAATAAGACAGAAACAAGTCAAAGTGATACACAAAGGGACGGCCTTGAAAGAAATACATTGAAAAACATTTTTTGAAACAAGGTCATATTAAAAGGAAAAATCTAACAATATTTTGTCTTCAACAAAATTCATTTTTATTAAAAGTAAAATATTTACATTATGATATCATGGTAATTTTTGATGACTCGGTAAGAAAATCCGGTCAGACATAGGACAAAGACACCACTATGCAAGTTGAAACAAGCTTAAGTAAAGAGCAATAAAAAAACCTCACTTTTAAGAATTAACATGTTAAAAGAAAAAAAAAAAACTCTTGGTGAACAAAATACTTAATACTGTTGGAATTTAATCCAGATTAAGTTTGGAATTATTTTTGTTGCCTTTTCTTTTTACAGGGTATCCAAAACTGGATTTGATCACCACTGGAATTTTATACCTCCACCCCAATCATTTACTGACAGTTTGTTTTGAGGAAGGAGTGGTATTGTGGAAATATTCTTCTTTGATGTGTCATGTCCATTAACAACTATTTCCTGTCCTTTGTAGCTCTTACCACATTTAGTCGTTTTGCTATCTCTCCTAAACCAATCTGCCAACCATTTACATGAGCTTATGTGCTGTTTTCCACTACCCCCTTGCCTTCAGTATGTCCTGTAAGGTGTCAAATTTTCTAAGCCTTCTTTCCTCATTATGTACCCTAGGAATGTCAACCATCTCTTTCTGATATTAAGTGTCCATTTTGTCTGCTTTTTTTTCTTCATAAAACATTGTCATTGCATACATGTTCAGTCTGTAGTATTCTCAGCATTCTTCTGCAGAACCATATTCTTGTTGCTTCAAGTCTTTTGTTCATCTGTGGGGAGACTGTCCAGCATTTCACAAGTGGAAAGATTATATTGAATCAATTGCTCGGTCTGCTGCTAAGAATGCTGGTTCACTGTGTCATGCTAGACAATTTAGTTTGACAGAATCTATCTTACATATTTATAAGTTTAACATTTGTCCATGCATTGAATATTGCTGTCACATCTGGTCTGGTGCTTTTGCTATGTATTGAGAGATTATTGATAAAATACAAAGAAATATCTGCAATATTATTGGTCCTGACATATCAGCTTCCCACCACCATAACAGCTTCCTTGTGCCATTTTATAAATATCTTCATGGCAATTATTCTGATGAACTCTCCTCTATGGAATCTAGAGTTTATGAATTTAAGTGAAGTACTGGCATTATCGCAGAGCTGCCAGTAAACATAAGATTGCAATTTTTGAGTTTCCATATATCTCAGATGATTGTTTTAATATGAAATATTTCTCAACTAGAAAAAAAATGGTGGAGCCAACTGAAAATTTAATAAATTACTGGCCCATAACCCACTTTTTTTACAGAAAGGTCATTGAAAAGTTTTGCAGATAATCAGTAGATAAAAAAAAAATTTAAAAAATCAATATGAAGACACACACACACATATATATATATATATATATATATATATATATATATATATATATATATATGTGTATGTATGTACACACACACACACACACACATATATATATATATATATATATATACATATATACACACACTGCAATGGGTAAATTGTCGCCATTTTATATTTTTAATTTTGTGTATGCGTGTTGTTTGTTTTTGTTGACTGTACAGAATAGTAGAGTCAGATGGGTACCTTCTGTGAGAAAAAGAGTGCCATGACGCAATTCATTCCACCAGAAATTTGGAAATGGCAATTCTGTACTGCTTGGCATTTGCATCGGAAGCTCCAATACAAACATTTCAGAGTGTTTGGGTGTCAATCTGAGGACAGTGCAGAGGATCTGGAAAGTGTTGGAGGAGTCAAATGGTGATTATGAAGGTACGTCAGCTCAGAAAACTCACTCTGATCATTCTGAAAAAGAACTCCTGAATTTGTTAGTGAGGGCCACAGAGTCAACACAGAGGACTATATCAAGTGCCTTGAGGAGATAGTGCTGCTCTGGGTCAAGAGAGTGGCTGCTGGAAGATCCTATGTCTGGCAACAGGACTTTGCACCATGCCACACAAACAGGAGAACCCAGTCATGACTATCAGACTTTCTGCAACCACATCAACCTTTACATCTGGCCACCTAACTCCCCAGACTGCAAACCCCTTGATTATTATGTGTGGGACGCAGTTGAGTGAGAGACCAACAAAACTCCTTGTAACACCAAAGATCAACTGAAGGCAAGGATTATGGCAGCATTCACCAACATAAACAAGGAGACTCTCTGGAAGAGTTACAAGAGATTCTGAAATCATCTGGAGATTTTGGTTGAAGCCAATGGCAATTTAATTGAATAAATTTACTCTAGTATTTTAAAGTATTTTTGTGTAATTTTGGTAAATATATCTGTTAAAATGAGATGTCAGTGTTATTTTCATTTTTGTGTAACTGTATGTGTGCATGTATGTAATATCCATTGCCCCCATATATATATATATATATATATATATATATATATATATATATATATATATATATATATATACACACACACACACACACACAAACCTGGTCAAAGACCAGATACAAAATGGTTAAAAAAAATCTAAAATACTTATATTTGCAAAACATTTTACTTGGTTGCTTGTAATTTTTCACACACAAATGTCGACCTCCTCCAAATTAGCCAAAATGTCAACAACCTAATATTAGATACAGAATGGGAACTTAGTGTTCAATCAATGCTGATCTATGACAATAGATATTTATAATAGAATTTACAAGGGCTAGACTGATTACAGTGAAGAAAGGGCTTTTTTCCATAAGTTTAGAATCATTGAACAAACATGTGGCAAAGAGTAACACCAAGTCAGAACTTAGCAACTAACAATTTTTAACCATGTATTCAGATCTATACAGACAAATACACACACTATAATAAAAGCACACAGGATAAGTTGAAAGTGACTATTTAACACATGAAAGAACCTAGTAATAGTAACAAATAAAATTTTACAAAGACAACAGGAGTTGAATGAATGACAAGCAATTATTTTGGATGCAAAATTTGAAGACAAACTTGAAAGAACGTGGTATAGCATAGTGATTAACAAGCTTATTTTACAAACAAATTCCATCATTGTGGTCTTATAGGTTTAATGAAGGTCTGGACTGTACACTGATTCTTCAAATTCTCAACATTTCAAATGCTGATTTCCATATTTGTTAAAGGCTATTGAACACATTCTTTGTGTTGCTTTTGTTGTCATCACAATGTTTTACCATTATTTTCTTAAAAATTCAAAAACATTATAACTCTCTGTGCAAATTTTCCACCTGAGTAGGCTGTTGAATGACTTGGCTGATATGTTATGAGTGAAAACAAAAGCAACACAGAATGAGTTCAATAAACCAAAAAATGGAATGATAAAAGCTTGTAATTTAAAGAAAAAACAAATACAAAACTGATGGCTATTTGATAAATCCAGAAAAATTAAGATTAGATTAATGTTTGTGTTTTTAGAAGGGAAAAACATGTACATACCATAATGTGGGATAGATTTTCTTTTTGGCTAAGTCTCCCTGAAATGAAAGTAGAAAAAATGTCAGAAAAACAAATGTAACAGAGAGAAAGAAATTCCTGAAATAACAGCATTTTGGTTCATATTAGTGCAAGAGCCTTCAAGAGTGTCAGTTTATTTATATCTCCCACTCCACAAAAAATTATAATGAAAATAATTTTTAAATCATCTGGCACAAAGTAGAAATGAATAAGTTCATATGAATTGATATGCACTGAAGCTATGTCTACCTTTACTAATATAGGGAATTTTTAATACAGGTTAGGGCATGAAATAAAAGGTTAACTCCTAACTGAATGGATGTAGATAAGAATGATTGTTTTTTATGGTTTATCAACCTTTTGCAGGTTATTTAAAGCCAGAAAATATTTTCAGATGTTAAGAATTTTTGGAGACAATGATTAACTGATACACCAGGCTTGAGGTAGTTTAACTTCAGTGATCATATGAAGACAGGTGTTTCAATTAGATATGGTTGTAAGCCCAGATGTCAATAATATAAAGACAACAATATCTGCAAACTTACCACACATCTTTCTATTCAGACTAATATCTTTCTCTTGTGTCAACATCATACTAAAAATTTCCAACACAAATCATTTGTGACCTTATTTTCTAAGAAAATGAATAAATATAAAATGGTTAAATTTGGTTCTCAGAAATTCAGTAGCTTGATTGGAGAATCTGAGGCATGTTATGTGGATTCCTTTCATTCTATTATATTGTTCTATATTATAAAATAATAGACAGAACCCCTCACCCCAACTACTTTCATTACACATGGTCATTCACCCCAAAATGATTGCAAACATTACTAAGATTTCACCTTTTATAAAAATATTCTTTTTCACATGATCAATTCAAGATAGTGTTTAAAAGATTATCAGTTTTCATATTTGAATTTCTGTCAATTTTTTATAATAGAAAAAAAAAAAAACGGAAAAAGAAAAAATTGTTAGTGTTCATAGTTGAATTTTTTGTATTTTTTAAATAAAATGAATGACAGATGTTTCCCCAAGAATATTAAAAAACTGAAATTTTTTTCAAAATTATCTAATTTCCATTCCTAAACATTTGGATTAGAATATGAATATTTGAGTTTATACACAACAAACTTTTATTCACATGGATGCCTTGCACTAAAAATTCAACAAATGTAAAATTTAGTATCATTCTTTTTAATTAATTTTTAGTTTCATTCTTTTTAATGAGTTCTTTTTAGTGTGTTTTGGAAATAAAATTACTAATGTTAAATTAATAAATAAGTTTGCCTAAAATTAGAATTCCAAAGCTAATTTTACCATCTGGAATCTCAATATGTGGCAAACCTGTTTAACTACAGGCTGGAAATTTGAAGAGAGATAAATATCACTGAATTTTATAGAGAGAAAGTACAAAACCAACAAACATGAGTGACATTGGCTTTTAGAGAATCCAACTCTGGTTTAAAAATACAAAATTCTGAAAAATTCTTCTACAGTGTGATCAATTGATAAAAACAGGATATTTTTTTTTATGTAGAAAGGCAAAAACGTTTTTAGTTAAAATTTATATTTGCAGAGGTTTTTATATAAATATTTTTGTTTGTTAAAATTAATCACATTAAAATTTGTTTTGAAATAAATTTAACTATATTTCATAAAAATATAAACTTTTTTCAATTGTCTTAAAACATTTTAAATGAAAAAAAAATGCTTCTTTCTCAAGAACCAAAGTAGTCAATAGAATATGATAATTCTTTTAGGTTTAGATAATTGTCATCATCCTTTTTATAATATTTTCGTTTTGCAACAGCTGAGTAATCATGACATGCACAATCACAGAGGTCGACTTCCAACTCAACAATCTAACACCTCACCATAATGGGGTAGAGGGAGTAAAAACTGCAAAAATTTGCCTCCCCTATGACTATAGTTTCTGATTGATCTCTTGAGTGGTTTGTAACATTTTATTTATCATCTCTCAGTTGCATCTCTGTCCTTAAGCAGAGAGCACTCAGGGAAGACTGTCAGAGTTGCAACTGAGGAAAATTATACCGAGAGGTTCCCAGCTCTGGGGAACTGCTGCCCGAGGCTGAGCCTTCTCATTGCACCAGAGAGAGGGATTGGCGCTCGTACCGAGGCCAGCACAACTGATGGTTGCAGAGGCTGCAGGCAATTTTTGTTCCTGGCCTGGGTGTACACGCTCGAGTCCTCACCTTAAAAAAAGACCTTGTGTCACAACTTGTCTTAGTGGGGAGACAGAGTAAATATCTAGTTTCTGATTGGTGATGGAAAGAGGCAAAACAGCAAACAAATTACTCAGTGCCTACACCCACCATGTACTCTCACACACACACACACACACACACACACACACACACACACACACTGTAGAGATTGTGAATGGAAAACTCATTTTCTCTAAGCCTGCTGCTGTCTCAAGAACCCAATTTTGTAATGATATTCAAAAAATGATTAGATCTCTATCATTAGGCTAAAATTGATACAAGGTCATGTTTATGGAGCACAAAATTCACAGTCAATTGATTTCTAAGACATACAGGCCATTGCAATTATTAACGTTCTGTAAAAAGAGAGGCAAAAATGATATCATTAATCAAAAACAGTCACAGCTGCAAGATGACAGGAATGCTTAAAAAAAGCAATAAAAGATGAGAAACAAGAAAAATTATACTTTTAAATTCTTTCAATTGAAGAGACAACATTTTAGTTTCTCTTCAAGTTAATTAGCTTAGGTGTTTGTGTATCTTGTTAAATGGTGATTTTTTTAAGTGTAGCTTAGATGTGGCACAAAGTCGAAATTATGGAGTACTCAGTAAGGATCAAACTCGCTATTCAGTTGTAAATGTTTAGCAAGACAAGCTTGCTAAACATTACACCACATTGAAGTGTCCTAAGGATATTTGTAAGTGAATGTAATGAACTTGACTGGAATTCAAACTCAGCTCTCCAATTTCTCATACTCAGCTTGTTAATCATTAAACCTCATCAAGCTGCCCAAAATGGGTATCTTGTTAAATGATTTTATTGTACAATATTCAACTGGGAGTTTACTTAATAGAAATCTTTTCAAGACGAGAAGACTAGATAAAAAAATATTTAGATTTGAAGATGACCAAAACAAAAATTTATTAATTTTTTTCTGAACAGAAATCAAAATTATATATATATAAAATGAAATGAAATCAATAAAGTTTTACTTATATATATATATATATATATATATATATATATATATATATATATAATGAAATGGACTAAGTCCAACAATTATTTTAATATATTTTCTGTTCATATGTTATTTTTATAGATACAAATACTTAAGTAAATGCTCTGTTTATAATAAACAGTATTAACAACATTTACCAGCCTGAATGTCTGAAAAATTTCATAGAAAATACGAGAGAAATCATGGGAAATTTGTTGTTTGAAAACAGTAACTTTGCTAAACAGATGCTGCCTCAGTAGCTAAATGGTATAGGATGTTAGACTATATGATGGTTTTGTATAGGATACAGCTTTGATTCCTGGCAGAGGACACATTTTCTATGAAATTTAGCTGAGACACTAGCCTGCATCATCTAGTCTTCTTGATTGTTTTTAAAGTTTGAATTCTTGTAACCAATTCATTTTGTTTTTAAATCACCAATGACTATCTTGTTTAAAAATTATTTTTTTAGGTGTTGAGCAAGAAAACAAGTTCCAATCCTGACTGCTGTTACTTTTCATAAATTCATATGAAATTTATTTTTTCTTTTGAATTTTTTTAAAGCTTAAGACAATGTGTTACAGTGTCATATACTTTTCTCTTTAGACCAGCATGCTTATCTTGATTGTTCTATTCAGGCTTCAGCCAAGATCTCTGGCATTCATCAGGTGTATGTCTTTGTACTTATTAATCTTGAACCCTTTCAAACTGAACCCTTTATTGGGTCCTCCTGGAGAAGATTCTTTTTATTCTACTTATAACACATTAGTTAATAATACTAGTATTATTCAAGTTAGTTGTCTATTTCCTCAAATGATATATATTTGGTATATTCAACACTACCAGAAACAGGGATTGAACTTTCAGCTGATAAATATATTTTAGCAAACACTTAATTCCACTAGATCATGGCTTTGGGCAATCAACAGGAGTACTCTAGTCTGAATTATAAAATATAATAATTCCTCATCTCAAAAATACTGACAAAGAATGTACTCAAAGTTGAAATGATTGCACAAATAATAAAGAGTTGAGTAAACTTTAAAAAAACACTTCTAAGATTTCTCTAACATTGTTTAAATGCTAGGAACTTCAGAAGCAAACTATTGATTACCTGTAAGCATCTTTTTAAAAGAAAATTAATTCTTTATACTTTTGAAATAATTGAAATGGTTTTCTTTTCTTCATTATTATTTACATATTTTTATAATCTATTGATTGTCAAAGAGACATTTGATACCTTAATGACATTCAAAAGAGTTTCATCAAACAGCAGAACATTTCTAATGCAAAACAGCCCTGTAAATCTTAGCCAGGGTCACAATACAAGGAAGCAAGCAGTTAGTGGTTAGATAGCAAACTTTCAATTTCCAACTGCACAATAGCAGTAGTAAACCAGGAGATAGAAAAAGATTAAAATAGTATTCATTCTAATTTCTACCGACCAGCTGTTGGTTGCTGTAGAGCCAAGTTTTTCAGAAATGGGGAGACATGCCACCAATGATAATCCCAACCACCAACATGGGTAACTACAAATTATGGAGTATCTTCTAGTTTGCCATAATCTTGAAGATTCATGCACAATAATGACCTTGAAACTTTGACACCCCAGGCATGGCTCTGTATGTATGTATACAACACTAGATGGATGTAGTGTAGTGACTTGATAAGATTCCAACAGAAACTCCATAACAAATCTAAAGTCAGGCAGTCATATTCTGTAATGAAATAATTTCCATATTGAAAAATTCTAACTAAAAACATCTATGATGGAATGCGTCTACTTTTCTATAAGACCAGGATTCATTTTATCCAAACCTTGTACAAACATATTTGATTGTTGGCAGCTAGTCACTACGATCCGATTCCAAATTTGACAGAAAGGAAAATAAAAGCCGAAACATGACTAATATGATTCTTGTTTCATTTATCAGAGCCAGACCGAAAACAGAAGACAGCGTTAACTTCTGATATAATTGGGCAGAACATGAAATCTATCATGGCTCTCCACAATTTCCTGTCCTTTGTAGTGCTTAGTAAATTTTGTCTTTTTGCTTTTTCTCCTAAACCCTGTCCAACCATCCATTTACTCAAGTTTACTAGGCAGATTAAACATCGTTTTCTCTGCCCATCCTGCCTTCAATATGTCCTGTTAGTATCGAATTTTCTAAGCCCTCTTTCCTCATTATGCAACCGAGAAATTTCAACTATCTCTTTCTGGCTAAATATAAGTGTCCTTTTTTGTTTCCATTTTCTATAAAACATTGCTGCTGCTCACACGTTCAGTCCATGGTATTCTCAGCATCCTCCTGTAGAACCACATTTCTGTTGCTTCAAATCTCTTCTTCATCTGTGAAGAGATTGTCCAGCATTCACTGCCATATAGGAGGACTGATATTATGTAACAGTTCAGTACACTTTTGTTTGTTTCTAATGAAATTCTCCTGTTACTTAATACTTTGCTTAGCTTTTGGAAGGCATTTTCCACTATCCCAATGCACCTTCAGATTTCAGTATCACACTTTCCATCCTCTGTTAAAATACTTCCCAGTTATTTAAATTGTTGTACTCATTTGATTTTGGCAAATTTTTAATTTGCATGTCAGGCCGTTCCTTTTGCTGAGAACCAGACATTCTGCCTTCTAGCAATTGGTGCTTAGTCCTTTCTTCTTGCTTTCCTTCATTACCTTTTGTAGGAGTTCCTGCAGGTTCCTTTCTATGTCTGCTAATAACAATGTCATCTTCATATTTTATGCTGTTAAGATTGTAGCTGCTAATAATGAATCCTGGTAAGACTTCTAATTCTCTCAGCATCACCTCACAGTAGAGGTTAAATAAGTCTGGTGAGAAGGCACATCCTTGTCTTACACTCCTTTCTATTTTTATATATTTACTGAATACATTTTTTATAATTTGACATTTTTGATAAATCAGACAAAGTGGAAAAATGTTTTACAGACTATGCATTTCACTTTTATTAAATAGGCTTCTTCAGGTCAGAAGGAAAGAAATCTGTGTGTATTTTAATATTTGGTCAGTTGTTAGGCTGGTGTCTTCCAGTCAGAAGAAATACATAATATGTATAACAGAAATATATAGAGAAATACATAAAGAAATAACTTAAAAACAGATTAATATTGTATTGTTTGAGTTTAGGTCATTTTAGAGTTTATACAGAAAGAGGTTTGTGAACATTTTACACAAATAAAAAAAAAATCTATTGTTATATCATTCATTTTAATCCATCTTATTTTTGCTTTTCATCAAAACATTGTGGACAAAGTCTTCATTATTATTAGTTTTACTCCATCATTATTGCTTATCATCACAAATACTCTAGTTCAAGACATTCTTTAGGCAATAATAACAATATGAAGTAAAACTGCTAATAAAATAGAAATTGCTTATTTAGATCAAAATAAAATAATTATCATATGGTTTCATCTACCGCAAGGAAAGTTGGTTCTCTGTGTTGCACCAGAAAGTTTTTCTCACCCAAGTCCATCCTTCAAATCTATAAATCAACCATTCGCCCTTGTATGGTCTGGAGCCCCTCGCTGTTAGTCTTAAGGTCCTCAACAAAATCCAGAGACAGATATGCAATGTGATTGGCACTGATTTGGCATCTCCTTTACAGTCGCTCTCTCACAGACGTGCCGTCGATTCCCTTTGTCCTCTCTACAAATACTTTCATGGTAACTGCTCTGACAAGCTACTTTCACAAGTTCCCAAATTGCACAAATTTAAACGTGCTATT
Source organism: Acanthosepion esculentum (assembly GCA_964036315.1). Classification (NCBI taxonomy): domain Eukaryota; kingdom Metazoa; phylum Mollusca; class Cephalopoda; order Sepiida; family Sepiidae; genus Acanthosepion; species Acanthosepion esculentum. The sequence goes on along the minus strand of OZ038477.1, from coordinate 124,129,358 downwards.
AGGTTGGCATCTCAGTCCCACCCTTTCACTGCCGTAACTGTTAAATGTAGCTGTCTCTTCTACTCCAATAGCTTCACGTCTCGTACTTCCCGTCTGTGGAACTCCCTTCCTCTTACTTGCTTCCCCGACAGCTATAATCTCCAAATATTCAAATGCAATGTCAATCGACATCTTCAGATGTCTTTATCTATTCCCAGTCTTTCTCTATTGCTCCCACTCTCTGTAACCCCTTGCATGCTAGTGGCACTCCTACCTTGCTTGGGGTGAAATGGTTAAAAAAAAAATTTTTTAATTAAATTTAAGGACAACTGCAAATAGTAAAATATATAATTAAATGCACTTCATTGTGTGTTGGAAATTGTTTTATTGGATCACAAGGTAAAATGAATAGATATTTTGATAAATAAATGGCTACAAAATATCAGATTTTTGACAGGTTAAAAAAAGAATAATATATGCAGTATAATGAGTGAATGACACAGCAGAATACTGTCAACAAAAGATAGTGAATAAATTTGTAGAGTCACAACCTGTCCAACCAATGTGTTGGAGATTTTAGACAAACATGAGGAGTTAACCGACAGCTATGTATTCTTGTTGAACAGCTTTTTCATAGACACAAGAAGTCAATACGTGTTGCCATATTATTAGCAGTAAATAATTTTCATAAATCACAGTTTAGTTTATAAATCTATTTTTGTTCTCATTTTCTTATAACCATTTTAAAATTCAAATATCAGAATAATTAGTCTGAATTTCTTAAGTATTTTCATCACTGATGAATTAATAGCTTATTTTTACATTTTTTTTTTCCCTTGCATTTTTACAGTCAATTACTAAAAAAAAAAAAATAAACAACACTGACTCATTTCCTTTATTCTAAATTCTGTGTACCCTCCCCCAAACTGGTATATGTATTGCCCTGAGAATTTGGCAAGTTAGTACTTATGAGACAGTAATTTTAAACTCCCTTTATGTTAAAAATTGCAGCATTTTTGTCAATGTCTTCTGTCTAAAAATTCAGATATAAAAAACATATCTGTAAGTAAAAGAGGAAAACTATTTATGCCAACACCTTTTTTGTTCAGTAAGGAACTTTATCAAGGCAAGTGTAGAGACTTTATTTAGCAACCTATATTTATATGCAGAGAAAAATAAAATATATTTTATATTTTGTATTAGAGAATACCTTAAAATATTGTAAAAACTTACTGTGTAAAGAAAGGTAAACTATGGAGGATGTTACATTATGAACACTTTTAGCCTTGTAGAGATGTGAAGGGTCACTTACAGCCAGTAAGTGAAGTCAGTTCATGGAGTGATAAAATCAGAGTTGCTATTTAGCATGTATAGAGGCAAGATATGTCTGCCCACACAAGTTGCTGATGATAGACCACTAAGGTGCTAGACATCATCTCAAGTCCACAGCAGTAGGGAGAACAGAAAAGCCCATATGGTACCTCAAAGGCCGTTTTCTCTTCAGGAAATATGACAAAAAAGAGCATCTTGCTTCTTGCCTTTCACTGATTGTTTATTCATATGTTACAATGGGACAAATTAGTGACAAGTATTCATATATGTGAATATAATTTTTGTATCACATAGTGGCATATAAAATTCTCTTTGGAGAATAATGCAAGTTTGTCATTCCTTTCTTTCAGCTATTCTCTTCCATCCGTGTATTAAGGTGTTACTATAACACGGATATAATAATGCCCATAATGGGGAAAATGTAAGCTGAAAATATTCTTTCTTGTCTAATTAGCCAATTAAACAAAGGTGAGTTGATGTTGCTGTAATTGATTTTATGTCTTCTGTACCTGTGATAAAGGACACAATAAAACATTAATGAACAATTAGTAGATAAATGATTTGACAGGAAACTAAATTCAGCAGGTGGATGATTAGAAAACAAACTTTACCAATGTCACGGTTTTTTTCACTATATAGAAGAGAGAAAGACTAGATGAGGTGAGTGTATCATTTCTGAGCGTGCTTTCTGATCATCTTCAAACTTAGCCGTTTATTCACACGATGTGAACTGATGCCCTAGTCAGTGAATGAAACCTTGAGGTATATCCTTTATTTTCCTTTTCAGAGCATGACACTGTATAACAATGATTGAAATCAATACCTGGAAAGCAAAGGCAGATGAAAAAAGAAAAAACATAACATGACATTAACCAAGCACAAAATTCGCAGGAATGATAATCCCTGTGAGGAAGAGATAGCAAAAACGAAATATAGTTGTTGTTCTAATATTTAGAATGTATAAAACAATGGGCATCTCACAGCAAGGAGGAAAAAGTAAGTTTTATTTACAAATACTCAACTACTAACATGATTCTGGATACAGAATGTCTATAAGTCTACCATTCATCCATGCTTAGAATATTACTGCCACATATGATCCAGTGCCCCTGCTCTTTACCTTGAGCTCCTTGATAAAATCCAAAGAAGAATCCGTAATATTATTTCTCCTGAGCTGGCATCTTTGCTTCAGTCACTTTCCCACTGCTGTTAAGTTGCCCCTTTGTCTTTTCTATAAATACTTTCATGGTAATTCTTCAGATGAGCTCTTTGCTATGGCATTGGGGCTAGTTTTTAAATTGTTGTTAAGCTCCACCCCCCACAGACAATGAATTGTACGTATGGAGACTAGTTAGGATTATCACAGAGACAATGAGGTATTATGGTGGATGTAGTAAGAAAGGTAAGTAAGAATGCATTGTTTTGGTATTTGGAATATTGTGGTATATTTGGGTCAGTGTCTGTGGCTAGCTAAGTTTAAAGTTAAGACAGATGAAGACTGTCCTTTTCCCCATTCAGGCCTTGTGCCACATTTTGTAAATAATTACAAATAAATATTGCTCTTCACTGTAACACCTAGGCATTTTGAATTTAAGCACAGTACTAGATTAGCATCAAGATCACATCAATTTACAGTTGAGCTCACTAGATGTAGCCATAAATTCTATGCTTCTCGCACTTCTCACTTGTGAAACTCTTCTGCTCCATACTTTCCAGCCAACTTTAATCTACAAAAAATTAAGTGCAATGTCAATTGCTATCTACTGTTCTCCTGATTACTCTTTTCTTTTTCCACTCATTATTAATGTTTCTGTTATTATTTCTTTCACACCCAGTAACCTTTTGTGTCTTAGTGGGGTTTTTTACTTTGCTTGGGGTAAAACCAATTTAGGAAAGAAAAAAGTGACCATGGCTCTTCCCAACTTTCTTTACTACTCCTGCATTGCTGTGACTGTTCTGAGGAAAAAGATAGTTGTATATTTTCCCATTGCCTCCTTCAATTTTGTAAGAGTTGACCTGTAGTTATCAACCAAACACAGGAAGCTTAATTTGACCTACTATTTTATCCATACCTAGCAGGGAATAGAATTGGATTCATGCCTTTCCCAAAAAATGAAGAGAAAACACAGCCTGTTGATTTCATTTTGCATGCCAGTACCTGTTATACTACCTTCACACTCTTTTTTTTTTTTTTACAATTGTCTCATAAATTTAACAGTCACTGGATAACCTTCCTAATCTTGAGGCCTTGTGCCATGATATACTAAATAAAATGCCTATTTAAATAAGTTATTAAACCTTTTCACAGTTTCAAATTTACAAGATATTTGCTTTGTGTCACCAATGACAAATTTTATTGTCATGTATATTTAAGTCAACAGTGGAATGCAAACACCTTGTTATTTATATATAGACACAATGTACATCTTTATCTCCCACCTTCCAATAGTATGTGTGTGTGTGTGTGTGTGTGTGTGTGTGTGTGTGTGTATACATATATACATGCACACCTTTATACACAAAAGAATTCTATATAGGAGGGTTGGGATGAAAATATATAAAAAATAAAATGAGAGACAGTGAGAGTTCAAGGGTACTCATTCTGATCTCGGTGTTCAACAATCCAATCCACATTGTCCTGAGGTGATGGCTGAATGGTTACAATAAGTAACTAGACACCACCTGTATTAAATAAAAAGAAGCTCATGATAGTATCTCAGTCGTAAAATCAGCTTAAAACAAAGCAGATATTGCGAGTAAAAAGTTGGCTTCAGGCTTTGAACTTCAGACATCTTCAGACTTATATTAATCACTGAGCAAAATTCACATTGACATATTTTGACCATTTATATATATATATATATATATATATATATATATATATATAATTCTCCCATCACAGGTAAAAGATATAGGAAAAAGAAGTTGAAAATACAACTGGAGTCATTAATAATATTTTTTAAGTAAATTTACTGGTTTCCCAATTCTATGATTTTCAAAAGTGAAATTGAAATGTGTAGCTATGCTATGATATGTCTTGGATCTGCAAGATATATCATGGCATAGACGTAGCAAGACTATATTTTTAGTAAATGTATTTGCATTGATAAGTCCAAGAAAAATCTACTTTCCCATAGATGAAATGATCATCTGTATGAGGTAAATTGTTTGGATCTCATTAATTGTAATTCACTTAAATGCTCTCTAATAAAAATGATATTGAGTTCTCTTTTGTGGATCAATTGTAATATTTTATATCAATAGGATCTGCTTGGATTACTTACCCATGGATTTTTTTACCAGTTCAATATATATATATATATATATATATATATATATATATATATATATAAAGAGAGGGGTGTGTGAGTATGTATGTGTGTGCATGCATGTATACACATGCACACAGATAATATAGTATGTTCATATTTGTAGTGGACTGAGTGTAACCAACAGTAATGGTATTCAGTTGAAATCTTCAAAAAATAAATGAATTCAACATATGGAGTATCTTATATATAGCTATAGTAAGACCAGTATAATTCAAGAAGAATGAAAAATATTTTTGTGTGGACAACTCAGAAAAATATTTAAGGGATTAGCTGTTGTGTGTGTGTATGTGTGTGTGTGTCACAGGGTTGAGTTGAAATTAAAATCACTACATGAGAAACCGTCCCCACCCTAGAAAGGGCAAAGCATACTACCACTATTGCATGCTGGGGTTGCAAGAGCAAAAGAGAGAAAGAAAGTTTGTCTTTTCCTTTCATACTGCTGATTACCATGCCACCTAGTAGGTGTTTAGTGAAGTCCCTTTGTAGACCAGGTGGTGTAATCCCAAATAGCAGCACCAATATTTTTAAATGGTAGCTAGATTGAATATTTTGTAACATTTTAAAAGCAATTATATCAAATTTTACAGTAACAATAAAAGCAACAATTATAACATAATTTAGTCTGACTTGTGGACTTAAGATGGCTACAGATTTCTCCACTAGCTATCAATATTAGAGACCAGGAAAAACAAAACTTTTCACAGCCTTATTTTCAAGCATGACAGTAAGGCTCACTCCAACAGAATCTTTCTATATGAAGCATGAAAAAAGGCATATATCAAGCACTTTTTAATGTCAAACTTTGCAGAATAAGTGCAAAAATCTTTTAAATATAATAAAAAATACAACTAGCTTGAATAAATAGATGGCAGAATTGGGTTTAGGAGAGATAACAAAAAGAGAAAACTTACTAAGAGCTACAAAGGACAGAAAATTGTGGATCACCAACATCCTGAAGGGACATGACACATAGTAAAAGAAAACTTGACAGAAACATCAAACATATTCCAAGTGTAGCAGATTCAGTTCAAGCCAACACCAGATGTAAACACACACAGCTCAATTTAAAAAACAAAAACATGTTATAGTGCAGTAGGCTCCATGCATAACTTCAGTTTTAAATATATTCAAAAATTAACTTAATTTTATATACATTTTAACAAATCACAATCTTTCCTGACAAAGATAAAAATCAGATTTCTGATACACCTGGGACAGATGAATTCAGCTGAAAATTACTTTTATGCCAGTAGATATCTGACGAGACACAAGAAACAATATCATAATCTATCTGCTTAGCTAAAAAGTACCCACTAAAGAAATTATGTAATCCTGTTTTATACATACACAGAATAAATATATCTCTGCCTCTTCCCATTCATATACATAGATCTTTATGACTCATATGTTCACATAGACAAAACTTTCCTCCCAGCTAGTCATTGAACTTTAAACACCATTTGTTGGTTGGCTGATTTTGTTTAGCAGAGCATATCAGCCTCTGAGATATTTAATGCCAGAATCTAAATATTTTGAACACAATTTTATGGCTTCAACTACAGATAAAATGTATTATTCATATTTCTACTATAAAATGTAGAATTGGTCATTTTTCTTTAAAAATGTATTTTTATACTTTTATAGTGTTTTATTTTTGTTTGGGGGTCCACTATTTTCCCATAGCTGGGACACTAACAGGTGCTACCACCCCAGGTTATGGTGCCCCTGGAAGCAACAGCAACTAAGAGGTGATTGCATGCTCTTCAAAACCTCCAATCTCCTAATCAGAGGCCTTGCTACTGGATGTAGTTTATCATCATACCCAGGATTTAAACACCATTTGTAAGATACTTTGTGTTGGTGGTCGTTCTATTAAATTCATCATTCTTATATTTTTTTAATATATTAGGGCATTTGTTGTATTAGAATTAACCTCCAAACCTCTTTCCTTTTACACAAGTTGACACCTTGGAATTCTCAAACATTTTAATAATGAGTAAACCAAAATTATTTTCTCACAACTTTCAAAAAAGTAAAAAACCAAACAAATATAAATTTGACTCCACATTTAGATTCCACATGAAAAATTACCTCAATGAATCAGTTTCTAAAGATTAATTTAAATGAAGAAACTTCCTGGTAGAAACATTTTAATATCTTTCATTAAAAAATAAGAACCATGTGACCCATGTTTTTACCTGGAATAAATCTAAAAACTGATTTAACCTTTATCACTCTGTATGTGACTTCATTTGCTGTACAAAAAGTTTATCTTGCCACTGAAGGTAACTAATCACGGAATTTGAATTTGTTTGAATTTCATAGTTGTGTTGTCATATCCTGCTATGGCAACAGAAAACAATATGGGTGAAATACTGCAATTGAGAGGCCTTGAAAAAGAATGCAATGTGCTAAAGCTTAATTAAAATTTAAAAACCTTTTGACTCTCACAAGGTTTATGTCTGACTAGTGACTGAACTTGAATGGAAATGCTTTAACTTGATTAAAGATTTCAAGTTTTATTAATGTTTGTTTCATTATAACATTAGTTTTTATTATAAACCAATACTTTGTAGCTACTAATTATAAGTGGAGAGGCTCATTCCTCATGGGATTTTTACCGCCAGATTACAAAGAATTTGGGACATTTTGCAAGTCATGTTATATTCTGTCCGTGGTTTGTCTGATTATGTTCAGATTCTTTTGCACTCACTAACTTGGTGTCAATAATATTTTTTTGATTATATCACCCCAAGGAAAGCAATAAAGCCACTAAGATCAAGGGATAAATGAGTTTGAGAGAATATGAGACAAAGAAAACAATGAAGAGAGAACAATAAAAGGAAAGGAATTAAGACAAAAGATAACAATTGACATTGCATTTAAATTTGAAGATCAAAGCTGACTGAAAAGCAAGAAGTCGAAAAAGAGTTTCACAAATGAGAAGTGCAAGAGAAGAAACTGTTAGCAGAGAATTTACAGCTATATCTAGAAATTTCCACCATAAAATGATGAGACCTTGCTGCCATCAATCTAGTACTGCACTTGAATTTAAGTGCAGTACCAAGAACCAAGAAGGAAAGCTAATCAGAACAATTACCATGGAAATATTTATAGAGAAGGCAGAGGGAAGCTATGTTACAGCAGTGGGAAAGTGCCTGAAACTGAGATGCCAGTGTTGAACCAATAACATTACAGATTCTTCTTTGGATTTTGACAAGAATAGCTAAATAAATAGCAGAAGAACCAAACCAAACCAAATGTGACAGCAATATTCAATGAATGGATAAATAGTAGAGTTATAAATGTTTAAGATAGAAAATTTTTTTCACCAGAATCTAATTTTATTAATAATAGTAATAAAATTCAAATACCATCCTCTAAAAAAAAGAGAAGTACAGTGCCTATTCAAGATTAATATTTTGGACAAATTAGCTGGAAGCATATATATTGGACGATTAACCTACATTTATTTGCGAGTATATTGTTACAAAAGCTAGTTTAACACTACTTGACCCAGTTTCTGTTTATGGTCACAAATTAAGACTCATATTTTTTTAATTCACTTTAGTCCCATAAGTCTCTCTAAAAAATAACTGTATGCATGCAAGCAGACTCAGCCCACTTACATTATAATTACTCCCCACCACCAAAAGAAAAAAATGTGATACTCATTTGTATAAAATCTGTTACATTCAAATTATAAAACCTTTCTATGCATAACAGTTGGCATAAGAAATCATTTTTAAATTTGAATTTTTTTTTTTTTACATTTTATAACTAATTAAAATACTTGTAGTGAATGCTAAACTTCCCATCCAGACTATTGGAAGATCTAATAATCAATCAGAAAACCAGATTAATCAAGCACAGAATAAGATGATGAATGCCAAATTCAAGGACTCATCCTTTTTTTTACTTTTGTGATGTTAAGATAAGGAAGAATGATGCTGGGAACCTCAAGAGAAATTACTACTTTTGAAAGAAGTTATACATAGACTGAAAAGGAACCCCCAGGACTGTTGAAAAGATACCTAGATGCCTTTTCTCCTAAGTCTGCAGTCACAGATTATCTGCAAATACTTTTTCCTTTCTTTCTTTTTCTGAACATTAAATGTATTTAAAATAGTACATGTTGTGGTGTTTCTTTCTCTCCACCTAGTTTATTTGTGCACACACAGCTCACTGCTAATTCTCTATAAACTTGGGGCTGTATCCTTGTGTATTGCCATGAAGATAATCAGCACAAAACGAAGGTCATCAAGTCAAATGTAAAAATGAATCCAGCCCAAAATTTTAGATAGATTCTACCTCAGATACATTGGTTGTATATCTCAATTATTTCCTATTTCAATAACAACACAGGTATTTTTACAGTGAAGTAGTAATTTGTTTTGCAGCTTTAAGAACAAAGTTTGTACAGATGCTTTCCCATTTGCTAATATTGACATTGCAGAATCACTTTAAATCTAAACATTACATAGAAATAGCTGTTTACATAAAAATAATCAAATCACTTCATCTAGTTTTCAAATGTGAATATTTGATAAACAAGAAGCATTCTCTAATGCAATTTTGAGAAGTCATTATTATTCCAAGCAGTTGTTTGGTTAATTAAATTCTTTCTTTGTACTGTTTATTGTTACACATTTGTACTTCTACTATACACCATGTCACATCATGACATGGGTGATTTAAAATTCAGGTTTCTCTCAAGCCAGCCATACTTTTTAACTAATATCAAATCTAAATACAGTAGAATCCCTCATATTCAGAGGACCATATATCCGGGCATAATTTTAATGTGTATATTTGAACTATTTGGGTAATATGTAACTGATTTGAAATTTCTGTTTTTCAGGAAATTTACTTTGCATAATTGCTTATGCTTATTTCACCCTAATGGCTCGTCTTGGTGCAAAAGATGATGGGAATAAGAGGAAAAGAATTACTTTGGCGTTATCGCATAAAGTGGAAATTTTAAACAGACTATACGCTGGTGAATGTTCATTGTAACTAATGGCCGAGTTCAACATAGGAAAGTCAACATAGTATGATATAAAATCTTCCAAAGAAACTATTTTCCAGTATTCACATTGTCACAATGAACAAGGAAATAAAAAAACATGATTGTGTTGAAACCTGGACTGAAATTAAAAAAGCTATTGAAAAGGTTGTCAGTTTTATGGAAAGAAAGCAAGCATTCAGCTATGACAATTGCAATAACACATACAGAGTTAAAATTTCAAGAACAAAAGGCAAAACAAAATGCAGAAAAAGTTGAGAATGACATCAGAAGAGAAAATCATCATACAACAGTGATTAAAAAAATCTTTATTACATTATTTGTTTTGAATACATGGCATATTTAATTTAATGAATTTTCATTAATGTTACATAATTTATTTCTTTTTCCTTAAAATCAATTCCATTATATTTCACTCACCATTAGCTTATTTAGTTTACTATATAAATGTTAAACCTGATTTTAGTTCTTTTATTTTAATCTAAATATAACCCCTTATATCTTTGTAACCAATTCTTCATATCTGGAAGGCCTTCTTAGTCCAGTTGTCGGGGATTCTACTGTGTAGATTTATATATTTTAAAATCAATATAAATCCATTTATTTCTTTGAAACAGATTTTGTAACCATATTAAATTTGTTATTAATTTGCATTTTTGTTCCCTCTAGTTCACAATGTAGTATTTTTGTTTTAATTCTGGTTACTCTCAAGCTGGCTATACTTTTTGTCACATTTGTATTACCAATTAAAATGATACCTCTTCGCTGTCCATAAATATTGAACACAGGAAGATTTTTTATAGCCTATCAACCCTTCTAGAGTAATTTATAGCCAAAACATATCTATAGTGTGTTTTTTTTACAAGTGAATATTACATGAACAATTTTTAAAGTATAACAGTAATTTTTTTGAGATCCAAGACCTATTTAACCCATAGCTAGGGAGAGATGAAGTTTGCATATAAGTGAATATAATGAACCTGACTTATCCATTACACTACCCACACATCTTTGGACACCTGAAGAGGGTTGAAAAATAAGAGAGAAATTTTGGAAATAAAAACAGCAACAGGAAGAAAGGAATTTAACAGTTCAGACAGCTCTTCATAGAAGCTAAGTTTAGAAATTTGACAAGTTTAGATATTTGTTATTTTTTCTAAGTGGGCCACTGCTCTATATCTTCAGATTCTTGATAAAATCCAAAGAAGGGTCTATAATATTCTCTTTCACTCCCAGTAACCCATTGCATCTTAGTGGCATTATCACCTTGCTTGGGATGAAATGATTAAAAAAGCAAATCTTGTTCTGACTTGAATGTCTATCCTGAAGGTAAACGCTAGGATTCTGAACAGTAAAGTAAAATTACCTTGCAAATGAAAAGTTATGGACAATGCACAGATACCCACTGATCTTGCGAAATGGCCAGGAAACAATACTTTAATCTTTGGCAAAGCAGAGATGCTTTGATCTAAATTGTGGTAGTGACTTCATATGTAAATAATCTGATCATTTTTGATTGATAATCTGTAACCTCTACTGGCAACAAACAAACGACATTCAGAAAAAATCATGGTGTTCTATAATACAGATTTATTCATGGTGCAACTAAGGGCTAGACCTGGAGTACAGAACATCATGGAAAGAATGAATTTAGTGAATATACAAAAATAGAAAGAAGAGTATGTCAAGGATGTGTTTTCTGATTGGCTTTACTTTATTTACCCTATACAACGAGATAAGAAGACTATAAAATCAACCAGGATTGATAACCAGTGGAAACAACCATAACAACATATACTACAGAGATAACACTGATGCTGTACAGGAAGAGTGAAAGAGGTCTTTTAGAAATTTTTAAAAAAGTGCTGAACTGCTATGCCTATATGGCATTGAATGTTGGACAATTTCCTCCCAAGTGAAGAGGAGACATTAATCAAGCTAAATATGGTTCAACAGAAGGATGCTCAATATGCCATGGACTGAGCATGTGGGAAATGAAGAAGATTTAAAGAAAATATGAACTAGAAAGAAATTGCTGTTAACAATCAGAAAGAAGCTAAAAAGCTTCAGAATTTAACAGTCACTAAACATATTGAAACAGTAAATAACCTACTTAGTAAACCGATGGCAGAACAAGGACCACAAAAACAGGTAGTAAAGTGTTACAAACGACAGGAAGTTGTGGAGAGCCATGAATACCCATGTCATGAAAGGACATGGCACATAATAATTTTGAACAATAATTAATAATGTGAATTGGCACCTTGACATATGGCAATGATTAGCAAGTATCTCTTACCATTACTAATGTGGGGGGGGGATTTAAATCTCATTCAGTTACTTGTGGCCTTGTGCCAGACTAAGCTAATCTTAATAGATACCAATTAAAATTTTGAGGCATTTAAGATTAACACTCCAAAACAATGTGTTGCATGTTCTAAAACACATCATGTATATAATGTTTATATACGTACATTATATATGTTCCAAAGTTTGTTATAGCTGGTGGGGGGGGGTGATAGTGAGGACAAGCTCCCACTGTCTATAAAATGCTTCTGTGGCATTTTTGTGATGTCAACGAACACTTGTTGCCACTTTTGTAATGTCAACAAATACTTCGTAATGCTCATTGTAGTAGAGACTTTGCAAACGCAGATACAACTATAGTAACACCATTGAACAATACTGGTGTCAGACGCTTTCGAATATCACTCGCACTAAAAGTACTTGCTTTATAATACTCACTCAAAAAGTAACCACCGAATAGTAATCCATATAGTGATCAGTATAGAGAAATAGGGTAGAAATAGTGAATAGTATAGAGAATAGGGAACAGTATAGTAATAGAGGATAGAATAGAAATGGTGATCAATTAGATGTCATGCTAATTCCCACACACATTATATATATATATATATATATATATATATTTCCTTTACTATCACGTGATCTACTTATTCAAAATGAGATCGCTGGTGTTTGTTCTCTGGCAATCTATGTTCAAACTAGAGTGTCGGCAGTGACACTACTCCTATACAACAAGCATGTGTCTCAAATAGTCTAACAAGCAAGTCCATCTCAAAACTGGAGAATGGGCAAAGGCAAAAAACTGGCACCTCATAACCAGCTGCTTAGGGTAGATGGAACTCGACAGCCAAGGAAGGCAGTCCATCTGGGGAAGGGAGCCCTGATTTTAAACCTTAACTGCTTTGCAGTTATATCCAACCAAACACAGAAAGGCTATGGCAGTAAATCCAGACAGAAAACTTGGAGTGGTGGCCAGAAGATGATTGGCTGTCAACACTGGCAATAATGCCCTGTATTCCTTTTGATTTTGTCATTACAGCTGAGAGTGGGGCCATGTAGTATAGGCAGCACATGGCCTCCATATACCATCACCCGAGCCTGTGGCCTGGAGAGGTCACTCCAGTCTCATCACCAAATGACTGAATTTTGACCAAACAGGGTGCTACTTCTATTTCGAGGATAAATGGATGCCGACTATACTACTACATATGCTTAACACTATATTTCCAGAATAAGTCAGCCCATATGCCTAAAATAAAGGCAACACTATTCTGTCAGACAGTCATTCAGAAAGCTGAAACTGAAAGACATTGACTCATTAGTGGAGATTATTTTATACTTTAAAATATCTATTTATATACATGTATGTATGGTATGTATTTTAGTTCTTATCTGAAGCTCAGTGGTTAGAATATTGAACTGAAAACCATGTGGTCCAGGATTTAGAGCTGAAATTATAATCCAAAGTTACATCATGTGTAAAATTTAAAGCAAGCTAAACCATGTCAGAAAAGCATGTAATAGTTACATGTATTCTTTTTATAAACATTAAGTATTTTATACAGACTTCAAGATACAGTCTCTTGTGGTTAAATATATTGATTGAATTGTTTTCTACAGATTATTTAAAGCCTGAAATTTTTTTGGAGATAATGATTTAGTGATACAAGTCTTACTAATTAACCCATAGCTGAGAGGAGAAGAGGTGGATTCATGCCTTTCCCTAGGGCATTTTACATGTAAGTGAATATAATGAACCCAACAGAAATTGGAACTTGGCTCTTTGATTAACATTTCCAAGCCGTTATCCATTACACCGCCAGCACATCCAAGCTTACAGCACCTGGTATTCCCAAACGGTCAACTATCTAGGTACTGGACCACATTCAATGCTGCTTAACTTCAGTGATCGTATGGGAACTGGTGTTTCAATGTGATATGGCCATAAGCCTTGTGGTGAAATATTTAATATGGATTTTTTTTCTTTTACAAAATAATGGCTTCAAGAAGTTTGAGGCTTTCTTTGCGGTGAATGATGTATTAATATCTATTAATATTTATCTTGGTTACATCTTGGTTGTTTGTGATGTTATAACCGATATGTGCACAAGTTGTAAAAAGTACTAGGATGGAGTCAAGAAACAATTAGAAAATTTCTACTTGCACTAAGTCCTAAGACAGCAAAATTCTCTTGTTCAGTCAAGAAAAAAAATTAATAGGATTATTTTGTCAATCATTTTTAATGAAACATATATTAGAGAAGAATTGCTGCCCAAATATAGTGCGATGGGTAAATTGTCGCTATTTTATATTTTTAATTTTCATGCAAGCACTTGGTTTGTTTTTGATTTTGTTGACTGCACAGTATAGTAGTGTCAGCTGGTTACCACTTGTGAGAAAAAGAGCAACATGAAACCATTTACTCCACCAGAAATTTGGAAACAGCATGCTGTACTGCTTGGCATTCTTGCCAGAAGCACCAATACGAACATTTCAGAATGTTTGATTATCAATATGAGGACAGTGCAGAGCTTTGGAAGGAGTTGGATGAGTCTAATTGTAATTACAAAGTTACGGCAGCTCGGAAATCTCCCTCAGATCATTCTGATAAAAGAACTCCTGAATTTGTTGGTGAGGACTTCAAACTCAACACAGAGACCTACATCAAGTGCTTCCCTGGGTCAAGAGGGTGGCTGTTGGAAGACTATTTGACAACAGGACTCTGCATCGTGCCACATAAACAAAAGAACCCAGTCATGGATGTCAGACAATTTCTGCGACCACATCACCCCTTACACCTTATGATTATGGCAGCATTCACCAAATTAAACAAGAAGACAGTCCAGAAGACGTCTGGAGGCCATGATTTAAGCCAATGGCGATTTCATTGAATAGATTTACTCTATTATTTAAAGATATTTTTGTGTAATTTTGGTAAATATATCTGTTAAAATGAGATGTTGGTGTTATTTTCATTTTTGCATAATTTAATGACAATTTATCTATTGCACCTTGTGCGTGTGCATGTATGTAATACATATACACACACAGACAGACACTATAAATGAAATTATTGCATATGTCAGCTTATAAATACCCTCCTTAAATTCTGATGAGTTAATTCAAATTTAGATTTGCTGGCATAGTTGATTATCCCCTCACATATCGTTGATATATTCCATAAATAATAAATGTTAAATAAAGTCATAAAAATTTGAAATATTAATTATAGTTGATTTTATATATATAGTCATCCACAAAAAGGCTGTTTCACTGTATCACAGCTCATCAGTGTGGTTAGACAATGTGATTGCTTCAAGCCAGGATTGAAACCTGACCAATTTGATATCAGTCAGAGAATCTCACCCATATGCCATCAGCTCACGCAGCAGAGAAAGGGAATTTTTAACGCATTATATACGAAATATAAGCATTACCAGCTACCAGAGTGCTCAGTTCATAGGGAAGAGATTTTAGCATTAATAGCAACAGCTGACAAATCCCCTGTCTTCCAAAGTGCTCAACCCACAAGTCTATTAGCTAATCCCTATTGCAGACTCTCGCTCAGGCACATTTCTGTTTGTTCAAAACAAACACAGAGCCAACCTGTGGTTTATACTGCAACTATGCAGAGTAGACCTTAGTTACAGTTTCTGGGAGAGAGTGTGTTATCTAGGATGATCAACAATCTGAACACCAGCACACTCAAACCCTCGATCACGATGACTTGTGACTGTGCTAGTACAGCTATCGATGACCTCAAGTGTTCCATCTACCCAATTTCACTCACAGGGCTTGGGTCAACCTGTGGTTTGGTTTTCAGGCACTTTCCAAAGGTGTCATATGCAGGGATCGTCCCCACTCCAGATCGATAACATCAGGGTCTCCTGCCTGACAAATCAACCCTGGTGAGATTCGAACCCGAGTCTCGTGGTCAGAAAGTGAACTAGACTCAACCACTGCAAAAAATAAAAATAAGGAGAGGCAATACAGTTTTCACCAGGTTGTCAATGATCATAAAAACTAAATGAATTAATATGATCAATCAAAGATGTTTTTTCTACTTAAAGAGTTTACTTATATGCCAGCATATAGAGTTTGTAAAAATTGATTTCTCTTTCTGCAAACATGTCACATGAAATGAATGGGCATTGTTTATAAAAAGACTGGTTGGCAAGTTGGAACGTTTGATGAATAGATCACGAGAAAAGAGTGTAAGAGATGCCAAAGCAATTATTATACCTTAATAGAGAGAGAGAGAAAAGTGAAGGAGAGGAATACAAGAGGGTGATTCAGTAAGAGGGATATTAAAATATAGTTTGAAGGAGAGGAAGAGATAGAGAAAGGAAATTCTCACAGGTAAAATAGAGAAAAGGAGTGGTTAAGTGATTAAGAAAAATAGAGAGAAAGGAAAACAATTCTCATCAAGAAAGAGAAATGATAAAATATGAGAGAGAAAGAGAAAAAAGAGTAAGAGAAAAAGAAAATAAGAGATACATTAAAAAAATAATCTTGATTTTAAAAACACAGATAAAAAGTGGTGGTGGGGCATCTAAATCTGATAACATGGCAACTCAAGTTGTAGTCATTTTGTCAGTTGACACACACACACACACACATTTAGTCTAAGATTTTTTGTTTTCTTTTTTTAATGTCACATGCCATGTACTTAATTTGCCAGTCACTAATCCAAAAAAGTATTTGTGAGAATAAAAACATACACAAAAGGATTTATCATATAAAGTGGAGGCCACTCCTAAATATATACAAGAGAATGCTGAAAAGGTTTTAAGCTACTTCCCCCAAACTGACCCATTGACCAAACAACAGCTGCACATAACAATCTTGCTTGTTCCAGTTAAGGAAAGATACCAGGTACAAATGGTAAGAGGAACCTCATAAGGAAACATTTGGCAATTTTTTTTTTTTAAACTATTTTTCAGGAAAATAAATTTCTGAAGTCCAGCAGCTGTTATTGTTCTTTCCAGTATTTATGGGGTAACCCTCATCAATACTAGAAACCATTTATTTGAAGTAGCATAGAATGTCAATATCTTGATTATGCCACTATTTTCTTTTCGAGTTACATGTTATATCCATTTTAGCTGTTGTTACTGTTGAAAGTCCACAAGTGATATGGTTTCTGTTATTTGGTACAGTCTTTGTGACTCTGTAGCACCAGACCACAATGTTTGTAGAAGTGTGGTCTTCGCTTATACTTGTATACAGTAGATCGGTTAAATATTTCTGAATGGGTCTGGCACCACACATGACATCCATCTTAATCTAAGGCTATTTACAAAGATGACTTGAGCTTTGTGGAAAATCAGAGATTACCTGTGTCCCATAAAAGCTGTTACATTTGCATATACAATTTACATACTAAATGTACCAATTACTATGGGACAGAAGTCCTATTAAAAAAAAAATAAACAAGGAATCTTGATGCTTATAAGTTATTTTATTTTAACCTTTAGCACTGTGTATATAGGTGACTTCATTTGTCAAACAAAATGTTTTTACAGCCACTGCATGCAACTCTGATCATCAGACAATAGTGTGGTTGAATTTTGTGCTAGTGTTGTCATATCCCACTATGGCAACAGGAAAATGACTAACTGAAAATTGAAGATGATGCTACTGCAGTTGTCTGGTCACTTATACTCAATGATTGAAATACTTATGAGTATTGCAGAGTGTTGAAAGTTAAGCAAGTTCTAGAGATTAATTTGTCATGGTGCAATTATAGTGTTCATGAATTTGCCAGTTTTGTTCTCAGATTAACATTTCTTGCCATTTTTTAAATACTTCTTAAATATTTTTTTAAATACCTCATTTCTTACTTCTTCAGTAAAAATTTAATTTGTTTTTCTTTTAGTCAAATATGCAAAAATCTTAATCATGACTATACTATTTTAAATCCTAACTATACTATTTTATACTTGTATGATTTTTAAGTGGAGTCAAAATGAAGCAAGAAATAAAATCTGCACTACTTGTTAATTTTTCTTCATAAAAATGATAGTCCTGGGTATGATGATAAACTACACCCAGCAGCAAGGCCTTTGATCAGGTGATTTTGAGGAGCATGGAACCACCTCTTAATTGCTGTTGTTCCCAGGTCCACCCTGACCCAGAGTGGTAGCACCTGTTCGAGTCCCGGCTATAGGCAAATAGTGAACCCCCAAACAAAAGGAAAAACACTATAAAAGTACATTTTTGCTGTAAAAATACTAGCAATACATTTTTATATATAAAAATTATCAACAATACATATTTATATTAAAATGACCAACAATACATTTTACATGTAGTTGAAGGCATACAATTGTGTTCAAAATATTTAGATTTCAGCATGAAATAACCCGCAGAGGCTGATATGCTGTGAAACAAAATCAACCAAGATGAAAGAACTCTTTCATGACATTAATCTATACGATATCCTACAATTTCTTAAAGAGATCAAGCTGTATTCCAAAATATAACTTCAACAAAACTACAACATAAAACACACATTATCACCTCAAGTAATTATGTCCACACAAACATGTATATGCACAAAAGCTGTGTATCATCTACCATGTATTCAATTGTGAAAGCAGAATAATATGTATTTGTTATAGCATACCTACGGATTCCCATACATACAGTAATGAATAGTGTACATGGTCTAGAGTTGGAGATTCATTGTGGAATTCGCTTGATTCACTTCTAGCAGTCGACTACTTCTACACACCACTGGTGAATATTGTGTGTTGTTCTTGTCCTAAGTATCATTGTTCATTACTAACATTGTTTGATTATTCTATTCAGTAACCTTCTCTAGGTTACAACAGTATCATATTTTTATTACTTCAAAGCTCAAAAAAAAATAAAATTTCACCACTAAATGACTGATACGGAGTTGATATGCCATTAAACAGACAAATCAAATTAATCATAAAAAAGAAACAAGATTCTGGTTTCAACATATTTACAATTTCAACTTAAAAAACAAAGTCTAGTCAATATTATTTATCAATTAATGAAGATTAAGGTTTTGTTAGAAAATGATCCAATAACCTCAGTCAGGGAATTTTCAAACAACACTGTAACAATTGAAACAACTAACACAAAAAAACTTAAACATATTTTTGTTCATCAGTCAATTCAAACAAAGTTTGTTGGAATTAGATGTAAGGATGTCTACTTTAAAAAAAACACCATTTCTGAAATTAATCCATTTTTGTATGAATGTCTTTATCTGGGAGTAGAAATGAATTTTGTATAATTGAAAATCAACAATAACTGGATGCAGACAAGAAGTCAAAACCTCAAACAACAAAGCTATTGCCTCTGGAATATCCTTGTGGATGAATTTTGCTGCCAGAATGGTTTTCATATATCAGATTCCTTCAAAATAACTTTACAGTTAACCTATTAACTGTAGATGGTATGAATTTTTGTCATTTACAGTTTGAAAGGCTCAACTGTAAATGATGTAGTTGGCCATCATTAATAGGTAAATAACTCCAACTCAATGTGAATTCTAAGTGCAGAGTTTAAGTAGGTAGTATTTACTGTAGAAAATTGGTGTTCTGTCTGACTGAAAGGGTATTTGCAAATCTCCTGCTCTTAAAAACAAAAACAAAAAAGCTCCTGGAAGATCTTTACTTCCCCAAAAAGCTATTTTTTTTAAATCATTGGGTTTTTTTTGCTTTGTTTTTTTTAATCATTTCACCCCAAGCAAGGCAACAATACCACCAAAATGCAAGAGATTACTGAGAGTGAAAGAGAATGAGAAGACTTTAGTGAGGAGAAAGGACAATAAAAGAACAGGTTTCAGGAATATATAAGAGAGCAACTGATATTGCGTTTAAATGTTTGAAGATTATAGGTGGCAGGGAAACAAGGAGCTAGAAGAGAGTTCTGGGGGTGGGAAGTTTGAGAAAAACTATTAGAATAGAATTTACAGTTATATCTAGTTAATTCAACAGGTATGAGTAAAGCTTTTGGGGTGAAACATGCAATTTAAACTAATGTAAAAATATTTTTTTTAAATTTGAAAAGGAAAATGTTTCACTAATTACCCCCAAAATAAAAGTTACCATCACTCTTAAAAAAAAACAAAAAAAACACAACAACATCTAAGCTGATGCTGACAGAAGAAATAGGTTTATAGATTGATATACATACAATCTTGAAACTGGATTCAGAAATCAAAATGATGTCATTATTAAAATTACATCAGAAAGATTTTCTTGCAGACACACACAATTTCATATATGTAGTTATAATCCAACAAGAGGAAAAAAACACCTCAAGTATCCAGAAATAAATTTTGTTCATTAATTCTACATTGAGAAGATGCTAGCCATTAATTTACTGAGAAAAGAAAAATAAATAAATAAAAGTTAATTATACATAATTAAGAAGACATTGCTTCTTGCACCATAGGCAAAAGATATGAAGAGGGAGGAGGAAACTGTCTGCAGGTTAAGCAAGCAACAAGGTTGGTGAGGGAGGTGTTTAGTATCATTCTGAAACACCAGAGTAAATTGTTTAACAAAAAAAAATAAAAATAAAAAAATAAATATGACCTGCTTAAAGGAATTATTATAATTTTTTTAATTCCTACATCTTTAAGTTTTATTTAAAACTTAATGGCATTAAAAATATTTCCAAAGCATAGAAAATATAAAATCAGAATAAGCAAAAATATATGTAATGTCTTTCCAGAAAGCATTTAGCAACTTTGAATATCTTGAGAACCATTTATGCAGCCTTGATATAACTTAACAACCAATCAAGAAGGGGGGGGGGGGGGCTTTACTATGCATATATGAACAAACTCTTCTGTTGAGTTATTCAGTCAGTACTGAAATGCCATTTAATGAATTTGTGTACTGTGTGACCAGATCACTGCATTCACCATGACTGGGTAATACTTTACATATCATGTAGGTTGTTTTGGCAAAACATCAGATCACCCATCTCTCTAACACAGTTCAGTTTCAGTTCCTTGCATCTTTCAGCTTTTTGCTGGACTAAAATTACCTTTGAAAGGGAGATTTTAAGCTGTGGATGAGATTATAGAAATGATGAGGAGGTCATTGATGGTGGTCCCAAAAGAGGAATGTTCAAATTGCTTTGGAAACTGGAATAAGTGTGTGATGTCACACAGTAAGGACTTTGAAGAAAACTAAAAGAACTTTTGCCCAACAGTAGACTACTTTGTTGACATTAATATTAAATGGTGGGATATCTTATATTTCTCTCTAATTATTATTATTAACCCAATAACTCGAATACTTACAAAATTTGTACATGATTCATAGTTAATGATAAAGACAGTTGCAGAAGAGTGCAAAAAAATTGCCAATTTAAGGCACGATACAGTGAAAAATCAAACAAAATGGTATGACAAATGCACAAATTGTTAGGTAAAGGCAGTACTACCAAAAGAAAAAAACAGTATAAAAATACTGCAAAACACTAACCCATACTGTGGCATGCTTCATTTCAGAAAGGACTGTCCATTTAAAACTAAAAAATGTTTTAAGTGTGGAAAAACCAGTCTCAAACGAAGCTACTGCAAATCCAAAAGCAAAAAAAAAATACATAAATTAGCTTGCTGAAATTAGTGCTTCCAGCTAAAAAAAATAGAAATTCAAATAATACAAAATTCATGATAGTACAAATGAATAAAATTACAGTGAGATTTCAATTGATACTGGTAGCAATATTGCAATTATTGATGAACAAACTTGGAACAAAATTGGCAAGCTTAACTTGAGAAAAACAAAGATGCAAGAGGAATATTGGGCAAGAAATTAATTTTTCTTGTGAAAATTAGGTGTAACATTGCCCTTGTGGGTAAAACTAAATAAGCAGATGTTTTTACATATTAAAAATTCCAACTCGAATTTACTAGGTGTCGATTAGCTAGAATTATTTGAACTATGGAAAAATTGATTGTTAGTCAGAGAAAAAGATTACAGCTAAAGAAACACTTAGTAAACGAAAAAGTAAATTCATGACTATTTTATGAGAAGAGTTGGGAAAATGTACAAAGTCAGAGACATTTTTTAAATTAAAAGAATGTGGTACCAGTGTTTAAGCCTAAAAAAAACATGCCTTTTGCTGTGTTGGAGTCTATTAACACTGAATTGGACAGGTTAGAAAACTGTATTTATTGAAAAAATAGATTATTCAGAATGAGCCATGTCAGTAGTTTATATTAGATAGAAAAATAACAAGATTCAGTTATGTGTAGATTTTTCAACTGGATTGAATATCTACCAACTCCAGAGGATATATCTGCCTAATTAAATGGCGGTAATTTTTTTTTCAAAAGTTGAACTATCTGAGGCATATCTTTAAATCGAAGTGGATAAGGAATGCCAGAAGTATTTGACTATTAGTACACAAAGAACTCTACAAGTTTAAAAGATTATCATTTGGTGTAAAATAGCCACAGATATTTTCCAGCAAATAATGGATACGATGTTGGCTGGATTAGACGGTGTAGTTACTTACATATATATTAAGAATGCTACGAAAAATACAGCATCTAAAACTGATTCAGGAAGTATTTCAGAGACTACATGATTATAATTTCAAAATCAGCGAATAGAAATGTCAATTCTTTCTGGACAAGATTAAATATTTAGGTTAGATAATCACTGAAAAATGAAGACCAGATCCCGATTGAGCAAGTGCCATTATTAAAGACATGCCTCTCCAAACAAATTTGGTAATCTGACAAATATTTCTCAGATTAACTAGGGGAACAAATTTTCCACGATCACAGAATTGCAGACGGAATTGCGGAATTGTTAATCTTAAATAGAATCTGGGTTTTTAATGTAATTTTCAACAAATTTTTCTTTTTAATTCCTTCGAAACATAATTATCTCTTTGTTAAACATTTTAATAAATATAACAACATAGTTATTTCCTTAAAATTTGTTTTTACAAATATTTGTAGTTATTTTTCCTTTTAAGACCCCATAAAAGAAATAAAGAACAAAAATGTTTACGCAAAAAAGAAAACTGGTTCGTCAATTTTCTGAGAATATGTTGGTTAGCCTATTTTTAAATATTTTAAAAGTTTTCTGAGAAATTATATAGCAAACAAGATGAACGTCAGAAGGTCTCGTCTCGGTTGTGGCCGAGATTCATTGCTAAAATAGAAATAGGGAAGATAGACACTAGTTAAATATGAAAATTGGAAAGAGAAAGACAGAGCAAACCAATAATTTTAACAAATCCATTTCCTTTAAGGCCTCACACAATTTACAAGTAAAAGAAATAATTTGTAACCTTGTGTTATGAATATGAAAGGAAAGTAAATGCTATCATGTGCCTACCATACAATTAAAAAATAAAGGAAAATTTTTTTTCAAAAAACACTATTCTATGCTTGACTGGCTTGTCTACTCTGAAGCTTACTGTCAGAGAGCAATTCTCCCGGATTAATAATTGCATCATCTTCAGTGCTTCACCAATGTAAAAAGAAATCTAAATTTTGGAATGCAAATAATAACAGATTTCCTCTTCTGGAACAGATTGCCGATAAGGTCATATGGATGCCTGTTACCAGCATAGATGCTGAACGTTCATCTTCTCAGTATAAACATTTACTCTATAAACAATGTGAAGGTCTTACCCCTGAGAACACCAAGCAACTCACAAGATTGTATTACAATGGAGATTTAGAGAAGATTAGAAGATACTTCCCAAATTAAGAAATTAGCAATTTTAAATTTGAGCAGGATTTCAACTTGGGATAAGCTGTTTTATTTTAATTTTTAATTAATGTCAAATTTGTTTTTTGATATTTTGCTACAAAGATTCAGTTTTGTAAAATTTTAGTCAAAATGTTTGACTTTATTCAGATATTTATTATTGAGATTCAAGTTAGTTGCTGTTGATACTTTAAATGTGATTTTTATATTATGAATCAATAATTATAAATCAATCTAAATATTTTTACTTAAAAAACAAAAACAATTTGAATGTGTTCTTAAAGAAGGAAGCTCTGATTAAAGGTTCTATCACAGCCGCTTTCGGCTGCTCACTAGAGCGGAAGAGAACAGGGCATTTTTTCAACCTTGCCCTTTCCATCGTTATCCCTACATGCTTGTAATTTTGTTTAGAGATGAACTAATTACCTTTTTAGTTCACTGTTATTATGAACCTAGTCGTAATATGCCTCTAAGCATTTTACACCGTAAGTTTCGCATGGCAAATCTCTACTCATCTTTTTAGAGAGATTTTTGACATTTTAGTGATGGCATTTTTTGCCGTAAGGCACTCTGAACATAACACAGCGACTCCTCGCCAAATTCGTGGTTGGTACTGACCGGTCGGCGCTGATACGGTAGGTACTGACTGGTCGGCTCTGACTCGGTTGGTGCACAGGCTCCTGGCCCCCCGGGCTGTGTATTAAGTTACGCTCCCATTTTTTTTTTGGTCTGCCAACTGGACACTAGTTGGAACTCTCTCTCTCTCTCTATACTTCTGGCCTAACAACATCGCAACGCCAGCAACCATACACAACAACCAGCAGCGATCACCAGCCGACCAGCAGCGATCACCCACCTACCAGCAGCAATAACCAGATCTGCCGACCAACAGTGCTAACCAAACCAGACGACCAGCAAAGCCCACCTGCGACAACAAACCAACATTTCCTGTACACTATTGTTAGTAATTATTACAGAAGGTTTTTCGACACTCACTTCGACTCCAACCGTCGACACGACCGGAGCAACCGCAATCATCAACCTCCAACCGTCGACACGACTGGAGCATCCGCATACTCAACGCCGAACCAATGACTCAACCGGAACGTCAGCACCTCAACATCCAACCGTCAGCATTACCAATATATACACCACTTTTCTCCTTCATGTAATAAACCCAGCGTAAATCATACACATTGTTTCACCTGGTCAGATCGCAAAGTAAAAATGTGGCGTGCTTCTTGTGACATCATCATTTACGACACGGGGGCGCTCAGGCCATCGCGCCCCCCTCCAGGGTGTCCGCTACAGTTCTACCTCAAAGATAATTATGCACTGTAACATTCCATTGTTTTATTGTCTAGTCATTTAACATTTTTTTTATTTTTACATATAATTTATATTTGGACTTAGATTTTAACATTTCAAAATAGATTTGTAGATATTTGCTATTTTTTTTATATATAATAAATATTTGACTTATGTTTTTGTTTTCAGTTTTAATAATAATTATAGCATAATACATTGCAAATTTCTCATGAAATACTATAAAAATTGAAAAAAGTGAAATTTACCAAAAGTGGAAACGGAATCAAGGAAAATTTAAAACGGAAAATTGGGGGCCCTAATTAGCAAATTATTATAATATTTGTGTGCCAGAGATGTACAAATTGCAAGCATCTCTGAATAATTTACTTAAAAAGGGTACAAAATGGAATTGGTTTGCGGAATGTCAAAATGCTTTTGAAGGAATTAAAAAAACTACTAACTTCAGAGTTATTGCTGGCACATTACAACCTGCACAAACAGATAATAATAGTGTTGGACATGAGCAAATATGTCATAGGAGCAGTAATAGGCCATAAATTCGAAGCCAGTACTGTAAAAGCAGTTGTTCAAGCTTCAAGATGTTTGACAAATATGAAAAAAGGCTACAGTCAAATCGAAAAGGAAGTGCTTGCTATAATCTTTGCTGTAAGGAAATTTCATAGGATGACATTAGGAAGAAAATTCATACTGCAAACTGATCATCATCCATTGCTGAATATATTCAGTTCTAAGAAAAGGATACCCACCCACACATATGGCTATGATTGTACTGAACTATGATTTCAAAATGAAATTTCTATCTTCAAAAAATTGGGACACGCAGATTGCTTATCCAGAGTGATATCAAAAGCTAAAGAGGATTTTGAAGATACTGTGATTGCTTTGAAGTCTGAAAGTGAAATTAAAAGCCTGGTGTGTAACACTATTAAAGAATTGCTGATCACGATAGACAATATCAAAATTCATTTTAAAAAGGATATGTTTATTCAAAAAACTATGAATGACATTAAGGTGAAATGCAGTGAAACTAAGATCAAACCTGCTAACAATAATACAGCCTTTTCTATTTGTGATGGAGTACTTTTGTATGTGGAAACAGTTGTAATTTCATTATCACTACAAAAAGGATTTTCAAACAATTCCACATAGAACGTCTGGGGATAGTGAGGATGAAGTCCTTGATGAGAAGCTACATTTATTGGCCAAAGTTGGACAAAGATATTCAAAATGCAGTTAGAAAATTCAGCAGCAAAATCACCACCTACAAATTATCAGACATAGCAAAGCACTGCTAAACCATGGGCAAGACTACATATGAACTTTACTGGACCACTAAATGGGTCATAATCTTTAATTGTAGTTGACAGTTTCACAAAATGGTCAGAGATATTAAAGTGTAAATGACCTACTACCGCAATAACAATTAAATTCTTGTGCAAACTTTTTACAAGGTTTGGAGTACTCAGCAGTGTGATATCCGATAATTGAACTCAATTTACTTCTGGTGAGTTTAAAAATTTCTGCAATAGCTACGCAATTGAACATTTGATTATGGCAATTTATCATCTGAGGTCAAATAGTAAAGCGGAATGATTTGTTGACACCTTCAAAATAGCATTAAGAAAAGCTAAAGGCTTGGAAGTTGAAGACAGAATTACAAGAATTTCTCAGCATGTATTGAATGACGTCACTGTGAAAATGTCACCTGCAGAGTTCATGTTTGCTAGAAAAGTTAGATCCATTTTTGACAAATTACTGCTGGGGAATAAGAAGAAAGTTTGACAATTTCAAACTACCAGATCATTTAATACTGGTGATAAAGTTTTCTTTAAAGCTTTAAGACCGGAAAAGAAAATTGATAGTCAGGAAAAATTATTCAACATCTTGGTAGTATGATGTACATTGTTGATAGAAGATGATTTCATCATAAAAGACATTAATTGAGGTCGAGATATGCACAGAATATGCAACCAGTACAATTTAATTTATTGATGGGCATACTTTAAGATACTTTTGAAGTACCTATTCCTAAAACTGAAATTACAATACAACATCAGGGTAAGTGAAAACATAATCCGACTGAAACTTTGCAAGTGGGACCATGTCAGAAAATGTATTGACTAAGGAAAGTGCATATCTAAACACACCTTTCCACAAAGGACTTGAAACTCATTCAAATATATATAGACTGATTCCAAGAATTATCAGCAGACAAAACAAATGGTTTCTATGTTTTAAATTCTCCAAGCTTCTTCATTATTATATACTTGCAAAGAAAAATGACAAGGAAAAAAAATGAAATAAAAAAGACAAAAAACAAAAATCAACACAGCTAATGTATGTCTTTTCAAACATTTATGGGAAGAAAATGTACTTTGTAATGAAATGGGGGCAGAAAGGGAGAAAAAAGTTATTAACTTTTAATACTTTCTTCTGATTACAATATTTCTTAATTATTATTTATTTTTTTTTTGAAAATGAATCTAAGTTACATTTTCAATTCAATGACAAGGATATATTCAGTTTCAAAAACAAAAATCTACCACTAAAAAGGATTATAGAACAAGATAAACAATAAAAAGAATTTAAACACAAAAGCTGATTAAGTGAAAACACCTATAATCAGTGATAATGAAGTCAATATTATATCATTTGTTTATATTTACAATAGCAGAGGCCTGACCACACGGGAGAAAATTTAGTACATGAACCACCAAGTTTCTGTTCAAATACAAGTGCCCTCTGGAATAGCAGGTGGAAAGTAAAATAAGCATCCTGGTTCAAATAAATGTTTTGCCAGGAATTTCTACAGAAGTTTAATAAATATGCAATAATATAATGTGTCCCTCCACATTTAACCTTGAGCCTATTTTAGTAAATACTCTTGACTCCTTTACTGGAGTTAGTCATGTAAACGTTTTATCTTTCATCAATCAAACTAAAGTACTTATAAATGTGCAATGAGCATGTGGGCAGTGTATTGGATAATTGGCGTGGAGAGTTGAATCAGTAAGCCAAGTTCAAATTCTAGCCCAGTTGCATTCACTTTTACACTGACACCTTTGGGATAGACATGAACGTCTCTTCTTTCTCCAACTATGGGTTAAATAACAGTAGTACAGACTAGGTTATTATGCCTTTGGTAACAGCCATTCTGAATTTAAACCATGGCAAAAACAACAGGAAAGCACTCCAGTATCATTCCCAAGGCATCATAGGAATTCACAGATAAAGAAATGAAAGCTACATCCTAAAGTGACAAATTGTATATTTGCATTATATTATATATACACAGACACACACAGACACACACACACACACAGTGAATTATTATTATTATTATTACCAAAAAGAATTTGACATTTTCATTTATGCAATTTAATAATTACCAAACCAGTCAAACATTTATTGTATACTCAACAACAATGGTCTTAATAATATTCTTATTACATTTTTTGCTACAATTTTATTTAATGATCACTTTTCTGGCCGATTTTTATTTAAAAATTTAGTTTGTCAATATCAATGAAAAGAAAGGAAAAATAATTATGCCAGTCCTAGGATGACTGTCACTTAATTGAGTCAAGATCATTCATACCTTACTTTTGATTAATTAAATGTTTTTTTGTTAACCTCTGATGTAAAAGTTTGTGCTAAACATGAGAATATACCAAAGTTCAAATAATTTTTGCCAATAACTGTGGACAACAAAACATTAAATTTTCTCCAAATCTTATGTCTTTGGTTAAAGAAATGAAAATTAAGAAAAAAAAATGTTTTGAAATGAATTTCTTTTAAGCTATTTCATTAGAAAAAAATACTTTTGAAGGCATTTAAATTTGAATTCAACATTAAATGTTGTGTTCATTGTTGATCAGATATATAAGCTGTTCTTGGGTATAAACTCTACAGTACGATAATTTAAAAATCAATCCAAATTAGTATCTGCCTTTTTTTCTCAAACTGTGACATTATTCTCAAGT
This sequence comes from Acanthosepion esculentum, assembly GCA_964036315.1. Lineage (NCBI taxonomy): Eukaryota > Metazoa > Mollusca > Cephalopoda > Sepiida > Sepiidae > Acanthosepion > Acanthosepion esculentum. The sequence continues at coordinate 124,100,341 of OZ038477.1, read as the reverse complement.
AGAAAGTTGTGGATTACACCCATGTATGTCAATAAGTGATGGTAGCAACAATTCACAAATTAAAATATGTCAGAGTTTTAAAAATTAAATAAATATAAATTGTGAAAGTGAAGAAACACATCTTCATTCCAACCCATTAGATAAGTAAACTGAGAGTGAAAAGGGATGTTGAAAGGGGTGGGAATATTTAAATTTTAATAGGAAATTAAAATGTAAAATAACTAAAATAAAATTGGAGAATAGGAGACTTGCTGTCACTTGATTTCTAAAGTTATTTTGAAGGGAAAATTCGATAACTATTCATTTTTATTCATTTGAAGACTTCACAATTAAAATAGTGTAAAAGATATCAAAATTAGATTTCAAGAAATCTAATCCAAATTAAGTAATGAACACAAAAGAATGGCTTACATTAATTAACTACCTGTTTTATGAGGCATATTTCCAAATTAACTCTGCCACTAATTCTTCTTGACTTAATTCCTGACCATTAATAATGGCTTCCTCCCATGTTTAATGCACAATAGAAGTTTTGAAAAGAAAAAATTAAAAATAATAATTAGAAGCCATAAAATGAGTTTGGAAAAGACTCTGGGAAGATTCAAACTTTAAATAAACCAAGTAGAATTCATTAAGATTTAATAAAGCCGGATCTTTCCTAAACCACCCAGTTGCTTCCAGGGCAGTATGACAAAGATTTATGGTCTTTTAAAATTTCCCAAATTCCAAGGAAGAATTCTATGCTTATACAAATTCTATTAGTCCAAAGTATTCATATTCTTACTGAAATTCAGGCTCTAGTTTGAACTGACTGCATTCCAAAAAAGGGCCACATGTTATTGAATAAAAGAAAATCATATGAATATCTTATTAAAAAAAAAATGCAATAAATCAATGCCCGAAAGACATAAACGTCTTTATGTAAATATGATAGCTGCAGATGGGAATATAGAGAGGGGCAGAGTGAAGAGGACAAGACGACTAGGAGCCCAAACATCTTCTGCTACTAACAAACACACAGACACAAGCCCAAATAAACAAGAGTACAGTGCCAGAATCAACATCCCTTATTTTATTATGAATTTCAGTTAGGAAAATCTTCCTGCTAAAATATTGTTAACCAGGCTTCTCAGAAAGTTTAATGATTCCTTACTCTTGATGTACGTTTATTCTTCCATTTGTTTTCTCTAAATCTGTTTGTCAGTTAACAAATGTTTGATTTGTTCTGTAAAATGTTTTTTTTTAGCAGAGACAAAGAAGTTACCACAACTTGCTGAAAGTCATGCTTGAATTCTCGGCAGGAATCACAATGACCACTGAGTGAAATCTCTAGAAAATTTGGCTTTTGACAATAAGAAAGTTATGCGAATATAAATCAAATTCTTGTTCATTAAAAATATTTAGTTTGATGGTGCAGAAAATTAATATATTGAAGGGAAATATGGGGAGTAACTGAAAAAAAAAAATCATTGCATTTCACGAATTTCATAATGGTTGGTTACATTGAGTGATCCTCGGTATTTATCCAAGACCTCGCAACAAGGCGGGATGTGGCACAAGGCAGTTTTTTTAACCTGGGGTTATTTCGAGCACATATGCTTGGGCAAAAATTCCCTGTAGATCCCATATACACATGGTCAGGTAGCTGTCTACCTCCCTAGACGAGACACTGCCCTTCGGCTTAGCCTCACCTTGGTTCCTCTCTCACCGGAAGCACAGTCAACTGTAATCATTGACTCCTAAAACCAGAATATGTTAAAAAAAATAAAACAAAGGTAAGGTAAGGCTTCAAAGGTCCTTGGCCAAATTTTCAGTTGTTTCAGGCTTTAACAGATTTTAGACAAGTTTCTCTTTGCTGTAGAGAAAAGGTAGAAAAAAATGAAGGATTATTTATAACTGAGTCACTAAAAAGGACTTTAAATGTTAAATATTGGCCCATTAAATAACATTTTACATTTAATATTTTCCATGCTTGTTTCTTATGGCAACTTTTTATTCTTTCTTTGATATTACCAAAACTGGAAAATGTTTTTTTTATTTAAGAAAGAGAAAACTGCTAAAGTTTTGTTTTTTTTCTTTTAATCATTTCACCCCAAGCAAGGCGATAATGCCACTAAGACACAAGTGGTTACAGGGGGGTGAAGGAAAATGAGAAGACATTATTTTAGGAGAATAATGAATTAAACAACTTGAAAATAAGTGAACATTTGTAAAGAGAAATAGAAAAAAAAAATTTAATTCTAAGTTTTTTTTTAAACCAATGAAAAGAAAAAAACTTTCACAAGTTCAATGATTGCAACTGACTGAGAGATGAAAACAAAAGCATAACATCCTAGGATTGAATTGAAATACGATGGTAAATTCCAACGTTCAGAAACTGAAGGATTCTAATATTTAACATTCAACCACATGTTTAATTTTGATATTTAATAAGAAAAAAAAAGTGCTTTATTCTTTTATTTCTACATTGTCATGGTCTCTCCACACAATTTTGTGAAAAAGCGATATTAGCTACCTAAGCTGATGTCCCTCCCGATTCGATTTTGCCACAAAGTTTGTAGCCGAATTTTAGCAAATTTTATTCTACTGAATATTTTCAGTCCCTATTTCCAACTATTTCTCCTCAAATCTTTTGGATTTTTCTTTAATTCTTCTTTGTATTATAATTATCCTAACTTAGTGACAGTCTTCATGTTTAACAACTCACTGCCAGATAAAGTTCCTCCCCCTAATAGTCCTGTACTCGCTCTTATTACCTCTTCCTAATTCTCCTTCTTGCACCTGATATCAGTGTGTCTTCCGATACCCAACAATGACTACGAACTTTATGGCATATGGAATGGAGCGAGATGTGATCGGACTTTAGACTCCCCTTTTGTTGCCGTGTAGCCTACTTCGAGAGCACCTCCGAAACCTGACCTAATTTTTAGCGTGTCGGTGGTCTCCGTCCAGGTCACATCTTTTATTTGTTTTTACAAATTAAAGGTTTACAAAAAAAAAAGGGTAGTGTGAAAATGTTGTTTAAAGTTCTAATTTTGATGGAATTTCATAAAATTACGGAGACCGACTTGAAATTTTTCAGCTCAAACTTTAAAAATAATATTCATAAAAACAAAAATCTGTACAGGAAAATTTTATCGAAATTAGATAACTGTTTTTCTGATAGATTTTTTAAAAAAATATTGATGTCTGAAAAATTGTCATATTCTTTTCAACTTTTAAGTGTAAACAACTTCAAGCCCACATATATCCGGGTCTGCCTAAATGTTTTTATTTTATGAAATTGTCTCCATTTTTTTTAGTAAGTAATGATGACAAAAAACTCATTTTTATTCAGGTTTCGTTTACGTTTTCTTTTTGATTATTAACGATTGCTTCTTTTGCCCATTGTGTGTGGTAGTATTTAGGAGGCAAAAAATAATTTTAAAATTTTTTTTTTTTTGTGGACGGATATCGAAATTAAACAAAACAAAATATGTGGTTGACTTAATTTTCTTTTTAGAATTTTATCAAGCCTCAGACAAACCACAAGGTTTTTTTTTCTTTTAAAAACAGCTGCTTCAGCTTATTTTTTCAACTTTAGGCTTCCTTAAAAAATTATTAAAGAAAAATAACCTCAAACAGAATTTTACCTCGTAAAAAAAACTGTATCATGAGGCAGAAATAAAGTTTAAAAACAAGATATTTTACGGCTTATACGCAAAAATAAAATAAAGAAAAAAGAAAGGAGAATACTAAGATTGTGGAAATATAAATTTCGCTCCTGGGGGGGGGGGGGTACGAAAATCCCCAAATTCAAGTCTGACCCGATGACACAAAAAAACCGTCCAGAAATGTGATTCTTGAATATAAGGCCTTTAAGGTGTCCCCACCACGCACTAGTTAAAAAAAAAAAATTAGTATGTAATAAAAAAAAGTAAAACTAAAAAAAGTTAATTTTATAGTCCAAGTTTTTGTGCTTCTAGTTACTGTAGAAAATTCTAATATAAAAAAAAAAACTGTGTCCATAAAATAAATAAATAAAACCGGGATATTTGTTTGAAAAGTTGCTTATTGAATGACTGTTTACTTTACAATACAATATACACTACAGTGATTTTTTTTTGCATTAAAAAATAAAAATAGAAATTCTGCTTGTGCACTAAAATAAGAAGATGAGCGCTTAGACCAAATTACGAAAAATATTATAAAATTTAACATTCAACTACAGTAAATATCGAACTTGCTTGGGATGAAATGATTAAAAAAAAGAGAGAGAGAAAAAAAAAGAGAGAGAGAAAAAAAAAGTGATTGATCAATGTTATTGTTAACTATTTTTTTTTAGTCTCCTTCAATACCGGGACAGGCCAACACTAACTGAGTGGGTGGGTGTTGGACAGAGGCAGCTTTTGCAGTCTCACCAGACTGGTCGGTATTATTTACCCACGAGGGTAGATGTGGCACAAGGCCGGGTTTAATGTGGGTCTTTCGAGCCCGTAGCCTCGGCCAAAAAATCCCCGTAGAACCCGCATAAACGGGATCGGGTTGGTCAACCTCCCCGAACGAGACCCTGCCCTTCGGCAGTGCCGAGTTCCTCTCTGCACGAAGGCAGAGAGTTCGACCGTCTCGCTGGAACAGATCACCAGACTGGTCGCTCAGCGCTTTGGACATTTGAAAGTAATAAAATAAAATTATATTTTATAATAATAATAATATTCTTCTTAACTGACGATTTGAGCAAGCTCCTCTTTTGTAGAAAAAAGAAATAACAAAGTGTCCAGATTTTAATTAAAAAATGTATTTATTCATTTTTTAATTTTTTTTTTTTCATTAGCTTATTTCTTTAGTTGAATGTCAAATTCTGACTGCCATACAAAAATTAAAGCTGTAGTCGGAATTGTTTCAATTGTAAGTGTGAAACATCAAACAAAAGTTACAAATTTGTTACAAAAGTAAAGCTTACTCCGGGAGTGGGGGATTGAACCTTCCTTACCTAACTTAAAGAAATTATAATGAAACCAAGCATTTTGTGAATGTTATAGAGAAAATCAAAATAAGGTAGAGACCATTGGATTTTTTAAAATATTTTTTTTTACTGATTCATCTCTATTCTCAAATAATTAAATTTCTTTAATTGTTAACAGACCGCGACATAGAGAGATGACATTTAAATTTTTTATTATTGCTTTATTCCAAAATGTTAACACATCAGCCGCAGAATGTCAACAACTGAGCACAAATATTAATCAAAAAAACAAATGTATACAATGTCGTTTTTGCTAAAAGTTAAAAAATAATAACCATAAATACGTAAAAAATGAGTATATTGTCGAAAATTCCTCTTCCCATAATATAGCTATTTTTGCTATAATGCTTATTTGCCTAAAAGTAAAACAATAAAATTGAATATTTTTTAAACATTAATCACATCTCCCTAGCTGTCGCGATCTGTAAATAAAAAAGATATACGTGCCTGATCAGTCTCTATTAAAAAAATGAATTTTTAATTAAAAGTTCTTACATCATTCAATAATAAGAAAAAGTAAAGAAAAAATGCTGCTAGTTTTAGAGACCATTAAAGAAGAAGTAAAAAAGTAAAAAGCGAAACATTTTATTTTAGTTTTTAACCATAATTATTAAATTTTGGTTTTATGGTCTGAAACGATGAGAGAAATAAATTTAACTTTACGAGTTATATTTTTTATTGAATTTAAAATTCTTTGTACATAAAATTCTATGTAGGGATTGACAAGACTTTCGGACCCCACTCGAGATCGCCGACAGGCAAATAGCTAACAATATGGGAAGACAGACAATGGCATCAACGATTTAAAAAAAAAAAAAATCTAAATAAAATAAAAAAACTGTACTTACCGATGCTCCAAGCGTAACAAATACATGAGCGACTGTCGTTTCTTCTGATGCATGTATATCTCCAAGAAATTCAGAGTAGAAATCGTGTTTACAACTGAGTGAATCTATCGAAGACTGTCTTACGCTCATGATTTTTTCTTAAGTCAAGAACTTAGAAGAAGAGCAATTCGCAGCTTCCAAGAAGATATTTCAAAGACAGAACTGGAAGGAAACTTAAAGAAATGTTCAAAAAATAACTGAATGGAATTTGCTAATTAACCAATATTCCAATCCAAATGAAATCACGGATTGTGTTGTTTTTTGGGGTTTTTTTTTAAATAATAACGCTAAAATAAAATAAAAATGTTTTTAAATAATATGTACGGAAATGAAAATAATTTCGCCAACAATAATAAAACGTGCAATAAGGAAAATATGAAAACTACAAAAAAATCAAAAACTATTCTTTTAAGAAGAACAATCGTTCATTTTAATAACAATGAAAAAAAAAACTTGAATACAATTATTAATGCACGTGTTTTTTCAAGTTTTGTGTAAAATTGTTAAGAATTAATAAATAATAATAAATTAATTAACTATTGCTATAAATTTACTCTACAATATTAAAGGAAAAGTATGTGCTTGCTGTCTTTTTACCCCCACCAGCTCCGGATGTATGACAAGACAGAAAAAAATCTTCCTGTTCGTCTGCTTTTTGTTGCTTCACTTATTCATATAATAACCAGGTTAGTTTTTCTTATCGCTTTGTTTCTTCCTTTCACCGGACGGTGTTTCTTATCTAGCTAAAAAAAGTTCCGACCGGATATTCTATACTAAGAACTTAGATAATATTGTGTGTAAACACGCATTCAGAAAAGAGTTCTTTTAAATTATTTCCTTAACCTAACAATGCTTCGAAAATGAGGTCAATGAATTTTAATCCAGGATTTTCCTGGTGTCACATGAAATGATATTAATTTTTTCTTTCCTTTTTCTGAACCAATCAGATTGCAACGCGATTTTCTCACCTACAGGATATAAAAATATAAAATAAAAAAATAGAAATAAAGCAAAAGAAAATACAAGGTGTATCAAAAGTTAGAGAAAGATTTCTTAAATGAGAATTTATGTAATATTTAATAATTTTTTAAATCCTATTTTCTTTTTTTTCTTTTTTGGTGTTTTCAAAACATATCTTCCCAAAGTTGACCATTGTAGTAATATGAAAAATTTAAATAATAATTTATGGTGATGGGGGGTAGAGTTCTCGTTGTTAATTGTTGCTTGTATCAGAAGGTAGATAAATAGTAGCAGTCCTTCGGGACAGCCGCTAGTTTGGCCTAAAGGTTCAACAAGCAATCAAATTGGGGTCACCATAACATAAACAAAATAACATACGAAAGAGAAGGGTATATCAAAAACACTTTGTATTTAAATGCAACATCAATGAATAGTACAATGTTTCTTGATTTACACGCACAAAGTCCGTTACAAAATGTTCATTCATAGAAGAGAAATCCGATTATTAAAAGAATATAAGTGTCTTTTGTTAATACTTAAGTTCATGACGTGCTGGTCACAGGAGATGAAAGGTGAGGTCAATGGGTTGGTAGGAGTCCTTTGATATCTCCGTTGGTGAAGGAAGGCTGAAGGCATCGGGTTTGATGGGTGAGAAAAGCGTAGCGACATTCACTGACGGTACTTCAAAGCTTTCTCTCCTAGAAGTGAATTTATCGCTCTATTTATGTGTGCCCATCGGATCAGAGTCAGTCTGCTGAAACAAACTGTTGGGTATGGCGCGGAGCCGTTTAATTGGTGGAAATTGCTTATTATTCTTTTTATTTCTTTTTAGTTTTCCCCCGGAAATTCTGCGTGGAGCCGGGTGTGCAAAGACCAGTATTGGTCATTTGCTGTCTAAACCTCTGAGGGTTAATATCCGGTCCTTCGCTTGCTCCGTGCCACCACATAACTTTCGCCCCAGTAAACGAAGTTGTTGTTGTTTTTTTTTGTTTTTTTTGTTTTTTTTAGTAATAAAAATATGTGTTTTCTTTCTTCCATTTAATCGTTCTACCGGACTTCGTTCTAGTTTCTGGTTTGTTATCATTAGTTTCTTCGGAACAAGATAGGGAGTTATCCAAATCCGGTCTTGATCCAATGGAATCTTTTGATTTTATATTTTCAGAAATATATGCAGGTTTTAGTCTATCTATTGAAACATTACTATGTACGTCATCCGATCTTTTAATAGTAAAATATTTTTCATGACGACTTAATACTTGGAATGGACCTGTGTATGGAGCTTCCAATGGCTTTCTTACTCTGTCTGTTCTTAGCCAGATACTTTTACATGTTTGTAAATCTTTTGGAATGTAAGAATTAGGTATTGTATGCAGGTGTCCCCTGGATAATTTGTCCATGTCAAATTTTTGCATCTCGTCGGCTAGAATTTTAACGTGCGAGTTTGTCATTTCACTATTCTCGTTCTTGATAGAGTCAATTAACAATCGGGGGACTTGTGCATGACTCCCTGTTACTGCAGTAAATGAAGAATAGTTTGATTCGTTAGGTGTTATCCTCATTCCCAAAAAGGACGATAGGAAGAGCTGACAACCACGATTCTTTCCTGGCTATAATAGCCGTTTTTAAAGTTCTGTGTGCTCGCTCAACTAATCCATTCGTTTGCGGATGGTACGCCGTTGTTCGTAATCTGTGGAAGCCTATTATTTTTGATAGTTCTGAGAATAATTCGGATTCAAATTGGCTTCCTCTGTCCGTAACGACATGAAGAGGAACCCCGAATCGGGAGATCCACAGATTGACAAAAGCCGTTGATATTGATTTTGCCGTAATTTCTGTTATTGGGCATGCTTCTATCCATCTCGTATTTCTATCAATGCATGTTAATAAATATCGATATGGTGAAAAATAAGGGTCAGTTTGGTTCTTTACTGGTGGTAAGGGACCGACAATATCCACATGCACCGTTTCAAAACGACTGGAAGGTAATTCAAATGGATTTACTTTGCTCTTTGTGTGTTTTATTATTTTTGCTTGTTGGCAGTGTTGGCATTCTGTGCACCAGGTTTTTATTGACTTGTCCATCTTCGGCCAATAGTATCTGGATTTTATTATTTTTCTTGAAGATGTTATTCCTGGATGTGATAGATTATGCAGACTGTCAAATACCGATTTTCTGAGCTTTTCAGTCACAAAAGGTCGTGGAAAAGGTAATGTCGTGTCACATAATATGGTTTCATTTTGATTTATTGTGTATGGTTTCAGTTGATCTTTGAATGCCTGAATTTCATTGTCAGTAGCTTGATGCTTCATTATTTCTTGTAAGTCACATATATCAATAGTGATCGCGTTGACAGGTCGTGATAAACAATCAGCTACTATATTTTGTGAACCTCTTATATGTGAAATGTCATTTACATATTCGCTGATAAAACAGAGGTGACGCTGTTGTCTATCTGATTTTAAGGAAGACTGGCTTTTAAAAGCACTGCAAAGTGGTTTGTGATCCGTCAGTAACATTACATTTCTGCCTTCTATTAAATGTTTAAAATGGAGTACTGCTAGATAGGCAGCTAGTAGTTCTCTGTCAAAAGTAGAATATTTTTGTTGGGTTTGGGATAATTTCTTTGAAAAGAAACCTATGGGGATGGGTTGATTATCAATCATTTGATGAAGTGCTGCACCCACCGCATAATTCGAACTGTCTGTTACAAGTTGATAGTTGTTAGCTTTCGAGCTGGGGAAAGCCAAAACAGTTACATTTGATAAAGACTTTTTCATATTTTCGAAAGATTCAATTTCTTCCTTTGTTAGGGTTAATGACTTGGAATTTTGGTTTAAACGTATTTTTTCCGTGAGAGGTAGTATGATATCGCTGAAATTTGGCACAAGTTTTCTGTAAAAATTTGCCATTCCGATGAATCGGCGTAGTGATTTGGAATCGTTTGGTTGAGGAAATTCACTTAATTCATTCAACTTTTTAGCACTGGGTTTGAGACCACTAGCAGAAATATGAAATCCTAAAAAGTCTAATTCATTAGCACTAAATATGCATTTGGAGAGACAAATTTTAAAATCGTACTCACTCAGTTTTTGTAGTACTAGGTCGATATGCTTGGAATGAGTTTCTTCATCTTCTGAGAATATAAGGATATCGTCGATATATACAAAGGTATAATCAGTATCACGAAAGATATTGTCCATCATTCTCTGAAAAGTACATGATGCGTTCCGTAGTCCGAAAGGCATATAGTTATATTCAAATAACCCAAAAGGGGTAGAGATGGCTGTCTTGCAAACATCCTCCGGATGTACAGGTATCTGATGATAAGCAGACGACAGGTCTATCTTTGAAAAGAACTTCTTATTATGAAGCTTCGAAGACAAGGAATTTATATTTGGGACTTGATATCGATCGGCTTTTGTTATGGTATTTAAATGTCTGTAATCGCCAACAGGTCTATATGTGCCGTCTGACTTCGGTACCATATGTAAGGCTGAACTCCATTCAGAGTTTGAAGGGGAAATTATTCCTGCCTTTAGGAGTTTCTTGAATTCCTCTTTTGCAATTTCACATCTCTGAGCTGATAATTGTCTGGCTCTGGAGAAAGTAGGAGGGTTGCTACCAGTTTCTATTCTATGGAATATCTTTGGTTTTGTTGCATTCGTGTCGCGATGAGGAGAAATTAAGTTTGGGTATTTCTCCAGAATTGCTCGTACCATTTTGTTAGCATCTTTATTCGGTACTAAATCTATATTCATGATAATAGACGATGGATGTGCATCGGATTGTCTATTAGTCATTTTATCAATCAGCTTATTGTTTGTGCAGTCCACCATTAGCCCGAAATGGTTTAGGAAATCGTATCCTAGGAGTGGCTGAGCAGTTTCGGCTATTATAAATGTCCAGGTAAATTCTCGTCTGAGGTTCCGTAGTGTTAGATTCAGTACTGCTTGTCCTGAGCATTCAATCTTTTGACCGTTGGCAGACACTAAAGAGATATTGGTTGGGTATGTTACAGCTCCGCTTAAATATCTCTTCGGAAGTATAGATACGGCAGCTCCTGTATCCACAATAAAATTTAAACTTTGAGCTCCTAACCGTGCGGCTACAATGAGAAGCGGCGAGGAAATGGAAGCTAACACCTCTCGCCTAGTTAGTTTTCCGAAATCTCACGAGGAACTGGTGAATTTGGGCGAGAGTTGGGTTGCATTTGAACATTCCGTTTATTTGGCCATCTGCACCACGGCTTACAAAATTTTGCACGTTCCGCAAAGTATAAATGCGCTCGGCAAATTAGAGGTTTTTGGTCCTTGTTAAAAGGGCGAACACTGGTAGGGAATTTATTTTCACTGTGGGAACAGCCATGTATCCTTTTAGTTTCATTTTTATTTTGCTGTTCATCCCTTTGCTTCCCCGAAATCTGTCGAATATGTGCGGTGTCTTGTTTGTTAAAATATAATAGTAAGTCATCCGCCATTCTTCCAAGGCGATCTGTGTCTAAATCGACTTGTGCCGCTACCACTGGTTTAATGGAGTGAGGTAGGGCTTGAATAAATTTGTGACGTACGATATCGTCCCCTATGCCAATTCGGCTTGCTAATGACATAAGTTCATTCAGGTATACTGAGGGACGACCTGTTACAGTCGATGACGACATTAATTTGTCCAGCATCTCTGGTTTTGTTTTCTCGTAAGCGCCCGTCACTGCTTCTCTTAGTGCGTCGTAATCTTTTGATTGCAGTATAGTTGGCTGTATATTTCCTACTATGTCCACAGGGAGAGCTGCCAAAGTGTTAAAAAATTTTTGACTGGTCTGTCTTATATTTGCAATATTAAATTGCGCCTCCATTATCGCAAACCAAGCTATTACGTTTGATTCAATGAAGTTTGGTGGTTTTATCGCAACAGCTTGGATTGGTTGGTTTTGATTAATTGTAGTTTCTTCAGCGTCATCTGCCATGTTTTTGGTTTGTGTTGAATAAAAATTCTAATTTTGTGACAGTTCAATTTTTTTTTTTTTTTGTGCGTGCGTGTATATATATGTGTTAAAATCACGTCGCGGTCACCACTTATGGTGATGGGGGGTAGAGTTCTCGTTGTTAATTGTTGCTTGTATCAGAAGGTAGATAAATAGTAGCAGTCCTTCGGGACAGCCGCTAGTTTGGCCTAAAGGTTCAACAAGCAATCAAATTGGGGTCACCATAACATAAACAAAATAACATACGAAAGAGAAGGGTATATCAAAAACACTTTGTATTTAAATGCAACATCAATGAATAGTACAATGTTTCTTGATTTACACGCACAAAGTCCGTTACAAAATGTTCATTCATAGAAGAGAAATCCGATTATTAAAAGAATATAAGTGTCTTTTGTTAATACTTAAGTTCATGACGTGCTGGTCACAGGAGATGAAAGGTGAGGTCAATGGGTTGGTAGGAGTCCTTTGATATCTCCGTTGGTGAAGGAAGGCTGAAGGCATCGGGTTTGATGGGTGAGAAAAGCGTAGCGACATTCACTGACGGTACTTCAAAGCTTTCTCTCCTAGAAGTGAATTTATCGCTCTATTTATGTGTGCCCATCGGATCAGAGTCAGTCTGCTGAAACAAACTGTTGGGTATGGCGCGGAGCCGTTTAATTGGTGGAAATTGCTTATTATTCTTTTTATTTCTTTTTAGTTTTCCCCCGGAAATTCTGCGTGGAGCCGGGTGCGCAAAGACCAGTATTGGTCATTTGCTGTCTAAACCTCTGAGGGTTAATATCCGGTCCTTCGCTTGCTCCGTGCCACCACAAATTAAAATATCTAGCGAGTGAAGATTTCAAAGGAAAGTCAAAAGATTTCCATCATTCGACGAGTCATCTCCTGCGGTGTTAGCAGTCTTTGTTACTTAAAAAAACACAAAAACAAACAGATACGCAGGAACATTTTAAAAAAAAGAGTATATATGGAGGTTGGCGCAGAATGTTAGGTTTTACATTCAAAAGGAATAAACACACACACACACACACACACACACACACACACACACACACACACACACACACACACACACACAGAGTGACCCCCTAAAACGGGAATTTTTGAAGTGCGTATTGTCAGACATGAGCAAGGGGCAACACTGCAAGACAGAGTCCTTGAGCAAGTAAACATTTTGCCATTTTAGTAACAAGAATGAAATTCACAGTATCCCAGCTGAGATGTTGCAGCAGTCAATGAGGAATCTCAACAGCAGATTTCAAGAATGCATTCGTACAGGAGGACGTCATCTACAGGACGTAATTTAAAAAAAATGAAAATTCCATCATTGTTTCTTAAATGGCATGTTTTAAAGTTTCAATTACTATGAATTAAATATTTTTCTTCCATCACTCTTGGTTTTATTGGATTGTTAAAAAGTTCCCGTTTTTTGGGTTACCCTGTATTCGTCCTTCCCAGTAGCCAGCAGCAATCCTGATTAGTTCTTTGGTGGTTACAGTGCAGTGGACCAGCCTGTCCTGCTTTCTAGCAAAAGGATAGAGAGGTCTGACCACGAGGCTCTATTTTTTTCTGGGTTTATACTGAGATTGGTAAGTGGTCAGGGAGTGTAGCGAGTGTCTGTGGGATTATCCTTATCTTTGGTACTGGGTCTTTTACCTTTGTTTTCGCTCATCCAAGTATCTGGTTTCAGAAACAAACTCGGCTGATTGACCTGTCCTTAAGAATTCTAGTGTTAATAGTATCGTAGCCTTAAGGAGATAATAAGTAGATGATACTTTTCAGGAGATTTAAGAAATATTTTTTTTTATTTTATTTATTAAACATTGTATATAGATATATTCGCAACATTCCAAGTGGTTTTCTCAATCACGTTCATGAAATTCCTGAACAATTATTATTTTGAAATGGATGGTAAACGTTTTAAATCGATTAGTTTCCATCTGATTTACGTTCAGAGGGACAAAAAAAAAACGCTAAATAAAAATTTTGTTACCACAGAAAAAAAAATTAAAAGAATGATGCTTGAGGCAAAGAATTCACAATTCCAAAAAATTTATTAAAAATAAATGATGGCGGAATGCATAATCAATTGAAAGGTAACAAATGAAAAGATTAAAAAGGTGTTTAGATGACAGAAAATTATAAAAGATGTCCACTTACTTAAAAAAAAAATAATAGTGTATCAATGCAAAAAGGTTTGTTTTTTCACAAGTCACGAGTTGCGATATTTAGAGTTCACAATCTCAAAAGTCCACAAAAAGTTCGTATTTCAGTTTTTCTCAGATGAAAAAATATACAATTTTCAATTTTTTTCTTCGGATAGCTGAAGAATAAAAAGTGTTCAATCTTCTTTTTTTACTGAATATTCTGCGACCCTGTTAAGATTGGCATAACATACTGGTGTGATGTTGTCTTATCTCTGCTAATCTCTTCCTCTGTCAATTGCACCAGCTCAGTGGTAGCCATATTGTCCGTACTTCTAATTTCGATGCAGGATATTTTCAATGTTATTATAAAAAGGAAAACCATATATGTAACTTTTTTTGTTCTTTGTGAAAATATAGTTATCTATGCATAATAACTGGATATAAAATCTTAAATTTATGTCAGCAATATATGCCAACTTCAAGAAGTAAAAACCTTTTTCAAATCAAATTCTCATATAATATATCTCTTCTCTGGAGAAGCTACGAATTGAGTAACGACATTTTTATTTAGTCTCAGACTAAATATATTTAGAATACAACAATTCCTTCTTATGACTAATCAATGGTATAAATTATAAAAGTGTTTTAACACAGAACTTGTCTCAAGTTTTGAATAATTTTCAAAAAATTCTTTCCATTTCAAAATATTCAAATTATAAAAAAAACATATGTCGTTTATAAAAAAGATGGGGACATTTTTAGACTCCCAGCTGCCACGAGATCCCAATACTTTCTGTCTAAAAACGCGCCTATTTCCAAAGATATCCAAGGGACGCCTGTGAAGTAAAAAACAAAAAAAAAACAAAAAAAAACAAAAAAAAACCCAAAAAACTCATTCAAATTTAACTAATCAGAGGATGACATGACTAGACCAGATATGAACAGCAAATAACCGTTAATAAAAAAAAAATTCTTTTACAAAAAAGAATATTTATTCACATTTTTAAAATGAAACTCTGATTTACATAAATTATTAAAAATAAAAGATCGGTCTGTTTTCAACGTATTTTTCTTAAATTAATTTCTTAAACTCTTAAATTTATGTCAGATGTAAAACTTTCCTGACAGTATAATCGGACAATCTCATAGCAGGCGCATGTTTACAGATTGAACGCGTGGGTGATTGCAAAACAGATTGTCTCACAGCTTTGATATTTTCTAGAGATCGAATGCTCCGAGGTTTTCCAGGTGATTTTCTTTTTAACACTGAATCTGTGGAACTTAACTTTTCAGTCTGTCGCACCCAGTCGGAACTCCAATTCTTTAACTCAAACAAAAGTGCTCACTTCGACATTCACAGCTCATATAATAAAAAAACAGACGCTAATTTCGTCTGGCTACGCACACACACTTCTGGAATACTATCCCAAAATACCAGAGTCATTAAACATCTTTTTCTGACCAACCAGAAAAGGACCCACGTGATTATAGCAGCAACCATTTCTGAGCAGCTAACTCACGATATAAAGCCAATGTTGATTTCACACACAAGGGCAGATCCCACCTGGCTTGCATTAGTGACGCTCCGCTACGACAGGCAGCTTAACTGAGAGCTGCAGACGACACGACTGCCCAGGCCATCATCAGCGACACCAAGGCGTTTCCATCAACCAGCAGAGGTTAACTCTCAACTACTAACTACTATAATGTAATAAATAATTCGATAATTATAATGTGATGATTCGTGGAATATTTTGTCTGTCCATTCGACGACTATATGTGCGTGTGTTGATTTTCTCCAACAAGTCAATCTTAACTACACATGATGTATTGAATTTTATTTCGACTACCCTAAACGAACTATAAATCTACCATACAATATCCTGGAATGAACAAACGATCGAACCTTGTAAATCACAGGAAATGAGAACCCTTTTAATTATCTCAACCACGTCTTATCTCCATTTGTTATTTTGTTACTTCTACTTATTTCTTGTTAATGGTAAGGCCGCCGTTACAAGTCCATGGCAAGATTGTTTTTTTTTTCTTGGAACAGGCTCATTTCGATTTCCTGTGGTGAAAACGAAAAGCTCTTTGTGTTGCAATGAGATTCATTATACACCAGTTCAAACAGAATAACCGCTGAAAAAAAATGGTATACTAAAAGAAAATGGTAAAACATCTACACCAAGGGATGTTAAATGAAAATGGTGACCGTTAGCTACATAAAGACGCCGTTATTAGTGGAGCAGGCCTTATTAACGACACACAGATAGCTGCGTAAAAATAAGAGGTTTTAATGCTCCCCTATAAAATAATTAATATAATGTAATATGATATTGTATGATATAATATAATATATTATTCTATCTTATAACGTATTGTTTATGTAACCTGTAATATCACTCGTGGGATTTATTGAAATAACTAGCTCATCCATGTTATCAAAATTAACGGCATATTTTGTTAAACAGTTAATATTAGTAAAGGATTCATAAATATGAGTTTTAAATCTGTTTTTGCAAATTATATTAATACGTCGTAATTTTGTAAGATTAGTTAATGATAAATAACAATATGAAAGTGATCACCCACAAGAATAATAGTTCACTTGTGATATCAAAAAGAAAATGCTAATAAAAAAACTAATAATGGTTGACAATGCTTCATATAATAAAAAATAATGATTAAAGTAAATACTAGCCAAAAAATTATTAATAATGGTTGACAATGCTTCATTTCATAAAAAATAGAGACGAAAGAGAATATTAATAAAACATTAAACCATATACTAATTACCAATATTTATATATTTCCTGTCCAATCTGTAGTGTGAAGGGAGGTAAATCAACTTAAGTTAATAAATGTATGAGTGATTACTTCCTTTAGTCGTTTTAGTAATCTATACAAATGAAATACTTATCTGCACTTAGACAAAATTAGTTCCCAAACAAAATGAACCGTTTAATTAATCAGTTCCTTTACTACTGCGTTTCTTAGATTGCAGTCATATTTGTTCAAGTCTTTCATATGAGACATTCAGATGCCTAAAGATTCAAATACCTAATGCTTGCTAATATTTTTCTTCCGAGAGATATTTCCATTTAGCTGTTATATTAAACAACATAAATTTTTTAACATGCAATGATATTAAGCAAAAAGCGATTTATATAATACCAGGAGTAATCAATGAATCCTAGATACCATTGAACGTCTGAAAAGTATAAAGGGAACGGATTATTTAAACGGTTCATTGGCTTCTATTTTAGTTGTGAATTCATTGTTTCTACTTTATTGAATGTCAATACACTGTTTTTAAGATTTTTGTTTTATTGCATCTCAGTATTAAAACCTTCAAACAATTGCGTTTATTTTTACGGCACGGATACATTAGTTTATAATAATTGTTTGCAATGTTTTATCTAATAAATAAAATATGTTAAAAATAATACCGCAAAATATTTTCTGTTTTAAATTTGTAATTTTAAATATTCAATAAATTAATTGAATTTATTATTCAAAAGATTATTATTATTTATTTAAATAAATTACGTGTATTTTTTATGATAATGTTTTAATCTACTGTGTCAGTCTGATCTGACTTGAGTACCAGTCATGTTTGGAATACAGAGCCTTTGTTTGAGACTGGGTCAGATGGTGCAAGCTCTTTCATATATGTTTGTCTATATTTCCAACATCAGCTGTTTGTCCTCAAGCACAACCTCTGCACATTGGATCCACTGATTCAAAGAACAAACGAAGAATATCAGGTTCTCAAAAACAACGACGTAAATGTACTTAACTTCCCCAAGAAAACGGAAATGCTGACAAAATTTGCATGGTTCTCTGGACGCTCACTTTTTTAACATGTAGATCAGAAGGGCAGAGGCTCAGTAAGAAGACACCAGCACTTAAATTCCTAATGTTGCAGATAGTCTTAATAATGGGCTGGTGGCTGAACAGAATTGTTCTCAATATGCAATAAATAGGGTGTTTTTTTTTTTTTGTTTTTTTTTTATATAAAAGTGGAGTTTGGAAAAAAGAGTAAAAAAATTTAGAGTTTAAGTAAAGAATTTTTGGTAAATTTGCTTTTTAACGTCCGCGCGCTAAATATCTCTTAATATTTTCCCAAATCGTCATAATTCCGTGTAAATGTACACGCTGAACTCGAATTAACAATTAAATTATGAAGAAACCTACCGTTTTGGAGTTATCGACAAGAAAAAATCGGACTTCTTATTGGTCATTCGTCCGCCATTACTGCCGAAATGTTCAGTAACTCAGTGCGGAGTACTTCCGGTGGCGTAAGCATAAATTTTGGCCTATTTACTTCCTTTACAGAAGTTCGTTACCAAAATCAATACGCACTACCGTAAAGCAATGTAATTTTTTTTTTGGGGGGGGGGTAAGTGTAGTTTTACTTAGTATTAAAACAAACAAAAAATACAGTGTCAAGAAAAGGCTAGAAAGGAATTTAAAAAAAATATATAAACAAGAAGTTTGTTTTATTTTCAATTTTAAGAAAGCATTTTTTATTTTCTTAAAATTGAAAATAAAACAAACTTTGTAAAGAGAGCAAGGTAAAAGTTTAAAATATATGAAAATAATGACAAATTAAAAAATGCGCAAACTTTGTAAAGAGACAGTTAATTTCAAAAATAAAAGTAGTTTGAAGTAAGAGGTAAGCATTACCATTTAAATTAGGTACCTACATGAGATCGCTGGAAAATGAGCATAGTAGGATAATAACGACCTTAAACTTGATGAAAATAATTTTTTATTGTCTAAATGTTTATGTTATTATCAAGAGGAAAGATCAAGGTATTTTTGGATTATTTTTTTTACATATTTTAATAATTTTTAGCACGTTCAAAATTTTTGTTAAATATCTTGTATTTTTTTGATCAGCAAAATTGACAGAAAATCGATCGTCAGCCATTTTTTAACTTTTGTTTACAAAAGTGAAAGTTTCCTTTAAAAAAAATCATAATTGATTTTTTAAAAAGAATTTAGTTACGGTAAGTATATCGCACCCTGCTACTACTTTTCTATCAATGTTAAATTTTTGTGCAAATCTGTGCAAAAAGTGAATCAAAGAGCCTTGATATTTTTCTCATTTCTCAGTTAATAATATTTAAATCATGTTCTCAACTGCGTCCGAATAACATCGACCTAGTTCCTGACCTGACGTAAAAAAACACTTCCGCCAAATTCTATCTATGTCTTCCCGGAGCCGATCTCCCTTCTTTTTGGTTTCTCTCGTTTACTAAAATGTAGCTGTTAAAGAAATCGCGTTTCGGCCCCTTGCTGTCCGACCCCATGAAAACATATTCACACACGCACACATACACGTACGTACAGAAACTTAATTACAAACATTACAGAATATTAAGCATCAACATATTACGAATATTCAACTACAAGCAACGGAAACTAATTAAACATTACGGAACATTCACTCCTTCAACTCTTCTGAAGCTAAAGGTTTATCAACATTTTCAGTTTTACAGAATTCTTTCAACTCTCTCATAGTGAACATTTTGAGCGGCAAGTTCATTCAACTTCCTATGAACTTAGATAAAAAATATTTCATTAGTAAAGATTTTAATTCCAATCAAAGGGAAGTAACCTCTATGCTTGTACATCATTACATACTTAAATATAAATATGAATATTGTTCTTGTTATACAAGTAGTTTCTCGTGTTGTTTCTCTTGTTCGCTTTTCGTTTGCTTACACATTTATAAAGTAAAAAAAAGTACGGGTTGATTTAGGCCATCAATAACGCTACAAGCAACTATTTAATGTGCCGTTTTGTAAAAGATCTCTTTTGTGTTCACATAATCTTTTTTATCTAAAGAATTTCTTGATGTTTCTCCAATGTATTTCTTATGGCAATTATTGCAGGTAATAGAGCAAATTCCTTCAAGTTTTAGCTTATTATTCCTTTATTATTTTTGTATTAAGTCATTTTTAGGTTTTAGACGTAGTTGTGACAAATCTGATGTTGATGTTAGAGATAAATAATAAATTATTTTCAATTTTAGTTGTGATAGAATTGTGTGTGGAACAATAATATATTTTGAATCTTGATTCGTTTCATTTGTCAGGAAGGACCGCCTTTTTATTTTTAAATGTTTCTGAGCCTTTTGTTTCGCATTGAATACAAGAATCTTTAAATACATGCAGGAAAACAAAGGCACGCGAAAAAACAAAAAACAACAACAAAACGCACCGTCCCAATTGGTCGAACAGTAGGGATTTTGTTGGGGATGTGTGGTGTGTTAGAAGGTATCAGAATGTTAAATTGCTTAAAGGTTTTCATCCACAACAAATAATACAAGACAGAACGTAATGGTTCAAAACATAACATTTGAGTTTATTTGTTTTGAACATGCATATGAGCTGAAGGTTTGATAGAGTTACGTCCCTTAGATTTGGGAAATATTTGTACCGGAGCTCACAAAGTTGAATTAATTATTAAATTGTAGTATTAGAAGAATAAAGTTCCTGTTGCATGTTAGGAAATGTGTATTGGAAAAGTTGGTAAGAGTTCAGAGTTCATACTTGTGTGAATGTTGGTAATGTTTTTTAACGTCTGACCGCAAGGTTGAGACGAGAGGTCTTGAAGGTCACATTTTGGCAGCAAGGAATGAGACGCAAGAGAAAAAGAAGAGAGACTGTACAGACGAATGAAGAGAGAGCAAGAGAGAGAGAGAGAGAGAACCGCTCATATTTTGGTTATATAAGATGGTGTATCACGTGACAGGCTCAGAGCTTAGTAAGCGGGAAAATATTATTCCTCGTGTGCAGGATATCTGATTGGTCAGAATTGACCAATCAGCGAGCTAGTTTTGAAGAGATTAGCCAATGAAAGCTTGTCGTATGATCTGTATGTATGTATGTGTGCACAGGGGAAGAGTGCATTTTCCCGCGGGGGGTAACTAGCAAATGTGAAATATTCCTCACTTTCAAGACACAAAATCTGACTGAATGGGAGATATGAAATTTTTGTTGCGGACCCGATAGCGTTGCAGCGCTGGCTTACGAAAAGATGGCCTTGTGCCAGACACTACACACGACTACCGAATCCACAAACAAAGTAAAAATAAATAGACAGGAGGAATGACGAAGATAAGCCTGGTCAAGAGAACAAATATAAAATTTTATTTGTGTTTAACAAGTAAATTGTCTTCAGTGGAGACCTTCAGTAAAGTTACTTGAAATGTTGTAGTTGATAAAAAGGCAGTGACAAGTAGTCACAAAAAGGTAGATCCAGTTCCGCGCCAAAATGAAATTCAAAATGGCTAAAGGCGGGAAAAAGTTTCTCCGGGAAGAAAGTTCAGAACAGTCAATTATTAATGAATAATAAACATACACAGCAAAGAAAAATACTCACTGCGAGATTTTGTAATTGTGAGTGTAATGTAATTTTTTTTTAAGGTAACTGGTTCTGAAAGGACAGAGTTCGAAGAATATGAAAATTCTTGTTCTTCAGGTTGAAAGTTTCACAGATCTCTGGTCATGGGCGTTCGCCGTTTCGAACAGGATGTTCGTATCAAGACGAGAAATAAGTCATCGAAAAGGTGACGAGGTTCGTCAGGATGTTCGCAGCAGGACGAGAAATAAGTCATCAAAAAGATAATGAAATGGCAGTGTCTTAGGTGCTAAGGTTGCACGCGTCAAGCTATGAGGGACAAAGCAATATTTGCTGGTAAGGAGGGACAAAGCAATATTTGCTAGCAAGGCATTCCTGTCTGAATATATGGTTGACAGACGAGGGATGAATGAGTCGTCTAATCTGGTCCGAGTCCTGGCGGCGACTAAATTCAAAGAAAGAGTTTGTCCGTGACGTCAGAGCAAAAGGGCGCGAAAACTTGAGCAGCAGGAGCAGTGAGCTACCTTCCTCACTTTCGACCAAGAACAACGGTTTACTGCTATTACTAGCCGAAAGTGAAAGGAAGGAGGTGAAAACTCGCACGCGCGTCAAATGAAAGTGGAAACTCTGTGTGCAGTTCCACACAGCCCTCTTCCTGGATTAAATGTCGGCAGACATTTAATTAAAAATAACGAACTTTTAAAATGTAAAAAGTTTGGAAGATTATTCTTGTGTGCTGAAAAGAAAATGTGTCCGTGGTTGCAATGCATGATTCGACGAAATGTGCTTTGTATTTCTCTAGTGAGTCGGAGAAACGTCGGTAGTGTTCAGTTTTTGTTCTTTTGTCCGATGCTCCACGTAGAGCTGGGTTTGTCGTCCCGTCAACCTGTTTGCTGTCCTCGTCGGACTTTTGCTTGAAAGATGAGGTTGTTTTGGGGATGCGAGTATAAAATTTGCGCCCAAGATTTAAGCAGCGTTGTGTGCAGTTGGGTTGCTGGTCAGCGACGATGGTCGGCCAAGCGAATGATGAGAAGTGGGAGCGCGTTGCCATGTTGAGCTGATGTAGAATATCTACCGAGTGTCGAATGAACGTTGGGAGAATTTGCTGTTATTGACGGTAGAATACCGTTCTCGCAAAATTCTTAAGTCATTCGAATTGCATCGTCGCAGGGTGAGAAAGGACAGTGAGTCGCCTTTGTTTGAAAATGGGGTTCACACTTTTTCTATTTCAGTTCAGAAGAAAGTTGAATTTTAGATGAAAGTAGCATTGTGTTCTCTGTTTGGTGGCCTGTATAAAGATTTGTTCGCACATATATATCGTCCGGTGTGCGTGTTCATAATCACGTCAGGTGGTCACCAATTTTGTTGCGGAACCGGATCTACCTTTTTGTGACTACTTGTCACTGCCTTTTTATCAACTACAACATTTCCAGTAACTTTACTGAAGGTCTCCACTGAAGACAATTTACTTGTTAAACACAAATAAAATTTTATATTTGTTCTCTTGACCAGGCTTATCTTCATCATTCCTCCTGTCTATTTATTTTTACTTTGTTTGTGGATTCGGTAGTCGTGTGTAGTGTCTGGCACAAGGCCATCTTTTCGTAAGCCAGCGCTGCAACGCTATCGGGTCCGCAACAAAATGATTAAATAAGTATCGTAATACTCTTCCGATATTGAATAGTAGCCAGTCAGAGAGATATGTGAATTATGTCCCTTTTGTACAGCCATACCAAAAATATTCTACCCCACTAAAAGAAAAAAAAAATTTATTTTTTAAAAAGAAATTTATTTATTTTGTTCTTTTAGTGGGTTTGAATATTCACATAAATGTTCACACTCGAAAATGACATTTAAACTTTGCATTTTTAGGTTCTTCAAAGATGTCTCTATTTAATAAACGAAACTTTGTTGATGAACCGCAATCATGCTCTTTTCAAAGTTCGTGCAAACTTTGCGCATTAATTATTATTTGTTTTATTTTTAATGTAAACGAAAAGCTTTATTTTAATAAATTTTTTTTTATTTAAAAAGAAAGATTTACTATTAAAAAAAATCACCACTTGTCATCGCTTTACGACGTAACTTAAATGCGGAGTAATTTTAAACGAGTAAATTCAGTTAATCGCAGTAAAAAGGTTCTTAATTAAACCTCTGCGCGCTAAATGTTCCGCGCTGAATGTAGTTAAACTAATAATGGCCGACAGCTGAACGCGACTGGGTTCGAACTTTTATTGTCGATAACTCCAAAACAGTAGGTATCTTCATAATTTAATTGGTAATTCGAGTTCAGCATGTACATTTACACGGAATTATGAGGATTTGGGAACATTTTAAGAGATATTTAGCGCGGGTGTTAAAAAGCAAATTTACGTACTTTACACTTGATTGCATAATTTTTTTTACTGAAATAATATCTTCAGAGTTTTTCTTTATAAAACCGTAAAAAGTTTTAGAATATCTCCCAAATTAAAACGTACACACGTGATATTGAAAAGGGGTGACCCCTCCCCTCGAAAAATGTACCTCCATGTGGTCTCTAAAAATCAGCACACCATGATAAAAACAGGCTCCGAACGTAATAAAAACATAATTTTATTGTAAAAACCTTTATGTTATTACCAAGAGGAAGGACCAAAGTGTTTTCTGAATATTTAATTAAATTTTTTATTCCTTTTGAGAACATTCAAAACTTTAATTAAAAAACTTGTTTTTCTTGTGTCAGCGGTTGCACTAACTTTCAGCATTGCAAATTTTAACATCTTTTTGCGGTGACAGACACATTCATTTGGAAATTATTGCAAAAATCAAATAATTGTCGGATTTTAATGAAATTTTCAAAATTTATTCGCAAATGAAATAAATTATTCTTGAATTTTATTTTTTACATGTGTGTCACTTATTTTATGAAAACTTGAGAAATTCAACATGATAATTTTTAATGACTATATTAATTAAAAGCAGAATTTTAGAGAAAATTTTAATTGCTTTTATGAATAATATATATTAAAGACAATATTGTCTGAAGAAAAAAAAATTTCCATGAAAAATTTAATTTTATAACATTTGTTTTCATTTTTTACAATTTTAAATTGAATAATTTATAAAGTTTTAAATCTTTTAAAATTCAGTTTCACTGTGATAACTGTTAGAAATTATTATTATTAAATAAAAATATATTTACTAATCTTACATTGTAAAGCTTATTACATCTGACGACCCCGTATATTTTTTTAAGAATTTTGATTTGTTTTTGTATGTGTGTTACGTGCAGAATTTCTATTGTATGGGTGTACAAACCTATAACATTATCATTAAAAGATCACGTGTTTTAAGAGTTGTCTCCCTTTACGGGAAAAATCCTCACATGAAATTTGTCGTCTGCTCCACTATAATTAACTATGAACCCGTCCGGCGCTCATTCGGCTGTCAATAAATCGATTAACACGTCAAAATAACAAGATCCCGTGGTTACAAAATGTTTGTATACAACATTTTATGCTATAAGTAAGTAATATTTGTTTCAAATCAGATTAATTTAACTTTAAATTTGCTAATTTTCCTCAAATAAATTTGAAATACACCACAAAGTATTTTTTGCTTAATGGAAACAGTAAATTTTAAATCTTAACTTTCAATTAAATCTATAATTAAATCTTCAAGAAAGCTTTTTCATTTAAACAAAATCATTTTTTAAAAACCTTACGTATACTGAATTAGTGTAGGTAACTAATATAATTTTAATTAAAAAAATAATCAGTGAAAAAACTATTCAGTAAAAAAAATTTAACTCATTAGTGAGTAAGCATTAAAAATTTCGTTTGCATCGGATAATTTCTTGATTTTGAACGAATATTTTAATTATGAAAAGTGGGTTGCAATTATTTGCTTTTATTTCGAAAAAAAAAAAGTATCCATTTTTGTTTTGTGGTACCAAGATTTAGACTTATATTCTTATCGGGTTTTGCAAATATTACACTTTTTTAAAGAGTCCTTTTAATTCTTCATTTTCATCATCATCGTCGTCGTCATCATCATCATTGTTATTTCATTCATTCATTATTTATTTATTTTCACAACTGCTGTATCATCTTCACCCCATGTCCCAAAATGCTTTGACGCTTGGTTTCCCATAGTACCACCGTAAAAATACCATTGAATTCAAAAGAAAAAAGTTAATTTATCAAAGCAGAAAACGCTTTAAATGTGTGTTATATTACGTAATTTACGTAATATAACACAAATTTTTTAAAAAATGATAAAAAGTATAAGTGTTTCGGAGAGAAATAAAAGTAAAAATGTACACAATTGCTGTACCAAGGGAAATAACTCAAATTAACTAATTTGAATTATTAGCCTTGTTACTTTGAGAAGACTTGAATGAATGATAATTATTATCACAAAAAACAAAACAAAAAAATTATGCCAAAGACAACAAAAAAATATTTTCTCAGAAATAGAAATCTTCCCGACAAACATTTTAAACGTACAAAATCAGTGGCGATAACAATGGCCGAAATATATTAAAAACTTCAATTTGAGATTTTTTTTCATTGTTTTTACTTTTTAGTTATTTCATGCGATTTAAAATTTAATTGTCCCCCGACGAGGACAAATAGAAGACTAGATTTGCTGACTGAACGGTCAATTATTCCGTCAGTTTTTCAGTTGCTACCGAGATTTTCCGTTTTGGTTTGATCCTATCTTTTTTTAAAATCTGGATTTATCATTTTTCTACCGCTTAAATCTTTCTCTAATGGATCATATTTCGAAATTTTTATTATCTAGTTTCACAAGTTTTGATACGCACAGACGTGAAATATTTTGAATGAATAAATAAATAAACTTTGGGTGATCCAAAACATATTAAACTCTCCTTTTCTCACTACAGTAACCGAATTAAAATGAACAGGAAATTAAAACCTTGAAAATAAACATTTGAAGGTTTAATTTCAAATTTTTAATTCCTTGTTTCATTTTCATATATTAATTATTCATTACTAATCGGGTAGAGGAGACAAGCTGGTGCTAATTTGGTGCTAAATTTATTTGGTTTGTTATCTACGAGTTTGAATCTACTTTGGTATACGATTTGCACTTTATATTGCGATCTCGTCTCCTGAATCTACTTTGGTATGTGATCTACACTCCCGACTTCTATTTAGCATATTAGCTGGTGTTAATTTGGTGCTAAATTTATTTGGTTTGTTATCTACGAGTTTGAATCTACTTTGGTATACGATTTGCACTTTATATTGCGATCTCGTCTCCTGAATCTACTTTGGTATGTGATCTACACTCCCGACTTCTATTTAGCATATTAGCTGGTGTATATGCTGTTTATCGTTATCATACCACTAATAGAAAATTTTTCAATATTTTAATTACATTTTCTCTATCTTATATATATGTTATTATGTTTTACTGTGTAGATATGATTGCAAATTAAAATTTATATTGTGTACACATTTTAACTGATGTACATGCTGTTTATCGCGATAATATAAATAAAAGAAAATGATTACTATTTTAATGACAATTTCTTTATGTTATATATATGTTATAATATGTTTTACTATGTAGATTATAATGACAAAAGTACGCAGATGTAG
The DNA here is from genome assembly GCA_964036315.1 of Acanthosepion esculentum. Classification (NCBI taxonomy): domain Eukaryota; kingdom Metazoa; phylum Mollusca; class Cephalopoda; order Sepiida; family Sepiidae; genus Acanthosepion; species Acanthosepion esculentum. The sequence continues at coordinate 124,073,374 of OZ038477.1, read as the reverse complement.
GCTTTAAGAAAGCTTTATTCAATTGCGAATACAAGGTCCGCGAATAGTGTCCTTTTATAGTCACAGTAAACGAAAATAGCTCTCTCAAAGCGGAGAGTAACGAAACAAGGGGAGATCACTGTTGATTATTCGTAACATAGATATCATTCCAAAATAAAATTTGCAAGGTGTAGATATTTTTCCTTGTACATAACAGCACCGACAAGTTTTATATTGAGGGTGATGGCAAATATTCTATTAACCTTGTGTTCACTAAGAGAATATGGAACAAAGCTGTAACAGCGGCCGTACCGTTTATAACAACGAAAAAATACATACTTTCATCTTTGCCTGAGTAAATTATATTCATTTTTATTAAAACTGTCTTTTCCAGGACAAAATGATCAGGAAGGTTCCAGTGTCACACAAATGCATTGCACGTGTTGTTAAATTTTAAGTTCCTTTTATGTTCGTATATTCTCTCCTGTAAACTTCGGAATGTTATATATATATATATATATATATATATATATATATATATATATATATATATACTCACATAAATTTCCAAGAGGATAGAATCCAGGTAGAAAATATCCAGGAGAAAGTAAGAATATAGTATAAAAGGCTCTGTTTGAGCCTTTTATATTATATTATATTATGTTATATTATATCATATTATATTATATATATGTATATGGAGAGAGAGAGAGAGAGAGAGAGAGAGAGAGAGAGAGAGAGAGAAAGAGAGAGAGAGAGGGAGACAGACAGACAGACAGACTAACCAACTAACCGACCACGGTCGATTTCTCAGGAAGGTGACTTTTCATGTTATCGGCCTGAGGACGTGATTACAGCGATCGGCACCGTTGGAAAATGTTGACATATGCTGAAAACCATACTACGAATTTACCCAAGCCTTCGGAAGCCGTCGATATTTATGTTAGAAATCACAAGTCATCGTGACCGACGTTTTGTGCGTACTGGCCTTGTTCACAAAAATGACAATCATATCAGATAATACTCATTTTTCCACAAACGGAAACTAAGCCCCGCTCAGAATAGTGGCAGTATAAACCCTATGTGGGCTCTCTGTAGGTGTAAAACAAACACAAATATGCCTGAGCAAGTGTCTGTGACAGGGATTATCTAGCCGTTCTAGCAGATAGCTGTGATCAGAAACGAGTAGCCGGCCATTATTTTTGTAGTCAGATAAATTCATAGATATATATATATATATATAGATATCCAAGTATTCGTGTTATACTAAAATTATTTTTGGACATTTTTTTGTTTTGTTCCTGGCCAAATGTTTGGCCGTGATATCTGATAAAGATCTTTATTGGCGTTCCCCTATTTCTTTTTCCCCATGACCGAAGGATTTTTATTTATTCTTGCGCTGAAAACATTAACGCCGGCTGAATTTTAAATTTATCTCACTTCAGATAAAACTGCATGACAGTGATATCAAACACTGGGGAAAGATTCAGGAGTAACCAAACATTTTTGTGATTATCAAAAAGACTTTATTTATGTTTTCACATGTCAACAAAATAAAAAAAACTTAAAATATATATAAAAAAAATTAACTTACGGTATGTGTGTTAGACTTACTTATAAAAGGGAGGTCACTCTACTAGAAAGTTGTTTGAATAATGTCCCCCTAAATCAAGGGAAGCAATTCTAATTTGTGAATTTAATAAATTCGATGAACGAATTCGAAAATATTAATTTCTAAAGAAGTAAACCGACAAACGAACGATGATTATAATTCTGTCAATTTCTACAATAGATAAAACCCAATAACTATCCTAAAACATAAAACAGTTTGAAATAGACAAAATCCGACAATTATTTTAAGACATTTTTTATGTTTATGTTATTTAGATTGTTGAGGGTGCAAAGAAGTCCCTCAGACAAATAATAAAAGGAAAATACACTACAAATAAAGCAAAATAAACTTTTGTTTATTTTCGTAAAAAAAAATATAAGAATTTTTTTTTTTTTGTACAAAAACTGTTAACGGTGCAAGTAATGTAGAACAGTTAGGTAAAAATCGTCTGTAATAGTTAATTACGCCTATGAATCTGCGTACTTGTCTGACTGGTGTTGGTTGCGGGAAATTTGAAATTGCACTTACTTTCTCGGGTAGTGGAGATATTCCGTCCTTGTCAATTAAGTGTCCGAGGAAATTAACCTTTGATTGGCTGAAAATGCATTTCTCTGTATTTATTTTCAGACCGTAATGTGATATTCTTTCAAATGTTTGCTCCAAGTGCTGTCTGTGCTCGTCGAGGTTTCTGCTGGCGATTAAAACGTCATCCACATATGCAAATATAAATGGCAGACCTCTAAAAACTTCGTCGATTAACCTTTGGAAGGTTTGACAGGCGTTCCTAAGCCCAAAAGGCATCCTTACGAACTCGTAAAGGCCAAATGGTGTGGTCAGTGCAGTTTTATGAATGTCTTCTGCCACTGGAACTTGGTAGTACGCCTTTACGAGATCCAGTTTGGAAAATATGGTGGCGCCTTGCAGACCGATGGCGAAATCGTGGATATGTGGAATAGAGTATCTATCCGGGACCGTTTTAGCATTTAATCTTCTAAAATTGCCACAAGGACGCCATGTTGTAGCGTCAGACTTTTGCACCATGTGTAGCGGTGAAGACCAAGCACTTTTCGAGGGTCGGATGATCCCTTGCTGTAATAAATGTTGAAACTCGTTTTTCGCAATCTTATATTTGTCCGGTTTCAATAGTCTGGGGGTGGCATAGACAGGTTGTCCAGTTGTCTTGATGTGGTGCTTGGCATTATGTTTTATGGTGTCTGTGCTTTTAAATGGCTGGGAGAGTTGTGGATATTTTTTTAGTAGCTGACGGATGTACTGGTCCTCGGGTAATTCCAGTAGACTGGTATTTCGAGGTGATTCCTCTTACTGAAATCTTGGTTTGATTATCCACTAGTGTGCGATTAGTCATGTCGAAAGACAGGTTGAATCTGGCTAAAAATCTGCCCCCAATATAGGCGTTGTTACACTGGCTATGGTAAAATTCCAGAAAAAATTCCGTTGCATGCCGAGATTGATATTGAGCGATTTATCTCCGTAAGTTGGTATTTTGGTACCGTTAGCTGCTTGAAGATGATAAGATTGCGGCATAGTCTCCTGATTTTGTGTTGGTGGTATCACGCTTATTTCAGCTCCGGTGTCTATTAAAAAGTTATATCCATTAATTTTGTTACGGATATAAAACAGACGACCTTTTGTTAAAAATCCAGCAACAGCCGTCGTCTCTAGTGGCTGGAATTTCCGTTTCCCGCATTCGCGTTGTTGAAAGAACAAGGACGTGTACAGCGTCTCGCCTCAGGACCAAACCTTTTGTGGTAATAACAAATTTCATCCTTTCTATTGCGGTTGTCAGTTCGGTCTCTGCTGAAACTTCGCTTTCTGTAGCCTGGACATTTATCGCGGCGGTACTGTCGGTCTTTTTGCAGTAAGCCTTGTAATTGTATAGACAACCTTTCTACCGTAGACTTGAGGTCGTTAAATTCCCTGTCTCTTTGTTGGGCTGGTTGTGGTTGGATAGAGTTTACCCCGCGGCTTCGAAAACTTTCATGGATCCGATCTGCAATGTCCGCGAGTTTTTCTGTCTGCGTTCCCTCCGTCATGGGTGCGAGGATTTCTGTCGTTGTAGTGGGTAACTTGTCCAGCCATAAGCTCCGCATAATGTTCTCGGACATTTTGTTGTCACCCAGTAAGGTTCGCATGTGCCTCAATAACTGCGATGGGGTGCGGTCTCCTAATTCCACCTGAGTGAAAAGGTTGCGTAGCATGGCTTCGTTCGATACACCGGTCCGTTTTAAAATTGCTTCCTTGAGCCTATCGTACGGGTTGTCATCCGGGACATTTTCCAGTAAATCCATTACTTCCTCGACGATGTCCGCTGGCAGTTTTTCCACTAAGTAACAATACCGGGTTCTCTGGGAGGTGATTCGCTTCGCATCAAATAATGCCTGGATTTGAACGAACCAGGACTTAGTGTTAGTCGTGTTGAAAGCCGGGATATTCAACGATAGTGTGGCGAGAGGGGTTTCCGAAGATTGTGATTCCATTGTGTCCTTCCTTTTCGTTTTGTTTGTTTTTTTAAATGTAGTGTCTCACGTCGGTCACCAATTGTTGAGGGTGCAAAGAAGTCCCTCAGACAAATAATAAAAGGAAAATACACTACAAATAAAGCAAAATAAACTTTTGTTTATTTTCGTAAAAAAAAATATAAGAATTATTTTTTTTTTTGTACAAAAATGAAATTGTCCGTAAAGCAGTGGAAGAAAAGGAGAAAGAAAGGCACTGGGAATGTGAGAGGGAAAAGGTAGGACGATGTGTAGCGAGCGAGATGAAAGAAAGAGAGGGTGAAGGAATGTTCACTGATACGCGATACTGCCTGTTGTGTGAACTGCTGAATTCTGTGTGTGTGTGTGTGTGTGTGTGTGTGTGTGTGTGTGTGTGTGTGTGTTCGAAGCTGTCCGTGTCGCTTTGATGTCGGCTTGTCGCTGTTCTCCCTCTGGTCTGATGAGAGTTTTTACCTTCCTTATATCTGAATGATGAGGCTCCGGGGAGATTAAAAAATGGGTTTCTTATGTCGAGCCCTGATTGGTCAATAAATCATATTTTTTTTACCACGTGGTGTGCTTTTCACTACGTCCGAACTTTTGGGTGCGCCGTTCTTGTTTTTGACTCCACAGGGTATGGTGAGGAGTGAATTCCCGCGCAGTTGTATTTTTTTATACCCGTGGTGTGAATTAATTTTTATTGTGTGTATGGAAAATAAAATAAGGAACAGCACAAGATACAAATATTTAAGTAAAAGACATTTTTGTATCTATAAAAAGAACGTATAAACATAAAAAATATCTTAAAATAATTGTCGGACTTTGTCCATTTCATAATGTGTTACGTCATTTGTTTATATTTGGATACGCATCGCGCAGATATGAATCTACGAGAGAAAATCATGGAGAACTGTAGTTTAAAAACAGTAAAATCGACCTTGCTAACCGAAACGCTCCTCTGTGGCTAAATCAGTGAAAGCACGTCAGGCTATATGACGGTTCCGTATAGGATACAGGTTCGATTCCTGTTGGAGGACGCATATTTTCTATGAAAATTTCTCGGACATTCAGGCCGGTAAATGTTGTTAATACTGTTCATTATAATCAGAGCATTTACTTAAATATTTGTATCTATAAAAAGAACGTATAAACATAAAAAATGTCTTAAAATAAAACAGTTTCTATACTTATAGGATTAGATAGACTCGCCTATCGCCCGGTTCACACTGCTCTTTCGAACAGGAGTATAGGCTTATTCCTTGTTTCCTGTTTAGGATTTTGTGTTCCCAATTCTTTTAAAGTACTCTCATTCTCTTTCATACCAATTTCTTCCGTGTTTCTTAGCGGCATTATCGCTTTCCTTGGGACAAATTGATTAAAAACAGTATTTAAACGATTATGAATGAAATAGAATAACCTGGCAGAAATTGTTTGTGCTTTAATCTGACAAGTCATTGATTTTATCTCCCTCGAATATCGTAAACCTTGCCTTCGTTGTCTAAGCAGACGCCCTAAATATTTCGAGTATCTAAAATCGACTGGTAATTAGCATATCAGTACAAGCTGAACTCTCTAAAATTCTTTGTCAATCAATCTAGTAGAAGAACAATTCTGAATTCAAACTGGTTAGACGATGCTAGGAACTCCACCCCTTAAAACTTTTTTGTTATGATAACCGCTGCTGCAGAATCAACTATCATCGTGCTATTGAAGGATAGTTTGGCATCTTATTAAAAAATATGGTTTTCGTTTGTTTAGATCAACTGCTGATGTATTAACGATTATTGCTGAAAGAGTCTATCAAGCTTCAGACATAAATGAAGTTCGGACTCTTGCTTCAGATATCTCGAAAGCATTTGGCAGAGCTTCGCAAGCTGGTCTTCGTCACAAGTTAAAGGTTATGATATTCCTGGACGATTTCTTTTACCTAATTCACTTTCTTATCCAATTGCGAAATGAAAGTTATCTTGAACAGCTACTCTTCGAGATCTTTTTTGCATTAATGCAGCTGCACTCCAGGGCTCTATGTTGTTCGTAATTTTCATCAACGACCTTCCTAATGCTATCAGTTCTCAACTCGGTATCTATGCTGATGACACAACTATTTACTCCTCTCTTAATATTAAGTCTTATCGGTTCGATAAAGTCAAATTGGCAGATGATCTAAAAATGAACTGCAATCTGTTAACTGGGGCAAGGAATGGCTTGCTAATTTTAACGAAATCTAAACTACTCTTATTTAATCGTCTCAGAGAACCTTTTTTGCTATCCGTCAGCATAGCTGATGCTAACCTCTAGAAGAGTGTCTCATTGCGCCTTCTAGGGCTAATGTTTTCCACTGACATGACGTGGAAAGATTATATTGAATCAATTGCTAGATATTCTGCTAGGAAAGTTGGTTCACTGTGTCGTGCTAGACAGTTTTTCTCTTCAGAATCTATTTTACAGATTTATAAGTCTACCATTCGTTAATGTATTGAATATTGTTGCCACATCTGGTCTGGTGCATCTTCTATGTATTTAGAGATTCGTGATAAAATCAATCTGTCCTGGCATCTCGGCTTATGTGACTTTTCCACCACCATAACGTAGCTCCCTTTATAAATATGTAGTTTTCTTTATAAATATTTTCATGATAATTGTTCTGATGAACTTTTTTCTATAATACCTAGATTTTATGAATTCAAGCACAGTACTAGATTGGCGACAAGGTATCATCATTTTACAGTTATAAAGGTTAGATGTAACCGTGAGTTCTATGTTGATAGTTTCTTCTCTCACACTTCTCACTTGTGGAACTCTGTTCCGGCTTCTTGCTTTCCAGTCAACTTTGATTTTCAAAAATTTAAATGCAATGTCAGTCGTTATCTCCCGTCTTCTTAATTCCTATTCTTTTATTATTCTCTTTCCTTAATAATTGTTCCTCATTTTCTCTCACACTTAATAACCTCTCGCGTCTAAGCGGCTATATTACCTTACTTTGGGGGAAATGATTTAAAAAAATATATAAACCAGGAAGTAATGAACACTTAGAGTTGGAGGTAAACTGCATGATACCTAAGGTTGTTGGCTGTGGCCCGTATCTATGCATTAATTACCAGTCACTCTATCGCGCACATTTGCCTGTGTTGCATGTACTTGGTATCGGATTGGATGTCATGATGGGTATATTGAGTTTCGTCTACAGTATCAGAAACAAAAAACTTTACCAAATAACAGAAACCACATCACTTGAGGATTACCAACAGCGGCAACAATTAAAATGGATAGCACATGTAACTCGAAGAGAAAATAATGACATAATCATGATGTTGACGTTCCGCATGACATCAAATAAAAGGCTAGGAAGGAAACTCCTGCCAATACTAGAAAGAACTATAACAGCTAGTGAATTTGAGAAACCTATTTTTCTGGAAGGTTTTTTTAAATGAAAAATTTTATAAATTTGAACCGACATTGACACTGGCTACTCGGTCAACGAATGCCGAATGTTTCCTTGTAGGGTAAAGGATGATATAACAATATTGTACGCCAGCATCACTTTGTTGGTGTGCTGCTCTCTATCACAATGGTAATAATATTTATACAATAAAGATCAAAGTACTGTGACATATACTACACTTTGATCCCAGCCCGAAGGCAGATGATTGTACACTTTGAATCTCGGTAGACATTTTTATTTTTTTGGTCCTAATTTGAACATACAGATACATAATGAGAATACAAAATCATTTTTAAGAGACTTCCTGTCACGAGATTATTTTGGTGTGTCGTTAGGATTGGTTGATTTGGGCGTTAATATCGGATACAAGTCTTTTAGGACAAAAATTAAAATGCATTATTAGAAAGTGTTTTCACGAAAAAAGTAGATATTGGTCGTGTCTGTAGCTGCTTCTTCAAGTATACGCCCGAAAGGTGGTCTCTTGTATATGTGGAGAGGGAGATCATACCTCTTTACTGGGGATGCGGTCAATGTATTCTTCGCCTTATCGACAGGATACCTGGTGTAATGATAGACTTAATCGCCATATATAAAACACATCTATCTATCTATCTATCTATCTGTCTATCTATCTATCTATCTATCACGGTTTGTTCATATCTGTCTATCTATCCATCTATCTATCTATCTAACAATTTGCTCATTATCTATCTGCCTGTGTCTGTTTAACACGTTTTATAGAGTGCACACATACTACACTGATCTTGTATGTACTCGCCTCAGTCACGGTAACAGGATGTGACACAAGGTCACTTTTAATGTGGGATGCCAATATACGTACATATGAGACAATGATAGAAATTGCCCAGTCTATTGTTTTCTTGATTGTTCTTCTTTTAGTGTTCTCTCTCGTGTTTCTCATATTCTCTAACACTCAGCGCCCCTTGGGTCTTAGTGACTTTATTGCCTTGCTTGGGGTGAAATGATTTTTTTTCATTTCTCGAGACCGCTGTCACGCTGACATTAGTATCCACCAAATCTCCCTCATTAGCGCAATGAGGGAGGTGCTGCTGCAGAGTTGGAATTCCCGGGGACTGGGCACCCTTCAAAGCTTTAAAAAGTGAACTGCTCGAAAATTGCAAAAATGAAGAACAGATTCTATATCTCAGTTTAAGGGTGGGTAGTGTGCATTCTAATCCTGTATCTACTTGCCTCTTCATAGTGGCAGCATGTGACAAAAAGTCGTTTTTAATGTGGAGGGTACCAATATACGTGCATATGGGCCAAAGACAATGATTGGCCAGCTCCCACGACCACTGTCATGCTGACATCAGTGTCTACCATCCCCTCCCTCTTTAGAGCAATGAGGGAGGTACTGCTGCAAGGTTGGAATCCACGGACCAAGCATTCCCCAAAGCTTTACGGTGAACGGTCCGAAGAAAGAAATACGGCAGAGAGGTGAGGAACAGATAATACATTTTGACCCCAACCCTAAGGCTGGGCAGTGGACAATTTGAAGCACTGGAAAGGGACTTTTTATTGGGCCTAAGAGATACTTGGATACTTGACAGAAGTGTTGATCCCTATGTAAATCATTACTTTATTTTTGACGGGTAGGATGTTAGGAATTTAAAACAAATACATAGCTAAATGAATAAATAAACGGTTCTCTTCGTAATGAAGAATCTGATTTCTGTGCAATAGACTATCTATATATTACTAAAAGTCTGTAATTGCGTTCGTGCTTGTGCGGTGAGTGCGTTAGGCTCATAAAGATTTAAGATAATCTGATTTAAGCGAATAATATTTAAAAATACTAGTTGTTTATACAGTATTTTTTTTATTTTAACTTTAATTAAAATATTTTAAAGTTAAAGACAGACACAAAGAGATCCCGCTTTGCTGTTTCGTCCAGTTGTTTGTATAGTATTTATAATTCAGCTTTCTTTAAACAATCAGTGAGCCAACGGGTCACGGGTAGTCTAGTATATGAATCAAAATGGGACTTTATTTATGCTAAAACATTCATATGACAACGAATTAAAAGACTGACGCAAGAAGTTGGTGTCATCCATTTATGTTTCTAATGGTGAATGTCGGATCCCTTCTAATCTACATGTCTCTAATTAGCAATTGACAAAGGAAATAAAGCGTTAACATTCTTCAAAAATTCGGAGCATTTTAGTGATCACAGCATACTGAAAATAGAAACGGGTAATAATGGCGTTTAAAGCCGGTATTTATTTTTTCTGAACAGGTAACCATTAAGCAGACTTCCATTTGTATGTAAATAAATATAAGTAAATATGCAAGGGTTACCTACCAGTAAACGTCCTGGAATAATCTCATCACACATACCACCGATTTGATACCTCTTTCAATCTATGGTATATAGAGATGAAAGTTGAGCTAATACATAAGACCAAGTTTACTGTCTATAGTACCATTTTTATTATTGATTCCATGTGGTTACAGTTGTTAAAGTGGGTGACAATTGTCTTAGTCCTTTTGTGATTTAAGAGTTCATACGGAGTCGTTGTGTTTTTTGTTGACAGAAATTAATTTGTTGAATTCACCCTTTCTTCTTTTTCTTCTGGAATTGTACGTCCGGTCAAACTCACATCCAACGTATCTCCAACCCTTGCGTCTCGAACTGCTACATCGAACCAATTTCTCCACTTCTTTTTCGCACGTATTTTTTTTTATTTGGCCTGACACATCCGTTTTTTCCGTTTGGTTTTTGGCGGGACGTGTTGTCGTTGGTTAATTTTTCATGACATTCGCTGACTCACAAAAGCTATGTCCGGGTTCTGTCAGTTACCGAGGATAGGAACAATAAAAGGAAAGGAAAGGAAAAGAAGTATGTGTATAAGAAAAGAGAGAGAGAGAGTTTTCTTTGTCCCTCTCTTAGTGAAAAGGAAAGTGTATATTTCCATATGGTGTTACTACTACTTAATCCTACTACAAATCCGTACCCAATTACGACTCAATGTGGGTACCGGTGTCAGGTTTACGTAGATCTGCCTATTATTCTTCCTGTTCGGAGAATCACTTTCAAAATGCTGGCTAACTCCAAGATGCAATCGTTGGCAGCGAGCGCCACAAACACGACGTGCCTCTTTATATCGTGTGTCAGAATGGATGCTGCTATGTTAATGCACTCAATACATTTAAAAGAGAAATGAGAATGATAAAATACTGCGTCATATTTAGTTAAGTTTTCTGTATAGTGATTTATTTGACTATTTCGTATTGAACGGCTCATCAACTCCTTGCAGGGTACTTTAAGCTAGAAAATATTTTTAGATTTTACATTTTTTTTAGATAATAATTATTTAGTGATACAAGTCTTACTAATTAATCTATAGCTGGGGAGAAGAGGTGGATTCATACTTTTTCAATAGTATTTGTATGTATGTGAATATAACAAACCCAACTTGAATTGGAACTCGGCTCTCCGATTAACAATATTCATTACACCACCGGAACATCCAAACTTACAGCACCTGGAATTTCTAAGTGGTCACCCTTCTCAGTACTGACTAAGCTCGACGTTGCTTAACTTCGGTGATCATACAGGAATTGGTGTTTCAACGTGATGTGGTCGTCATCCCCGATTTGTTAAAGGTGATTTTTGAAATACATGGTGACCCCCCATATATATGTGTGTGTGTGTGTGTGTGTGTGTGTGTGTGTGTGTGTGTGTGTGTGTGTGTGTGTGTGTGTCCCTCAACACCCTCTATGTCACCTTATATAAGCTTAATACTGCGCTTCAAAAGTGTAAATTTTAAATTACACTTAAATCTCTGGTGAAATAAATTATAACAATGGAACCATAAAGTAGTCTGTTTTTACTTTAAATTAATATATATATGTGTGCGTGTGTGTGTGTGTGTGTGTGTGTGTACATAGGTAACATCAATCAGCTAAGTGACTTTTACTTATATTGACATGTTTTTAATAATTTAAACATATCAAATATTGACATGTTTTTAATAATTTCACCCCAAGCAAGGTAATAAAGCCACTAAGACGTAAACGGCTTAATCAGGGTGAAACAATATGAGAAAACAAAAAGAGAGAGAGAGAACAATAAAAGAACAGGGATTAAGAAGATGATTATTGATATTGCATTTAAATTTTTAAATGTCAAAGTTGACTAGAAAGCAAGAAGCCGGAAGAGAGTTTCACAAGCGAGAAGCGCGAGAGAAGATATTGTTATCATAGAACTTACGGTTATATTTAGCAATTTCAAATGTGAAATGATGAGACCTAACTGCCAATCTAGTACTGAGCTTAAATTTGTAAAGTCTAAGTACTAAACAGGAAAACACAAAATGAAAATATTTATAAAAAAAGGCACAGGGAAGCTACGTTACGGTAGTGGGAAAGTGACTGTATCCGAGATGCCAGATTAGGACCGATAGCGCTGCAGATTCTTCTTTGGATTTTATCAAAAATCTCTAAATACGTAGTTGAAGCACCAAACCAGATATGACAGCAATATTCAAAGCAAGGATGAATGGTAGACTTATAAATGTATAAGATGTATTCTGGCTAGAAAAATTATCAATCACGACACAGCTAAATGGGCAATCTACTCTACGGCGGCTAACAATGTTACTGATACAAATGACAATGCCCTGGAACTGTATCAGATCAATTACTGGATGCTGCTCTTAATGCAAATCGAACTCATGCCTGTACGACTTGTGGCAAAAATATGCGAGTCATTGATTAGACAAAAAATCCATATTCGATCGCAGCACTATTAAAAAGGGTTTTTACTTTTGATTAATGCCATGTGATGGTCATGCTTGATTACAAGAGGACAACCCTTATTTATGTGTTTCCCTCGATATAAATTCCCATAACCTTCAAAAGATTAATAAATGTATTATGTCCAATCGTTGTTCTATCGGACATTTTCCCTTTGGCCTGCTTCGACTTCGACTTGTTTTTTTTTTGTTTTGTTTTGTTTTTTGTTATTTAACTCTCGTCCCTCTTTCTTCCAAAGATTGAAGTATTATACGATATACGTCGATATGAACTGATTCACTATGGAAAAATAAGTCAGCTGTAATGTGGACGCGCATCACAGGCGCTTTCACACAGATGCAAAAAGCACAGTTCTTTGTCCTGTGTAGATGAAAAAAATATATCTAAGTTTGTGTTTCAATTATACCATTGAAAATAACAAGCGTAGGTATCCAGTAAGTATGCGGTATTACTAGTATTATAATAGTGGTTCTAGGATTCATTTGATACTCGAATTCATTTAATTCATTAAAATCATTTTTTAAATTTTCCCAATAGGTGGATTGAACCTCGAGGAGCCGTAGACTGGCCACCTCCTATGGCTTTTTTTTCTCAGGATATGTAAAGTATAGGGTTTTCGTAGTCAAGCCACGTTCTGTTGATGCCATTATTCAGTTCATACGGGAGGCTATGCAGGGAATTGATGCTGATAAAGACCTTTGTGTCATGAATGTCCACTCGACGAGAGGTGTGTATGTGCGCCGTGGGCAAACAGTCTGGACATTTGAGGGATTGAATTGTTTATTATTGTTGTTTGTGTTTTGTTTTTCATTACTGTATACCTACATTTGCATATATTTTGTAATTTCTTACTCGTCAGAACTCGGATAATTTTACTTGAGTTTTGACGAGTGTGAAATCACGAAACCCCGATTTGACCTCCGATAAGTATTGTGAAATTATATAACTTCCAATTCAATAATTATTGCTTTAGATTAATATTGAAATTAGAAAAATTCTGGAGAACAGAAGTTCTTCAGATTTCAATATACGTTCATTTACGTGCTAATACCCCTGGAAAAGATATGAATCCAGCTCATCTTCCCCCAGCTATGGGTAAAATAGCAGGACAGACTTGGATAACAACTACTATAGGAGAAGGAAAAACTGAATTCAAAACTAACCTGGAGATGATTGGCTTCTATCAGGCTATCTTGCCCAGGAAACGCCACTTCTACTGCGGCTGCAGTAAACGTGGTGCCCCTACGAGCCTAATGATTTACGGAACTCGTAATTGTGATTATATAGGTAGAATTATAACATTTTACTTATCAATAAGTAAGCATTACAATTATTATTTTATTTATATTATTTAATTTTATTTATGCTATGTGCGTGTGTGTGTGTGTGTGTGTGTGTGTGTGTGTTTGTGTGTCTGTAAAATTTCATGTATAACTAAAATATATGCGTACAAGGTCAATATGCATAAAGACAAAAGGAAAACATCTTAGCGGACGCGTTTCGTCCTCTGATGGACTTTATCAAGGCAAATGTAAGGATTTTATTTTGCAATACGTATTTAGCATCAGCTAAAATTACTTTTCCTTTTGTATGGAAATAAAAAAGGCAAGACCAACTTTTTACCGTTTTAAAAAAAAACAGCCGACCGGTTTCGCCCTCATTCAACAGATCTGGAATCGAGGGAATAAATGTCACAATATAAAATATAAAATACATGTAATGTATTTAAGTCGGAACAATCAGGTTGAAATCACGTCAAGCCCTAACTGACATTCCCTATGTTTACAGAGGGAGGGCTGTCTCGACGTGACATAGATTGTTTCTAATGCCTTTAAATGTAAGAATGAGCGAGCACGACTCAGGATGGTAAAAGAGTCGGTGCTGAAATTGGTAGCACGATTTGGATTATTTAGAAAATGCTCAGTCGTGGCAGAACCATTATCGACTTAGAGAATTTTGTAGGAATCGAAATAAGTAATAATCAGAAGGTGAAATGTCAGGTGAGTACGGCGACTGCAGTGAGTAGGGCTAAGGTGTACCAATTTCTGCCGAATCTGCAAAGAAACGTGAGATCTGGCATTGTTCCTATGGAAGACGGCACCTTTCCGATTGGCCAAGTCGGCCATGTTTCATCGATTTACTGCTATTAACCGATACAAATGGGAACAATACGTGCCTGAATTCGACGTCTGATCTTGCGAAAGGGGCTTGTTATTACACTTCCAATCAAGCCAGATACACCGCATCACCTTCTTCAAATGCATACTGGCTTTTCGTTTTCCCCAGGACCTTTTTTCGCTCCATACTTTCGTAAACAATCCATTTTACATCGTCTATGATCGTTCTTTAAAAAAAACGGGCCCGTTTTGTTGTGTTTGAGCAGAGTATCGCAGAAAGAAATGCGGCCAAGTAAATGTTTTCGGTTAAATCATGAAGCACCCAGTGTAGCAGTTCACGTATTTAAGCGTTTTCAAATGCCTTACACCGTTCATAAGAGATATGTGGAGTATCTCTGCAACGTCCCGTGCTATCTGACCTGGATCATTTTTAATCAGTGATTCGATTTGGTCATCATCAACAATTGCAGGCTTGTCGGAACGTTCTCGGTTTTCCAGGTCAGAATTCTCACTTCCGAACCTAGCGGACCACTTATGAACGATACTCTCAGCTACGGTACCAACCTTATAAATGGCACATATAGTTTTTGTTCTTTGTACAGCGTTCTTTCCTTTCCGGAAATAAAAGAACATCAAATGACGAAAATGCATCTCATTTTCCACCACTTTACCTTTAATGTAAAAACAGTTATAATCCACATATGAATCGTACAGAAAGACGCATTGAAAAGACACTTTTCAAATTATATTCATATGCCAAAAAATTCAGTCACCTGTGAAACGAAATCACTTATTTAAATGCCGCCTATTAAAAATGTGACGAATTTTTATTTCAAACCATTGTAAAATTGATTGATTGATTTTTTTGTATAACATTTTATGGGTCATTTAATATCGAAATTTAATTTTCTCGGAGCCTTTGAAGTAATAAATATGATATATGTTATTCTGCTGTCACAATTGAATACATTGTAGATGATACTCAGCTTTTGTGCATAAACATGTTTGTGTGGACATAATTACGAGAGGCAGTGATATGTGTGTTTTATCTTGTAGTTTTGTTGAAGTTATATTTTGGAATACAGTTTGATTTATTTATGAAATTGTAGGATATTATATGGAGATTAATGACATGAAAGAGTTCTTTCATCTTGGTTGGTTGATTTTGTTTTCCGGCATATCAATCCCTGTGGGTGATTTAATGCCGAAATCTAAATATAGTTTAACGCAATTTTATGCCTTCAACTACAAATAAAATGTGTTGCTGGTTAGTTTGCTATAAAATGTATTGTAGGTAATTCTACTATAAATATTTATTGTTGGTAATTTTTTGTATAAAGATATATTGCTAGAATTTTTACCATATAAATGTATTTTTATACTTTTATAGTGTTTTTTTAAAATTATTTATGGGGTTATTATTTGCCCATAACTTGAACCCCTAATAAGTACTACCACCCCGACTCAGAGTGGACCTGGGAACAACAGCAATTAAGAGGTGGTTCTACTCTCCTCAAAACCTCCAGTCTCTCGATCAGAGGCCTTGCTGCCAGATGTAGTTTAACGTCATACCCAAGACTACAGATTGTAAATACCGAGCGCCGTGCTTAGCATACCAGCTGAGCAAAACGTTAATGTTTTAGTAAGTTCGATCCTCTTTACATACGCTACCGATCAATTTGCCTGTGTAGTAAGCTTGATCTGAACGAGTACTTCACTACTCTGGCCTGGTTTCAAAGTAAGACTGATACTGATAATATATATCGATTTTATGATCTGGTCATTCAATTCAAAAACGTTTACGCGGTTGAATGAATGAATTGTTCCTTTTGAGGAGAATATCGACTGGGAACATGAACGTAAGTTGGAAAAGTACAAAGACCCGCGAGAGCAATGCGTAAGAAATGGCTGGACGATCAATATATTTCCTGTCGAAGTTTTTATTACCAATTCGACATCAACATACCTGACTCAACATATCCGTCTCGTACACGTGCTTGCCTCAAGACAGCCAGATAAACGTCTTACAGCAATTAAAACTCTGAAGACAAAGTCCTGTTCATCAGCAGATTTCTTTAAGGCTACAAGGCTAAGGCTAGAAAGAGAAATAAATATAATTATAATAGGCAGGGTAAGTCGAAACGTAACAAAGTAGACGAAAACTGAACGTAAGTGAAACCAAGGATCTTAATGGGTAAAAATATAACAAAATATTTTATTTATTCTATGATTACATAAGAGAGACTACAAAAAATTTAGAAATGAGTAGTTTTTTCGCGATTTACGCTTATACTGTAAATTACTTTCATGGATCAGCTCCCAAATATAGTCCCCGCCATGTTTTCGTTATTCGATCGTTGAAAGCGGCGTTCAAAGTCCAGTATATCCTAATGGAAGCGCTTGCCTTGCTCATCTGAGTACGCTTCTATGTTCTCATTGAATTTATCAAGATGAATATACCGAAATATGCCTTGTAGGTCTCTCATATTTTAGCAGATATTGCCACATATACTTTTATGCTCATGTCTTGATAAATTCGCCAGACTAAGTAAACTGCGTCTGCCGGATGCTTACAACCTCTTGATGCCATCTGGAACGAATGCATCTCTCAATGATGACTTGTCTGCACTTGGACAGCTAGAATTAAACTGAACTGTTTAGCTTCCGTTGCCTGTATTTAATTCTCCATCTATGTTGCCAGAACGTTCCGGAAATTCTTAAAACTTTTAGAAACTTCTTGAAAGTTTTAGAAAAATCTCCTTCAACAATTCAGCGATGAATATGTCTGAAATGTAAAGAAAAATAGGTTAGTTTCAAAGAATCGATGTCTTAGTTACAAAAGCAAAGTTTGAAAGGAATAATGGGCATTTTATTTGCTTTTAAAACAGAAGTAATTAGGAAATAATACTTACTGTCCAAAGACACCAGAAGTCAATTTTTGTTACACAGTGTAATTCAGTAAAGAGGGAAAAAGTCAAATAAAAAAAGAAAGGCTAATTTCTGATTCAGTTGCTAGGAAAGGAAAGGATTAGCGTTAGGTTTATGGTTCAATTATACGTTGAGTAAATTTTCTGACAAAACCTTCCCCATGACAAGAATAATTTATGGGTTCCGCTTCGAAATAATAGTTCAGGAACGATGCGCATAAGATCTCAGTCACCTCACGTTTCTTTCTTTATTTAATGAGTTTGCTATATTTACAGATCTGGCTCAGCAGTATACACACCGCTCTGCTGAGTTTTGTTTTTTAATAAAATAATCTGAGCGTGGCTAGAGTTGCCGACTAAAAAGATAAACAATTATAAAAATGATGATGATGATATTCTTAACACTTCAACGACCGGAGGAACTTTATTTTTTATAGAAATCCCGTGGGATTCCGAAAAAACGAAAATCTTAGCCAGGGATAAAACTCAGGAGAAAAGCAAACAAAAAATGACGACAGTGTTTCAATAGAAATTCGTTCGAGGCATTTACTCAAACGAGATTTCCTCCTTGGTGCCTTGATTGCATCAATGTAAGCGTATTACTAGATTGGCAGGTAGGTCTCACCGTTTTACTGTTGAACTAGCTAGATGCAACCGTAAGTTCTATTCTAATAGTTCCTTTTCTCGTACTTCTAGCCTCTGGAA
Source organism: Acanthosepion esculentum (assembly GCA_964036315.1). Classification (NCBI taxonomy): domain Eukaryota; kingdom Metazoa; phylum Mollusca; class Cephalopoda; order Sepiida; family Sepiidae; genus Acanthosepion; species Acanthosepion esculentum. The sequence continues at coordinate 124,055,318 of OZ038477.1, read as the reverse complement.
CAGTCTTCCGGTTTCTTGCTTACTTGCAACCTACAACCTTAAAAATGTTAATGTAACGCCAATCGCCATCTTCTGTCTTCCTGGATTCTGTTCTTTTATTGTCCTTTCTCCTCACTAAAGTTTTCTCAATCTCTTTCACTTCCAGTAACTCCTTGCGTCTTAGTGGCATTATCGCCTTACTTTGGGTGAAATGATTATCAAAAAAAGGCAAGGCAATGATTTTCATAGTAGTCTCCTAATCCATTACTAATGATTTTGAGTCACACTTAATTTTTCATTATTGTGGCCTTGTGCCAGAATAAAAATTTCCGTCTGAATTTCTGAGATGTGAAATTATTATACATTAATTTATTCAAACTGGTGCTTCATTTTGGTCACTACGTTTCAGCTGTTGTACTCTCCTGCCTTCATGTGTGGGAATTTCGATTCAAACATAATTTAATTCAATATTGTTCTTATTAGGGGAGATAACACCTATTAGTTAATTCTCTTGAGTTCATTCTTACTTGTGATGTTGTTGCTTGAACAGGGTGAAGGCCGAAAATTTATTTGTCCCGTCGTTTCGTAAGTTTAGTTTTATCATTAGAACTTCAGAGTGTGACCGACCTGAGAGGCGGCAAAAGTGACTTGGCAACCCGCTTAACCCGTCAGTCTCTCTCCGCAGACCAAGGCAGGATGTCTATCAACCTCTAAATTTGATACAGACTAACTCAAATATTCAACTAATACAAAGCACAAGATGCACACAAGGTAGACGGAGTTGTTGGATGGACGTAAGGAGAGGAAGTAATTTCATATTATGAGGATATGTAGGGTAGATAAGAATTGAGCCGAGACTTGAAGAGGTTAAGATTGTAGTGATCGAGGAAGATTCCACTTGGGAGTGTGTTCCACAAAGTAGCTGTTGTCGGGAAGAATCCGTCTGGGTGGAACTTTCTCTTTACTAATGGAATACTAAGGGAACGAGGATGATTCGATCCTGCGTACTTGGCATGGTATGCTTAAGCTATAAATGTCTGAATTGGTGAAACTGAAGAATGTAGCTCGTCTAAAGATCTGCCATGAAAATAGCGATAGAGTTGCGAAAGGTTAGTAACGTTTCGTCTATGGGGAAATAGATTGTAGGGTAGGAAACAATTTATCACTTAACTAGAAAGTGTAGATTAGGCAGCTGCAACCTATATATAGTAGCAATATTTCATATACAACAGCAAAATTGTCCAAATCGTGTAACAGCATAATTGTCCACCCCCACAAAATGTTTAATATCTAAAAAAAACCACTAATCTAATTGAGTTTGTTTTTCCAGACTTTCAGATAAGACGTTTAGTCATCTTGACACCATTTTTTGTAAGAATCACTGAAAAACCCTTTGAGTTATTCAGCTAAAAAGAGAGCAGGTTAAAAATGTTTTTTATCAGACCCACTGTCTTCCCAACTGAACAATGGTGAGAGGAAAAAGATCAGTCAGGCCTCCAGTAATGGTACCAACATTCATACTCTGGCTTCCATCTTCAAAGAACCATCAAGAGAACTGTGAATAAGTTTTTTAAAAAAGAGAGTAGAGTAGAGAAGAAAACTGGATCAGGAGGTTACAAGAAGGATCATTATTTCAACTTAGAGTTAAAAAGAGATCGATTAGAAAAGATCCAACTCAATTCATAAGACGTTTGGCACGTGAGAGAGGAGTTTCAGATCTGATAGTCTAAATAGCAGTGAAAAAAGACTTGAAAATGAAATCGTACGTGAAATGTGAGTCACCTTGTTACTCCAGGACAGACAATTAGAAGATTAGAGAGGACGAAGACCTTGAATAAGTTGGAAAATGATCCTGGAATAACACACACACACACACACACACACACACACACACATATATATATATATATATATATATATATGTGTGTGTGTGTGTGTGTGTGTGTGTGTGTGTGTGTGTTTGAACTTTATTTCAATCTTTCATGAGCTTCCGATCCTTAGCTATGATTAATTAACGATGAACATGTCATTTTCGTTAATGATCGATTTCATCACGATACTTCTGTTAAACTTGAAGAGTAATTATGCATTCTTGTTGCTCAAAGTAGAGTCCAATAGTGTTATAGTAAGATATCTTTAATCATTTCTAAGATACAACGGTTTAAAGCTTAATCTAACAATTGGTCAATTTTCCTGTAACACGATTTGGACAATTTTGTTATTGCATATATTCCATTATACGTGACTATTTCAACTAGCTGCAAATTCAACCATACTATTTAAATTTTTCAAAACCTATTTACTTTATTTTTCCCCAAGTTAACTTATAATAGAGTATGTGGCATTGTTTGATATTTGTACTTTGCTAATAGCTTCTCTCAAGTGTAAAAATCGTCAAGTCATTAAAAGGCTGAGGTCAAGGGAAAAAAAGACTTATAAAAGTACAGTTGCAACGGTTATTGGCACGGAAAATGAAATCAGCTACCTCGAATCTAAATTCTGTTTAGTCTATTGCGCTCACTTTCCTTCTAAATCCTTTGGGGGCGGGGTGGAAAAACATGGATATATCTCCCCTCACCCCAGCGTTGGGTTTATGGCAATTACAAAATATAAAACAAAATAAACAAATGAAATTAAAATTAAAATAAACTCTTTTCCCATCATGCAAAACATTTAAATAAACAAAAAAAAGCAAAAATAAGAAACAATTGTTTTAATCAGTTGACAGCGATTCCAAAATTTCAAAACGAGGCTCCCTTTTCAACAGGTGCCCTTTGCGGGGATTAAACGACAGTGCATGACTCCGTTAACATGAATCCATACATGAATTCAAGATGATAAAAACGACTGCAAACTCTTAATTAGAACACAGATCCCATCTCTGCTCTACTTGCATATTCGAACTAGGAACCCGCAACGAACGCGGAGAAAAATTGATCCAATGGTGCACAGCCAATGACCAAGTAATTGACTTTGACTTGACTTGTATCGGTTTTCACCCTGGTCGGGTTGAACCGGCTTCCTCCCGAGCAAGTACAGCATCTCGGACCATCGCTTCCAACGCCCGTCGATCCTGAGCCAGGTCACACGAAATGGCGAGCCACTCGTGATTCCATCGTCGAAGACCAACTACTTGCGGACCCAATAGTACTGCTAGGTCATCCTGGATCGTGCTAGCCTACGTCTTCAGCTGCCCACCGACACGTCTTCGCCAGCCAGGAAGAGAAGGAGGGAGAAGTACATGGCGGATGAGCTCTCCCACCGGGCGTCGAGCTGCTTGCCCGAACCATCGGAGACAATGCTGGAGCAGGACGGGTGGAAGGGGACGGAGACTCAGGCGACAACGCAGAGTGGTTGTGGGCACACGATCGATCCGGCGGCATCGCAGAATGCAGCGAAGGCAATCGTTGTCGAACACTTCAAGCCTTCGTAGGTCAACCGCTCTAAGTGGCCACGTTTCGCAGCCATAGAGAAGGATAGTCCGAACAATAGCCTGATAGATGCGCCCCTTCGTAGCCGCGGAAATCTCTCGTCGCCCCCATAGTGACCGCTTGAGACGCACGAATGCGGACCTTGCAGCGTTCGACCTCAGCAGCAGCCTGCTCGGATAGTATAATGGTTGAACCGAGATAAACGAAAGACTGCACGTCCTCCAGATTGACCACGTCCAGTGTCAGTGGCTGCCAGTTGATCGGATCAACCAGGGATGGCATAACTTTGGTCTTCGAGGCATTGATGGTCATACCCACATCCCGTGCTGCAGCTTGCACACGGTTGAGCGCTGCTTGCACATCGTCACAGTTCGATCCGACCAAGACAATGTCGTCCGCGTAGGCCAGATCAGACACCCTGACATTCCGACCGACCGCAACTTCAGCGTAGCCCCGAAGGGCCTTGCTGAGGATGTAGTCGATTGTATAGTTGAATAGGGTAGGGGACAGGGCACACCCTTGCCGCACACCAGTCTTCACCTCAAACGTCCCCGACTCCTCACCATAATCACGAACACGGGCTCGCGTCGACCGGTAGTAGCCCTTGATGAGACGAAGGAGTTTAGCGGGCATGCCATCGGCCTCCATGATACACCAGAGTGAGCCTCTATCAACGGAGTCGAAGGCAGCCGCAAAGTCGACGAAGCAGAGGACTGTTGGTTGCTGGTATGCCCAGCGTTGTTCGAGGGTGCGCCGCAGGCTGAAGATCTGATCAACACATCCTCTGCCCGGGCGATAGCCACCCTGAGACGGGCGAGTTCGCAGATCACGGATGCCCTGAAATCTTCGCAGGAGATGCACTGCAAACACTTTGGCTGTCGGAGTCGGATGATTGAGTAGCTCGTTAAAATGCTCTTTCCACCAATTTAGCCGCTCGCTCAGACTCGCGATAATAGCACCATAACGGGAGCGAAGCGTCTCACTCACCCCCGCAGTTCCGCGGCTCGCCCGTCTCACCATCTGGTAGAGTTTGCAAGAGTCGCCACAGGCCGCTGCACGCTCAGTCTCCTAGGCGAAGTCGCGCCAGTGCGTATTTCGGTCAGCGCGGATGGAGCGAGTTGCACGGCGCCGTAGATCGCGAAAGATCGTAGCCCCCGTCAGTCGCGCTACCCTCGCCCTCTCCACCAGCCGAAGGCTCTCCCCGGTGATCCAGTCCAGATATCGGTGACGGGTAACACCAAGATGGACGTGTGCCGCTTCGACGGTGGCAGATTTGAGAGCCTGCCATTCAATTTCTGGTTGAGGCTCTGAGCTTGGTTGGAGGAGAGAGAACCGATTGTGAAGTTCCAACCTGAACCGTTCTCCCGCGCGTAGCTTCAGATTGGCGACATTGATCCGCTTCGGAATCTTGGTGAATCTCCTTGTCCGCAGTCGCAGACGGACGCTCACGCGGACACGTGTATGATCCGATCCATGCGCACTGCCTGTATCTGCACCCCGATAAGCTCGAGAGTCGAGTACAGAGCTTGCCCACCTCACCCGCACCAGAATGTAGTCAATCTGGTTGGACGTACGACCGTCATTGGAGCGCCAGGTGACAAGATGTCGTTGAGGGTGCTGGAAACGAGTGTTAGTCACCACAAGACGATTTGCGACCGCAAAGTTAACTAGGCGGTCGCCATTGTCACACCGTGTACCGAGGTCGAATCGACCGAGAACATGTCTGGTGCCTTCATCCGCTGGTCCTGTGCGAGCCTTCCAATCCCCTGTCACCACTAGAAGATAAATGGAAGGGGTACGATCCAAAACTGCTTGTAGGTCGCTATGTCCCTGTCCTCCTCCGCTACATTCAGTGTCGGTGCGTAGACGGAGATGACGGTGACGTTTATAACAGCGCCCTTGAGACGGACCATGGCCAGCCTGTGGGAGACTGGTTCCCAAGCGAACAGTGCTGCTCGTGCTACTGGGCTGAGAGCAATCGCCACTCCATACAGCCCGCTGTTGTCCTCCACTCCACTATGTTAAAGGTGGTAGAAGCAGTCAGACTCTGGCACTTTGATTATTCTATGCCCGCTATCTGGGAGGCGTACCTCTGACAGACAGGCGACACAAACAACATATTTGTGCAGAGTCTTAACGGTGAGAGACTGCGTTCCTTCGTCGCGAAGAGTGCGGACATTCCATCCGGCAATCTTCATCACATCTCTTCTTGCAAGGACTGTGGTGGCTTGCTGATTTCTCACCGGTCCCGCCGACCAGAAGACCGGCGCGCCAGATACACATGCAGCGGACGCCCTAGCATTATTCGTATTCTTGTTAGTTGTATCGCTCATAAAGAAAGATTCATTGGGATTTGATTAAGAGAAGGGTCCCAAGTCCTACCCGGGGAAAAGAAATGCCCTGTTTGCCGCAGATTTTCCACAGACGCATTAATAGAGCGACCAAAAGGCCACCGGTTACCGGAACAGACACCTCCTGGTAATGACCAGGTAATAACCAACACATGGTTCCAAGATCATCCGAGACGACTATGGTCATGGAGGATTATTCTGAATTCAAAACTGGGAAGAAAGTAAAATGAAATCACTTCACTATATTTTCCAAGAAGTCATGGCATTTAATAGATATTAAAGAAAAAGAAACTGTGGAGAAACATGAACACCTACGTTATGGAGGTTTGGTTTGGTTTGTTTGTTTAAAAGCATATCAACACCTAATTGGTCATTTAATGCCGAAATTTTCTTTTCTTTAGAGATTTGGTAATTTTTTTTTCCAAAAGTGTTTCGTTGGTAATTTTTTTTCCATAAGTGTATTGTTAGTAATTTTTTTTCAAAAAGTGGATTGTTGGTAATTTTTTTTCCTCAAAAGTGTATTGCTGATAATATTTTCCCCGTGTGTATTGCTGATATTTTTTCCAAAAGTGTATTACTGGTAATATTTTTTTCCGAATATGTATTGCTGGTAAGTTCGTTTTTTTTTTGTTTGTTTTTTTTCAGAAGTGCATCGCTGGTAATTTTTTCACCAATAATGTATTGCTGATAATTTAAAAGAATTTTTTTTACTATGAAAATGTATCTTTTCTTAGGAATTTTTATATTTTCCTGTTTTGACCCAAGTTTGAAGTTTCATTATTTGCCCATAGCTTACATCCTAACAGGTGCTACCATCGTGGGACCTGGGAACAGCAGCAATTATGACGTGATTCTACACTCCTCAAAATATCCCGATTGTTGCGGGATGTATTTTATTGTCATACCCAGGATGAACATTATAAAGGAACATAACATTTTGAAAAGATTTTTTTAAAATTGTCCTTGTGATAACATCTTGATGAGAGGTCGTGTTGAGTCCATGATACTGATTTGTAAGTCGGTTCAGTTGGCAAGAGGAGAAGATAAAAATTCAGCTCGAGGTCAACACTGTCAACGTGGCACATTAGTGAGTTTGTGAAAACCCAGATAAAATAAATTGCTAAAGACTAAATCTGATAGGCATTGTAGTTTGAGCCTAATGAGAAAAGAAGTGCTGGTCACAGAGCTGGCTCAAGGTACTGGCAACTGGGACGCCTTCAAGGCCAAGGCCGCCATCATACCACCATATCTTTGAGATCATACTTGTGGTTGTCCTTGACTCAAGACAGATTAAATTCTTTGGCTATTTTGCCAATAGAAAAGTATCTTGTAAAGAAGATAAGTGTAGAAAGGACTAAGAAAAGATTTGCAGATATAAAGGCTAGAAAAATGTTTTAGGTAACATAATGAATGTTTTCCTTTAGCTTGTATTAAGTTGTAGAATGTAATAAACTCGTTTTTCTACATTTTCAGTTTTTCTCCTTGTGAAAATATACATATAAAATTCTGTGAGTTCCATTAGACCGTTTGTCCGTCCGTCACACCCTCTAAAATAGCCATACACTGACCGATCGAAATCAAATTTTGGAGAGACGTGTAAACCGCTAAAGAGGTACAGTCGGTTTTATTAGGGCGCATAGCTTAGTACAATAAATTTTCATTCATTTTTTTGGTGGGTGGAATTAAAAGTTTTATTATTTAACATACAAAATACTCCCACTATTTTAAAAACAATTTAATGATTAATATAACAAATACTTATTTAATAAAAATTCAATATTGTTTTTTTCTTATTTTTTTCTTATTTTTTTCTTTATTTTTTGTATACAAGAATCGAGTTTCCAGTTCGTCCTGTATTTGTGAGAACTATAAACAAATCACAAGGCCAAACGCTTAAAAATGTTGGAATTTGGCCCCAGAAAGAAATATTTACGCATGATCAGCTGTATGTTGCACGCTCAAGTGTAAGAAATCCTAAGAATTTATTCTTCGCTGTTAAAAAAGAATATTTTCTTTAAAAATATTGTTCATCATGAAGCCCTACAAAATTAAATTTAAGAAGTTATTTAACCGCGAAGTAGGATTTTTGTCAAAGTGTTTTTCCAATGATATCAGCTTATTCAAATTTCATCGATTGTTTTGCGAAATTGAACGAAACAAGTTTGTAAATCTCAATGAAAAATGTTAGCAATAACTCCAATAATACTAAATACTATTTAAAAAATTATACTTGTAAGGGCGCTGAAGTTCAGCTTGCGAAGAGTGCCAGCAACACGAGGGCCGGCCCTAGCTGTTCATGGCACCAAAGAGCAAAGGGGAAGCCAAAGAAAGCAGACGCAACGAAAATTGCTTTGTTAGAATTATTTTCTGCACAAAGTTGTTTCACCAAAACAGCAGCGCTAATTACGGATACAGTAACGACATTCAGGAACATGATCGTTCGACAATTCTTTTAATCAGGACAATATGACAAACGAATATTTTAATTTCCCACTCCTATTTCAGGTAATCATCAAATTAATATTTAATGTGTTTTTAATTTAAGTTTGTAACAACCATCAAGATGAAAAAAGGGATGTAGGTTTGATTCCTCTAGGGGCACAATTTTTCTTTAGTAAGACTTAATTTAAGCTGGTTGTTATTAATATCACTGTTTAATAGAATAAAAAAACAGAGATAGCAACTCGAACACGTTTACCCCCTAAAAATACCGTTTATAATAATAAGGTGTGTGTGTCATATATATATATATATATATATATATATATATATATATCATTGTTTTTAATATATAATCATCGCAACACCGAAATTACCATTTTTCAAAACTGAAACCTCAATTTAAATTCAATCATACAAATTAAACTTAAAATACAAAGTTCCGTTCCATTATCAAGCGATGATAAGAATAACTTTTTGAAATTGATTCACTTAATTTATAAGTCAGACAAATTTGATATTTTGAGATGTTGGGGTTAAGAAAAATTTATTTTTTATTTTATTATAGGGGTGTTAAGATATAACTTATTTAGAAAACTCATATATCTAATGTATTGTAGCTATCAAGCCGGTCAGATCAAAGTGGGGGCTGTGGTTTTCTGTCTATTGATACAAACTTCCTTTTTCCAAAGTAGAAATTTGCGGTAGTGTCTATGTCCCAACGCATCGTCTGGGTTTCAATGGCAATACATTTGGCGTTTTTATTATTTATTTTATTTTTATTTTTATAAATTTCAATTACGATTTTTTCAAAAGTGTCATTCAAATATTATTTAGTCACATTTTTAATATTTATATTTTTATTTGTACCGACTTAAGATATTATATTTATTTTATTTACTAATTGAGTACATAATGTGTGACAGAGAGAGAGAGTCTGGGAAACACACACACACACACGCGTATATTTTTTTTTATTAAAATTGGTGTAGATCTGAGTAGCGAAATTAGATCAGAGCATTTTGTTTACTGATGAGAAATCTGATTTAGGGCAGAAGTTGTACCCATTGGCTCTGGGTCATTAGAAGACAATGGAAATGGTCGAAATAATTTTTATCGGTTAAAAATTGAAATAGAGCTTAGTAAACTATAAGGAACTTTGGAATTCACATGATTTTGGTTGAAGCAGCCAGAACCCCGTGATAATCGCGTGCGAAGTAGTAGGGCCAAGGGTCAGTTATGACCAGCCGGGTTTTTCTATATAAACCTGTAGTTATGCTGAGAAAGTGAGAGACGGGAGAAAATTCTTGGCGAGACTGGAGAAGAGAATTAGCCCGGGCAAGAGTTGGGCTAGAGACAGTGGAGAGTCGAGTTGGAGACTCGAGGAGGAGAGGAAGTGACGTCAGAGATTGGAACGAGGCGTCCACTAACATGTACTGTTGATATAAGTACCGTTGCTTCTGCTACCACGAATATTACTACTACTGTTACTACTACTGAGGAGGAACGCCACTATAAACTTTAAGCCCCGCACAGAAATCTTATACCTCCATCGCAAGAGTCGTATATCGTTATGAGACGATTTAACAACAAGTTAATCACAATACACTCTCTCTGTGTCTAGAATCCAGTGTATGAGTTTTTACGTCAAATACTTTTCTTTTCTGTAACCCGTTTCTTTTCTATACGATTCTTTTCTGCTATATAAAAGACATTAACAATTCAACCATTGACTAGTTGTTTGTCAGGCTTTCTGCAGATATTAATTTTTGTTTTGCTGCATTCTAAATTTCTTAGCACAGACTCTCCAGCCTTGTCTACATCTTCAGTCAACCGTAAATGCATGAACATCACTTCTGCTTTCTGGATCAAACAAATCACAACGTGGGCAGGAAGCAGGATTAAACCAGCGGACCGGTCGAATGATCTACAGATACTCAGGGGACCTACGGCCACTCCCTTAAGTTCGGCTAAGACCGAGTAGACACCTCAATCCAGAGAGTAAGACGTCGGAGGTTGAGGGGCTGGGGCGAAAGTGTTAGAAATGTTAAAATTAATATATTAGAATCTAATTATGTATTTATAAACAATTTTATTTATAATCAAATATAAATATGTTAGTTGCATTTTTTTAAAAATTAGCTATTACTTAATGAAAAAATTTGGCAATGTCTACAAAAACTCGCTATTTCATTTCTTTGATTTAATAAATTTTCATTTTCAGCAACTTAATAATGTTTAACTTTTCATGTATGCAAAAAGGAATGAGTCATTTAAAGATCTACAAGTTCTTGTTTCTTTTATTAATTTCCATTTTACTGTTGATGTTTTATTGGTTTCTTTTAAATGCCAGAAATATTTAGATAAGGATGTCTGGCTGCGGTATTTAGTATTATTGAAGGAACTTTGGTGTTGGCTCCATCTTAATTTATATTCATTCTTTGTATATCCTACATAGAATCTAACATCATTAGGATTTTCAATAGATGATAAACTACGGATACAACATTTATTATTCAGAGGATAATTATCAGGATTTCTACAGTTACATAATTTTTGTTTATTTTTGTTTATTCCTATGTCAGGGTCTATATTTCTTTGATTTTGGTATAAATATTTATTCATGAGTTTGGCATAATGTTTCTTGATAATCCTTTCTAAGTTCTCAGAACAACTGTAACTTATTTTTAAGGTATTTTTATTAAAAACTTTGCTGAGTTTACTATTTCTAGGAAAACTGTTGTATTGAGCACTGTTTTTAAAAAATAAAAATAAATGTTAATAACTCTGAATTATAAATCTCATTGTTCTTTCGTATTATTTATATATATATATATATATATATATATATATATATATATATATATATATAGAGAGAGAGAGAGAGAGAGAGAGAGAGAGAGAGAGAGTGGGGAGTGCTAAATCGTGCTCATCTCCTTGGTTCTCAGCTGCATGCTCAGCTCTTAATGCCCATAGAAACCACTTCTTCCGTCTGTACCGAAGCGAAATGTCTGATTGCAACAGATGTCTCTTTGTCTCTGCTCGTAATGAGTGCAAGAGTGTCCTTAATGAAGCGAAGTTACTATTTGTTGATAGAATGAAACAATGTATTGCATCTCGCAAGTTTGCTTCTAAAGATTATTGGCGGCTCTGCAAGAGCGTGGTGAACAGCAAATCCACAATCCCTTCTTTATTCAATCAATTCGAAGTCCTAACTTCCTTAGCTGATAAGGCTGAATGATTTGCTCGTAAATTCTCATCCAACTCCACGCTCGACTCCCCCCCCTAGAACTGAGTCTCTATTGAGTCAGATGAGCATAACCCTATCGATGGTATTGGAAATCATCTCTAAATTAGGCTCTCGTAAAGCAAGTCGTGGTGACGAGATACCAGCCGTAGTTCTAAAGAAATGTGCCCCTGAGCTGGCTCAAGTTCTCGCCAAACAATATAACTATTGTCTCGCTGACTTTTGCTTTCCAGCCTGTTGGAAGTCCTCGTCTGTTGTCCTTGTTTTTAAGAACTCTAGAGACTCTTCTGACCCATATAACTACCGTCCTATCTATCTCCTACCAATCTTCGGAAAAGTCTTCGAGGCTTTAATCAATGCCGAAGTGGTTTAACACCTTGCATTCTATGATCTAATCTCTGACAAACAATGTGGTTTCTGCTTTGCCCGGTCTACCGCTGGCGTGCTTACAGCCATAACTGAATTTGTATACTAAGCCCTTGATAATAACGGCGAAGCTCGATCTGTGGCTTTAGATACCTCTAAGGCGTTTGATAGGGTTTGGCACGCCGGTCTTCGACGTAAGCTTCAGCGATACACTAATAAAGGAACATTATATGTTTTAATCCAATCATTCCTGTCAAACCGAGAAATACAGGTCGTCCTAAACGTTTTCTCCTCCTTTCATAAGAACTCTAGTGTTCCCCAAGGCTCTATCCTGGGTCCTACACTGTTTCTGATCTTCAACGATCTTCCAGACATCATCAGTTCTCAAGTAGGCATCTACGCAGACGATACTACCATTTAGTCCTGTCTCAATAGTAAATCCGTCATTGGTGACAAAAGTTAACCGAGCCGTTGGTCGCGAAAAGAACCTCTAATCTGTGGTTGACTGGGGCAGGAAATGGCTTGTAAACTTTAATGCCTCCAAAAGGAAACTGCTCTCGATTACCAACCAGAGAGAGACCTCCCTGCCCCCTACTAGCATGGCTGATGCTCAGATACAGGAGAGCGTCTCTCTGTGCCTTCTTTGTCTCACGTTTTCCACTGACCTGGTGGAACAACTACATTGAATCAATAGCCTCATCTACCGCAAGGAAAGGTTTTTCTCATCTGAGTCCATCCTTCAAATCTACAAATCTACCATTCGTCCTTGCATTGAATACTGTTGTCATATATGGACTGTTCATCGCGAGGTTCTCGACAAAATACAAAGATGGATATGCAATATGATAGGTCCTGACCTGGCATCTCGACTCCAGTCACTTTCTCATAGAGATGATGTAGCTTCCCTCTGTCTTTTCTACAAATACTTTCATGGCAACTGCTCTAACGAGCTATTTCCACTGGTGCCTCAACTACATGAATTTAAGCATGCTACTAGGTTTGCAGCTCAGTGCCATCCTTTCACTGTCGAAACTGTGAAATGTAACTGTCTCTTCTACTCCAACAGCTTCTTCTCTCGCACTTCCCGACAGTGGAACTCTCTTCCTCTTACTTGCTTCCCTGATAGCTATAATCTTCAAATATTCAAATGTAATGTCAATCGACATCCTCTGATGCCTTGGTCTTGATCCCCGTCCTTCTCTTTATCCTTTCCTCAAACACCCCCCTCTTCACTCATAATTTCACTATCTGCAACCCCTTGCGTGCTAGTGGCACTCCTGCCTTGCTTAGGGTGAAACGCTTAAAACACGCACACACGCACACACACACACACACACACACACACACACACACATATATATATATATATATATATATATATATATATATCCAGATGGAGTATAATGCCACTGTACGTAACATTTAATTTAAAAGAGGACACAATATTAGCTCAATATTATTTATTTTAGGATATTAAAAAAAAACATTAAAATCGCTCCATAATGGGAATTATGTTTCCACACCATAAATGTGTCTCCTCGAGCGATGTTAAACTAATGGCGTGATAACATCGCCCGATATCCTAAAATAAATAATACGCACACACACACACACACACACACACATATATATATGTACTAGTTTACTCGTGAAGTCACAAAAATTACAGGAATATTTAAGTAATTTTGTGATTGATATTATCGACAGACGTAATCTTGAAATTTATCTGCATAATTTTTAATTATTTTACCCCAAATAAGACAATAAAGCCAATAAGATGCTGTGGGTTACTGGGTGTAAAAGAATATATGAAAAAGAAAAAGTATTTAGGAGCAAGAACAATAAAAGGATAGAAATTAAGAAAATATAAGATAATTTCCATCATTTGTGAATAGTTTCTGAAGGTTTCATTAAAATCTGACATTTTTTTTATTTCTGCAAGATTTTCCAAATTATTGTTTATCATTTAAAAAGAAATGCGCTAAAATTTTCTATGTTATTTAGTAGTGTCCCTGGACGCAAAGAGAAACTAGATTTTTTAATCAAAAGTTAGAATGTTCTAAAAAGGATGGAAATTTTTTTTTAAATAATTGAAAAATACTTTGTTCTTTCCTCTTAATACTAACATAAACCTTTTAAAAATAAAATTTTGGTTTCGTCAAGTTTAAGGCCCTTTTTTATCATGCGATGGTCATTTTTCAGTCATCTCGTGGCAATACCTAAGATAACGATTGATATTGCATTAGAATATTTGAAAATCAAACTTGACTGGAAAGCAAGAAGTCGGATTGTCAATTGTCTCATTTGGGAAAGAATTTGTTTTTTTAATCATTAAAAAGGACCCTCGCATGAAACAAAAATAAAAAGCAATGTGTTAACAACCTGATATCACCTATTTAGTAATAAGATATTCGCTTATTGTAATTGAGTAATGGTTTATGCTTACAGAGTACCAGATGAATTCGTTACTGAGAAGCAGAGAAAAGGTTTGGTGCTCGATAACTATAAAATTACATTGTATTATACTGAAATTATTTGTATGTGGACAGACACGTTGCTTTCTTGCTTGTTTTCCATTTTAAACTCAGTTTTGTGCCACATTCGGTTCGATTAAAATACTCTTTTTTACGTATATTGTTTATTCCATTTACTATAATTGGGCGATCTGCAAATCTGTGGATTCGGTGTCTAGTTTTTTTAAAAATGACGCTGACAATTTTTTCACGCAAATATAATTTATTTTTGTCTACATATCATGGTTGAAGGCCGGTTCTCAACGACAGACGTAAGTTTCCTTATTCCAGAAGGAATTTCTTCAGGTTATGCTTAACTTTTGCGCCATCTTGTGTCATTACTCTTCCATCTGATTCGCCCCGAATCTGTTCGAATCTGGTGTTCACGTGTCTCTCACTCCTGGTCATCACTAAGTGCTTGATTGGATTTTTTTTTATTTGAAAAGGCTATATTTTATTTTACTGTCATTTTACTAATTTAAGCGTGCCGTAAAAATAACTTTGAGATTGTGTAAGTATATACCAGTTGCAAAATTATCCGTTTATCTGCGAGATAAAAATTACCTAAGACAAATTATTGCGTTTTATTTGAAGTTTAAAATAACAGATTTCTATTTCTACTAAATCAAGAAAATTCCATACATAAATGTGCGAACATCTTTATTATTTCTTGTGTGTTATTATTGAAAATGTCCTTGTGTGCTAAGTTCTTTCGTGATGTAAGCGATCTTGGCTTTCGAAATTCTTCCCTTTTGCTCTCTTACTATTTTTTTTAACCTTTCACCTTTCCTCTTTGTCTTTTTTCAGGCATTCATTCAAATATGCAAATTACTCGCTGCCCTCGCCACTGTTATTCGTTGCCTCCCCCACCACCCAACAGACTGTTACTCGTTATATATATATATATATATATATATGTATATATATTAATACATACATATGGTAATCTGTCGGATTAATAAAAATCTATTCTAAAAATACATATGGTAGTCTAATTGATAAATTAGGCACAATAAGAAATTATCAACAAGAACTATAATACTAGAATTATAAAAATAGACTGTAAGAATGTATGGAAGCATAAAAATGTTTTTGTTTTGTTTAGTAAGTCGATAAATTGCATCCTTGTACTTTATAGAAGCATTTTGTAGTTTCTTTCGCGTATCCGAATTGTTCGCCTCATTACTCCTGTACTTTGGTGCAGTGAAAGTGAAACGTACGAATTGTTTATTCTCAAAGGTAACTGAAACGGCAGAAAACGATAATGCGGAAAAGGTAAAAACCTGTACCTAATATCTGGCATTTATTATAAACTTTTAAATACTTCTTCCTTTTTATTTATTTTATTTGTTTAATATTTGCGTTCTTTCCAAAATGCACAAATCAGTCCTTTGTTGATACAAAACATCGTTTTATTTTTAATCCTTGTTCATTGGTCCGCAAACGAAACTGAAAGGAGCAATCCTCCTTATTACAGCCAAAATGGTCGATAAACTCCATTAAAAAAATAAGAAAATACTATAATCTTTTCTGACATTGCAGCATTTTAGTAGGTCACTCGAAAACGTTTTTGATAAGTACTTAGTGAATTCAGATTAGTCTGGTTCAAGATTAGAGAGAATCGAACTCTCAACTTAGTGAATGGATATGTGAAACTAGAGTGCTAACCTTTATGCAAACGAAGGCCAACAAATAGGTTAGGACTTAATTTTTCAGGCAACGTGAAAGAAACTTCCTTCTGTGGGTATATTTTAGAGGTAAGTTGTTAAATGCATTCAAAGCCTCACTACCTTTTTGTTGAGCGTACGTGTTACTGTCATAACGCAGACATATGATAATGACATATGATAATGACATTTGAGAATTTTTAAAATGAAAAAAAAAACGCCTGTAACGAAAGATTATGTTGGTTAACTTTAATGTCTCAAAAACAAAACTGCTCTCTATTACTCACCACAGAGAAAAATCCCTGCCTCCCATTAAAATGTCTGACGCTCAACTCCACGAGAGCACCTCTTTGCGACTGCTCGGATTCACATTGTCTGCTGACCTGAGATGGAACGAATACATTGAGTCAATAGCATCGTCCACCGCAAGGAAAGTCGGCTCCCTGTGCCGCGCTAGGAATTTTTTCTCGCCGGAGTCAATCCTTCAAATCTACAAATCAACCATTCGCCCAGTATTGCTGCCATATATGGTCTGGAACCCCTTCTGTTTGTCTCAAGATCCTCGATAAAATCCAAAAACTTATATGCAATGTAATTGGCCTTGATCTGGCATCTCGTCTGCAGCCGCTCTCTCAAAGTTGCTTACCTCTGTCTTTTTTACAAATACTTTCACGGTAACTGCTCCGATGAGATGCTTTCGCTGGTTCACAGACTTCATGAATTTAAGCTTTCAACTAGGCTAGAATCTCGCTCTCACCCTTTTACTGTCGAAACTGTTAAATGTAGCCGTCTCTTCTACTCCAATAGTTTCATGTGTGCAGCTCCCTTCCCATTTCTTGTTTCCTGATAGCTATAATCTCCAACTATTCAAATGTAATGTCAATCGACGTCTCCAGATGCCCTGATCTATACCCTAACCTTCTCTTCAGCCTTTCCTCTATCACTCCTCTTTGCTCTCAATCCAAATCTTCTGTAACCTCTTGCGTGCTAGTGGCTTCCCGCCTTACTTGGGGTGGAATTGCTTTAAAAAATGTTCTCAAATATTAAATATCTAGGATACTCCCTGACGAGCTTCTGTAAGTGGTTGGCAGAACCAACATTAGGAAAGCTAGCAATAAATCCAAAGGGGAAAGAAGAAGAGGATTAATACATTCCCCAAGGGTATTAGCACGTAAGTGAATGTAACGGATTCGGCTGACCGCTTCCTCGACCCAAGCCGCTATCCACTACTCCACCGTGCCTCCTCGTAGGAGGGACTGGATTTATGGCCTTGTATAGCAACTGGCCTAGAAGTACAACTCTGAATTCAAAACCCACGGGAGGTTGTTTGGGGACTCTGTGGCACGTAGTGCACCATGTCTCCCTATTCGGCCCTTCAAAAATGTGGTTGGTTCTACACAAAGCTTTCGCCACTATAATCAAATCATATGTGCTGGTGTCTGGCTGTCGGTTCCTAGGAACTGAGCTGCTCGACCCTCATACGTCGAATATGACGGGAGAGTCCACCATATATATATATATATATATATATATATATATATATATATATATATATATATATATATATATATATATACCGGATGTAACAGCAGAATTGTCCAATTGTTAGATTAAGCTTTGAACCGGTGTATCTTAGAAATGATTAAAGATATCTTACTGGAATTCTAGGAGTTTTTTATAAAAGTATTGGGCTCTACTTTGAGAAATAAGAATATATAATCACTCTCCATGCATAACAGAAGAATCGTGATGAAATCAGTCATAAACGAAAATGATATGTTCATCATTAATTAATTAATTAATTAATTAATGATCGGAAGCTTATGAAGGATTGAAGTAGAGTTCATATATATATATATATATATATATATATATATATATATATATATATATATATATATTATTCCAGGATCATTTTTCAACTTATTCAAGATGATCTTCGCCCTCTCTAATGTTCTGTCCTGGAGTAACAAGGTGCCTCTCACGTTTCACGTACGATTTCAATTTCAAGTTTTTTTTCCATCGCTCTTTGGACTCTCAGATCTGAAACTCCTCCCTCACGTGTCAAACGTCTTATGGATTAAGTTGAATCTTTTCTAATTGATCTCTTTACCTCTAAGTTGAAATATATCAGTATCTCTGAGTGTAAACAATTTTTCCTTATATATAAATATATATAATAAATATATATAATAAATGCCAATGTCAGTGTGTCACACTTTTTCAATTTAAAGGGACACAACTCTCAATAGCTCATCTCTTTTTATATAATAAATGCAAGTGTGTCACTGTGTCACACTTTTTCCACTTTACTCGTAGAGGCCGTAGCCCAACATATCATACCATTTTGGAATCAGGTGGACTCCGTGAGCAAATTAAAAACATTCCGGGCCTGATCTGGACCCGCAATCCTGAAATTTTAGATTCTCAAGTTTTCATTACTGCGATTGTTTACAATGATTCTTTTACGTGAAAATGTATGCGGACGGTCTACAGGGAATTTTTGCCCGAGCCTACGTGTTCAGAAAGCCCCATGCCACATTCTGCGTTGTTGGGAGCTCGGGTAGATACTGAGTATATCAAAGTTCAGCTTGTCAGACTCTCTGCTTTCGTGGCTATACCTACGGGCAGACTCTCGTCTTAGCAAAAGCATACAGCCACCCGACTCAGTGTATGCGGGGTCTACGGATGATTTCTGATCGAGCGTACGCGCTCGGAAAGCCCCACGTTAAACCGGCTTTGTACCACATCCCGCGTTGTGGTACAAAGGTCAGATAAATACCGTGCATATTAAAGCTTACTGATAAGCGATACGTATTGTCTAGAACAGCGTTTCTCAACCGGGGTTCCCTGGAACCCTAAGGTTCCGTAAAAGGTCCCCAAGTGTTCCGCGTGAACAGCTATATGAATGAATTTTATTTAGCATTACCGAAAATTTTGACAAAGAAGTATTAATTTTTCCTTAAACCAGTTATTCAAAAATATATACTATATTTACCACGTGAACTACGATGAAAGTAAAATGAGAAAGATATGGTATATAATTTTGTTTTTGCGCAGGGGTTCCTTGAGATATGTAATTTATTTTACCGGTTACGCAAGGGTAAAAAGGTTGAAAAACGCTGGCGTAGAATAATTCTACTACACTCCCTTCCGGCTCCATGCTTTCCAGCCAACTTTAAACTGCAACAATTTAAATGCATTGCCAATCGCTATCTACTGTAATCCTTATTACTCTTTCCTCTCTCCGTTCATTATTAATGTTTCTGTTTTTAATTCTTCTACGCCCTGTAACTCCTTGTGTCTTAGTTGCTTTACTGCTTTGCATGGGGTGATACCGATTAAAAGAAAGAAACAAACAAAATAACATCTGTTGTCGATTTCATTATCATAAAAATCAAAAGAAGAATTCTGAATATTTATAAACTTGTTTTAAAACGAAAAAAACACATAAAATGTGGAATTTCCACATCTGTTCCAGTTTCCACATTGGTAAATAAGTTTAACAAAAAATAAAGATAAACTCGGTGAAAAGAAATTAGCTTACCGCTTCCGAGCTTGGAATGATTGGTTTTGCGAAATATTTAAATGACTTAAATCTATGAATATTTTAACATTTTAATACAGCGTTCTTTGGTAGCAGATTACCACCTCTAAATTTTTCTCTGCTCATCTTTCCTGATTTTTTTAAGACTTACTCCCATTTCATGTTTTGCCTTTATTGTTAATGTCATGTCTCTTCAGAGTGTAGGTGATCATGGCCCTCCGCAACTTTCTATTTCTTTATTATCAGTATATTGCTATGCCTAATTAGGGAAAAATAGCGGAGCTGTTTCCTGTCGCCTTTCAATGAGTTAGATTTCAGTTTCCCTTATCTAAGACTGGTTACCGTCCAAGGCTAGAGAGTACAGTCTACCTTACTATTTATCTGGTGGTGGGGTGGATAAGAAACGTATTCATTTCCCAAGAGCATTTGCTTAGAAGTGAACGGACCAGGTCAGGTTGGAATTTGAACTCGACTAACCGATTACTTTTTGCGCTGTCTTACGTATTATTAAATTTCCACCCGTAATTGGTGCAGCTGCAATTTTGAAATTTTCAATTTCAGTTTACATTTGTAAAATTCGCTTTAGGACTTTTTTAATTTTTTTTTTTTAATTTTATTTTTTTTACAAGAAAATAATTTTTTTATTTAAAAATGCAATATACATAATAATTCACCCTCTCTACAAATTCCAGGGAGAAACTCGAAGTAGAGGGTTACGTTAAGAGCCAATTTGTTTGGATAGCAGGGGAAGATAAGGTTAACCCTGCCCTTGAACAGGTTAAGATTGTAGTGATCGGGGAAACATCCTCTTTGGAGTCGGTTCCACAGAGCAGTGGTTCGAGAGAAAGAAGCTGTTAGAGTGGAATTACTTCTCACCGACTGAATACGGAGAGAATGTGGGCGGTTTGCTACAATGTAAGTGGTATGGCGTGTAGTTGGCGTAAACATTTCGACTGGTGGAACCTCGTCCGTACACTTTCAATTTCTGAAATTATTTAAAAAAAATCTAAAACAAAATAACAACTACTGTACTTTTATTATTCGCAGCCCCGACTTTACAGAATTCGATTATCCAGATGTGAAATAAAGAGAAATTGAAATAATGTGACAAATTTTCAGTCATCTGTACTAAACCCATTCTAACATTTAATGTCAGACAAGCATTTTGAGACTGTTATCCTCATTTTCATTGCTACATTCACAACGTTTCGACCGTTGTACCCTCCGACCTTTTTCAAGTGATTGGAATTTCGAACCGAACCCTTTATTTCGTCCACCGATGTAGATTGTTCTAGTTAACTTATAACCGCGTGGGAAAATGTTGAAGAGGCGGAGGGTGATAAGATGCAGCTCGTGTTGAAGTTCAACAGCCTCAGTGCCCAATTACAAACACCGAAGTAATAATTATGTTCGACAAATGTTTACGTTGGTAACACTTTCAATCAGAAGCCATCCTTACAAAGACATCGACTTTGATCTCGCGTTGGTAGTTAGCGGCAGAAAAATGCGAGGCCAGCTGGAAACAGACCAAAATTGTTATATTTTTTCATAAAAATAAACTGGACAAACTTTGAATAAAGCGTTTGAAAATGTTATTTAATTATAAAAATGTTAAATTTCTTACAGAAATTACTTTTTTTTTTCATGATTCTTTTTTCGATAATTTAGGTATTCAATTAACTCGGGTTTTGAATTATCCGAAAATATTTTTTCAACACCTGTGCCAACTGTTGTGTCGGTTTTAAGCCTAACAGCATGAAGTCATCACGAGACATCTAGACATAGACTTTTAAAAGTCTTGCCAAAATTCCAAAGAAAAATATTGAAATATTGCGACTATTATGGGTTGTGCACAGAAAGTGAAATTGGTAAACAGAGTTCAAATTCCAGGCTGGTCTGTTCCATTCACTTTCCCACTATTATATTTTAGAAAGCATCTATTCTCTCATAAACGTATGGGTTAAACAGTAGGATAAACTGGGCTATCTAGCCTTGGGTGGTAACCACTCTAAAAAGATTAGTTTGAAACCAAAACCGTGGACAAAGTAACAAGAAGCCATTCCAATTTTCTTAAGAATTCATAGAAATTCACAAGAATCTGTGGAGGACCATTACCGCCTCAGTTCTCAAAGAACATGGGATGTTTCTTTTTTCCTTATTTTTTTCTTAATTACGGGATGGGGTATTACTTTTTTCTACGTTTTATTCATAAATGGTGAAGATGTTTCTTGAAATTTTAATATGCTTAGATGCCAAATACAAGGGGTGCTTCAATTGGGGGGATTTTTCTCAATATGTAATAAACAGGAAGTCTTAATAAAAAAAAATCGGAAAATCTAAAGAAAAAAAAAAGAAAGAAAAAATAAACGCCACCTCTCCTTTCTAATAGGGCCCGGCAAGATATAATTTTTGTTGTCTCTCATTAATAATATTGAAAAAAGTTTCCAACGCGGCGATCAATAACGTATTCATGGTATAATTCTTTTCATGCTCGATAAGCCTGACAATGTCCGATCGATTATTACCGTCTCGTATTGTACAATTAGGACAAGAGTACACTCAGTCCAAAAGGTAGCTTGTGTGTATGTGTGTGCACACGCGCGTCTCTCTCACGCGGTATGTACACACACACACACACACACACACACACACACACACACACACACACATATATATATATATATATATATATATATATATATATATATATATATATATATATATATATATATACGTGTGTGTGTGTGTGTGTTCTCTCTAGAAACGCAATACCTAAAATTTAAATTGAATTTTTAAAAATAAAAAACGTTTCTTGATGTTTTTACTTTCATTTTAATTTCAAGCTAATAGATTAAATTTAATATTTCCAATAAGCAAAATATTTTGCAGAATTTCAAAACTACTTTAAATTGACTGGAAGGAGTTTTCGTTTTAAATTTTCTGAAACTTTCTGATTTTAGTGTCATTTTAAAACTATAATCACAATGTAATTTTCTTTATTAAATCTTTCAAAAATAAAATATACTTTTCTGGAACTTTATTTGAGAAATGTTAGCAATAAAGTTTAATTAATTTGATTTTAAATAATTATGACTTACTTTAAGTTTAAAATATAGCAGAAATGCATTTTTAGAACGACGATAGATGTTTGTTATGGTGTTGATAGGTTGACTGACAGACAGAAATTTATCTAGTTTTTTCTACGATCTGTAAAAATTACTTGAAGAATATAACGTGGGCGGCATTTTTATATAATTGTTAACTTCACAGTAATCTTAAAGATTTAGGAAAATATTCTCTGTAATCTAATGTTTTATTTAATTTTAGGTACTTTGGGTTTTAAATTTACTCGAGTTAACGGTCTTATTTTCTGGTAATGTGTATGGACGTCCTTATTTACAAAAATTGGCATGTTTATATACACACAAAAAAATTCAAAATTCTTTTTAAAATATTGGAGGTCGTTGAATTGTAGTAAGCTTTTCCATTTTTTATTAGTAAATATAGTTTTTACTTAATAACACTATCATTTAACCGGTGCAAATTCATAAAAAATTTTAAAAAATTTAAAATTTTATAAATTGTTCTAATTAAAAAAAAAAAAAATGGTTCTTGTAAAAAATTATTTATTCATCGAAAATCTTTTTTTGCTTAGGACAATAGTGTCCATAATACATATTCATAAAAGCAATTAAAAGTTTCTAATTAAATATGGTCTTAGTTTTATTGCATTTTTTATTTTAGGTTTCAAAGCAGATTTTCGGTAACTGTTTTAAGATAATAAATTGAAGATTTAAATTCTTCCAAGTGTTCTGCGTATAACTAATATAAACATTAAACGGTACAAAAAGTAATTTCTCGAAATTTCATAAAATTCAAAAAGGTGGGGGTAGCAGATGCAGAAAAAAAAATTATCCAAGATTTTCTCAAAAAAGAATAATTTCTAAAATAATTTAATTCATTTGTGAATAAGTCCTGAAAGTTTCATTAAAACCGACAATTATTTGAATTTTGCAAGAATTTCCAAATGTATTTTTCAACGAGAAAAAAATAAAAGTTAAAAATTCCTATACTAATCTTTGCCACTCCCACCCCCGCTTTCGCAAGAAAAAAAAATTTTTAACCAAAATTTCGAACGTTCTGAAAAGGATAAACAAAAAATTATTTAATAATCAAAAAGTCATTTGGTCGTTCTTCTTAATAATATCATAAAGATTTCGACGATAAAACTTTGTTTTTATTAATTTTGAGTCATTTTTTCATCATGGTATGCCCATTGACTATATCTATGCATGTACCTAAATATATATATATATATATATATATATATATATATATATATATATATATATAATGTTTATAATTATGAAAATATAGTTATGTGGTATGCTATATTTATGGGTAAAAGTGCGCAATATCAGAGAGAAAGACCATATGTAAATATAAAAGTGGACACAGAGGTCAACACCAAGTGGCGTCAGTCTGTTTTATGCTTCAACGCAGTCTTCAGGTCATAATAATTAAGTAATCAATAATAAATAATGACTAAAAACTTAACAAATAACCAAATTCGGAACTACAATTACTCCTACTCAATAGCCTCTAGAATTATTTGAAACCTAACTGTTAGCGCCGAGCCAATATACAACACAGATGGGCGGGAGATTGCGTTTAATCATGGAGTGTTGACTCCTGTATCCACTTACACACACACACACACACACACACACACACACACACACACACACACACACACACACTACTCCGAGTTTCATATAATAACAATCATCAAGCGGAACTATGGAACCAATCTATTGTTTAACTTATATAGCCTAAGGGTGGTAGGTATCTCCTACTCCAGATGCGTATTTTTAATTAATCAAATATTTATTCTTATGCTCAGATGTGGCCATAAGTTCGCATCCCTTATTAAAAAATTGAATTCCCATTCGTTGCAAGATCGTTAATTTATAAATTCGTGAAACTAAGAGTAGCAGATTTTCGTATTGATATATATATATATATATATATATATCCAGATGCCTTACGTTACACCTATCTGACCATAGCTCTATTAGAACCTATTTAAACAAACGCACAAACTTACCGGACTCCATTCGAAACATACTAGTAGAAAACACAAACATAATAACCTCATCCATCTGTAAAAAAAGATTAAAAATAATGGAAGCCCTAATAATAAAAAAGAAAAAGCCAACACTTAACAATATTATCTACGAACAAGGCCACAATGTGCTAACCGTGTTCGGAAAATAAAACATCTCTAAATCATCACTAAACATCACTAAACGCATACACATAACGCATACACTCAATTAAACTGAAAAAAAAAACAAAATCATCCTTGATAATGGCTAAAAGTATAGCTGAAAGCGCTCGGAACTATAGAACATATGAACAGTTTCTACACACTCTGTGTCCAAAAAAGAAAGCACCTGTCCGAACACAAGAAAATTTACATAAAAAGCTTAACCGTAGTACTTGTCTGTCGTTTTAACGAAACATGCATAAATGAAGGAATGCTGCCTAAATACCCAATATATATATATATATATATATATATATATATAAAAAGGACTATAGATTTAAGGTTTGCTATATTTATGGAATAAAGTGCTCAATATCAGTGATAGAGCGTACGTTAACGTGAAAGGGAACATTGAAGTCAACACTCAGAGGCCTCTGAGAGTTGACTACAATGTTCACTTTATATATATATATATATATATATATATATATATATACACACACATTTGAGTCGCTATTCAAGATCGCGAAACCCCGTGAAAATTGAGTAACGACTCAAGCTGTTGAGTGTTGAGGTTGTGTAGTGTTTTACGCTTTGTCTAGATCGTTTAGGCGTTGAGTACTTTAATTTACTACGTAGATAGGTGTTTGCCTTTTGATATTTTTTTTTCACTTGTTCGGAATTTTTTTGTTGTCTAAAGTATTAGATTTTTTGGCAGGTTGTATGTTGGTCACATTAACATTGTTGATTTTTTAGTGTATACATATATATATATATATATATATATATATATATATATATATATAGTAACAGATAATACGTCCCTTAACTGTATATTCCAATTTTCATTATTATTATTATTATTATTATTATTATTATTTAATGGTTAATACATAAACACACTTATTAACACACTCATAGGACAAAGTGAAAAATAGTTTCTAGCAAGCACATTCCTGAATTTATAGTAAACACCCTCTGATTGAGAGACAGACTCATGTTGGGGTAAATTATGGGGAAGAAGCGGTGTATTTATCAGGTACCATAACAAAAGAGTTGGTTATTCTTACACTGAGGACAATAACGTCCGCTGGATTTGAAATTAAGCTCAGCTCAAAAAACACGATTCAGTATCAAACACTGACGAAGGCTATGGGACCGACCGAAAATTTTGTTTAAAATTTCCTATATTTTTAGAGGGTGTATGCTCAATGTAGGAGATAGAGCGTTTGCAGACAGTGTTGTCAAAAGAATTAACACTACTTGGTGACTCAGTTTCACCTCAACGCACTCAACAGACATGATTTTATTCATTTTAAGCTTATTAAAAAATTTTTATATTTATGTCAAAATATAATCTTTTCAATTTTACGAATAGAATATGCATTAAATCTTACATCGAAAAATGTTTTTTTAAATAACAGTTTATTATTTGATAAGATTAAAATTGATACAATAAATAAAATTCCAAGTCTGAAGATGGCACTGAAACGTGAAACTGATAGCACCATGAAGTATTGATTCTTGTGTCTTCACTTCGACATAAATAAATATGGGGTAAATTATATATTAACAAAATAAAAACTTAGTTTTAAATGATAGCTTATCCATTAATAAGATTAAAAATACACAAAATTCCATAATTTTTATTATATTTTCGGGATTTTGTTTTAGTTTTTCTTATTTCTAGAATATTATCAAAACCGGACACAAAATAGACTAGAAAAAGGCCGATAATTATATCGGCTGGTATATTGTGTAAAAATCAACCTGAATAATGATGATAATCATCTAAAAATCTTTATTAAGCCCTATCAAGCCTGATATTTGTGGTAAGATTTTTGTCGTACTTGCCTGATAAAGTAATTATGGGAGAGTGCTTTATCTATGAAATAATGAAAGACTTTATAATAGACTTTCAGAACATCCTTATTTCTCATGTTAAAACCTTTACGAAAGAAAAGTATTTGACTTTATCAATCTTCATTCGCTTCCGTTGATTCCACATCTAGTGCTTTCTCATTCCTTGGGGAAATCTGTCCCGGGCTAGCTATGTCTTCAGGTGTGTAGCCCTGCTCACTTATGCATAGCCAGTTGCGGATTGGTGATTTTTAATTCAGAGTTGTCCTTCTCCTAGACCGGTTGCCGCCCAAGGCATGTCTCTTGCTATTTAATCCATAGGTGGGTTAATTGAACTGGGAAGCGTTTTGACAGAAGACGGTAAGTGCGACACTGAGATCCGTAGACGTATTGGGATGGCCAAAGACACATTCCAAAAGCTGGGCAGAGTATTGCGAGACGGGAGGATTACTTTGGTAACAAAGAAAAGAATACTGAGCTGTTACGTGACATCTGTCTTTTTTCACGGCAGCGAATGTTGGACAATTTCCTCAAAGATGAAGAAGAGACTCGAGGCGACAGAAGGATGCTAAGGATATCATGGACCGAGTATGTGAGCAACGATGAGGTCTTAGAGAGTTTGCAAACAAGGAGGAGGCTTATATTTAACATCAGGAAGAGGCAGCTGAAATTTCTGGGGCACATAATGAAGAAGGAGGGCCTGGAGAATCTGATACTCACGGGTCGAATAGATGGAAATAGAGACAAGGGAAAACAATGCGTGAGATACATGGCGGGCTTAAGCAAGTGGATGACAGAACGTGGTCTTGGGGAGGAAGCAGAGGGAAGGAATTTGTTGGGAGCTGCAAGGGATAAAGGGAGGTGGAGAGCCATGATCGCCCACGTCCTGAAAGGACATGGCACATAAAAAGAAAGAATATGAGAACTTGGTTAATATCGAAAGCGTAGTTCAACATTCCAAACTAATTTTTCATTTTATGGGTTTTAAAGTTTTTCCTGTCAACTTATAAATGTCAAAAATGTCTTCTGGGCAGATTCCCATTTAACAAGAATTTTGAAATTTCCTTAATATTTCAAATGCAATCGACATTAGTTTTTACGACTAATAATTGTGAATAGTTATATCTGGTATTGACATTTGGACTTTTCTGAACATTTGTACTTTTCTCCGTCGTTATTTTAAATAACAAGAAGGAATTTTGAACAGGTTGGCAATTTTAATTACCATTTCAAATTTTGCTTAATCTTTAAATTGCTATCCGCATTATTTTGAGTGGCTGCTAATAGTACACAGTCGTCATCACTTGTATGCATTCATCTCTGGTCTTATTTGGCACATGTTATGTGGAATTTCTGAATTGACCTTTGTTCTTCCATAAATGTAAAGCAAGAATTTTGAACAGGTTGACACTTTTTAATAATGATTTCGTATTTTGCGCAGCGTCAATGAAAATACAATGGTAATGTACGTCATGAGTATTTGTCAGGGCATTTTGCATTTCTGATTTAAGAACAATAGAAATATTCCAACTGCAACAGACATTACTTTTACTTTTTCTTTTCTTTTTTCTTTTCATTTTTTCTTTTCTTTTTTCCTTTTCTTTTTTCTTTTTCCTTTCTTTTTTCCTTTCTTTTTTCCTTTCTTTTTTCTTTTCCTTTTTCTTTTTCCTATTCCTTTTTCCTATTCTTTTTTCTTTTCCTTTTTCCTATTCTTTTTTCTTTTCCTTTTTCTTATTCTTTTTTCTTTTTCTTTTCCTATTCTTTTTTCCTTTCCTTTTTCCCTTGTTTCTTTTTTTCTTTCTTTCTTTTTTTTCTCTTGCTGCGTGTAGGCAATTACTTATCCACATCCGCATAATCTTAACTTCCTACCACCTCATCTATTTGCCAGGACATTTTGATTTTTTTCTTATTTAATAACAATAGAAATATTCCAACTGCATCGGATATTACATTTTTCTTTTCTTTTTTCTTTTTTCCTGTTTTTCTTTTCTTTTTGTTTTTCGTTTCTTTTTCATTTCTTTTTTCTTTTGTTCCTTTTCTTTTTCTTTCTTTTTTATTTTCCTGTATGTAGACAATTATTTATCCACATCCGCATAATCTTAACTTCCTACCACCTCATCTTTCATTCATATCACACATCTCCGATATCATAACCATTTTAACACTAAACCCTCTACATTGAGTTACTCTCGAGCCCTGTATTGGGCGAGCTTAAGTATATAAAATCATTGTTAGAATTTATCCGTATTTTCAAGCGATAATGAATATAATATCAACTCAATTCTTTAACGTTGATACTCAAATATTCTGATAAAAATTCATAGAAGCCAGATTTATAATAACTAATGTAGTTTCATACTTTTCACACGCGACTGTGAACTAGGCTCGATTTTATTTTACTATTCACCCAATACAAGACCTAAGAGTAACTTAAGGTAGAGTATCACTGAATGAGGTTGTTGAAAGTAGATAACGGTTAACACGCAACTTGAAGAGGTTAAGATTGAAGTTATCATGGAAGCATCATCTTGGGAGTCTGTCCACAAAGTAGCGGTTCTTGGGAATAAGCGGTCTGAATGGAATTTCCTCCTTAGCAATGGAATACGAAATTAATGAAGAATCGGTCCTGTGTAACGAGACATGATGGATCTTAGGTGTAAAGGTGGAATTAAGGCATGTAGTTCGTCAGATCGTTTTTCATGAAAATAGCGATATAATAGCTAGAGGTTGCGACATTTCGTCAGTGGGAAAGGGGTTGTAGGGTGGAGAATAATTCATCGCCCACAAGTCCATGTAGACGCTTTTGAACTTTTGAGACGCAAGTATGGAAAGTGTTATATACTGTACCTATGAACACTAATAGGTATGTCTCAATCCTCATAAATAGTTGGACACTATTGTAAGTGGGGGAGATATACTGTTTAAGTAGTCCACCACTAGCAGTGGTTTACCTACTTCACGCCGCTGGCGAATATTGTATTTTGTTGATGTTATAAAGATTACCATTTGTTGATGTTATAAAGATTACCATTTTATTTCCAACATCCGTTATTCCTCATTCAGTAACCTCTCCTAGGTTACAACAGAAAGTGAAGATTGAGCAGCTCCAGCCTAGTTGTGGTAGTAATATTTCATTTTTGTGCAAGATCGATTCAGACGAGAAAAAATTTCCCAACTTTCCTTGCAGTAGATGCAGCTATTGATTCAATGTAGTCGCTCCACTTCAAGTCAGTGGAAAACGTAAGGCCAAGAAGTGATACTCTCCTGATGTCTAGCGTCAGCCGTGTCAGTGGCAGGCAGAAAATGTTATTTATCTATAGTGGTTAAATGAAAGTAGTTTTGTTTTGGAGGCGTTAAAATTTAAAAGCCATTTTTTTGCCCCAGTTTACCACGGAATGGGTGTCCTTTTCAAGGGCAGCTGTTAGATTTACTTTGTCAGATCTGACTGGTTTGCTATTGAGAAAGGAGGAAATGGCAGTGTCATCTGCATAAATACCTACTTGGGAACTGATGACATCGGGGAGATTATCGATGAAACAGAAACAGCGTAGGACCTAGGATAGAGCCTTGGGGTCACACGCGATCGTGTGAAATGACCTGGAAGCGATTCCGATCAAAACGACTTTGATTTCACGATTTGAGAAGAATGATTGGATTAAATCAAACATTCGTTCTCTGACACTATGGCTTGTGTAGAATGCCAGCATTCCAAACCCTGTCGAATGCCTCCAATATATCTAGAACCACAGCTCAAGATTTGCCGTTATTATCAAGAGCTTGATATACATATGTGTAGTGTGTCCTGGACAAGTAAACCTGGCGGAGTTCATATCTCTCCAGGTTAGACTATATAGCTGATGTTTTCCAACTTGAAGGCTGACCATCGGGTGAACCGTCCACCCTGACTGTTGACTTAGTTGAGGAATCTCTTCGACCATCGATGCTGTGTCAGTCAATATTTGAGTTAAAAAAATGTCTGTGTATGTGGAAATATAGATAATTATTTATTTAACTTTATCTCTGTCTTTCATTCCCCCTCTTGTTCCTATTCACTGTTTGTCTCTCTTTATTGTTGCTCTTTGCCTTTCACTATAAACTCAATATATATTTTTGGGATCCGTTTATCCATGTCTTTGTTGCTATCCGAGTTTCGGGATTCCAAACATTTAACAACAACAACAACAACACATCTTTTAAATGAAACATATAAATGGTTATTTTCTATAGGAAAAGTAGAAGCAGAACGTCGCTCGAAATAAAATTTATATATCCTTTTCGGAAATATACAATAACAATAAAATGTTCAATTTTCCTTGGAATGATGTTTGTTTTATAAAGTAATTAAATGTTCTTAGTGCTATGTGGACAGACTTACTTTATTACAGCCAGCTTAATGTGTTTGTGAGTTCGTAGACAAAACCTTAGTCAGCGGCTGCGTGTGTATACACGGATAGAGCAAACAAAATCTATATTTGCATGCGTATGCATTTACACAGACAAGTCTGAAAAAAATGTTGCTTTCTCTTTTTACGCGGATTGTGCAAGAGAAGACCGTAGAATTGCTCGATCGAAACGTTTTAGTAACAACAAAATCAAAGTAGACGATGAGTTGAATTCAATAAGACGAATAATTGGAAAGAATTTTGTTGGCAATAAAACCATTAACACAAAAATAAAGTGTAGAAGAACGTACATCTGTGCGCGCATGCGTGATGTCTTTCATGTTAAACTTAGAAAACTGCTTCTAAAAACATGTCAATAAAGCAATAAAAAATGTTAGTGAAAGTGACAGCAGAATAACTCTGTACAAGTGGCACAAACATTTTAAAGAAGGTCAGTTATAACCTAAAAGTAGGCCATCACTCAAGGTGTCCACCAATTTCAATATGATTTGAAAATACAACGTCCGTACAGGAAAAGGCTGCTTGAGAGTTATGGCCTCTCAATTGGACAACTGTCTGAAAATATTTGTAAATGTATTAGCGTGCTCAGAAAGTAATGTCGCATTTGGGGAGTTGGAAGAATGTTAAGATTACTGGCTAAGTGTCGAGAGAGTTGATTTTTAAGTTTTACGGCTGAGGCGACCAAGGCTATGTGGAAGTCACATCTGAGATATGTGGGAACGTCCTCAATCGGAGAGCAGTTGAGCAGACTGCATTACAGGACCTGGGTGAATTTGTAACTGGGTCCCATTTACAAGGTTATACGCTTCTTTCATCAAAACCTGTTACCATATTACACACATTGTTATCATACATGTCTACCTTTATCATGCTTGATGTCATGAAGGGTGTATAGGGTTTCATACACACACACACACACACACACACACACACACACACACACACATATATATATATATATATATATATATATACCCCAGAGTCGTTTTGATGACATGTTACATTCTCACTCGATGATGATAATAATAATAATAAAGAGGAGGATTGTTATTACTATTATTATTATTATTATTATTATTATTATTAGTAGTAGTAGTAGTAGTAGTAGTAGTAGCGGGAGTAGTGGTTGAGCACCATGGCTGGATGTCGAGAGAGTTGATATTAAGATGAGGCAACCAAGGCTACTTGGTAGTCACATCTGAGATATTTGAGAACATCCTCAATCACTGACCACCTGAGCAACATATGTTACAGAACCTGGGGGTATTTTTAATTGGGGCCCTATCAGAAAGGTTATAGTCTTTCATTAAAATTTGTTGCCATATCGCGCACATTTGGCTGTTGTGCATGTATCTAGTATACCTTTATCAGAGTGTGTGTCATGAAGGGTATGTTGGGTTTCGTATATTTCTCACTTTGATGGCGTGTTGATGCTGCTATTATTATTATTATTATTATTATTATTATTATTAAAAGGAACCCTGTTCAAACATAGCAAAAATTAAATTTATTTGTAACGAACCCTATAATAAATGAAAAATACAAATATCCACGAAGAAACAGTTACATGCTTTCCTTGTTGAATGTATCCGGAATTATGAATGAAATTCAATGTCAGCATCTAAACGGAAGCTCCATCATCTTATTATAATTCTTCAAATGTCTTCTTTTTTATCAAGCAAATCTAGAACTATGACTACTAAAAATTCTGTTTTTACTAATGAGACCCCAATGCATGTTTTTAGCATATTAATTTTTGGAAATTCCAACACTCTTTTTTTTTAGTTTTAGAGAGAGGATTCGATTTTTTATCATTTCTCACCATATTTAAAGCACTAAAACCACTAAGACACAAGAGGTTACTGAGTGTGAAAGAATAAGAAAAAAGAGAAACATTATTTATAAATGAGAACAATAGACGAATAAGTAAAAAGACAGTAAATAACAACTGATATGGCATTTACAATTTTGAAGATCAAAGTTAACTGGAAAGCATGGAGCTGGAAAAGAGTTCAACAAGCGAGAAATCCGATAGAAGAAACTGTTAGCATAGAACTTACGGTTACATCTAGCCATTTCAATTGTAACTTCTTGTTGTTGCCAATCTAGTACTGTGCTTAAGTTCATAAAGTCTATGTATCACAGCGGAAAGTTAATCAGAACAATTATCATGAAAGTATTTAATATATATAATGCCTTAACTTATGTCCGCCAGGCTGGCTAACCTGAATTTTCATACCTTTGTTTAGCCGTACAAAGAAACCATCCAGTTGAACCAGAATCCAATATTAGGATCTTTTTTTTCCATTATTTTTCCTCTCTCTATGAATTTTAAATGTCAACATTATATTGCCGTGTTATAAACAACACACAAAGTTATACGCAAGCGAGATTCTTTTCGAGAATTTATCAGTCAATATGAAAATATACTGAAAAACGTAGTAACTTGAATAGACAATGAAGTTGGTGTACCCTAAGCCTTGTCAACAGGGTAATCATTTTAAAAATTTCTTCACCCGCAAGCAAAGCGATATAGCCACTAAGACGCAAGGGGGGTTACTAAGTGAAGGAAACTGAGAAAACCTTACCTAGAAGAAAAGACAATAAAAAGAACAGGATTCAAGGAAACAGAAAGTGACGATTGACGTTGAATTTAATTTTTTTTATTGGTTGATTTATTTTCTACGGCTTATCAACCCATTGCAGGTTATTTAAAACCAGAAAATAATTTTGATCGTAAGAATTTTTTTTGAGATAATATATAGTGATACGAGTTTTAATAATTAACCCATAGCTGGGGAAGGTGGATTTATACCTTTCCCAAAGGTATTTTTGCGTAAGTGAATATAATGAACAAACTGAAACGTTGCATGTAAATTTTTGTAGATTGTATTTGAGAGGAAAGAAAGAACCTTAGGTGAAAAGTGCGAGAAAAGAAACCATTAGAATAGAACCTAAACTGAGCAATTTCAACAGTAAAATAATGGGTTCTAACTGCCAATCTAGTACTGCGCTTAAATTCATGAAATTGAGATACCAAAGAGGAAAGCTCATCAGAAGGATTTCCATGAAAATATTTGTAGAAAAGGAACCGGAAAGCTATGTTATGGCTGTGGGAAAAGTGGTTGAAGCTGAGATGCCAGGTTTGGACTGATAACATTACAGATTATTTTTATGATTTTGTCAAAAATCTCGAGATGCATATCAGAAGCAGTAATATTCAATGCACGGACGACTGGTAGACTTAGAAAAGTGCAAGGCAGTTCTGGACGAGAAAGATTCTCTAGTGTATGAATTTTGTACCGACCTACTTTAATTGTTTATTTTTTTATCTTATTTTATTATATTTTTTTAAGCATTTTACCCCAAGCAAAGCGGGAGTGCCACTAGTACGCAAGGGGCTGCAGAGAATGTAAGTAAGGGAAAAGACTATGGTGGGGGAAAGGGTGAGGAAAGGATAAAAAGAGGAACGGAGGAGAATAAAATGAAGAACGGGAATCAAGGCAACAGAAGATGTCGATTGACTTTTGCTTTGTCTTCACTTTGTTTGCACCTTACACCTTGAATATCTAAGGACTTTCCTTTTATTTTATTCTTAATCAATCCATATTAGCAGAAAAAAAGCTTTGCGATGAAATTAATAATCTTTAGTTTAATTTCTTTTAACAGAGGACGGAATATGTGACACTGAAATCCGAATACCTTCTAAAAACTAAGCAAAGTATTAAGAAGCAGGCAAATTTCATTAGAAACAAAGAAGAGTACTGAAATGTTATGTAATATCAGTCCTCCTATACGGAGGATACGATGTATTCCAAAATCTAAGCAAAGTATTAAGAAATGGGAAAATTTGTTATATATACCGGGTGTAACAGCAAAATTGACCAATTGTTAGATTAGGCTTTGAACCGTTGTCTCTTAGAAATGATTAAAGATATCTTACTGGATTTCTCCGAAGTTTTTATAACACTATTGGACTCTACTTTGGACAGTAAGTACGTATTTAGCTCTAAGTTGAAATGATAATCCCTCTTGCTATTGTGACCTCCTGATTCAGTTTTCCGCTGTACTGTTCCCTCTTTTTTTAAACTTATTCACCGTTCTCTTGGTGTTTCTTAAATGGACTTTGAAGATGGAAACCAGGTTATGAATGTTGATACCATTACTGAAAGCCTGAATGATCTTTTTCCTTTCACCATTGCTCAGTTGGGAAGACATAGTGGAGATGACACAAAACGATTTTAACCTGTTCTCTTACTAGCTGAATAACTCAAATGTTTTTTTCTTCCGTGAATCTTACGACAAATGGTGTCAAGATGGCTAAACGTCTTATCTGAAAACTTGGAAAAAGATACTCAATTAGTGTAGTGGTGTAGATATTAAACATTTTACTGTTACACGATTTGGATAATTTGGACAATCTCCTCACAGATTAAGAAGAGACTTGAGGCCACAGAAATGTGGTTCTATAGAGAGATGCTGAGAATACCATGGGCTGAGCATGTGAGTAACGTCGAAGTTTTAAGGAAAATGGAAAGGAAAAAAAACACATTTGCTTAGAATAAAAAAGAGACAATTGAAATTTCTACGGCACATACTGAGGAAAGAGGGTTTGGAGAATTTGATACTCACAGGATATATTGACGGCAAGAAGGACAGAGGAAGGCAGGGAATAACCCGTACCTAAGGAGCTTGTGTAAATGGTTGGCAAAATAGGGAGTAGGAAAAATAGCAAAAAAAAGACAGTCCTTACTAAGAGTTAGTAGAGGACAGGAAGTAGAGGAGAGCTATGATCGTCCATAGTTCTTTCTCTGCAGAAGCTTTAAAAAAAACTTGTTAAATATAATTATGTTTATGAGGACATATTCAGTCAAGTAATGATGACGGAACAAGTCACTCTTACTTTCCATGCACAGCTTTTCTTTCCGGTAGGTTCTCTCTTTTTTTCTGAACTTGAGTCAAACTAGGCTGAGACTGGTGTATTATTAAAACATCTTTTATAGACTTGTTTCCATAAAACGTGTTTTGAGTCCACATGACTTCAGATTACTTTTGGATTAATAATAATTTTTTAGACCAACATACATGCCGTAAACAGCGTATATACGCATGCGTGCAATCAACGAAAGGGAAATCGACCGGCAACGAACGGACAATTTTTCAGTCTCTCTTCATGGTTGTTTTTTTGGGGTTTTTTTATGTGTCTGGCATGTGTATGTATGCACAGTTTTCAACTGTCGCTTGATTTCATTTCAGTTTGTTTCCTCATGTCAATTGATACCGCGTGAACCCATGCGGAAGAAGTGGGGACCAAGATGTGTGGGCTGACCGGTCGTGTCTGAGGGTAGTCATATTCATGATACTTTTAGATGTCTAATACAAGGGAGGGACCAAAAGAGTTGTGATAAAAGAGGCTATCAAAAATCATTCAAAAGGTATAAAAAAGAAAAAGATTTTAAGTAAAGGAACAATTCCTTAAAGTCATTAATGTAACACCCAACATCGTCCCTAGGACTTCCACTTTCTGATAAGACAGTAGAACGCGAAGAATCCCAGGCACAACTTAATTAGTATGCGAAAGAGTTTGCATTCATCATTTCTTATCGTCCGGTTCACACTCTTCTCCGGACTTTTGAACAGAATAGGTTTATCCTTCTCTTGTTTAGGACTGGGGTCCGGTTCCTTCTAAAATCTACTTTAACTTTATACTTCTAACGTCTCTGTTTAAACTATGAAATATTATTTACGATTATATTTACTTTTCCTCGGTAGGAGTAGATAGGTCCGCCTATCGCCCGGTTCACACTCCTCCATGGTCTTTTGAACAGTAGTAGATTTTTATCTCTTGTTTCCTTTTTAGGATTGTGTTTCTGGCTCCTTCTAAAATATTTTTATTCTCTTATACTCCCCAGTAGCCCCTTGCGTCTTAGTGGCATTATTGCCTTGTTTAGGATGAATTGATTAATATATATATATATATATATATATATATATATATATATATATATATTACAAAGTGCAAGGAATTCAAGAGAAGAAGTTGCTATCGAACCTAAAAAGTAAAACATTTTATTCAAACAGTCATAAAAGTTGGTTGGTTTTGTTTAGCGACATATCAACACCTCTATGGGTTATTTAATACCGAAATCTAAATATTTTGTACACGATTTTATTTTACTTTACTTTTTTTGTAGATAATAATGATTTTAGTAATAAAGTTTTACTAATTAAGCCATAGCTGGGGAGAAGGATTAATACCTTTCCAAAAGGGTACTTGCGCGTAAGTGAATATAACGAACCCAACTGGAATTGGAACTCGACTCTCCGATTAACAATACCGAGCCATTATGTAGTACACTACCCGCACATCCAAGATTACAGCATCTGGTATTCCAAAGCAGTCACCCATCTAGTTAGTGACCAGACTTAACTTCGGTGATCGTAAGGGGACTGGTGTTTTACCGTTATGTGGCCGTAATCCCAGTCACAAAAGTGTGCGAGTATAAATTTGAACCAACTATAATTATTACTGTTTCCTGATTGAGCTCGCGTTAGATTGCGAAATTAATAAAGGGGTGATCTTAAGAAACTCGGGATGGGAAGATTTTAAAAATTTCTCAAAGAAAAAAATTGGCCTCATCTGCTATTAAACACCTACTAGTAAAGAATAAACGTTCACGCAAGCCCTCTGAGTTAATTATACAGGTGTGTCCTCGGTGGGGGTATGAAGCTGGGGAAGAGTATCCCTAGCCAGTGGAGCTGTCCGATCGAATATTACTGCGACCCCTCAGAGTATTGTACAGTCTGGGTGCTAATATACAATTAGGTTATTTTCTGTTCGTTACGCGAGCTGGGATGATCTTTCTTTTCGTTTCGATCTCTTTCAACTGTTTCTGGGCGCCCGTGGCACTTCCTGACTCCTGTCTTTCTTTTCTGTTCGCCTGTCTTGGCGAGCTAGATCTTGCTGTTCATTTTTCTCTTCCTCTCTTCCTGCTTTTTGCTTCGAGCTTGCCAAAATATATAACCTTGTTTTTTTTTTGTTTTTGACGTGGCTTTTCTACTCGACCTTTGTTACTCCGCCTGCTGTTCTGACTTTTAACTCTGCACTCGGAATTGTCTTATTTAGGTCAGCCACTCTTGGTACGTCATGATTTTGCTTCGCATTCTATTTTCATCACTTGTGAGATACGTCCTGCATCATTTCGCTGCTTATTTTCGTCATTCGTTGCGTGCCTCACAATATAACACACGCACTCCGCATTTTTCCCCCTCAAAGATATCCGTCTTTATTCTTGTTTTCTCTTGAAACCGTCTTTGCTCTGGCACCTCTCTCTCTTTCTCTCTTTCTCTCTCTCTCTCTCTCTTGCTCTCACACACGCACTCTCTCTCTCTCTCATTCACGCATTCTCTCTCACAGACACACATTCTTTCTCTCTCTCTCCACACACATACACACATACATACACACACACATACACACAATGATGGCTTCGACTCAATTTCGAGCAATGCCATCGCTTGATCCATCCTCAAATATGGGCAAGGTGGAGATTATATATATGTGTGTGTGTGAATATAAACTAAATAACGAGATATGATATAGATATAAGTGTGAATATAAACTATATAGCGAGATATGATATAGATATAAGTGTGAATATAAACTAAATAACGAGATATGAAACTCCGAATTGCACTACAAAAGGCAGGTATATGTGTATTTATTAATATATATATATATATATATATATATATATATATATATATATATATATATATATATATATATATAAATTTCCAATAAAAGCGACTGACAAGGTACTGTGGTTAAGTTTTTCTTTAATTTTTCTTGTGTTCTGTTAATTTTCTTCTTTTCTGTAGGTAAATTATGTAGAAATTGTCCGAAGGTTTTGTATGCCCGATCGCTTTCGGGTATACTTTTAGCCATTATCAAGCAAGGATGATTTTATTTTTACTTTTGACGGAATGTATGGGTTTTTAGATGTATATATCTAGAGTTATAAGAATGCTTTATTTTCCAAACACGGTCAGCACATTGTGGCCGTGTTCATAGTTGATGTTATAGAGTGTTGGCATTTTAAAATTAATATTAATAAGAATAATACTATAGCGTCTTTTACTGATTTTACAAAAACTTTCAACACCCACATTACCACTGTTAAATAAGGTGTGGTTGTTAGTGGGATCAAGATGCGATATGTGGTAATTTAATTTATATAGATTTTGTTTTGTGTTTTGGACAATAATTTTCCTTAAATGTTGTACTCCCTTACTCCCACCAAACGTAAAAATGCAAGAATGCTGGAAAAACTAAATAAATAGTTAATTAAATTAGGTATGTAAAAGATTCAATAGATTTTATCGATTCACCTGAGACAGTTTGCATTGCTGGTTGAAGCCCATAAACTCAGTTATATAGGCATTGACACAGTCTAACATCATTGGCAGCATTTTCTAGGTGATGTAGGGGAACAGTGAGATTGATAATGGTGTCTGCAGTAATAGCTAGGTTATGTGTATAGTCAGTATTTAAACTTTTTATAGGATGTTGACTTATGGCACACATAGTCAAGGGTGATAAGAGAAGAGGAAAAGTGCAATGGTGTCACCCTGAATGACCCCTCCTTTGATGTCGAAGAAGTTAATTTTTCCGTCTGGGGATCTAACCAAACCAAAAATACCAAATCTTTGGTTATATTCCAAAAGAATATATATATATATATATATATATATATATATATATATATATATATATATATATATATATATATATATTATGTTTAACATTCTTTTTATAGATACAAGTATTTAAGCAAATGCTCTGTTTTATAATAAACAGTATTAAATAACATTTACCGGCCTGAATGTCCGAGAAATTTTCATAGAAAATTTTCGCTCTCCGTCTATGAAAATTTCTCGGACATTTAGGCCGTCTTTAAATGTCTTTAAATAAATTGTCGGACAATGTCCAATTCTAAAAATATAAGACGTCATTTGTTTACATTTGATACGCTAGAGCAGATATGAATAGAAGAGATTCATGGAAGATTTAAGTTTAAAGATAGTAAAATCGACCTTGCTAACCAGACGCTCATCTGTGGCCGAAAGGTTAAGGCACATCACGCGAAATGATGGTTCCGTATAGGATACAGGTTCGATTCCTGTCGGAGAGCGAAAATTTTCTATGAAAATTTCTCGGACATTCAGGCCGGTAAATGTTATTTAATACTGTTTATTATAAAACAGAGCATTTGCTTAAATACTTGTATCTATAAAAAGAACGTTAAACATAATATAAATGTCTTTAAATAAATTGTCGGACAATGTCCAATTCTAAAAATATATATACATATATATATATATATATACATATATATATATATATATATATATATATATATATATATATATATATATATATATATATATAATATCGATTACATAGGTTGGCACATCATTTTCCGTTCACTGGGTCGAGTGCGAACCCCTGAATGTCTCAGTTATTTCCCTTTAACTCAACTCTCCAATTATTTGGAGGGGAGGGGGGTCACCACTGGTGTAGCCTGATATTGAACTAACGACTCTTTGGGTCTAATCACTGGATCTAAACAACGTCTTTATCCACCGGGCCATGCGTTCTCAAGGACACATACACAAAAAAACTTGGAGAGTTGAGTTAAAGGGAAATAACTGAGACACCCGGAAGAGGCATGGTATGTGGAACTAGAACAATCTACTCCGGTTGATGAAATAAACAGTTCGGTTCGAAATTCCAATCACCTGAAGAAGGCCGGAGCGTGCAACAGCCGAGACGTTGTGAATATGGCAATGAAGAAGAGGTTAACAGTCCGAATAATGTAAATAGCAATGTGGCTCTAATTGAGGATGCTGAGGATACCATAGACCAACCATGTGAGCAACAACGAAGTTTTAGAGAAAATGGAAACAAAAGGGAAACTTATACTTAACATCACGAAGAGACAATAGAAATTTCTAGGGCACATAATGAGGAAAGAGGACTGAGAAAATATGATACTCACAGGACAGATTGAAGGCAAGAGGGAGAGAGGAAAACAACGCATAACCTACTTCGTGAGTTTGAGTAAATGGACGGCGGAACAAGGTTTAGGAGAAATAATAAAATTACAAAATTTATTAAGTGCTACGAAGGACAGGAAATTGTGGAGAGCCATGATCGCCAACGTCCTGAAGGGACACGACAGATAAGGAAAACTACAGGGTGATTGAAAAGTAACTCCCTACGTTATGTATGACGGACTCTCCCGTCTTGTAAAAATCATAGTCAAACGGGAGAGTTGATCATACATAAAATAGGGAGTTTATCCTGTAAATTGGCAGTTAGGTCTCATAATTTCATTGCTGAAATTGCTAGATGTGTGAGAGAAGAAACTACCGGCTTAAATTCTATGCTAATAACTTCTTTCGAACTTCTCGGTTGTGAAATTCTGTTTTGGTTTCCCGCTTTCCTGTCAAATACGATCTTCAAAGTTTTAAGTGCAATGTCAGTCGTCGTTATCTGTCTCCTTGAATCCTGTTTCTTTTTTGTCTCCCGTTATTTCTTTCACTCTCAGTAACCCCTTGCATCTTAGTTGCTTTTATTACCTTAACTGGGGTGAAATGACAAAAATAAATATTACGGGCGACTAATAACGTTGACCTTATTTATTGGCATAACTGTGCAAGTGTGTCATTGGTTGAGGTGCTGGGGTAATGGAGAGCGGGAAATACTATCACTCACCTTGCTG
This sequence comes from Acanthosepion esculentum, assembly GCA_964036315.1. NCBI lineage: Eukaryota > Metazoa > Mollusca > Cephalopoda > Sepiida > Sepiidae > Acanthosepion > Acanthosepion esculentum. The sequence goes on along the minus strand of OZ038477.1, from coordinate 124,013,459 downwards.
ACACTATCGGCAGAACCGTTCAAACGAATATTACAACGACCACTCTGGGTGTTATGCAGCCTGCATAGCGAGGTAGAAATAGATTATAATCTGTTCGTTACGCGAGCTGGGAAAAATTTCGTTTCGTTTCCTGTCGGCAGCGTTCTACACCTCCTGCGCCCCTCCGGAAACTTCCTGACCTATGTGTTTGCCGCTTGGTCGCGCGACTGTCCTTTTCTCTCTGCCTGTCTCCGAGATTACTTGTCGTTGTTTCAAGCGGCGTGTGTATTGAACACTTTTTTCTTTCTTTTTTTTTTTCTTTACCGCTTCTTTTTTTTCTTTTTTTCTTAACGTTCGACTCGACCCTAGTCACATTGATGGACTTCGTTCTAGTTCTGAACTTTGTGCTTGACATTTCACTATTTAGTTCATCCAGTCTTTCTATCATGTCTTCATTCGCATTTTGTTAACATTTTTATTTTGGTTATTCGCGATGCTGATATGCAGGGCCGGTGCGTACAACCCCAGGACATCCCGACGGGGGGAGCCTGATTTGGGGCCCCAGTTAGTGCGTTGTGACCCTCCCTATCTTATCAACATTTGCTTTTTTCTACTTACATCTGTATGCGTTACATATCATCCCAACTGACTATTAAAAGATGAAAAATTTTCGTGGATTTTGGCGCCATTCTGGGTTTTTTTTTCATCCAAATCGTGAATTTGTTTTGCTCATATTAAGTTTAAAAAAAAAACACTTTATAAAATTTACTATTATTCATCCATCATGTTGAATGTGTTAAAATTATTCAACTTTTTGACAAAAAAATGTGAAGTTGATGTTAAAAATTGCCGGAAAACATTGTTGATTTATTGAATTTGGAATGATCTATAATGACATGTCTCTAATTTGTATTTAGATTAGGTATGTCCAATTTTGACCTTTTTAGCGTTTTTTTTTTAGTTGTTTTTTTGTCAGTTGAAAGACACATTAATTTCGAAATTCTTTTAAAAATTAACTACGTGTTGGATTTTAATGAAAACTTCAGAACTTATTCAGAAATGAATGAACTTATTTTAGAAATGTTTGTCTCTTTGAAAGTCATGGTATAAATATTTTTTTTTTATATCTGTTACCCCCCTCGAACTTAATTTTATGAAAACACAAAAAAAAATTTATTTGCAACCTGAATTTTTTTTTTTTAATTAAATGCACAAAACTCTGAAAAATCTAAATCATCGATTTTTTTGTTAAAAAAATGTCCGAAATTGTCCAAACTTTTACCTCAATTGTAAAAATACAAAACCCAATAAAATTAAGACAATATTTAATTAAGAAAGTTTTTAATGGCTTTTCTGAATAATATATACGAAGGTAATTATTATCTGAAAGAAAAATTTTTTTTTGATGAACAATGAATTTTTACATTAATTTTCTTTTTTTTTTCAATTTTAAATACACAATATGACAAAAGGTTGTTATATATTTATACATTAAGTTCTTTCTGCAACCTTATGGAAATGATATATTATGTTCTCTACTTTTTAAAGATCATAAATGTGAAAGCTTATTAAAATCTGACAACCATAATTATTTTAAAAATAATTTTTAATATTCCAAAATTGTATTTAAAATCGTCTACAACGAAAGTACGGATGCACATTGTTGAAATAATGTCACATGAGTAGTTTCCTTTGATAGAAGCAAGTTTTTTTTTACTTCAGAAATGGCTTTGATTCGTTCAGTAACAAGAAAACAACGCTTGTCAAGTTTTCTGAATATCGTCGTATTATTTTCAATTTTTTTCTTTTTCTATTCAAATATAATCGAATAGTGGGATAAAAGAAAATATCGACTATTTACAATTACAAAAAAAAAAAAAAAACGCCCTTGGAAGTCCACCCAAATTTTCAAGTTTGAAATCGAATGCATAAATTCATTGTACATTACTTTGGAATTATTATCCACACGACAAATTATCAATTAAAACGATTTTTGGAGTTTAAATTTTCTGGAGTTAGCTCGCTACTACTCAAACTAAAAAATACTTGTTGAGTCAAAACAAAACCAACATAGCATGTTAATTTTATTAATAAATAAAATAAAACTCATATTACTGCCATATAATAAATAGAAAAAAATCTGCCTTAATAAAAAAGAAATAAAATCTCATTTCATTAAGTTAACCCGTTTCAATTAATGGTGTTTCATGTAATTTTTATATTCTCAGAAAAATATTTCATGACTGAAATAATAAACCTCAATTTAAAAAAATGTATTTTTTTTACTGTTTTATTTTTACTTGTAAAATTTGATTTTCTTTCATAATTTAAATGTTATTTTCAGTGCAGAATTCTTCCTCAAACGTAAGGTAAAAAAAAAAAAAAAAAATTGAAAGTGAATTTTTTTAAAAGAAATCTACTAACCAGATTCACTTAAAATTAGAACGAATTATATCACTTTGGCGCTACCATCCAATAAATTTCCGTGCCGTAAGTTGTGAATATATTGACGTACATCAATTAACGCCTGTCAATTCCTTAAAAAAGGAACGACTGCGGTTGGAAATATCTCTCTTAAAAAATTTTCTGCTAAAAATGTAAGTAATGTTTCTTTCAAATTACATTAAGTATACTTTAATCATTCTAAATTTCCTAAGATAACAAAAGAAAAAGGTGTAATTGATTTTTCATGATTTTTTAACTAACAAACTATGATCTTTCCGACAGAAATGTCGATAAGTTCGATTTTACGAAATTTTTTGACTCGAAAAAAAAACAAGATTTTTAATAAAATTTTTAACATTTATAGGAAGGATTAAAAAATCTGAAAAAATATTCAGAAAATACTTTGGTCTTTCCTCTTTAATAACAACATAAATATTTAAACGTTAAAAATTGTTTTATCAATTTGGGGACCTTTTGTCGTCAAGGTATACCACTTTTTAGCGAAATATTGGACATACCTAATTTAGATACATTGTATTGTATTTATTTTCTAGTTGAATTCCTCCCCTGTATTACATATGATTCATTATTGAACATAATTAGATTTCAATAAAATTGAGATGTATTTTTGGGATGTATCACAGATTCGGGGTGGGGGGCACGAAACCCTTGCACCGGTCCTGTTGACCTGTTGATATGGCATTAAAATGTAACGACTTGCGGCAGCATAGCTTCACAACATACTGGAGAAAACCTTAGACCTGCACATGTATAAACAAGCTTAACGCTATACACATGTAGTTACATATAGATGCGCGCGCGCGCGCACACACACACACACACACAAAATAGGCACTCAAACACACACACAAATATAAGCACAGATACGCCCAAGCATTTCCACAACACCATCGATAAATCGAATATAGGTAACCTTATTGATTAGATCTAACTTCAAGTTCAGAATGTGCAGGTAGGGTCACAGTTATTGGAGCAGAAAATAACATCGACGAGCCGATTTCCAATTCTAACCCAGCATTGTATTCATTTTCTTGGGAAAGAGATGAATTCATTTCTTCCTCCACTTTCCCCCAGCTATGGGTTAAACAACTAGGTATCAGTCAAGCTAGAAGAAGGATCGAAACCGTGGTGAAGATTACGGGAATCCACTCCACTATTTTTCCAAGAAGTCATGGCAATTTCCAAAGAATAAAGAAAAGGAATCTGTGGCACGCTATTATCGCTCACATCCGGAAATGACATGGCATAAAAAGAAAACTTAGTCTGACATAACGCCATTCAAGTAATGTACTCATTGTTGATTCAAATCGCGATACCAGAGAATTCATTCATGTGAAGAGTTTGTCAAACATAATGCTACGGTTAGCAAACTTCACTACATTTGAAAAGTATAGTCTGGCACAAGGTCACATTAATAACTTACCTGTTTAGGATTGAAAACTTTAAAATTGATCGACGAGACAAGCTTGCTAGTTATCATGTTGCAGATGGCGCTTTCGAGCATAAATACATCCGTGAGTATAAAGGATTATAGATGGGAAACTTTTGAAAGAGCAAAACACGTAAGATGCGAAGGAGATTGAAATATAAACGTATTCCCAGGTCGTTGGGTGAAGGGATATTTTTTTAAAACGTCTCTTGCATTAACTGCACTATTCCAATTAGTTTTGTCAGTCGATATCGCTATGACAAGATTCAGATCTATTTTGGTTTGTAGGAGTAGACTTAAATGTTTAAAATATGAAAAGTTCACGCCATTATTTTGAGATAAAAATGATTGCATCAACGTAAGTACTTCCACAAAAACACAATACCTAAGGTTTAAAATGAATTTAAAAAAATGAAAAATCTTTCTTGAAGCTTTTATTTTAGTTTTAATTTCAAGCTAATAGATTAAATTTAATGTTTTTAATAAACAAAATACTTTGCTGTATTTCAAAAAGCAATTTATAATAACTGGAAATTATTATTATTCTTTATTTAATTTATTTTTTTATTTATTTATTTATTTATTTTTGCTAAAATATGTGATTAGCGCCCTTCTTTTAGTCATCTTTCATCTCAATGTAAACCTCTTTATTAAAAAATCTTCCCAAAATAAAATACACTTTTTGAAACTTTATTTGAGCAATATTGGCTGATTTAAAGTATAATTAATCTGATTTGAACAAATATTATTTACTTTAAGTTTAAAATATCTCAGGAATGCATTTTTTTAAAACCAGATAGTAGCTGTGTTTTTTATCGAGAGTATCCGTGTGAACGTATTTGAGAAGGCTATATAACAGATCTAACGTTGTTCTACGTAGACTTTATTTGTAAAACATAACTGAAGAAAATGACGTCAGCATCTTTTTTGTTTAATTTTCAAGTACTCAGTTGTCGGAGTTAGCTCCTCCTTAATTCCCAAATTGTCACTAGGGGTCATTCTCCCTATACTATAAATACTGGGCGACTTCTCGCCTCGTTCTCTTTTTCATTTCTTCATTTCAGTGACTACAATGTAAGCTCTCTTAGAAGATCCGCGTCTTCCCATTTGTGGGAGATGCCATGAACATTATACACACATACACATACGTACGAACATTTACCAAAGGACAGACACCAATGTTTACACACACACAAATGTTATTGTCCATTGTAAATTTGTTTTGTTTAATGCATATATTTGTTTATATATATATATATATATCGGTTTTGTTTGTCTTCTTTATCTTCAGTTGGAATTAATTCAAGTCCGGCTATTTTTTTTGTAGTTGGACCTTTTAATATTCTACCAGGAGTTACACATGTATTTCTAATACAACAACACGCAAACACACACGGTCCTCTACACAGTAATCTTAAAAATTTAAACTGATGAAAAGTTTTAATTATATGGAGATTTTTAAAAGTATTTTTAAAAATATTATTTATTTCAAATTTTTTGTTTTTTAGGGTTCATTTTTTGTCTACTGATTTTTTTCCACTTTTCTTTTTTTTCTTTCTTAAGTATATATAATTTTAAAGGGTTTTAATTGTAAAGGAGTTTGTTTTAATTTTTTATGTATATTTTGGTTAGTGTTCCGTTTACCGGGCATGTTTGAAGATGGCAGTAAGAAAGCCGTGGGATTGATGGTGCCGCAGTGGGATTGAAGATAGCATCTATTTATCATCTGCCTTTTTCTTTTTTCTTTTTATATTTAAGGATATGTTTATCATCTGCTTTTTTCTTTTTTCTTTTTATATTTAAGGATATGTTTATCATCTGCTTTTTTCTTTTTATATTTAAGGATATGTTTATCATCTGCTTTTTTCTTTTTATATTTAAGGATATGTTTATGAGATATTATATTTTTTTATCGTTACTATTTTTTCCACATTCCCCTGCTTGGTGGCGCTAGTTGCAAGATCAGATAAGTTCCGAGATCCTGTAAATGCAGGCAAGCCGCTTTTTTTTTCATTCTTTCTTTTAATACTCAGTCAGTTATGTGCCATGCGTGGTACACGCTTAGGCGATCATGTATCTTTCGATACTGACAGATTTTTTCCCGCAGTAGACTAGTTGCCATCCAACCTGGTCCGAGGGAAGAAGAAGAGGATTCATACCTTTCCCAAGGCTATTAGCACGCAAGTGAATGTAATGGATTTGACTGGAATTAGAACTCAGCTCTCCGATTCCTCAATTCGAGCCGCTATCCATTATTCCACCGTGCCTCCGCCTTTTAAATACTAACCTACCTATATTTAGCCTCGTAACAGTATTTAGGAGCACCTCACGGCCTTTGAAGACACATGATCTCCGTGTCAAAGACCCAAACAAATCAGAAGAGATTTTGATTACCTTCTCACCATCTCTCCTCTCTCTTTTTGAGGCATTATCAAAGCATTTGGACTAACGACAGATCTTTGATGTTAAGCTTTAAAAGCTTCCGGATTCTATAGTTTTCATTTGATTCTTGTGAAAAAAGTACACAATATACATTAAGCAATAGAATGATGTTTATTCTTTTATGCTATTTCCTCATTATGAAATTTTATCGGTTAAGATTGGATTTTTTTTTTGCTAATTGTTCACTCAAGACAAAGCCCAAGAGCCACTCAATGCAGAGAATTAGTAAATAAGGTTGTTGACTGAGCGTAAGAGAAGGAAGTAAAATAATCAGTTTATGAGGATATGTACGAAAGATATCGGTTAATATTGTAGTAATCGCAGAAACATCTTCTGAGGAGTCCGTTCCACAAAGCAATGGTTCTTGGGAAGAAGTTGTCCGGATGGAACTTCCTTCTTACTAATGTGGAATTTTACTTAAATAATACCGAAGAAATGTCTGCTAAGTAGCAATAAGTCATTGAAAATAAGAATGACTATATAATTAAATGGTATTGTATTGGGTTGGCTAAAACGTTCGTACGCTTATTAAGTAGAAAATGTATAGGAAAGAAACGCTATTTCCAACACATTGACATATCCACATAGATACCACATTAAAATACGCCCAAACTTTATGTTCTACTAATAACAGACAATATTACAAACATACCAAAAAAAGATTACGCAATACGACACACACCGTTCAAATCAAAGTGTCTATTGATTAGAAATCATCTCCATGTGAAATTGTCCAATCAGAGAAAACTAAAACCCTATTTTTTCTCAAGCCTTCTTGCGGGGAAACAATCCTATAAAGCCCTACAGATTTCGACTCTAAGCCAAACACCAGACGTGGTTACATAGCTTTTTCTTTACCCCAGCGCGCGCAGAAAGAAACATTTGTCGGCGACTTCAAACGAATCATCATCAACAACAACAGTAGAGACAGTGAATCTTCGCTGACGATCATGTGTCGACGAATGATTCCCAACAACAGAAAACGGTCAGTGAATCTTCGCTAACGATAAATGTCTTTTGTAAACCATAGATTTTTTGCTGTGAACCAACTATTTAAGTCTTACTAAACTACATATTTAACCTTTTTACTCTTTTGAATTCATGTATATATGTTTATTAATAGAAACAATTTATTTTACTGACATACCCGTGTTTTCTTCAGTTGGAATTCGGATGTTCGGATTATTAATATATATATATATATATATATATATATATATATATATATATATATATATATATATATATAAACCCTGGACGACTGAATTTACTACAAATTTACTTGAAAAACCGAACGAACATTTTGGCCAACCCAATACTTTGCTTTGAAGATTAAAATTGACAAGCAAAATGGGTAATTATTTATGATTCAGCCTAATATTTACAAAAATTTCTATTGGTTTGGCTAGCAGAAACTAAATTTGGTAGATATTCACGAAGAATCTAACTCATGTGTTGGCGAGACCAAAACGCCAACAAACCAGACAACGGGACGCTTAAGCTCATTCCATTGTTACAGACATTTTTCACTAATTACATGAACTTTTTTTCACACGAAAAAGTTAATTAGAGCAACAAAAGACAGGGAGTTGTGAAGAGCTATGACCATTGTTGAGCACAATTCTAAATGGTGGGAGTGGTAGAATGGTGCAAGCTAGCATGACTGTTGTGCTAATCTACCGAGAAAAGGCCTAGCTACCAAGAAAATCATCTTTCTTAATATAAACTGGCACACCCATTTAATTGAGGATATTTTAAATTTCTTTTTTAGTAAAAGAAATACTAATTTATCAGGGCCGTAGAAGAGACAATTGTTTTATTTTTGTGGGGGAGGTAAAAAGATATTTAGCTGCTGGACCGTCAATATCCGGTGTTTTTAGCCGGGTTAGCCTTTTCGCAGTTTTCTTCTTTTTATTTGAGTGAGAAATATATAGAGAGAAAGAAAGATAGAAAAAGATTAGGTATTTTAAGGAAAAGCAAATGTTTTGTTTTCATTTGAATTCTATTCTATTTATTTGTACATTTTTATTTTTATATTTTATTTTATTAGACTCACCACAATTCTAAATTAAAATGAAAACGCAACCACCGCGATAAAGGGAAATTATCATCATCATACACTTTTTTTAAAGGAGAATTCTTTCATCGGAGTTTTATGAAAGTTATATTCTTCCTTTCATAGCTAATTTTTTCTTTCTTGTATTTTTTTTATTGTATTTTGTTAAAATAAAACCCTGTAAAAATACTACAACCGTAAAAAATTCGGAAGGCTACAGCTCTGTTTATTCTGAATCAAAATTGCTTTATATCATAAATTGAAATAAAGGTTAGTGAAGTGATAAATTAAACCGACTCAGAAGATGGGCGGAGAATCGGACGAGGCGTTTTAGTGTCTAGTAATGGTTAGCGAAGCTAGTCTTGAGTTCGAACCTCACAGGCTACCCCTTACAAAAATCGTCATTTAAATAACCAAACAAGTGTTGGCACGTAAAACCAGACAGCTCAATCAAAGGGACTTTATCAAAATAAATTTAAAGTTTTTATTATGCAACACATAAATAAACGGAATTAAAAAAAATCATTAAATTTTCAAGAGTTTTAAATTTAAGAACACTCCTAAATATTCTTAAAGTTAACTGTGTACGTAAATGGTAAACTATGAAGGACGCCAAGTGATGTAATTTAATGACGAATAAATGAAAGTGAGTAAATGTTGTTGAATTTACTTTTCTTTTTTGTTTATATATATATATATATATGTGTGTGTGTGTGTGTGTGTGTGTGCGCGCGTGTGCGTGTGCGCGTGTGTAACGGGCTTGTACGTTGAGTTGTGTTGATGTAAGTTACCCCGTGTTAATGTATTAGTAGTTGATAGAGGATTCCTTTTCTCTTTTTATACTGAAAATGAAATGAATAAAACATACAAAAATAACAAACAGCGATGAGACCTTGAGACACGTGTTGTGACTAATGACAAAAATGTGTATTTTTCTTTTCGTCAATGTTATTAACAATATTGATTTTGTGTGTGATAAATGTTCTTAGGGTTATTGTCTGTTTTTGTTTCTTTAAGTTTTGGGCTTACTTGGTTATACTTGTTTTGAGAATTTCGTGGTTAAGGGAAGCATTTGTCACCGTCAACTCTGGAATTTCATGGAGCGAAGAAGATACGCCTGTCTGGTTCTTATTACTATTGTTACTGCCACACTGCTTGTGGTGGAAAGGTTGTTTAATAATGATGACGTATTAGATCTTTATTCTAGAATGATGAAATATCATTATCATCATGAAGTATCAGTGGTGGAAACGTTGTTTTTAGAATGATGAAATTTCAGATTTTTATTTTTAGAATGATGAAATATCTTCATCATGACCCAACACACACACACACACATACTCACACACACACATGTATATATATATATATATATATATATATATATATATATATATATATATTAATGCAGTTATTATTTTGATTTGATATAATTATTTATGTATTTATTTATTTTATTTATGTACTTATTTATGTATTTATTTATGTATTTATTTATTTATGTATTTATTTTAAATAATAGAAGATTTTAAGTTAACAATTAACTTCTACTTGGGAAAGGAATATTTCTTTTAACTCCTTCCCGGCGTAGACGTGTATATACGTTTTACCGAAAGTGTTGTTTTTTTTTTTTTCAGACACAGACGAATTACAAAATTACAAAAGTTTTTTTTTTTTACGTTGATCTTGATACTTTTTATGCACTTCTGAGCTTGAAACCAGTTCACCTGTCAACTCATACGCCTGGTAGAGGTGTCAGCCACCGTTCGCATACTTCAAGGTGCCTCAGTTTCTTAGTTACTATATTAAAAACAAATACAAAAGTTTGTCAGAAAATGTTAAAGGAGATTTTCGAAGAAGTTCACGGCGTAAGTTTACATTTTGGGATGATTCGATAGCGGCACTCTATATGACGTCCGTGCAGTTGGTGCTAATACCAATGAGTAAAGCATAAATCCACTTCATATCTTGACATTGTGTCGTCACTGGCATGTCACGATGACTAATCTGGGAGAGAATACTTGGACAAACCACTCACTCGCTCGCTGATGTCATAGCATCCGAAATAGAAGCAACGAGTTGCCAACAAGTGTCTAATCATACGATCACTTATAAAAACAAGTCAAAATCCAATACAAGTACTCTGCACTAGTGGGAGGACCATCGATTTACTTATCAAGTACTTTATGATGTAATAGTATATATATAAGGAAGCGAGGCTCGCTTGTGTGTCGTATGCATATTTGCAAATTTCTTTGCGCACAGACAGACGCACATATAAATGGATTTTATAATCTGACAGTATGTTACTACAAGCGTCATTTTATTGGGCATACACATTTGAGTAGACAAATCATTTGCTATCATTCAAGTATGAAAGATATAATAATAATAATAATAATAATAATAATAGCACATTGTCAAAAATATATGAAAACTAAAAATAAAACAAAAATCACTGTTAGTAGAATGGTATGCAATATAAAAAAGAATAGAGAGTGTGGACGAGAATGTCAGAAATTACAATCTCTATACATGGAGGAGAAACTGAAAATTATCAAATTTAAGAACGTACCATTAATTAAAGCATACAAGTTGACTTCAAGATTTTTAGCTCAAAATTCTGTTTTTTTAAATCGTTTTACCCCAAGCAAGATGGTAATGCTACTAGATTGCAGGTACTTACAGGGAGTGAAAGAGAAAAATTTGAGAATAGGGAGGATTGAGGGACGGACAAAGATGTAGAAACTTCAAGTAGATAGAAGATGGTGATTGAGGTTGCATTTAAATTTCTGAAGAATTTAGTTATCAAGGAAGCAAAAAAAACAAAAAACAAACCAAAAAACGGGAATTCCACAGGTAGGAAGTGTGAGAAAATAAACTGTTGGAATAGAAGTGGCGGTTGCATTTAGGTATTTAAACAGTAAAACGGTGAGACCTAGTTGCCAATCAAGCAGCAAGCTTAAATTCATGTAGTCAGGGCTGTGACACTATTTAGTTACGGTGGCTAATTGATTAATTAATTAATCACAGAAATTAATAACGGGAATTACTTAAAGCGAGAAGAAGATAGATCGAAAGACATACTGAGCGACATTATTTGTTTTTTTTTACAAACAAAGAATGGGTAAAATATTTTTTTTGTTTGTTTTCATTTGCGATGCGGGAAAGCGGAAAGTCGTTGGAAGACGGATATCAGGTCTGTCAACATTAATTAATATCCTGATAAGAACAACGGTCTTGACCACACGCATAGCTGACACTCGAAATTTCGAATGTCGGTCAACTGCGTGTGGAAAAAGAGGGTCAACGGAATTCGGTTAACAAGAAAGACGGAATTAATCGAATTAAGCGAAACAAAAACATTGATATGAACGGCAAGCTGTACACGGTAATGATTTCTATCGCCAGAAATGGTCATCTAATCAGTTGAAACGAGAGAAACAATGAGATTTTGCTTGTCAAATGAGAACCACCACCCAGTTAAAGGTTGGTTGCAATAGTTAAAGAGTCGGCAATAAATGCGCCGGACAATTACCAGATGTCTAAAGCAAGATAAAAGAATTTAACGATCCCACTCTGTGAGGTCTAAAAGTATTTTGAGAGATAACGAAAAAGAATTTTTTAAAAATTATGGCAATGTGGGATTCATAAGGATTTTGACTGATGACGGGAAAGAATTCCGAGAAGATAATTCCTTTTCTTTCTTTTCTTTTCCCTCGGAGTGTCAATGTAAGCTAATACCAGCCTAGCCACACCCACACCAGGGTAGCATGAAGTGATAGAGGCGAGAAATATGGTAAAGAAGGAGAAACTTGTTGACGCCCAAGAGGGGGTTGGTGTGAGGTACCAATGTGAGGAAGGATAAGCCTAAGCGGATAATTCTCCTCCGGCCTCTCCTCACAGAAGGTGAAGATATGAGAAGGAAGGGAATTGTTGTTGACGCCCCTCGAAGGGTTTGGTATGAGGTACCGGTATGAAGAGGAAGAGTTTTAGGAGGGTAATTCTCCTCCGACCTCTCCTCACGAAAGGGGGAGAACCCCTATAAACAAAGAGCGATAGATTTCCAAAAATGGAAAGTGATAAATTTTCCTGTCCGAAAACAAAGAAAATCCTTATTGGGGATTTGAAATTATCGAAGAACCCCGACCGCGTCTGGCCCCACACCGGGTTTTGGTCGACGTCCATATAAACGAACGCCCCCGGGCGTTCAGTCAGTTCTTCAGTTCAGAGTTTTTCAGTTGCAGTTTGAGTTGCAGTTCCAAAAAGTTCGAGTGAGTTGGCAGTTACGAGTTGAGAGTTAGAGAATAACGCCTCGCAGCAGGTAACCGCACGAATTCTACGCCTTTCGACTTAGACTTCTAGCCAAGAACAGTTCAGTGAAGTCCGACTTAGATTTTTCCACCAAAGCCAGTTTTAACAAACATCGATTGAAGATACCAAAAGCCGTTCACTGAAACACAACTTAAGATACCAAAACTCGCTAAGAAACGCAAAAGTGTCACAATCCATAGACGTGGGCTGGGAGAGAGAGACACTTTCCTGTATCCAACAAACAGATAGAAAGTAAATTGTTATTCCTTAACAACATTCGAACTCCTTGTTATTGTTCCTTTATTTTTTTTCTTCTACATTCATTTGTGCAGCATCGCCTTTGACCCGGATTCGGCTCGCACTACGACCCGAGGCCTGATTGATCTCGACAACCTAAGATCAAATCACAACGTGGGTAGGTTGGACCGGGATCAAAGAAGTTGCTTCGGTAACCAGACGTTGGAGGCGAGCTGGGGACGACAAAGCTAATGCCGTATCTAACCAGACATCATCCGCGACCAAGACAAGGGTTAGAATCTCACATCCGATGCCATGGTAACCAGTAGGGTTAGAGTGTCACATCTGTCGTCGCGATCAGGACTTCAGCGGGTGTCCCAGGGTTAGACTGACTCACATACGGTGTCGTGATTGCAAAATCACACCACCTACTCGGGGTCAGTGTCTCAAGTGGCGCCGCTACCAGGACAAGACACTGGATCAGCAGCTGCCATATGTAGGACGTCACAGGGTACCAGGGAAAAAAGCTCGTTAGAGTAGTTGCCATGAAAATACTTGCAAAAACGACAGAGAGAAGCCACGTCACGTCGGTGCGAAAGTGACTGTGTTCGATATTCCAGATGTGGATCGATTACTTTAAAGAGCCTGCTTTGAATTTTGTCAAGAATCTTGAGATATACAGCAGGAGCACTAAACCAGATATGGCAACAGTATTCAATGTACGGTCGAATGGTGGATTTATAAATGGGCAAGATGTATTCTGACGAGAAAGATTTTCTGGAACGGTACAGTGAACTAACTTTCCTATAAGTAGACGAAGTAATTGATCTGAGACAGTCGCTCCACTTCATCACAGTAGAAAACGTGTGGCCAAGAAGGCGTAGCGTGTTACTTCCGTGGAGTTTAGCATCAGCCATCATGATGACAGTCAGAGCGGTTCTGTGTGATGGCCTATAGCTACCGTATAGGTCGACCCCAAAACATAGGGCAGGCTACAGGTGGCTCAAAACTTAGGCCTACTGCTAAATGAAATTAGAATACAGTTTGCTATAGCCTATGCCAAAACTACATAAGGTCACATGCATATCTAGTCGTCGGAATAGCCGCCTGTGTTAAATAGCGCTTCCGTCAGTGTTTACACTTAGTGTATCAGTTTTTGGACGCGATGGGCGCTGTCACGGTAATAGAATACTGAATATGTGTTTCTATTTTATTATTTTATATTAATTTGGGTGTTAAAACGCTAAATATGTTCACCAAACACAAGTTTTCGTGGGATACTTTTGCAACAGCTTGTTGGAGGAGGTATGGTAAGTGGTGCACATTAATTGATATGAGTTCCGTCCCAGGTGTTTACAACCCGGTGGTAATGGTTTGCATTTTATACTCGCCATATAAGTCAACCCCTAGTTTCGGAAATATTTTTTAGGCTTGAAAATTTTACTTTGACGCCGCAATTTACGGTTAATTGCTTTATAATAAAAAGGAATTAAATTATTTTAAACTGTCGGCACACTGACGCATTCATTTTGAAAAACGTGGAAAGAATAATTGATCCCTGGAGCGTTCAAAATAAACAGGTACCCATTTTGAAAATTTGTTATGCGTGAAACTAGCTGTTAATGTGTAAATGAATATATATATATATATATATATATATATATATATATATATATATATATATATATATATATATATATATATATATATATATATATATATATATATATGGTGTAAAAGAATTTAACAAACTCTGAGCCGTCCTGGGTATGACGATAAACTACATCCACGTCCTGGGTATGACGATAAACTACATCTGCGTCTTGGGTATGACGATAAACTACGTCCAACAGCATCCCCAAATCTACATCTGCGGACGATAAACTACGTCCAACAGCAAGGCCTCTGATAATATGTTTTTGGAAAAATAATGTTGCCAGCTGTACAATTTTGAAAAAATATTACCAGCTATAATTTTTTTTTGAAAGAATAGTGTTGCCGGCTATACGTATTTGAAAAATATTACCAGCTACATGTTTTTTGAAAATTAAACAAAAAAATTATTATTACCAGCTATACATTCTTGAAAAAAATAATATTACCAGCTATACGTTTTTGAAAAAAAAAATATTACCAGCTATACGTTTTGGAAAAAAAAAATATTACCAGCTATACGTTTTGGAAAAATAATATTACCAGCTATACATTTTGGAAAAATAATATTATCAACTATACGTTTTTGAAAAAATAATATTATCAGCTATACGTTTTTGAAAAATGATATTACCAGCTATACATTTTTGAGGGAAAAAGATGTTACCAGCTACATTCTTGAAGAAAAAATATTACCAGAAATAAAAAAATTTTCTGCATTTAAATGACCCATTGAGATGGATATGCCGTAAAACAAACCAAACCAAACTCTGTGGGCAGGTTCCTGACACCAAAACTACGTAAAATGTTCATCTGTCCAAAAGGCCATCGTTGTACCTCAACACAGCAACTCATAACAAATGTTCAAAATGTCCTCTGCTTGCTTCTACACACGCATGCAACCGTCGGATCATTGACCGGCGGGCCCTTTCAAATACTCCACGCGGAATCGAATGGTTTTGCAGGCCTCCATGATATATTAATGAAGCGTCTCTGCATTATTAATGTCTGCTGCATAAATGAATTGTTTTATATGACCCCGCAGATAACAATCCAAAGGATTGTGGTCGGAGCAATAGCACGTTGCTCCGATCACAATCCTTTGGATTGCCCATAGAACCGGTCCTCCCATACCTATCTTTCATGGAAGCCAGTGCATCGCGAATATTGTGACTAAAATGTGCTGGATCCCCATCATGAATGAGCCACATATGTCATCGTATTAGCAGGAGTACCTCCTCTATCAGGTCTGGAAGTGTGTTTGAAAGTCCCCAAAGACGTCTTCTGTAAGACGTGCTAGGAGAACATATTGACCTACCAGACAGTCACATACAATTCCAGCCCGCACATTAATTATAGACTGTTGCTGGTGTCTAGCCTGTATTGTACCATGGGGATTTCGATCCGCCCACAAATGTTGATTGTGTAAATTTGTTATTCCTTCACTTCCAAATGTTTCCTCATTCGTAAACAAAACTGAAGAGAAAACAGTGGATCGGCAGTTTGTGCAATAAACCGTCATCAAAAGTTGTCTCGTTTTGAGTAATCAGACGGCGAAAGACCATGAATATATTGCAAATGATAGGGATAACAGGAGCTGCGCTTGGAATACCCTTCATGATGTACGATGAGATGTACAACATGCTAGGCTCAATTGACGTGTGCTGATACCGGGATCAGCCTGTATAATGTGTTCTTCGTGGTCAGATGTACAAGCGAATCTCGGTCTTCCTCGATCCATAGTTTGTGGTGCCACAGGTCCTGTCTCAGCAACCCGACGATAAACAGCAACAAAGGTTGGATAACTCGGCTGCCTTCGATCTGGAAACGCAATCAGATACAGCCGTGCAGCTTCGCGTCCATTACCATTCGCGCGGCCCTAAGTAAAAATCATATCTGCCTGCTCACGCTATGAATATCCTGCCATTGTTAAATGGAACACTTCTCAGTTAACTCACTACTACACACGTTAAACGTTGAGGACAGACTAGCCACAAATGTACTCGAATGACAAATGTAACCTAGTCTATATGGCAACAATGCGCTATCTACTGTAAACTTTCTTTAAAAATAACTAAAAAACAAAGGATTTGAGGACGTGTTTATATGGATTTTTGTCCTTGTTTTAGGGTGAGGAATCCGCACCCAAATTTTGTAAAAGTATTTTTAATATACCATATATATATATATATATATATATATATATATATATATATATATATATATATATATATGGAGAGAGAGAGAGAGAGAGAGAGAGAATTTCTTCCGCAACAGTTTTTAATCTTTTACCGACAAGCAATTTATCACGCAGGCAATATTCAACGAAGGAATCAATATTTTTCTATGCTTTCACACTTTACCCTCCAATCAATCATTTTTCAATCATTTAAATAAAACAGAAATTAGTATCTGTCTATATTTCTGAGATGAGGTATTATGTACACTATTTACATTATTCGGACTATTGTCCTCATCTTTGTCGCCATATTTATTACAACGTTTCGGCCGTTGTACGCTTCGGCTTTCTTCAGGTGGTTGGAATGTCGAACTGAACCCATTATTTCGCTCGCTGGGGTAGACTGTTCTAGTTCTACGTTCCATAATGGGGGTCAGTTATCAGTTATCTCCTGTTAATTCCCCTCTCCAAGTTCTCCACCGCCTTAACCAGGTATTGAACTCACACTCTTTGGGTCCTGTCACTGGATCTAACGCCTTTATCCACTGTGCCATGTGTCCTTGAGGAGACAAAGATGAGGACAATAGTCCGAATAATGTAGATAGTGTAAAACAGAAATTGTTGGTCACATTTTGTGACCAAGCGTTAATGTAACAGTATTTAATACAAATCTAAATTCTTGTGCCAAATACAAAAAGACTAGTTAGTAGGAATATAAATGGAAAAGAGAATACGTGCTTCTCTTCTCCTTGAGGTTAAAATCGGCGCAAATAGCAGAATAAGAATCAGTCACTGTGTAAAATTTTAAAGGAAAAACATTTATTACACAAGTAAAAACAAAAAGGTACAAAATTTGCACAAAAATTTCCTTTTGTGAGCCTATTAAGACAGGATAACACATTTCTGATGTTTCAAAAAAGGATTAACATCGAATATTCACTGACAAAAAGAGAAAACAATTGAAGAAGGCAGAAAAACAAATGTGCAACCACCTCTCAGAAAAACCGAAAGCCCCTACTTTTACTTGGCCCACACGCGTCACTGAGACGTAGAGTAATTTTAGAAAAGTCACTTTTAATTCACACTGTTCGGTGCATGGGACATTTTGTTTTTCATTTTTTTCCTTCTTTCTTCTCGGACATAGCTGATGTAGCAGAGGCAGACGAGGGAGAGATTACTTTCGCCATAAAAGTAAAGTTTGCCTCTGTGGATAATAAAGCTTATCTTCCAGATATTGAAGGAACTCTTGCAAGCAGTACGTCTGATGTGTATCAAAATAATTTCCATGATGTGGTGCAAGGCTACTTGCCTTAGAAACTAGAACAGTCTGATGTGGATGAAATAAACGATTTGTATAATAAACTCTAAGATCATGATATCAGTACAGATGACATTGGAAAATCTTCAGCCTTCGTGAATCTGCAAAGAGTGCTCGATACCCTGATACATGAACTCGAGAGCAAATCAAGAACAGCAAAGTTGTGGTTGGCGTATACTGAGTACCTCGACACGCTTAAGCTGTTTATTTGGGCCGGGAGAACAATTGATTGGAATTTGCATCTAGTGGCGATGGGACATTTACTAAATTTATTTGCAGCAACTGGACATTTCAACCATGCAAAGAGCGCACGGTTGTACCTGCAATGGATGTTAGAATTGCCTGAAAAGCATCTTTGGCTGCATCAACAGTTCTCAGAGTACGGCTTTCACTGTGTACGACGCAGTGACCGTTATTGTCAATTAACGCCATTATTGAACAAGTGATGATGAAATCCATAAAGGACAGAGGTGGCCTGACTAGTGTACGAGGGTTTACAGAATCAGTGCGATTGATGTGGGTGTATAGCATGCACACCTGTGCCCAAGTGCATGATGTCATGACAACATTGACCGGTCTTGCCCACAGAACCAGCGAGCGACACGTAGAGGTGACTATCGCACGTCGGAAAAGAAATTTTGTTGATAGGACCTGAGTTTTCAATTGATCTCTCAGCACAAACCCTTTGACCCAAGCTATCCAGAACTACGATCAGTATAATCTGGTTTGACAGCATCCGATGATGATGGAATCAATTGTCGAGGAGATTGGTCACTCTATCCAGAAGAAGCGTGGCAACGTGAACGTTTTAGAGAGTTCATTGAAAAGAATTTCACAAGTGCATACGTTTGTTGAGCTGGAAAAATGTGTAAAGACTGATGGTCAAAATGTTAATGTTGACCTTAATGCTTTGTTTTCAAGGCTGGTTGTTCTGCTAGAAAGATGCGAAGATGTGACTGCGTTCTTCAAGTTCAAACTCACTCCATTTCCAACTTCAATACTCAAGAATTCCCAAATGAGAACGACAAACAAAGCCGTGCTGAAACATCATCTGACCACTGACGTACCTGAATCTCAGCCATCAACTGACACAATGTTTGTTTTAGATGGAGGTGTTCACCTCCACCGAGTGAAATGGTTGCCTCGAGTGACATACAGCGACCTGGTTGCACACTAGATGAGATACGTGAAGGCCAAGTACGGGCCATCACGCATCGTTTTTTTATGTTTATGCAGGCCCGTCCATAAAAGACCATGAACATTAGTGCAGCTCGGACTTCTGCTAACGTACAAATCGAAAATGGATTGCAAGTTGCTGTTCATCAAGAGCACTTCCTCTCAAACGAGAAAAGCAAAGATCAGTTTGTCAGGACGTTATGTCATTCCTTGGATACAGACGGTCATCGAGTGGTTCAAAGTGAGGGAGAGACAGACATGGACATTGTTTCTGAAACGCCCAAACTAGCTACTAAAGAAAATTTAGTGACTGTAATAGCTGATGACACAGACATCTTTGTTCTTTTATTTTTCCATTTTCCTCCCAGACATCGCTGACATCTATATGTGTTCCGAGGGCAAGAGGTGTCGGGGAAAGATGAAGAAGATGTTCAGCATCCGTGAAATCGCAGGAAAGACAAACTCCTACGTTCTTCAAAACTTACCAGTCATCCACGCCTGGGGGGTGGATGTGACTTAACGGCAGCTGCATTTGGGCGTGGGATATGTGAGATAATCAGGTTTATTCATAAATCAAAGGAGATGCAGTTTTGTTGCGCTACTTTAGCTGATGCAACTGCTTCTCCTGCCCAAGTTGCATTTGCAGGGTCGCATATTTTGGTCAATATTTATGGAGGGAAGCCAGACAATACATTCGACTCCCTCAGGTACATGAAATATATGGAGTATACCGCAACATCAGCGAAGAAGTTACAGCCCGAAAGACAGCCCCCAATTGATCGTTCCGCTTTGTTCCGCAGTCTCCGTGTCTATCTTCAAGTTATGATTTGTAAGACTTTAGGTCATTGCCAACTTGAAACTGGGGTTGGGAAATGAGGAACGGCATTTTAGGCCCAGTTCTTACCGATCTATATCATGCTCCTGGGGAATTACTGAGGTCTGTGCGTTTTATTTGCAATATTTTGTCCAACAGTCCTTTCAGCACAGCACAAACATATGCTCTTGCCGGAAACATGGTCTCACGTGCGTAACAGCATGCAGTGATTGTTGGGGCACCGATTAAAATAACATTAGTCTAACTCTACAAGAAGACGACGAATGGGAAGAAGATGCTAATTTATTTGAACGTTTATTTTGAGTTATATCAGACCATTTACATTATTCTGTTTGCTATTTTTGGTGGTTGAGTTGGAAATATTTCAATACTCATTTGTGGTATCTTATAACCTTTTTTGATGGAGTGCTATTTCCTGGGCCTAGTATTTTTGTGATAGTGTTTGAATAAAGGATTTCAAATTCTATAATTTTCTGTTTTATTTATTTTTTTACCAAGGATCACATTTTCGCCAGACATAAAAAAGATGTGAAAAGATATACACACCTTTTTAATAAGCACCTTGTCAGGGTGAGCCACCAGTTTACTTCGCAAAACAAGACTTTCAGGTCTAAATTTGCTTAGTCAGTTGCTTGATATAATGGGTTATTTCTATGTATTTGCTTTCTTCATTCTCTAGCTTTACCTTGCTTGTAGCACACAAGATTGTCAAGTCTTCTTTGAATAGGTCCTATGTTTTACTGGCCAGACTTCCAAAAAGGAAGCGGTCAAGGTGTAGATAAAATTATGCTGCGAATTTGTCTCTATTAACAACACTTAAAACCAGGCAAAATTTCATATTCTCAGCATCAGTAGCTCTTAAATTTGTTGTCTGGTCTGTAAAATATACAGATATTACGTGACCATCTTGAATGCTCTACACAGTGAGAGCAAGGTCTGAGAGCAATATATGGGTTAATCGGAAGTATTTAAAAATACAGGGGTTGAACAAAATAATTGGAACAGGTGCAAATTCCACTCCTATATTTCAAAGACCTATTATATTAAGAACTTTAACTAAAACTTCATTATTGCAGGTTATATCTATTGTAAATACGTTTATTTATCTAATTTATCTATCTTTGTCTTATTTATTTTTAGAATTTAGTAAAATTTAAGCAAAATGCGTGACTCTGAGTTCGAAAAAGGGCAAATTGTTGGAACTCGCAAAGCAGGAGTCTCGATCCCTAAGGTTGCTGAACCGTTTGGTTTTTCAAGAGCTACCATATCAAGAACTATGACGCAATTCTAGAAACAGAGCAAAACCTCGAGTAACCGAAGGAATTCAGGCCGGACTTGCAAACTTACTGACAGGGACCGACGTCCACTGAAACGCAATGTGGCAAAAAATCATCGGACTACTGCGGCCAAAGTAACTGCTGAGTTGAATAATCATCTGAATAGTCCAGTTTCTAGTTAAACTGTTCATAGTGAGCTCCATAAGGCTGGATATCATGGAAGAGCCGCCGTAAGGAAACCTCTTATCTCCACTCGCAACATTCAGAAGAGGTTGAAGTGGTGCAGAGATCACAATGCCTGGTCTGTAGACCAATGGAAGCAAGTCATATTTCTCTTTTCCCAACTTCAGTGTGAGTTTATGTGTGGAGGCAGCCCAAAGAAGCTTACAACCCTGACTGCCTTCTTCCAACAATGAAGCATGGAGGTGGATCAGTGATAGTTTGAGCCGCCATATCATGGAAATGTCTCGGTCCAATTGTTGCCCTGCATGGAAGAATCAACAGCAAAGATTACCTGAACATTTTGGGAGATCATGTTCATCCAATGGCCCAGATTTTATTCCCTGATGGTGACTGCATCTTCCAAGACAATAATGCTCCAATACATACCGCTCGAGTGGTTAAGAATTAGTATGAAGAGCGTAAAAGTCAGCTAGAACACATGGAGTGGTCTCCCCAATCTCCAGATATCAATATTATTGAACATTTCTGGTGCATTTTGGACGACAAGTTAGGAGCCGCTATCCTCCACCGTCTTGTCTTAAAGAGCTGGAGCAGTTGATAATGGAAGAATGGCTGAAAATTCCTTTGGATGAAGTCAGGAAGCTGTATGATTCCATTCCTAGATGTATTAAAGCTGTATGTGAGGCTAAAAGAGGACCAACTCCATATTAAATAAATTTTCTTTGAATTTAACAAGTGTTTCAATTATTTTGTCCAACCCCTGTATTTGACCGACTATCACCCCTCTCTTTCTATCTCTCCCTGCAGACTGTTTTATTTGTCAAATTCAATTTGACAGACCAATTATTTGTCTGTAAATTGTGGTTGCTTGGTTAGTATTTCATTCACTAAGTGGCACAGTGGAGTAATGGATAGCGGCTCGGATTGAGGAATCGGAGAGCCGAGTTCGAATTACATTCACTTACGTTCTAATACACTTGGGAAAGGTATGAATCCTCTTCTTCTCCCCTCAGCTATTGATAAATAACAGGACTTGGTTGGCAACTGGTCTACCGCAGAAAGAAATGGAAAAAATCTGCCTCGTTAGTCATGTATTGAAAGATACATGATCGCCTAAGCGTGTATCACACATGGCACATAACTGACTGAAGAGGCATATAGAGCTATATTTGGTTAGGTTTATGTGATTTTTATGTTATCTACTGTTCCACTGCTATATACACGCCTACTGATATATCCCAGATGATATTGGTGAAATACAGCAACGTTTTACTTCAAGTTCATTATTTTAGATCTGGTTTGCAAATTATCCCCCATAACCAAAATTTTCCAGGTGACCTAAATGAGAACTTTTCAATTTTCAAAAGAGGAAACCGTAACCTTTCTAAAAATACCATATTTATTTTGGTAACATCTTTCCCCGGTGAACAGTAATATCGACCAGACTATATTGGTTGCCAGCCGGGATCTAATCTGCTTACGTTGATTTAACAATAAATACGCTTTGGAAAGGCATTAGTCTACGTTTGGTCTCAGCACTACATACCTTGACAAAATGTCTTGTCACTGGTATATCACGAACGTTAACGAAGAGTAGACGGGTGGGTAGCTTAGCAAATACCTTTCGCATAACATTACATGCCCAAGAAGTAATACTAGCAAAAAAGCTGTTACCCTAATAGTCAACCATGACAGGGATCCAGTTATGTAAGATTTATCCGGGCATTTAAAAAAATAAGCTATTTTTTACTAATGCAACGCGCGTGCGTACATAGACACATATAAGTGCCTGTGAAGATAGATGTGAATAGATTGAGATAGACGGTTGATTAATTTGTTTTCTTACGACCTTTGTGGGTTATTTAAAGCCGAACTATATATCGGATTGTAGGAGGTCGCTTACAGTACCCGGTGTCCTCAAGTGGTCTCCCATCTAAGTACTGATCGGGCTCGACGCTGCTTAACTTCGGTGATCAAACGAGAATCGGTGTTTTCAGCGTGAGGATATAGATGGATATATGTCAATACACTGTGATATTTTTATATACATAAGCATAGATATATGTGAATAAACCGAGATAGATGAGAATAAAACTAGATAGATAGATAGATAGATAGATAGATAGATAGATGAGAAAACTAGATATATTTATATAGATAGATGAGAATAAAATTAGATAGATGTGAATAAAACAAGATAGATGTAAATAAAACGAGATAGATGTGAATAAAACGAGACAGACAGGTAGATAGGCGTAAATAAAACGAGGTAGTGTTAACGATAATTGCAGAAAGAGTCTACCATGCTCTAGATAAAAAAGGTGATGTCCGAGCTATAGCATTGGACATCTCGCATTCGGGCCTTCTCCACAAGCTGAAAAGTTACTCTGGGCACATTTTTGAGCTGATCCAGTCGTTCCTATCAAATTGTGAAATGAAATTGTCCTGAACGGCCAATCGTCGACATCCTTTCGTATTAACGCGGGTATCCCCCAGGGCTCCATCCTTGGTCTTACGCTGTTTTTAATTTTCATTAACAACCTTCTCGATGACATCAGTTCTCAACTTGGCATCTACGCTGACGACACAACCGTTTAATCCTGCCTTGATAGTAAGGCTGATCAATATGACGAGGTCAAAATGGCAGCTGATGTACAAGATGACCTCAAGACCGTCGTCAATTAGGGCAAAAGATGGCTTGTAAATTTTAACGCCTCCAAAATTAAACTGCTCACCATTAATCATCTGAGAAACCCCTCTCTTCCTTCCATCAGCATGGTTGATGCTATCCTCCAGGAAAATGACTCGTTGCACCTTCTCAGGCTAACGTTATCAGCTGACATGGTGAAAAGATTATATTGCATTCATTACTAGGTCAGCTGCTAAGAAAGTAGGTTCACTGTGCCGGGCGAGACGATTTTTTCTCTCCGGAATCTATCTTACATATCTATGTCTACCATTCGTCCATACTTAGAATATTGCTGCTATATATGATCCGGTGCCCCTTCTGTTTACCCGGAGCTCCTTGATAAGATCCAAAGAAGTTGGTCCTGATCCGGCGGCTTCAGTCACTTGCCCACCACCGTAAGTTTGCATATCTGCGCCTTTTTTATAAATACTTTCATGGTAATTGTTCGGATGAGCGTTTCGCTATGATACCTAGACTGTATGAATTTAAGCGTAATACTAGACTGGCGTAGAGATCTCATCAATTTACAATTGAGCTAGCTAGATGGAGCCGTAACTTCTTTGCTAACAGTTTCTTTTCTCGCACCTCTCGTTTGTGGAACTCGCTTCCGGTCCCATGCTTTCCAACCAACTTTAATCTGCAAAAATTTAAATGCAATGTCAATCACTATCTACTGTTCTCCTGATTGCTCTTTTCTCATTCTACTCGTTAATAATGTTTCTGTTCCGAATTCCTCTACACCCTGTAACCCCTTGCGTGTTAGTGGTTGTACTGCCTTGCTTGGGGTGATACCGATTAAAAAATTCCCTTGATTCCTGCTCAAGATTGGTTTTTCAGTTCCTTCTAAAGTCTTTTCATTCTCTTTCCCTCCCAGTAGTTCATTGCGTCTTCGTGCAGTTGTCGCCTTGTTTGGAACGAATTGATTAAAAAAATACTCCCGACAGGATGTTTTCCCAATCAGTACAATCTTAACCTCTTCAAGTCTGGAGTTAACCATTATTTCTCTTGTATTGCCCCATGAACTTCACTTCTTGCGCTCATACAACACTACACAGTAATCCTCTACCTTGAGTGGCTTTTAAGCCTTGTATTGAGTAAACATGAGTAAAAAAGAAAACGAAACAAAACCAACATTCCCACAACAGTGAGTGAAAAAAAAGGTAAGTGCGTCCAGCGTGGAATCAACAACAAAAAAGCAAAGAATCGATAAGAATAGCGGTTTCATGTCTTCATGGGAATATGACTTTATTCGTAATGACAGGTGGTAGGCTCACTTATGTAACTTATGTAGCCAGCAATCAATATTGATGCTAAAAAAGAAATAGCCGGTAACATTTTACGACAATGTATACCAATTTTAACAAAGTGAGTATATAATGGACCGGTTTTTTTTATGGGTGTGTTACTGTAACACTGCAAAAAAAATGGAACATCTTAGCAAGACTCGCTAGGACAAATTGCTGTAACTTGAAAGCAATTTCCAGTATTTACACTATTTACATCCGGGCTAATATCCTCATCTTTTTCGTTGTTATCACAACGTTTCAGGCGTTGTGCTCTCCGGCCTTCATCATGATGATTTTTATACACACACACACACACACAGTTCATCACGAAAGCCGGAGAGCACAACGACCAAAGCCTTGTGATAGCAACAACAAAGATGAGGACAATAGTCAGAATAAAAATAGTGTAAATAATGATAACTATTCATCCCAGAAATTCAGAAAGAAAAAAACAATTTTCAGTTTAATAAGTGTGGGTTTGCATTATATTATTCACCCGACACACACACACACACACACACACACACACACACA
The DNA here is from genome assembly GCA_964036315.1 of Acanthosepion esculentum. Classification (NCBI taxonomy): domain Eukaryota; kingdom Metazoa; phylum Mollusca; class Cephalopoda; order Sepiida; family Sepiidae; genus Acanthosepion; species Acanthosepion esculentum. The sequence continues at coordinate 123,987,406 of OZ038477.1, read as the reverse complement.
CACACACACACACACACACACACACACACACACACACATTTTGAATTTTGAGAATTATATATATATATATACATATATATATATATATATATATATATATATATGTGTGTGTGTGTGTGTGTGTGTGTGTGTGTGTGTTTGATCGGATGTTGTTTATGCGTTTCCACCGTTTTCATCCGATTTCCATGAATTTTTTTGTTTGATAGATAATTCTTCAGTGTCGGTTTTGAGTCCAAATTGTTGGTGACAATGGCTCTCCACTACTTCCTGTCCATTATAACTCTCAGCAACGTTTTACTATTTACTATCTGTTCTTGGATATATATCTTTCATAAAAACTTTGATAAAAATAAATACTTTAAATTATTACAATAATATTATTTATATCTATAATTCTCAAAATGTGTATGTGTGTGTCTGTGTGATCGGATGTTGTTTATGCGTTTCCACAGTTTTCATCTGATTTTGATGAATTTTTTTTGTTTGTTAGATAATTCTTCAATGACGGTTTTGAACCGAAATTACACATTCCTCTTCTCTTGGCCAAGCGTCAATCTCTCTCAATTGAGCTTATATTTTCCGTTGCATAAAGCCCATTACTACAGTTTATAGCCGTACTCAATTTAAATTTTTTTTATTGTACTGCCAGTTTTTGCATTGCATTCACCATAGTAATAAGTAAGCTTGCTTTTTTATTACTCGTTGAATACACGTTAAGCCTGCTTAACCAATGAACATCACAAAAATAAAAAGACCGTTTCTTCTTTTTCTTTTTTTACTCCATATCTCATTCTCTGGTGAAGCTTTAATAAAAGTGAAACATGTTAGATTGATAACCATTTCCTATTTTTTCTTTATCCTATCACACACACACACACACACACACACACACACACACACACACACACACACACACACACATATATATATATATATATATATATGCACATTTCATTAAAAACGACTGACAAGGTGCTTTTATTTAGTTTTTTATATAATTTCTCGTGCGATCTAATAATTGCCCATTAATTAATTAATTGTATTCCTCAAGAATCAACTTTCGTAAATAATTATATAGGCCACACTACAAATTGTTTAACACGCAGACTAACTCTACACCTTTCTGACAATAGCTCAATTAGATCTCATTCAAATATTCATGGAGACCTACCGGACACTATTCGGAATATACTTTATAAAAAGATATATATAAAAAGAACATTCGGATAGTTTTTATATAATTTATCATCTGAAAAGAAAAACTTTATTAGATCGCACGAGAAATTATATAAAAAACTAAATAAAAGCATCTTGTCAGTCGTTTTTAATGAAATGTGCATGAAAGAAGGATTGCTGCCTAAATACTCAAATATATATACATGTCTGCGCCGGATAAGAGATCATAGCTAGTTAAAATGACATAGTCTAAAGATCGCTTCAGGTGTGAAACTGATGGTCACCATGCTGTCTTGACTCCTATGCCCACACTCAATCCTATATTTCTCTCTATCTATCTTGTATGCGTGTGCATTATTTATAAAAATTAAAACTGACAAAAATTACATATTTGGGTAGATAAGTATTATTCGTCGGCCCCAAACCGCCAGAATGTGACATATTTTTTTTATATGTGGGTTATTTCATCTCCACTCGATAAGACACCCGACCCAAGGTTGTATTTTATAATGATTCATCCAGAAATTGTTCGGTTCCTCCAGCCATTTCCGCAAACATTAATGTGTACCCTTGATTCTAACCCTCTTTGTCCAGTGGAAATGTACTATAGTAAGGTTACAATTAATCTTGCTATGAATGGCGAGAAGTTAGGTTTTTACTCTCGTTTACCTAAGGCAGAAGTACGTGACCTAACATCTTCACCTGATATTGCAAACTTGAAAGGTTGGAGAGATGAACATATAAACAGCTCCAGGCAGTCCCGAGCAGGGTCTCGCACATCGCAGACAGTGTAAGGTCACCCCCACACTGGCCGAAATATTGGAGTGAATAAGATATTAAGCAATGAAGATTCGTGTCTCGTGTTATCTTTTAATCGGCACACCCAATACTTTTGTGGGTGTAACAACCACAACGCAACACAAGATTGACGGCAGAACGAGCGTGTTTATAGTGTAAAATGTTTTACTAAAGAAAACTCTTGTAATCAAGAAGCAAGGAATTGTTAATGATGAGGAGTTCATGACAATGTTACTAACGTGCATAATGTAAATGGGTTTTTTAGTAAATTACTCCGAAGCTTCATTGAAAGTTAGGAATATAATAATTGTCAGATATTTAAGTGGATGTTACTGACACAAGAGAAGTGTTGTTTTAAAAACCAGTTTTTACATTGAATCATTTATTTACTTGTCAACAACTGTTTGTCGACACCCTTGACGAGCTTTGCATCAAGACAGAATGACCCACAGTCGTTCTCGTGTGCATGATGGTTAGTCATTTCAGTTAACGCACCCATCACTTTAGACATTAATTTATAATTATATGATGACTTAGAACTATTCTCTCACAACACGAAAATATAGTTGATCTACTAATATTTGACTTCAAGCTGCTATATCTCCGTCCAAGTTCAAAACGAGACAACGACGAATTTAATTATACTTGAGTTATGTTGACCCGAAAAGTTATTTCGAATGCTGTCGCCTTAAGTGCCATGTTACCCCAGAACGTAAACTATCATGACTTTTTATAGCTTCCCATCCTTAAAATCTATCAACTATGCATTGACATGACTTTTCTTGGGATCCACGGTTTTTTCTCGGTTAGCTGCCAAGCATGACGAAAGATATAAGTCTGCCTTGGGCTAGGAGTGAGGATTGATTTACTTGTGTGACGTGAATACAAGTTATTTCAGCCAGAATATGAATGAACCCTGTTCGTCGATTCCATTTTCCACGTAGTTAACCATTAGTCTAGTCGTTTCTCCTCCTCCTGGGTATGACGATAAACTACATTCGGCAGCAAGGCCTCTAATCGAGAGATTGGAGGTTTCGAGGAGAGTGGAACCACATCTTAATGGCTGTTGTCCTCAGGTCCACACTGACCCGGGGTGGTAGCACCTGTTAGGTCATAGATACTGGCAAATAGTGACCCTCCAAACAAAAATAAACAGTACATTTTTATAATAAAATGACCAACAATACAGTTTTATAGCAAAATGACAATGAATCACTAAAAAAATATAAAAATGCATTTTGATAGTAAAATTACCAACAATATATTTTATAATCTACAAACTATACATCTAAAAACATACCTTTACCTTGAAAGTATAAAATTATGTACAAAATAACTCTAGTTGAAAGAATAAAATTACGTACAAAATATTTAGATTTCAGCATTAAATGACCCATAGAGGTGTTGATATGCAGCTAAACAAAATCAAACAACCAACAATACATATTTAAATCAAAATAACCAACGATACATTTCATCTGTAGTTGAAGCCATAAATTTGTGTTTAAAATGTGTAGATTTTGGCATTAAATAATCCATAGAGGTTGATATACCGCTAAAGAAAATCAAGCAACCCATCTCTCCAAGAATAAACTTGCGTTTTTTAAAAACTGTCCTTTCTTAGTTTCGAAACTTTGAATATTTTATGTATATAAGTAAATTGTTTGCCTAAAATCAGTTTTTATAAATAAACCAGAGATACGTGTCTGCGCATGCGCGCCTAAATCTAAACATGGCGATTTCAATGCTGACGGGTGGTTTCCGATTAGCATAAGTAAATTAAAGTTGAGATTACTTTTTCATTTTTACTTTCCCGCCGGGTAAGCTGAGTATTTAAAAAAATGTCATTTTAGTTACATATTATATTAATTTTGTCGCATTTTCTAAACAAGTTATCAAATATATAGGGAGAGGGCGAACTTAGTAGCATCACGTCGTCGGAAGCAGATAATTATTCAAATTTTAATAATAAAATAAATAAAAAAAACATCTCGGGAGAAATTGGGAGAACGAACATTAAGTTTTTATTTTCCAGAACGACAACATGCTAATAAAGTATAGAAATGTGTTACATACCTTCTACCATATGTTGCACAGAAAAGTTAGTGGATATTACAAAAGGCTTTCTTTAGTCACGATAAAGAACGTCATTTTGCAAAAGGCTGTCTCTACTCATGCGTCAGGAATGCATCTTCTCTTAGCAGTGTCTACTAGAAGACTCTCTGTACATACTCTGATTGGCTGTTAAGGGTCACTAAACGAGTGTATACAGATTGGGGAAGAGGAAGGAAAGTTATCCCAACAAAGCGATAACAACATACCACATGCATCGACTTGCACAGTAATGGGTCCTTCATGACATTTCTAGAGTCAATGGGAGGTCTTTCACTTAACATGCGACAGGTTGTACTGAGTTACACGTTGCAAGCGACGGAGAGTAATCTCTAACTTAAAATCTTTGAATTGATGCCTTTGATAAGGATATTAGGTGTGTGTTTGGTAACTACTTTAGTTAATGTTTGAACTCAGTTCGCCCATTCTCATTTTCGTGTTGTTAACCATTTTCCCATCCTCGCACGTGTCATCACGTAGGAAAATATTGATTGTATTGCGAGCAGTGTATTTTCTTTTCTTCCTTTTTTGCACTTAATTTCTGTTTTTATTCTATTTTATTTCTCCGGTGATTTTCGTTTTCCTTCTATGATTTTTTTTTTATCTTTCTCTTTTTTTCATTATATCACTTTCTTGCTTTCTTTTATTTTCCTCTTTTTTCATTCTTGTTTTATCTTCGACTTCTTCCTTTCTGGTTTTATTTATTTCTCTTTTTTTTTTATTTATCTTTCTCTTCCCACTTTTCTGCTTTATTTTCCTCTTTTTTAAAATTTATTTTCCTCTTCTTTCATTCTCTTTTTATTTTTCACTTCTCTCTCTTTCTTGTTTTATTTTCCTATTTTCCTCCTCACGCTCTTGTTTTATTTCGTCTTCTTTCTCTCTCGTTTTATTTTCCACTTCTCTCTCAATCTTTTTTTATTTTCCTTTTCTCTCTCTCTCTTCTTTTATTTTCCTACTTTCCTTCTCTCTCTCTCTCTCTTTATTTTCCTCCTCCTCCTCCTCTCCCTCTCTCTTTTCTTTTATTTTCCGCTTCTCTCTTTTTTAGTTTATTTTTCTTTTCTCTCTTTCTAGCTAAATTCCTTCTGTTTCTTTCTTTGTCCTCTCCTTCCCCTTCATTTGTTTTCTTCTTTCATTTTTCTTCTTTTTTCCTTCTGTCTTTTACTTAGTTTTTCTTTCTTTCTTTCTTTCTTTTTTACGACTGTTAGCGCAACGAATGGTAGAAATTTCTTCACCGATCTTCGAAATTCGGTCAAAACAAAAATCACGGATACGGATTACCTTCCGGGTATATAACCACAAAAGACTCGGGCATCAGGCAAATAGCTAAATCTTTTGACGTGAAACTTGTTTCTATTCATTAGATTACATCTGTCAGCATTCTTATTTCAAAAGTAGCATTTACAGGGTGATATGGTATTACGTCCTAACCATTTTCATTGCTTCCATAGCACCAACACACAATGACCATTTATTGATTTATAGATGCAACTCCGATTTCAAGTATATTTTATGATAATACGGCTAAAGACACGTTTTGAAAAAAAATTACACCATTTTATCTTGTTAGTAATACTGTTGTAGAAACCCAGAAGTGTTTATACCGACGAACGTTTGGAAAATTATGTGAAAAACGTAGATGTTTTAGGAATAACAGATACGACAAAGACATCGCTGCTTACAATTAGGAAAAGGCAGCTATAATATTGGAACTCATCATGAGAAAAGAATGCTTGAGAAAATTAACACTCAGTATATACTGAAGGCAATGAAAACAGCTTGTAACCAACCCACTTCACACGTTTTAACAAATCGATGTCGGAACAAGTGCCATAAAGAGAAAGACAGGAAGCTGTGAAGAGCCACGAGCACCCATGTGCTGAAGAGATATGTCAAACTGGGAGAAAGAGAGAGAAAGAGAGAGAAAGAGAGAGATAGTAATAGATGATCATTTTCTTTGACTAGATCTCTATCAAAAGATCTCTCTAGCGTTAACAACCCCGCTACAACTTTTTTCTTTTTTTTTTAATTTTTCGCTACTGCACTAGCAGGGAAACTAATTATAGGAGAGTGGTTTTGTCTGACTGTCCCCCCCCCACACCACCTACTAGAATCTTCTTCTTGAACCAAAATATTGCCAAGACACCCGGCGATGCTGGATCCAGAATTATGGAATACACTGAGGTGGAAATGAATATGAGAAAAAAAAAACTATTAAGGAGAGCGAACAATTAAAAGAACAAGAATTAAGAAGTCATTAGATAACGACTGAAATTGTATTCAAGTTCTTGAAGATCAAAATTCACTGAGAAGCAAGAAGGCCGAAGAAATTCCCACAAGCGAGAAGTGCTATAGAAGAAACCATTACCATAGAACTTACGGTTCGATCTAGCCATTTCAGTTATAAAATAATGAAACCTGCGCTTAATTTAATAAAGTTTAGGTACCATAGAGGAAAGTTCATCGGAACAATTACCATGAAAGTATTCATAGGAAAGGCACAGTGAAGTTACATTATGGCGATGGAAAAGTGACTGAAGCGAAGATGCCAGGTCATTACCAATAATATTGCGGATTATTATAAAAATGAAATTCTTTACAAATTCATCTCCTGGTTAAATTTAAATTTAAAATTCCTCCTATGGAAGCCAAGTGTATCCTGTTTAAGAATCATTATGCGAGACGAAGTTAAACCTAAATCAATACCTGAACAATACCACAAATCCATTGTTATGTATCTCACATATATTGATTTTGAGCCTCACTAGGTACTCTACAATTGTGGAGACTAGTAAAAGTTTTTTTTGTAAAGCTTTTCAACCAGGCAAGGCTGAAAGCCACTAGCACGCAAGGGGTTACAGAGGATTTGGAGCAAGAGCAGATAGGAGGGATAGAGGAAAGGATGTGGAGAAGGATAGATGTGGAGAAGTGGATAGATCAATGCAACTGGAGATGTCGATTGACGTTACATTTGAATAGTTGGAGATTATAGTTGTCAGGGAAACAGGAATAGGGAAGGGAGTTCCACAGGCGTGAGGTGCGAGATATGAAGCTATTGGAGTAAAAGAGACGTCTACATTTAACAGTTTCAGCAGTGAAAGGGTGAGAACGGGATGCCAGCCTCGTATGACGCTTGAATTCATGGAGCCTGGGAACCAGCGATAGAAGCTCATCGGAGAAAGCAAGCTTGAGAAATATGTTTCTGATTAATTCACAAAGCGTGCTACTTGGTGCATCATTGTTGTGTTCTTGTATTTTTAAGTAAGCCTAGACTGGCACAGTTAAATGCCTTGTTTGAGTAAATACATTAACTCCTATCTTGGATAGTTTACAATCTTAACCTGTTCAAGTCTAGGGCTAACCGTTATCTTCCCTACATATACCCACAAACTGTGCATCTTACTCTGTAACCCTCTACCTCGAGAGGCTCTTGCACCTTGTACAAGGTGAACATCGTTGTAAAACAAACAAAACAAAAATCCAGAATTTTGACACTATCAGATCTTATTATGCAAGTCAAAATTTTCGCAATAAAATAACAATTTACCCAATCAAAGTTAATACATTTTTTTTTAAATACATACGGGACATCTGATGAAGCACGTCTATTGGCCAAGGCAACAAGCACAGAGACTGAATTTGATACATTACTGTAATTATTTACATTGTCTTAAATAAAACCGTTCATTGGACACATGTGCTTCAAAGGCAATACGGAACTTTTTTTTAAGCATTTCACCCCCAAGCAAGGTGGGAGAGCAGGAGGTTACAGAGAGTGAAATATAAGTTAAATTTAAGACAACTCGATATGGAACATATACTTTCGACCAATGGCTAACAGTAATTGGAGTCAATTTCAAAGTACAGGAGCAAGACTGAGAGAAAGTTACGGAAGGATAATTAATTGATTTTTGGACGAAGATGCCAGTAAAAAGAAGACTGTTGTCGATAAAACTAACCATCCCGTCCAAAGGAAAACAGAAGGTACGAAGCAGGACACGCGGTTTTACCTCATCTCCACGCGAGGTGGCGGCCTAAGGCCTGAGTCGGAAAAAAGGGAGAGACAAAGGGTCAGCCAGTATTTATAGCCAGGGGAGAGAGACCCCTGTTGAAGAATTAAGGAACTGAGGAGGAGCTAACTCCGACAAAGTAACATAAACCGTAGACTCGTCTGTGGAATATCATTATTGTTACATAATAATAATGAATCATTAAGGTTTGTTGTCAAAAGCATTTTATTTTTGGTCGTACATTAATTTAAAATATTCCTTTTTACAGGCTTTATTTTTTAAATGGAATAAGTTCATTCTAAATTTCAGAATTTCGCTATTGCTCATCAAAATGACTGGAAGAAAGCGATCAAAAAACAACAATGGAACAAAGCATAAACGAAATAGCTCCAGTTTGTTCAACTTAGGAAACTTAGCGTTGAAGTTAAAATATTCTAAAATGCTGCCAATAACAAAGGAGAAAATGAAAAATCTAAGCTAAAAAAGAGCACTTCAACGTGGTGTAATGGCTAGAAATCTTGTCTCGCTAGATCATTTGTGATTGAGTTGTGAGTTCGATTCTCACTGGATGCTTGCATACTTTCGGCCACATTTAAGCTACGCTTAGCGCATCACCATATATTAAAATCCTCAGCGTGTTCCTTTTCTTCGTGCGCATGTGTAAACGCATGAACGTAAATATAAATTTTGTCCGCTGAAGGACGAAACGTGTCCCACAAAAACTTTTCCCACTTTACTTTATATAGTTAAAAATCACGAGAATTGTTCTATTATGCATATACGTGTATATGTAGGTGAATGACTAAGTCTAATGATTGAAAACAAAAACAATCACGAGAAATATTCCTTTTTGGCAATGCACTTAATTCAGTGGTGAAAGTTAATCACCTGCATCGCATATTATTCCGCAAAAAAAAAAATCAGATTCAATTTCCGTCAATAACTACGTGTTAAGTTACGGATATATTGATCCACCTTCGTGTTGGAAAGAAGTAAACAATATCTCATTTCTCGCCCGAAACGTTCGTGTTTGTGGCACGCACCTCAGTAGAGTTTGAAAAATCTCCGTACATCAAAACAATGTCCTTTTGTCGAGCAAATGTTACATATTTATCTCCCAGAGCTGCTCTATTTTTTTTTCCTTCCTAGCAGACAGAATAACATGTCATCCCTGAGTATCTCTTTTGTTTCTCAGCATGGCCGGTCAATTGTGGCAGCTTTATCGTCCTGTCAATGTTATTGATAAAATATTGTGTGACACGGCTGCACTTTCTCCTCATTCACGCTTTCTTTTTAATTCAATTTTCCCTCTCTTCTTTCTCGTCATCACTTTCTCTCACGGTCTCTTACCTCAGCATTTTTTCTCTCTCCTCCATTGCGCTTTTTTCCCATTTTCATCCTGCACATCTGTCTTCTTTTTTTCTTTTTTTGTGACTTTTCCAGTGTTAGCCATTTTTCTCTCTCACTTAAGCTCCTTTCTTTATTTCCTTCTTTCACGCGCTCTACCTCTCCTTTCTCTTTCTTTATCTATTTCTTTCTCTTCATCATTTCTCTCTTTCTCTTGCTTTCCTTCTTTTTATTTCCTTACCTTTCTCTCTCTTGCTAGCTTTCTTTCTTTCTTTTTTTCTTTTTTTCTTTCTTTCTTTCTTTCTTTCTGTTCCTTTTCCTCCTGCATATCTGTCTTTTTTCTTTCTTTTTCTGACTTTTCCCGTTTTAGCCATTTTTCACACTCTTTCTTTTTGTTCATTTTTTTATTTCTTTATCTTTTCTTTCTTTTTATATTTTCTTGCATTTTGTTCATTTTTTCTTTCTTTATTTCCTTCTTTTTCTTGCTCTATCCCTCTTTTCTCTTTCTTTATCTCTGTCTTTCTTTCTCTTCATCTTTTCTCTCTTTCTCTTGCTTTCCATTTTTCTTTCCTTACCTTTCTCTCTCTCGCTCGCTTTCTTTCTTTCTTTCATTCATTCATTCTTTATTTATTTATTTATTTATTTCTATTCTTCTTTCTGTTTATTTTTCCTTTTCCTCCTGCACATTTGTCTTTTTTCTTTCTTTTTCTGACTTTTCCCATTTTAGCCATTTTTCTCTCTCACATAAGTTTCTTTCTTTTTGTTCATTTTTTATTTGTTTAACTTTTCTTTCTTTATTTCTTTTTGTATTTTCTTGCATTTTGTTCATTTTTCTATTTTCGCTATTTCTTTCTTTGTTTCAATCTATCTCTCCTTTCTCTTTCTTTATCTCTGTCTTTCTTTCTCTTCATCTTCTTTCTCTTTCTCTTGCTTTTCTTCTTTTTCTTTCCTTACCTTTCTCTCTCTTGCTTGCCTTCTTTCTTACTTTCTTTCTCTATATCGTTCTTTCTGTTCATTTTTTCCTTTTCCTCTTGCACATCTGTATTTTTTCTTTTTCTGACTTTTCCCGTTTTAGCCATTTTTCTCTCTCACATAAGTTTCTTTCTTATTGTTCATTTTTTCTATTTCTTTATCTTTTCTTTCTTTTTATACTTTCTTTGCTTTTTGTTCATTTTTCTCTTTCTCTTTCTTTATTTCCTTCTTTCTCTCACTGTATCTCTCCTTTTTCTTTCTTTCTGTCTTTCTTTCTTTGTCTTCATCTTTTCTTTCTTTCTTTCTCTTACTTTCTTATCGTTTTTCTCTTTCTTTCCTCCTTTTTTACTTTCTTTGTTTCTTTCTCCTCCTTTCTTTCTCTTTCTGTCTTTGTCTCTTTCTTTTAAACTTTGTTTTCAAACTTTTCATTTAGGTAAATAAAATATATAAACTTCAATTTGACCAATTACCATTTAAAATTGAAATAAATGTTAATTATCCAAATTATATGGAGAACAAAATTATAATCGAAGAAAACATACCTTCAACAAAGAAAAATCAGTAAATGATCAATAGTTGGTTTCCTGTGAAGTGCCAGAGAATCCTTCTTGTCAGAATCTATTTTGCATATTTAAGTCTACCATTCGTTTACCAGGAAAGTTAGTTCATAGTGTCGTGCATGACAAGTTTTCTCATCAGAATCTTACGTATTTGTAAGCCCTTGCTCTGAATATTATTGTCACATTTGGTCTCCTAATCCCAATTCTCTCTCTCTCTCTCTCTCTTGCTTTCTTGATAGAATCCAAAAGAGAATCCGCAATGTTATTGGTCCTGACCTGGCATCTCGGCTTCAGTCACTTTCCCACCGCCGTAATGTAGATTCTCTGTGCCTTTTTCATAAATACTTTCAAGGCAATTGTTCTGATGAACTTTCCTCTATAGTACATAGACTCTATGAATTTAAGCGTAGTACTAGATTGGTGGCAAGGTCTTATCATTTTACAGTTGAAATGGCTAGATGTAAAAGTTCAAGTAACTTATCTGGTTGACCAACTCAAGAGCTTCTCATTGAAATGCACATCAGAGCCAGATATTTGATAAATCTATTGAAGCTTATCATATTGATACTCTTCACAATGAAATGCTAATTCTCACATTCAAATTTGTAATTCTTTACATGCAACAGTTTCGTTAGAAATGTAACATTTCAATTTACAAAAAGTTAATTTTTTTAAAATATTATTATACTTAATTATTTACTTTTGTTTTACATTAAGTTTCAAGGTATAGGGTTACTTCAAAAGGTTGTTTATATGGATAGGGGGTGAAGATAACGGTTAACTCTAGACTATGATAACAGTTTCTGTCTCCTGAATAGTATTTTTCTCATATTCTCTAACACTCCTTGCGTCTTTGTAGCTTTATTACCTTGCTTGGGAGTGAAGTAATTAAAAATCTGTTACTCAGCATTGGGGACGCCCTCGATGCCGTCTCAGAAATGTCTTCATCCTCAAATCAAATGGTTCTCTTTCATTTGGTCACCATGTTCAAAATAACGGCCTTCAACTGTTGTGGCTACTGATTGACCTCTCTCTTGACAACGCCCCGTAGTAATCCTGGTAAATCTAATCGGAAGAGCTACGAAGCTATATGTTGGTTGAGGTAGGGACATGATCAGGAAAAATCTCGGTCAGTCGCCACTCCTAGATCATATGGGAAGTAGCGTTGTCCTGGACCCACATACACCCACTCACTTGATAAAGATTGACAACCGTATCCAGGACCTTGGTATAGAGGCGGTATTCAGTTTCTGTCATTGTTTTTGTTTTTTTTAATCATTTAACTCCGAGCAAGGTAATAAAGCCACTAAGACGCGGGAGGGGTTACTGACTGTTACAGAATATGAGGAAAAAACCTATTAAGACAGAACAATAAAAGACAAGAATTAAGAAGGTAGAAAATAACGGTTGATATTGCATTTACATTTTTGAAGATCAAAGTTGATCGGGATCAAGAAGCCGGAAAAGAATTCCACAAGCGAGAAATGGGAGAGAAGAAACTATTAGCAAAGAACTTATGGTTACAGTTAGTCATTTCAACTATAAAACGACGAGGCCTTGCCGCTAATCTAGCACTACGCTTAAATTCGTAAAGTCTAGGTACCACAGAGGAAAGTTCATCAGAACAATTACCATGAAAGTACTTATAGAAAAGGCACAGGGAAGCTACGTTACGTCGTTGGGAAAGGAACTGAAGCCGAGATGCCAGGTCAGGACCAATAACATTGCAGATTCTTCTTTGGATTTTATCAAGAATCTCTAAACATATAGCAGGAGCAGGAGACCAGCTGTGACAATAATATTCAGAGCAAGGGCTTATAAATATGTAAGAAAGATTCTGACGAGAAAACTTGTCGAGCACGACACTATGAACTAACTTTCCTAGCGACAGAATTAGCAGTTGATTCAATATAATTTTCCCACTTCATGTCAGCGAAAAACGTTAGTCCCAGAAGGCGCAATGAGTTACATGGATTGTAAGATTTATGCCGTATCCATAACAATGGGATACAAATTGGAAGCGGAGAACTATCTTTCATTCTTGTTGCCAAACCTTTATGATTATTGCTTATATCTGCTGTGTCATTAAAACATTCACCAACAATTTCAAATTCATCCTCCCGCTTATAGTTTTAACTCATTCATAAAGGACACTTCCGCCAATAGAATGCTTTGCATAAAATCCGAAATAATGACTCCTTGGTTTCTCCTTCAAAGATGGATTTGTGGTAGATTGTAACTTACGCAACCCTTCTGATGTCTGATGTTTCATCGATAATTATCGAATATCCTGAACAGATTTTTGCATCATTTACTATGCTATCTTAAAACAACCCTAGATATCAAGAATTTCGTTTTGGACAACAGTTGAGATTCCCTGCATATCTAGCTGTGGGTTTTCAACATGTTTTCTCGTTAAGGAATATTCTTGAAACGAAGAATTTCCAAAACGTTACGGTAATTCTTCTTTTTCTATCTGCTGTGTCCTTTCAGGACGTGGGCGATCATGGCTATCCACAACTTCCTATCATCTTTAGCACTTAGTAAGTTTTGTTTTTACGTTATCTCTCCCGATCCCTGTACTTCCATCTATTTATACAAGGTCGTTAGGTAAGTGATCATGACTCTCCACAACCTCCTATCCTTTGTAGTTCTTAGTAAGGTTTGTCTTTTCGTTATCTCTCCAAATCCCTCTATTGCAATCCATTTACGCAAGCTTGTTAAGTAGGTGATCATGACTCTCCACAACTTCCTATCCTTTGTAGCTCTTAGTAAGGTTTTTCTTCGTTATCTCTCCCAATCCCTGTTCTGCCATAAAAGCGTAAATTTTCCCCAAGTTAGTGCTATGCTAATTATGACCTCGTTTAACTATGTTTTGGCATTGATAATGGTAGTATTAATTGTTTCCTTATAAGGAAACATTTGGTATTCATTGACAGAGCAGCCAGTACTACTGTCGGTTGATATTTATAAAAATTTCTCTCTCAAAACAATTTTTCAAGAAAATGAGTTTCTCAAGTCCATTAAATATTATTGCTCTTACCAGTACTGATGGTGGTTTCCTTCCTAACCTTTTGTTTGAAGTAAGGTGGAGCATCAACATCTTGATTGTGTCATTATTTACTTTGAGTGATTTGTAATATCCATTTTAGCAGTTGCACCTATTAAAATTCTCAAATTATATGGTTTCTGTTATTTGGAACAATTCTTTGTGATTGTGTAACGCCAGTTCACCAGGTTCGAAAAAGGATGGCCCTTAATTAAACCTACAGGGTTCATTCACTCGAAACTATTTTTAATCATTGATCTTAGGAAGCGGTTGTATAGAGCTGACACTTTAGATATTTCTGAACGAGTTTGGCGCTGGAATGTCGTCCATATGAAAGTCTCGATCTGACGAGGAGGCTATTTAAGAACATAATTCGAGTTTTTAGGTTAATATTTCGATTTTGTAGAAATTTGCGGTATTGTGCGAAACTACTTCTAGCACAGACTATTCTATGTTCAATTTCTTTATCTCCTATACTAAATTTGTTGTAACTGATTTATACACTTAAATGTTTTGAAGTGTTTAGTATTTATTAATTTCACATAATAATTTTTTAGGGTGTCTTTGGGTAGGCCTCAATGAATAAGAAGAGTTTTGTTAATTATTTTCAACTACAAATTTTAAACTATTTCTTCTTTATGTACAATCTTCTGTTTATTCAACGCCGACGATTTTGTGTTTTATCAATAATCTATCCAATTCGTCATAGACATCTGATGACGAACACATTTGTCACAGGTAAGTCAAGGATAAAGTTTAAAGTATTCACTTTCGAAATATCTCACTAAACATTTTATCAAATTTCTGTGTCAAAATTGAATGATTTGGTACAGTTTCAGTAATATTATCTTTCTGAGCTAGTGGAGAAACTTTCTTTGAAAGATAATAAGCATGAAGTACAAAAAAGTCACCGTGCCGTGGGCTGGGGAAATATTGAAGGAAACAATTGTATCGTCATTTGTATTTGGTGTACAAGAAAATTAGAACAAAAATAAAAATGACGAAGATGATCTTCAAAAGGAGAAGAAAATTTTGCATCGTTGTTTTTCGTTCTAACGACATTGCATGCTCATGCGAAAACTGGTGGAGTTATGCACGCAGGGTAGGTCGATTTTGGAACCGTGGTATTGCACTCAATTTGAACGTTGTGTTTTGACATGATAAATAAGGACACAAAATATTTTCCACAAATTGTTACCGCTTTTTGAGGAAATGGGTTTGAAGATTAAGTTTAAGTTTAAAATTGTAGCTTTAGAATTTTATTCCAGTGATCAGTAAAAGCATTATAACACAGCGTTATAAAATTTATAATTTACTGAAGGTTCACAAATTGTATATGGAAAAGATGCATGGCACAAGCACATTATTACTAAAACATTGTGCCGTCAAATAAGACCTTCATTTACTTCAAAGTGAAATTATACTATTATAAAACAATTCACCAATATTATTATGTAATATATTATACAGTACTGTCTTTTTAATGCCATTTTTAATAAACAATGCAAATTGAAAACATTTTGTCTTATAATTTGAGCCCAGAAATATTATGGTGTTATATATACTTTTGTCTATTTTTTCTTTTTATTAATTATGATATATCAAATGATTTAACAAATCTTTTTCATTGAGTAGGTTTTTTTGTAATCTTTTACAATTTTTTTACATAGTTTTTACTTATCGAATAAAGTAAAAAGAAATTGCATGTTTTACTTGTGGTGATTCATAATTAGAATTTTATTTTGGATATATTTTCCTTTCAATGTCACTAATACGAACTATATCAACTTTATTTGTATTTATTCTTGAAATAGTAAAATGTTTAAGTCAGTTTGGAAGCAAAAACCTGCGGAAATTACGTATTTCTGTACATCTTTCAGACGATCTTTAAAGCTAAATGCTCAAAAATTGGTAAAATCTATGAAATTAAATTTTGAAGTTCTTATATAGCATATCATACCTTAGCTTTTACATTGAGTGCAACATTGATTTTTTAATAAAAGGTAAAATCAACTTACCTTTTTGTACAACAGACACTACGACCGGAGATAATGATTTTTTCATTTCTTTTTATATAACGAAAGATTAAGTGCTGTTGATCATTAATATCAATGTTTGTTATTAAATTTTATAAAAGTTAAATTGGAGACCAGTTTGCTATGTAAATGTATTGTATATTGATCCCCAATGAAAGCCAAAACAAATATGATGATACCACGTGATATCTTAAATCATACCACGTGATTTCTTAAAATGCAAAAAAAAAAAAAAGAAAAAAAGAAAAGAATCTAGTAATCTGGAATTCATTTCCATCTATGACTATCGATTAAACACTCCAGATTACGAATTAAAACAAAAATTTACACGTTAAAAAATCACGTCGTTTGGACATATTTGTTTTTGGCTTCCGCAGGGGATAAATTTAAAGAAAATGGAAACAATCATGAAGAGACAGTTGGTATTTCTGAGCCACATAATGAGGAAGGGTGGCTTGGAAAATCTGTTACTCACAGGACAGATTGAGGCAAAGAGGGGCAGACGAGCTTGAGAAAATGGATGGCGGAACAGGGTTTACAAATAAAGAAAAGACAGAATTTATTTAGAGCCGTAAGGGACAGGAAATTGTGGAGAGTACTGATCGCCTACGTCCTGAAGGCTCGTGGCACATAAAGAAGAAATGAATCAATTTACAATGACTTTACATAATTGTCTCCCTCGATTAGGTTTTATAAAATTAATGCTTAATGTGCTTACTTATAGTAATATGAAACAAATTCTGTTCACAGTGGTTATTGTACAACAACACCCTATATATATATATATATATATATATATATATATATATATATATATATATATATATATATATATATATATATATATATGTATGTATGTATGTATGTATGTATTACTAAAGTTTCATTCAGTAAAGACTTTCCATGTAACTCTGAACATTCTGTTCAAAGGATATTTTACTATATTCCATATTGCACAATTGAACTTTGGACAACTCAAATTTTGTCACATTAAATTCCTCGTCATTTTCATCAATTTGAAATACGAGTGTAAGTAAAAAAAATATCCGCCCTTTCGCCATAACATATCTTACAGTTTGTACTATTGTGCTCACATAGTTAATCGCGCCAGTTTTCTTACTGCTGTTACAGTGTAAACATGGCCGCCCCGCAAGCAGTGTGTACCAACAAGCATTGTTAATGTACTGCTATATTTTTTAACAGCTGAAAACGCCAAACGGATTTTAAATAGAGCGTGTTTTGGTTTGTTTTTAACCAGTTAACACTTGTTCCAGTAAATGCCGTTACTGAGATCTTCTCTGTGCATTTGGATTCTTCTAGATTGCCAACAACGATAAAACAATTGATATTCTGTTCTAGTAGTCAAATGTAGAAAAAAAGTAAAAGATAATCCTTTGATGCTTCAGTCCGAGTAGGCGCGTCACGAATGCCTTCGCCACAGGCGTGAGTAAGATTTATAAGATGACATGTAATTATCGGCATTCTCTGCTTCAAAAGAAATCTCGAAGACTGATAAGGAACTAAAAAGGAGTGTTAAGTTTCAATCGCGTTCAGAGCCGGAAAGTTGCAGCAGTTTCTTTTGTTAAAGTGACTCTCTCGCGCACTCTTTTTCGCATTCACGCACTGTCAGTTTGTATCTCTCTCTCTCTCTTTCTCTTTCTCTCTCATTCTCTTTTTCTCTCTCTTTCTTTCTCTCTCTCTTTTTCCCCTTTCTTCCTCTTTCTCTTTCTTTCTCTCTCTTTCTCTCTCTCATTCCCTCTCTTTCTCTCTCTTTTTGTTTCTCTCTTTCCCTCTCTTCTTCTCTTTTTCTCTCTATCTTTTTCTTTCTCTGTCTGTCTCTCTGTCTCTCTGTCTGTCTCTGTCTCTGTCTCTCTCTCTGTCTCTCAGCTACTTGATGACACGTGCTAATGTACGAATAGGGCAGGTTGATTTTTCATTTTTCTTAGAAAATCAACATTGCACTCAATGTGAAACCTGGCTACTGTTACCAAAATTAGATGCATAGCTTTTAGCAGTTTTTTAGCATTTAGTTTTAAAAATCGTCTGAAAACTGTACAGAAATACGTAATTTCTGCAGGATTTTACTTCCAAACTGACTTAAAAATTTTACTATTTCAAGAATAAATCCAAATAAAGTTGATATATTTTATATTAGATATATTGTAAGGAAAATATATTCAAACCAGAATTCTAATTAATCACAACAAGCAAAATATGTAATTTTTTTTTACCGTATTCGACAATTAAAAACTATGTAAAAAAATGTAAACGATTGCAAAAGAGGCTACTCAATGAATAAGATCTTACAGCATTTGTTAGGTTATATTAATAAAAACGAAAAAATAGATAAAAGTTTATATAACACCATAAAATTGCTGGGTTCAAATTATAAGATAAAATGTTTTAAATTTGCATTGTTTATTGAAAATGTCACTAAAACGACTGCAGTGTATAATATATTACATCATAATATAGCTAAATTGTTTTATAGGAGGATAATTTCTCTTTGAAGAAATTGAAGACCTTATTTGATGGCACAATGCTTTAGTAATAATATGCTTGTACCATGCATCTTTTCCATATACAATTTGTGAAGCGTCATTAAATTATAAATTTTATAACGCTGTACTTTAAAGCTTTCACTGATCACCAGAATGAAATTCCAACGCTACAATTTTAAAATTAAACTTAATTTTCAAACCCTATTCCTCAAAAAGCTTAACAATTTGGAAAAAAAATTATGTTCTTATTTATCATGTTAAACAGCAACTTTCAAATTGAGTGCAATACCACTGTTCCAAAATCGACATACTTTAAATGTTTATTGCCTACTCTTTTGTACCAAATACACGTATCGTCTGGAAATAACCAAAACTGTGGGAAAATGACATATGCATGAAAGTTCAAATAAACGTTCCGCTGAGATTTTTTATATAAATTTAGTAAACGTGGAAGAAGATAATCGTGCCGTGGAGAAATCTTTTGTCAAAAATAACAAGCTTGGCGTATCAAATAAATGTGGTGCCAGTGGGTAGAATTGAAGAAAATATTTTAATCGTGTCCGAACTTGTATTTGGTACTACGACAGAAAAAAAAAAAAAAAGAAAATAATTTCTAAACTGAAAATATTTTGCGTCGTTATCCATCACCCGATATAATTTCTAGAACTTTTTTTGCACAAAAGTTTCTTTTTTTTTCTAAAGTCTTTCAATGGAACTATACATATTCTTTACAAAGAATATTTTTTTGTGTATTCCGTACTGCTGACACAAACATTGAGAAAAAGCCAAATCTAAGCATTTACCAATTTTATGAACTTCCAAGCAGTTCTCCCGAATTTCTTTTACTGTTAAATGTTTCTTTTTTTTAGCATATTTCTTTGAAGAATATTTAATTTTTAATGTGATATTAGGCTATGTATAAAACAGCAATCTTGATGTCATCACTTCTCAATTCGGTATCAAGACTGATAACACAAACATTTATTCCCGTCTTAATAGTAAGTTTGAGCGGTTCAATGAGGACAAATTGGCAGTTGATCTAAAAAGTGATATACATTCTGTTGTTAACTGAGTCAAGGAATGTCTTCTAATCATATTCCTAGGCCTCATGAATTTAAGCGTCCTACGAGGCTGGCATCCCGTTCCCACCCCGTCACCGTTGAAACTGTTAGATGTAGACGTCTCTTCTACTCCAATAGCTTCATGTCTCGCACATCTCGCCTGTGGAACTCCCTACCTTATTCCTGTTTCCCTGACAAATAAAATCTCCAACTATTTAAGTGTAACGTCAATCGACATCTCCAGTTGCCTTGATCTATCCACTTCCCTTCTCCACATCCTTTCACCTTTCATTCCTATCTGCTCTCGCTCCAAATCTTCTGTAACCCCCTTGCCTTGATCGATCCACTATCTTTCTCCACATCCCCTCCTTTACCACTCCTATCTGCTCTTCCTCCAAACCTTCTGTAACCCCTTGCGTGCTAGTGGTTTCCAGCCTTGCTTGGGGTGATAAGCTTAAAAAAAAAATATGAGAGAACCCTTTATACCTTCCATCAGCATGGCTGATGCTAACCTCCAGGAGAGTGACTCATTGCGCCTTCTCGGACTAACGTTTTCAGGTGACATGAAGTCGAAAGATATTGAATCAATTGCTAGGTCTGCAGCTAGGACAGTTTGTTCACTGTGTCGTACTTGACATTTATTCTCAACAGAATCTTTCTTACATATTTATAAGTGTTATGGTCCAGGTTAGGACCAAGGAAGAACAACACGAACACAAGAGTAGAAATAACGAAGATAGATTACACGGAATAATAATACAAGATGTGGAAGGTGTTAGTATGACTGTCAGTCTGGTTTGGAATGAACTACTATCGGCTCGACTCGATTCGACCCTCTCTCTTGAGAGGCGTAGTATACATAGTGTCAAGAAGAGTTCATTCTGTAGTTATAGGTAAGGACCCATAACATCCCCCTCCCAAGCTTTTACCTCGCAGGGGTCTTTAATGTTTTTTCCTCTTCGGATTAATCATCAAAGGCTCTGTAAATTTTCTTTTTCTGCTTGATTTCCGCGGTTCGAATACCGATCTAATTTTTCGGGCGAACATTACTTCCGCCGGCGATAATGCCGATGGTGTAGTACTGTTCGGTGTAATTCTATACACTTGCAAGAATTTTTGTAAAGCCTTTTCTGTTGGTACGTCATAAGCTTTCCTTAGTGCTCTTTTTAATGTATCTACAAACCTCTCTGCTTGCTCGTTTGATCTTGGGTGATATGGCGGGGATTTGATGTGTTTCACCTGAAAAGTTTCACAAAATTCTTGAAAATCCGCAGATGTAAATTGTGTACCATTATCGGTGACTAAACAATCAACCACTCCGAAACGAGCAAACAGCTCGTGAAAGCAATTTATTGTAGTCTCAGAAGTAGGTTTTCTACAACGAAACACTTCTGGCCATTTGCTGTAACTGTCTACTACAATCAAGTAGTAGAAACCCTCTAATGGACCTGCGAAATCTACATGGATTCTCCACCACGGTCGATCTGTCTTAGGCCATGAGTGATCGGAGGTGCCTTGGCTGCTAAGGAACAGCCCTTGCATTTGTCCACCATATGTATAATATCTTGATCCATGTTTGGTCAGTACACGTAACTTCGCATTAAGGATTTCATCCTGTTCTTTCCTGGGTGGCCCATGTGAAAATCCTTGAAGATTCGCCTTTGTAGCGTTTTCGGGGTTACTACTCTTTCATTATATAGCAGAACATTATTACATAACGAAAAACTGTCTGATATATGCTTAACTTTTCCTACAATTTCTGTTTTCGTTTCCTTTATAAATTCGTCATTCACTGCTTCGTTTCTTATTTCCTGTAATGTGACGGGGAGGTCTCGAATTGTACTACATAATGATGTTCTAATATCTTCCTCATATCGTAGAGCTGCAATTAAGGAATCTTCTAATGGCTCCGTTTTCTTTGGTATTAGTCTCAAAAGACCATCTGCATGCTCGATTTTGTTTGATGGAAGGTACTCCAATTTAAAGTTATAGTTTAATAAAATTGTTCCCCATCTTAGCAATCTATTAGCAGTGTAGACAGGTAGACCATTCTTTGATCCAAATATTGTCAATAACGGCTTGTGGTCCGTCTATAAGGTGCAAAATCTACCGTAAATATATCTGTGGAATCTCGTAACCGCAAAAAATAATCCCCAGCGTTTCTTTTTCGATTTGCGAGTAATTTTGTCCGGCTGGTAGTAACGTTCTTGCACGATGGGTTTTAGTGTCCCATTTGGCATTTTATGAAGTATACATGCCCCAACACCATAGGCAGTAGCGTCACACGTGACTATTATTTCCAATTTTGGATCATAATGCGCTAAAAATAAATCTGCTGTTAGAGTCTTAATGATTTTGTCGAAAGTTTTCTGACATTCATATGACCATTCTCAAACTTTTTCCTTCTTCAACAGTTCGTTTAGGGGTGCAAGTAATTTGTGCATGTTAGGAATAGATTCTTGATAATAATTAACTAAGCCCAAGATGCTTTGTAACACGGCTAAATTTTTGGAGCTGACATTTTTTTTTTTATTGCTGTGGCTCTTTCTGGGTCTGGTCTTCTTCCTTCTTCGTCAATAATATGGCCCAGATATTTTATCTCCTTTATAAAGTCACATTTATTTTCCTTTACCTTAAAACCGTAATTTTGTATCTGCCCGAAAACCTCTTGAACGTGTTCCCAGTGTTGTTCAATATTTTTGCTATTTATCAGGATGTCATCAAGGTATGCAATCGTGAAATCCAGCCCGCCTAGCATAGTGTCCATTATTTGCTGAAATATCGCCGGCGCGACCTTGATCCCGAATGGTAATCTCTGGAACTTATATAACCCTTTATGTGTGTTTATGCACAACAACCTCGAGCTTTCCTCATCTACCGGTACTTGTAGGTTTGCTTCGCTCAAGTCTAACTTTGAGAAAAATTTTCCTCCGTTCAACTTTGTGAAAACTTCCTCTGGACTAGGGAGAGGAGTGATAATCTTTAATCGCTGCATTCAATCCCGTCGAGAAATCAGCGCATACTCGTATCTCACCCGATTTCTTTTTCACGTAAATCGTAGGTGCGGCCCATTGACTATATTCCACCTTTGTCAATATACCGGTTTTCACGAGTCTATCCAACTCTTCGTCTATTTTTTCTAATGATGCGAAAGGTACATTTCTTTTCTTCTTGAAAATGGGTTGTACATTTTCTTTTAGTTCGATTTTGGCTGCCATTTTTTACACCTCCCGAGGCCGTCTGAAAATATGTCGGGGAATCTCTCCATTAATTTCTCCTTCAATTTCTCTGCCTCGGTCGATAACCTTTCCACTTTTTGGCAGAACGTATTTATCGGTAAATGCCAGAGGTCAAAATTCTGCATCCAGTCAGTTCCAAATAAAATTTCTGTATTTTTTAGAACATACATCTTTAATTTCTTGGTCATCCCGTTGAACGTCACATTTGTGATAATCTCCCCCTCAAATTTTGAATTTTCTTCTGTTACCGACCCGTCTATTTTATCTGTTCTCAACATGGCCGGTTTGTTTAATTTCTTCCACGTCTGTAAGCTAATAATGGTTAAATCTGATCCGGAATCTAATTGTAATCTGATCTTTTTGTTTAACATTTCTACTTGTACGTAATTTCGTATATTTATCCCGTCCGCTTGGTCAGTTCTAGTGACTCTTATTCGGCTTTTGTGCCCTTTCTTTGTTCTAATGTGCGAACTTTTATGACCTACTTTATTGCACGACAGACAAGTCTTATAGCGGTATGGACAATCTTTGTACCAATGCAAAGTCTCACAGCGATAGCATAGACTGGGTGGTGGTTTCTTCTGAGGTTTCATTTGACTTTTTGTAGTAAAATAATTTGTTTGATTTGTTTTTGAGGAGGGAGAAAAACGTGTTTGTCGTATTTTTCGTATGTGAACGACGCCAGACTCTTCGATGTCTTTCAAGTCCTTTTTTATGCTTATACATCTCTGACAGTCCTCAGCTAATTTTTGTAGCGTCAATTCTGGTTCACTCTCAAGTTTTGTTAGAATTCTCCGTTTGATCTCCGCATCTTTAGTCGAAACCAGGCCTTGGACGAATATCAAACATTTAAAATTGTCAGGGCTGAGTTCAGATAACTTAAAGTCATCGCTGTGTTTGTTTACTACGGAAGCGAATGTTATATAGTCTTCGCTATCCTTTTTTTGTTAAATTTAAACATTTCCACATTTTGTGGAATAGTGAAGTGTTCGGACTAAATAATTCCGTTAAAAGTTTCACGACTTCCTTGAAAGTCAACTCATTCGTTTTCCTCGGTAGACTGTAGTCTACGAATTTGGTGTATTCGCTTGACCCTAGTTTCCTCAGTAGTAGACGTACTTTTTTCGCGTCTGACCAATTCCTGCAATCAAACTCCTATGAATCTTCATATATTCTGAAGTAGGCCGCGAAGGTTTTGTCTTCGTCCGGTGCATAAGTGAAGTCTTTGATAGAGCTCCATATAGCATTTTGCGAGAATGCCGCTTCATTTCCAGAATTCTGTCCTTTATTTGTTACTGCCCGTAGTAGTAATTCTTGTAGTTCGAGTTGATTCTCTTCGTTTTTCTGTTGAATTTCTAATTGTTTTTCTTCGAGCCTAGTCTGTCTTTCCTCATTTTTTTGTTGCTGCTCGAATTTCATTTTCATTAGTTCCAATATGGTTGCCTTAAAGTCTTCCATGTTTACACCGTAATTTTGTGTAACGATTCTTCCTTTTTTCTCAGTGTAGACTTCAGGTCTTTGTCGCCTGTTGTTCTGGAACCTTAGTACGAAAAAATTTTCCTGCGTAGAATTCGATTCTGTTTTGGCTGACAGGTGAAATTCGTGTCTTCATTACCACTGTTATGATTGGTGCCTAAAAAAGATTTTTTCTTTTTTTTTATCTTCGCGTAGAACTTGTTTTTTTTCTGAATACCTCCGTCGCCTCTGTTATGGACGACTGATAGCAAAAAGGTTTTTTTTTTTTTTTTTTTAGATTCTCCACGTAGAATTCGTTTCTTCAATATCCTCGTCGCCACTGTTATGGACGACCGATAGCAAAAAGTTTTTTTTGTTGTTTTTTTTTAGATTCTCCGCGTAGAATTCGTTCCTTCAATAACCTGGTCGCCACTGTTATGGTCCAGGTTAGGACCAAGGAAGAACAACACGAACACAAGAGTATAAATAACGAAGATATATTACACGGAATAATAATACAAGATGTGGAACGTGTTAGTATGACTGTCAGTCTGGTTTGGAGTGAACTACTATCGGCTCGACTCGATTCAACCCTCTCTCTTGAGAGGCATAGTATACATAGTGTTAAGAAGAGTTCATTCTGTAGTTATAGGTAAGGACCCTTAACAATAAGTCTACCATTCGCCGTTTCTTTGGATATTGCTGCCACATCTAGTCTGGTGCTCCTTCTATATATTTAGAGATTCTTGATAAAATCCAAAGAAGAATCAGCAATGTTATTGGTCCTGACCTGCATCTCGCATTCAGTCCCATTCCCACCACCAAAATGTAGCTTCCTTGTACCTTTTCTATAAATACTTTCATGGTAATTGTTCTGATGAAATTTTCTTTATGGTACCTAGACTTTATGAATTTAAGCGCAGTACTAGATTAGCGACAAGTTGAAATGGCTAGATGTAACCGTAAGTTCTACGCTAACAGTTTTTTCTATGGCAAATCTCGCTTATGGAACTCTTTTCTGCCTTCTTGCTTTGCAGCCAACTTTGATCTTCAAAAAATTAAATGCAATGCCAATCTTTATCTTTTGTCTTCTTAATTCTTGTTCTTTTAATTGTTCTCTCTTTAACGGTGTATTTTTTCTTATATCTTGAATATACGTGCGTACCGACATAAAAGTTTTTTTCTTCTTGAGATACGAGCCGGAGTTCAGTCGATATTTTGTCTTGAGATACGAACTGAATTTTGAGATACGAGCGAGTTTCAGTTACGCATCCTCTAGTTGGCGCAGAGAGCACCAAGCTTCGCGAATATTTCCACTCGCAGTACACGTGATCACCTCGCCCTGGAAGGATCTTTGTTACGTCTTTTTGCAAAATTCCTTTAGTGACACCATGGGTCCGAAGAAAGTAAATGTAAAAAGTAGTGGTGAAAAACCGAAACGTATGATTTCGCTTGAGCTAAAGCAGGAAATTATAGAAACATGAAGAAGACGTACGAGTAATGGACTTGGCGAGACAGTATGAGCGTTCTACTTCGACGATAAATAAAGAATTATAAAATTTAAAAATTAAGTAATAGATGAAATGTAAATGTTTAAAAATTTTTTTTAAATTAGGTGATAAAGTGAATCTTTGGTATCGTAGATAGGTTGCTAGGGTAGGTTAGTGGTTGCTAGGCTAGGTTAGTGGTTCCTAGGCCAGTTGTTATTCTCTCTCTCTCTCTCTCTCTCTCTCTCTCTGTTTCCCCCTCCTTTCCGCCTGTTAGCCTATGACTCCTCTGAATTTCATGGTTTAGTACAGTTTATTTCTTTACTATTTGATTTTTCTTTTCTTTTGTTGTTTGTAAACTACATTTCTTGTTCATTCACACGTTTTTGCTTGTAAGAGACCCACAAATACAAAAATAGGAGTGAGTTTTAGGAACGGATCGAAAATATCCCCATTAATTTCAATGTGGAAAACTGATTTGAGATACAAGTGTTTTGAGTTACGAGTTCGGTCTTGGAACGAATTAAATTCGTATCTCAATGCATTAGTGTATTCTCTAACACTCAGTAACCCCTTTCGTCTTGTCATGCTTGGGGTGAAGTGATTAAAATAATGCACATCATTATATAAAAATGACTGTCATTGGTGGGAGGAATTGTCGTTACAAAATGATGTCTGGTTTCTTGAAGGCATGCACAATTATGACAGTAAATCCGCAGCATACCAGTGCAGATTTATTGATTGAATCTAATCTGACTAGATACTGTTCCATTTTTTATTTTATCTTGTAACTGCGATTGGAATTTATTTACTCTGGAAGAGAGGTTACGTGTGACCAATTCCTGATATCTAAATCTTAAACTTCAGAGTTATTTTTAGAGAAATAAAAGTTGAACTAATTCCTGTAGTTCCAGACAAAATTAATGGGGAGCAAATTTAAAATAGGTAAACAATAACTACGCAGTACTAAACATAAGAACTAGACGAGATATCCTTAGACATGGACAGTGGGCCAAGAACAATTTACCTCTGTTGATTAAATAAAGGGTTGTTTTTCA
The DNA here is from genome assembly GCA_964036315.1 of Acanthosepion esculentum. Taxonomy (NCBI): domain Eukaryota; kingdom Metazoa; phylum Mollusca; class Cephalopoda; order Sepiida; family Sepiidae; genus Acanthosepion; species Acanthosepion esculentum. Next base: position 123,960,548 of record OZ038477.1, on the reverse strand, counting down.
GGGCGTCCACGCCGCTGCTAAATGTGATACAATATCGTGATTTATAGTGGGTTTAACGACAATAAGATAGTAAAATTACTCAAGTTTCCTTGGCATTTCCTCTGTTTGTAGACGCTTCAAGCCCCCTACCGAAGGAGAGATACTAACTTGAGGAATGGCCTACTAGGGCCTGAGCTTAATATTATTTGGAAACATTCCCGTCGAAAGTACCTGGGAAGTATTAAATAAATGGTTCCGCTCAGAATTCCCTGTAGGCTACCCTGATGAAGTTCTGAGGGCACAATGACCGAAACGTTGTGATAGCAACAACAAAGATGAAGACAATAGTCCGAATCTAAATAGTGTAAATAATGGTAACTCTTCATCCCAGAAATTCAGACAAAATTAAAAGTTTTGTTTAACGTTTATCATTTATTTTTTTTAAGAAATAATTAATTTTCTATCATTGTGGCATTAGGACTAATGTCCTCATCTTTGTTTTTGTTTCAGCCGTTGTGCCCTCCGGCCTTCATCATGATAATTTTTTACACATACACAAAACGTGTATTATGAAGGCCGGAGGGCACAACAGCCGAAACGCTGTGATAACAACAGCCAGCCATGATGAGGACACTTGCCCGCATGTAAATAATAACTTCTCATCCAAGAAATTCAGAGAGAAAATAAATAAAAATTGTTTAATGTTTATCATTTTTTTAGCAATAATTAATTTTCTATCATTGTTAATTTGTTAATCATTTTGTGATAAATTTAGGTATGAAATCCCAACAATTATAAGTTACTGACATTTGGAAAAACGTTCATGAAAGTATGTCCCGAAAATAATATCCCATAATGCATTTCGCCCCTATATTGCTTCCTCAGATGGATAACGAAAAATGTGTTGTGTGTGTGTATGCATTTGTGTGTTTAAAATAATTTTTTTTAAGCATTTCACCCAAGCAAGGCGGGAGTGCTACTAATATGCAAGGGGTTACAGATAGTGGAAGCAATAGTAAAGAAGCGTGACAGAGGAAAGTATGAAAATAAGGACGTGGAATTAGATCAAGGCATCTGTAGATGTCGATTGACATTGCATTTGAATAGTTGGAGATTATAGCTATCAGGGAAGCAAGTAAGAGGAAGGGAGTTCCACAGACGGGAAGTGCGAGACATGAAGCTATTGGAGTAGAAGAGACGGCTACATTTAACCGTTTCGTCAGTGAAAGGGTGGGACTGAGATGCCAACCTAGTAGCACGTTTAAATTCATGCAGTTTAGGAACCACCGAAAGTAGCTCGTCGGAGCAGGTACCGTGAAAGTATTTGCAGAAAAGACAGAGGGAAGAGAGGGCACATCTGTGAGAGAGCGACAGTAAACGTGATGCCAGATCAGGGCCAATCACATTGCATATCCGTCACTGGATTTTGTCGAGGTCCTTAAGACGAACAGGCCATATATGGCAGCAGTATTCCATGCAAGAGTGAATGGTTGATTTGAAGGATGGGACTCGAGCGAGAAAAAACTTTCTGGCGCGACACAGAGAACCAACTTTCCTTATTATTTTTCCCAAGATGGCGTTGCTCGAAACTAAAAAAAGAAAGACAATGAGTAACTTTTAAGAAAATCGTTTAACATTTTATATTTTCCGTCTTAAGTGTCCCAGTTTTGAGATTATTCATCTCAAAATTCTTCAGAATGTTTTGTTATCCAGGAAGCCATATAGGCGAAAAATGCTTTCATGAACGTTTTTCCAAATGTCAATAAGATATAACTCTGTCGGGATTACATACCCAAATTTATTACATACTGTCGACATGGAGAACGCATAGATAAAAATAATCCTTTTTTTTCAAAGATTTTCTTACTTTGCCCAAATTTTTTACCACTGAATATGGCGCAAGAGTGCCCTCCCCCCACTAACCGTCTCGTACGCCCAGAAACCAGTCGAATATTACTTAATAATAGTAGACCCAAGTTGCATTTACTCAACATAACAGCGATCTGCCAATCGAGTTTCTCACCAAGCGTATGTTGTTTGTAATTAAATTCGGTGACGTATATATTTGCCCAGGATTGAGACAATTTCTAACATACGTATGTATACCTTTTGCGATACGGAATTTAGAAACGAATCCCCCCTCCGTCCCACACACCACTTTAAACTTTCTCGCCGTTTCTCGTTATCATCATTGTTTCTTTGTTAAAACTTGTATTTATTTCGCTTTCCTCCAAATATTTCTCCCCCCCGCCTCTCCCCTCTCTCTCTCTCTCTCTTTTTCTCTCTCCCCTTTCTTTTACATCAATCTTGAACTTCCTTCATTCCCTTGCTTCTTCACCAGTCGCACTTTTAAACGATTTCCCGCCGTTTGAAATTCGCCTTTGCAACTACTGCTGTTGACATGTTTGCCTGCCAATGTCAACTAACTGGACATGTCTATCATTTTTACCGGAAAGAAAATGTATTAACAGACAAAAGTTAAGACTAGTAGCAAATTTTATTAAGTGTATCTATTATTGTATGTTATTTTATTTATTTATTTATTTTGTTTTGCTTATGTTCGTCGGTAGATTTACTTGAGCTAAAAGCCTATTACCTAAAATTTAAGTAAAGAATTTAACTGTCTCTCCTTGATATTAAAATGCGAGAATTTTTTTTATAATATAGGGAACTCTACACTAACATAATGGGTGTTTCTCGAAATTATCCAGTTCCACCAGCTTTTGCCGCAGGCTTCATAGTGTGCCTCTGGCCTTAGTCCTTTCGTACAATGCGAATGCGATTCTTTGAAGATGTATGAACCTCATAAAAGTGCGTTTACCTCTCGGGCAAAGTAAATCGTAACGCCGTAGAGCAGTTGTTAGCAAAGTACAAACTGTGCTGGGGGTACAGATCGTTATCTTCGGATAACGTCCTTAATCCAAATATACACCAAATTTTAGCCTTTTAAAAATGCATGCAAAGATAATTAGGACAATCCAAAAAGTATCTGGTCTCAAGGGTTTGTACTTCTAATAAAGAATTCCTGTTACATCCAACGCACCTGTAGATTCTTATTAGTTTGAAAGACTGAAAGCTTTCCTGGATCTGGTCACCATTTTGTCCTTTGGGCTCTCGTATGAGGTTGTTCGGAAAATAATGTCTGATAGTAGAAGAAAGCTTCTATGTTCAAATGTATTTATTATAATAGTTGCACGTAAATATACAGTGGAACCTCGGCTCTCGAACGTCTCGCATGTTAAACAAATTAGTTTTCGAACAGAAAATTCGAGATGAAAATGCCTCGGTTATCGAACAAAATTTCGGTTCGCGAACAACATTACCGAACCGAGTTAACACGAACGGAATCATTTCTGAGTCGACCGCCGTGTTGTATACATTTGTGTGTTATGGCGTGCTTTTCTCTTCCAATTTTATTGTACTGTGACTTTTTTTCTCTACATTTATTCCTATTGGAAAAATAGTTTCGATTTACGAGCATTTCGGGTTACGAACGGCCTTCATGAATGAATTAAATTCGTGAACCGAGGTTCCATTGTATTACCCTTTCCTGAATAAATTGTCCTCCTTGTTGATGTCATATTAATCTCTTTCAGAATTTAACTTAAAACATTATATAACCCACGTTATTATTATTATTATTATTTTGTTTTGTATGTGTTCAACCTTGGTTATAATGCTGCTGCCAACATTAACATGGGGTGAAGGATTCGCTTGTAATCGGACATTATGTTAATGGTTTCTGAAGTTCTGCAGTGGGGATACGAGGACGTCAATGTACAATTGACAATCAACATCTGAAAATACTAGTCGAACAAAACCCACATCAAAGTGTCTCAGATAATGGGTGTCAACATTTCAACAATATCGGACCAAACCTTATTGCAAACAACACAGATATTGTCGGCAGATTGGCATAATTGGTTTGCTTCTAGTTGTCATGATGACTTTTCAGATGTTTTTTTTTACATAACCTGCCCCCGACAAAAGCACACACACAAACACACGCCACGTTTTCAAGACTGCATATCAGTTGACAAATCGGAGTGAGTGCCTCTTCAGGAATCACGCTGATCTGACTATGATCGTGACATTCATCCTCAAAGGCGTTGCCTCAATCCATAATAAAATGCTTCTACTCAGTACGATTTCATATAATAGCTGGCCACTCGTATCCGAGGATGCCCGTCTACTACTGCTCAGGCACATCTGTGTTTGTTCAACACCCACAGAGCGCACATGTGGTTTATACTGCAACTATGCTGAGCGGCCCTTAGTTACAGTTTTGGGGAGAGAGGACGTTATCTAGCGTGATCAACAGTCTGAACAAAGTCAGCACGCTCAAACCCTCGGTCACGATGACTAGTGAAATCGTGCTAGCACAGCCATCGACGCCTCTCAAATAGTTCCCTCTACCCAATTTCATTCACAAGGAGGGCTTCTTGCAGTCATGGGCTTACGGCCATATCACAATAATTTCTAGCTATAAATAACCCACGCATGGTTGATAAACCGTAAAAAAAAAATCAATCAATCTTGCGGTAATGTCCTCAACAAAATGTTAATGATCTGTGATTTGTGAGTGATAGAAAACAGAGAGTATTTACAATTTCACAAATACAAATAGAATCCCAGGGACTGACTAAGTACGAAACGTCAATTTCCAGAGAAAATGCTAATAAGCCAAGACGAAGGTCGTCGTACTGAGGAGTCTTTCGGAAATTACCAAGAAGAAACACAGACTTCTGAAACCTGTTATGTTACGTCCTGTTTAAGATGATGAATTACATCCGACAGCAAGGCCTCTGATCATGAGGTTTTGAGGAGCGTGGAACCACCTCTTAATTGCTGGTCCACCCTGACCCGGGGTGGTAGTACCTGTTAGGGTCCAAACTATGGGTAAATAGTTAACCCCTAAACTGGGGTGAAAACACTATGAAAGTGTAAAAATAGGTTTTAATACCAGAAATACTTTTATTTGTAAAATAATTATTATTAGCAATACATTTTTGAAAAAATATTACCAGCAATAGATTTTTGGAAAAAAAATATTACCAGCAAGAGATTTTTGGAAAAAAAATATTACCAGCAATAAAAACTTTGTCGGCATTAAAGAACCCATTGAGGCTGATATGCCGTAAAACAAAACAAACCAAACCAAACCTGTTATGTTATCGAATAACTCTTCCAAAGTATAGATTCAAATGCTTATATAATAAAACTACTGTTCTTCAGCAGACGAAATTATAGTGATTTTCTCATGTAGAATTTTAAAAAAATAGTTGATATATTAGGCGCACAAAAAGGCGCCCTTACTAAGCGCGAAACTGAAACAGAAAGAATCTGTCTTTATACAATAAATTTATGTGAAAAGAAAAGAAGGTCGTAATGGCTTTGCGCAAAATATTCTTTCGAGTGCATCATAGAAACCAAGCCAGGTAGAGAAAAATGTTTACATGGAAGTGGGAATTACATTAGTTGATAAAGTTAAAAATGTCCTTGGTAAAGGGACACTTTAAAAGTTGAAGTCGATGTTCTGACCTATCAAGAATCGTAGTAGCAAAGCGTTTCTTGCTGAATGAGGAGTGCCGAATTAAGAATTGATAGCAGCGATGTATCTTCAAGGAAGACATCATCTGCATCTCCTTGAAGGTTGTTTCAGACGAACAAATTTGTCAGTTTTTAATTTTGATATGTTATCCGGAATTTTTGTTTAGCCTCGTGGCATTTCGGAATCTAAAGTCTCTTGTGAATTTTCTTTCTAATCCTTTTTTTGTTTTTTCGAGAATATTCGATTTTTATTAACCTAACAGCGTCACCATAATCAGGCTCAAAATCAAGACTTATCAAGAAAGATCCCGTCCGAACACTTTGTTGGTTCTTCAGTCGTGATGTTGCCGACGTTGAGAAAATTTGACCAACTAGAAGATACTAGTGGATTAATGTATGGATTTTTTAAATATTTTGTTTATATATTTTTTTAATTTGTTCTCCATGCTCATATTCTTATTTAATTACTTTTTTGTCATTTATGTATTTCTTTGAAAAGTTTTCATATTTCTATCGTGTGCTCAGATAGTGCCTTTAGCGGTCTTCTTTTCTTAAAGAAGGCCCCTGCCACACACACACACACACACACACACACACACACACACACACACACACACACACACACACACACATATATATATATATATATATATATATATATATATATATATATATATATAATGCAGCTTAATTAATATTGCAAAGTAGTCATTCAAAAAATAAATCAGTAAATAGTGTATGGATTTTGATTTTGATTTATATATGCATATATATATATTAATTAATAATGCACCTTAATTAATATCGTAAAATAGTCATTGAAAGAATAAATCAATAACGTTAATGTAATTAATGGCGAATTCACTTCGCTAATAGATTAAGAAGGCATTAACTTACTGGCCACTCGCTGAACGACACGTCATTGTTTTTATTAATTGCACAATGGATTAGATGTTTGGTCCATATTGTTCGCAAGTACTTCCGACAAGTATCACATTCATTTTCGTCTTGGAATTTTTACCCGAAATACCTGAAATTGAGGAAAGAAATAACATAGGCCTGAAGATGGTGAATGTTTTCACATACTTTGGGCCAAACAGTTTTCACATTTATTTGTTACACACATTATTGTCTTTGTTGCTTGTATACCTTTGTTGTTAATACATTATCATTTGTTTGCACATATATATTGGTTCTTGTCGTTTCTTTACATTTCTGTACGTGGATTCACATCCCGAGTGTGCCATGTTTGTCGTTGGTATTTCAGGAGACAGTGTGTTATTCCCAATTTCAAACACCGACGTTACTAACTCCCAAAAAGAAGTTGGTAACCGCGTACAATATATATATATATATATATATATATATATATATATATATATATATATATATATATATATATATGTTCTGGTATGTAATTTCTTGCCTTCACTTGTCAGGTTGCCGATATCAAGAAATTTGGCCAACTAGAAAAGATTCGCAAATTTGTGTATGGGTTTTCCTTTTTTCCTCCAATCCATATGGCGTAAATTCTTTGAGGATATAAGAAATAGTAGTTGGATTTTCCATCTTTTCGTTTAAATAGGATTCAGCAAAATTCTTTTGCATACCTAGGAAATAAGATAAATTCTCCTGAAAATGATGTGGAAATCTACATAGCTAAAGCGTGGGCCGTCTTGAATACAATGGATGTAATCTGGAAACCTGATCTATCAGACAACCTAAAGATTCTTTCGAGCCACTGTAGAGGCAGTGTTAATGTACGGTGCCACTGCCTGGACATTAAATAAAACCCTTCAGCCTCAGCTTGATGGAACCTACACTCAGATGCCCGAGCTATACTTAACATCTCCTGGAGACAACATTTAACTAAATCACAGCTCTATGGTCCTGTCCTTGATATTTCCACAATCTTACACGAACACAGAATGCGCTTTGCAAAAACAAGAACTGGCGACTGATCTACTGTTCTGGTCACCTAGACATGTAGCAAGACTAGTTGGTCGCCCAGTAATCACCTACATTGACTAGCTATGTTATGACACAGACTGTCTCCCTAATGATCTTTTGATCTTGGTGCAGGACCGTGGTAGTTGGCATGATAAACTTATGAATGTCCGAACTTATTCGACCGAATAGTAATAAAATTCGATAAAACTTTAACAAAGTTAAAACTATGCATTTGTTAACAATCTTTCTATGTTCCCTAAACTTATGGATATGTTTTGTCCTGTTGGGATTGCTATGAATTAGTGTTTAATCAGAAGGGTTTTAGGTTTGTGATAATAAACGTGAAAAGCACGTTCTTCATATTAATCACAACAATTTTAGCGTAGACATACAAAAGGAATAAATCTCAAAGGCAATATTGAACGAAGAAACAAAGGTAGTCGTGAATTCAATTAGAAACAAACATTGAATATTTATGTACAAATAAATTACAATACAATTTTTGGAAAAATTTGTGTTTCAGTCGAAATAACTGAATGTTTGAACAAAAGTTGAATTGAGTATTTTATGAACTCAAAGTTCATGAATGTTCCTTTGTTTAGGAAAAGTGTTCACATAAAAATTTGAGGAAAATTTATCGAGAGATAAATTTTAAAGTATTGTAGTTGCGAGATTTTTTATATATATTTGCTTTAGTAATAATTTCTGTTTGGTAGTGTAGAATAACACTTTTTTAGAAACGTACAAAGATTTCAGAGAGAGAGAAAGAAAGAGGTTGAAGGTGGAGTCAGGTGTTGACGCGCGAAAAGTCCTTTAAGTCAAGATGTAGACACGCGTGGATCTCTGTAGAAATCTCTCTGAGAGTGAATTGCTGACTAGTGAATTGGACTAAGATTCGTCCTTTTATTTACTCTGCGAAGATCAGATCGGCTCCCAGCGCATTGGCGCCAACATTTATCCTGGGGCATCTCGACCAATAATAAGCCGAGTTTCGCAATGTGTGGTGTTGATTGGTCGAAACTAGCTCTTATGGAAAATTCCACCTTTAAACGGGTTGAGTGGAAAAATACGGACGATTCTACAGTCCCAATGCTAGCTCTCTCGTTCAATACAATAACAGTCAAACAAATGTTGGTAAAGGACGCTTGTGCAATAAAGCTACCTATGACTCCCTCTTCTTCTAATGGTGTTTTTTAGTCCTCACATACTAGAAAGCTTGTTACGGTTCCCGAGCTCCCAGCTTAGCTTTTACCACGCGGATTTATTTCTAGAATTGTTACCCCTGCTTTTTTTATTTTTATTTTTTTTTTGTGGGTGAAAAAACATGAATACCTAATTGTTATAACTTTCTCTGTATTGTGCGCATAGATGTTAATTTTTGTACACCAATAAAAGAATGAATGAGTAATATTTTGATCTAATGCATTATATAATGCATGCATGTTTTGACGTCGAAAAAAATTGAAATGCGAAATAAAAAAACGCGAAATAAAAAACAAATACATTAAAAAAATACATAAATAATTCAACGTACTGTAACTTTTATTACACCTTGGGGAGTTCTGGGGCTACAATAAGAAGCAAATTCGCTAAGAAGGCTTTCATTTCGTCAAAAAAAGTGTCGCGTTTCCTCGTCTTTACATACGATTTGTTTGCTCTTTCTTTCACCTGACTCGTATTTATTTTTCTCGTTGACGTTATTCGTTGTTTATAAATAGACAAAATAATTCACCTTCAGAAAGGCTATCAGTTATATCGATGTTGGCAGTAGCATCCATAAAATTAATCAGACATGGATGATAGTAGCCCTAGAGTAGCAAGGGGAGATAATTATATGGTGATTATTGTCGCCTGCAGTGTGGTAATGATACTGACTCAAGTAGATGTCTTGTTGCATTGATTTCTGGGTAGACGAAAAAAATACCGACAACAACCGAATAGCCAGATCTAGTTTACGTCAGAATATGCTGCAGTTCGTAACCACTACTAGAATATCTACCACAGGGTGAGGAATAGTAGGACTCTTGCTGTATTCATGATTGCCTGCAATCATTTCAAGTGTGTTCTAAAAAATGCAAAGTACAGCTATGCGCAAGCAATCTAAGCCAAGTTCAAAAGCAAAGTATTTTTATTCCGTGAGTTTTTGAAAAAATCTCTAACCAAATTTTCGATAGAAGCAAAGGGTCAGTGTCTATCATCATAAATAGCTCGAGCTTTTCACATCGTCAGATAAGACTAAGTTACTCGCAATGAACTTTGTCTCAAACTCCACGTTAGATGACATCCTCTTTTAGACTTCCCTCCCTCTCACGGAGCACAAGCTATAGAATATCTAGAAGAGTTTTCGTCCCAGACCTCAAGTGGAACTCACATATATGACCCATCGCTAATGATGCTGGAAAAATATTCGGTTTCTTGTACGACTCCAGTAAGTAGCTGACTCCACCTGCTATACCAAGACCGAAAATGGAGTACTGCTGCCATATATGGGCCAGAGCTATCCAATTTTTACTTTCCAGTCTTGACCGAGTTCAAATGTGTCTACGCGGCCTTGTGGGCGATGAATTATTTTCCACCCTATAACCACTTTCTCACAGACAAAACATAGCAAACCTCTCGCTACTCTATCGATATTTCCTTGGAAAATGTTCTGGCAGGCTACATTCCTTCGTTCCACCTGTACTAAACTTGACAGCTAGGATCCATCATGCCACGTACATTGGGTGGAACCATCCGCATTCTCTTCGTATTCCATTAGTAAGAAGGAAGTTCCACTCGGGCAGCTTCTTCCCATGAGACACTACTTTGTGGAATTGACTCCTGAGAGGATGCTTTCTCGACCACTCTAATCTTAATCTCTTCAATTCTAGGGTTAATATTTCCTACAATAGTTATATTTCTTAGAATAATTTATTAACTTTACTTCTTACCTTTTCCTTTTACCGCTCATGCAACAACCTTCTTGAGTAACTGTTGTAACCCAGGGAAGGTTACTGAATAGAATAATCAACCGAGGGTTGGTAATGAACGATAATACTTAGGACAAGAACAACACATATAAAATTCGCCAGCGGCGCGTAGAAGTAGTGAATTGCTAGAAGTGAATCAAGTGAATTCCACAATGAATCTCCAACTGCAGACCAACATACAGTATTTACTATATACTCATTATCGTCCGTAGGTATGCTACAACAGTAACCCTCTACCTTGAGTGGCTCTTGGGTCTTGTAATGGCTGAACATCAGTAAAAAATATATCTTCGATCTTATATAGTGTTAAGAGGAACAGGGTTGTATTTTTCCTTCCTCACATAATTTTTTTATAAACTTACTTCTTTCTGTGTGTCGCAATAAAGTGTGAAGGTTTCTACCACTTTACCTTTACTTTGTTCGTCTGCGTTATTCGAAATAACTAAAATCCCTGTCGTCCATTATACTTGAAAAAGTTACTTGGGTCGATGCAGTGTAACAATAGTTTATCGATCGGAGGACAAGTTTTATAACATAGAAATAATCTAAAGTAATGGATATTTGATTAATAGAGAAGCGGTTTGTTCATGAAACAAATATTTATTACCTACTGATATCTCATGAACACAAAAATAAAATAGATCTGTGTATAGAAAGACAATATGACCCACAAAAATACAGTCATTAAAAACAATTAAAAACTTTCGTGAAAATAGCGATATTTTGAATCTGTTTATTTTATTCATCCAGAAGATTGTTTTCTCTAACTGCCAATGTTTAAGATTTGTCGTTGTATATTCTTGTGTTGACATTGCCCATTCCTCGGGTAATGAACTCTGGGATTCAATATAAAGATCTGCCGACATAATTTAAGGCCAGTATTTTATCTGTCCACCTGCATGGCAGGAGTGCTGGACGATCTCCTCAAAGATGAAGAAAAAACTTGAAGCAACAGAAATGTGGTTCTGCAGAAGGATGCCGAGGATACCGGGGACTGAACGTGTTAGCACCAACGAAGTTTTGGAGAAAATGGTAACAAAGAGGAACTAAGCTGTCATCTGCTTAAGACATTTTCCGCCTATCTGAAGGCCGAGGAATACATCCCAGATCGACGCTGTACCTGTTTCAAAATGACGACTACAAAGTCTGATTTGTAAACTGTCAAATACTCTACCCTGAATTACAAAAGACTCGCTCCAATCGAAGTCAAATAAATGTATATTATTCTGATTCTGTTCGTTTAATTCAAAATTTCCGATAAATAATATTAAGAACATCTGGCACTTCCCCTACACTGGTGACCTCCCGACATGAACACACAACTTGACTTCGTCTGAACTTTGGACACACAAAAATACACACAAAAAAAGAAGGAACTAAAATGTTGGCATAAAAGTCTTCGTCAGACTGAGAAGTAAGTCACAACAAACGAGCCATCACCGAGAAAACCTCTTCAAACAAACAAATGGTGGGTCGTTGCTTTCTTGTATTGCACTATCTATCTATCTATCTATCTATTTTTCACAGTCTACCATAACAAAAAAAAAAAAAAAAAATACGTCATTACCTTTTCATCCAAATCAAAAGTAGAGTATGTAGAGTTCATCTCTACTACGCATAAAAGGCCAGGACATGTAAACCGTGGTTTAAACGGGAAAAAATGCAGTACAAATATTACCAAATTTTCGTCCTGTCTCTCCTAGTAGCCTGGACCCATTTCTTAAAGGATATAAACAGACAACCAAGAGACAGAGAAGTGACCGCCAGAGAAACCAGTCAAGCGTGTCGCGTGAAGAAACTAAGCGGTCATCTGCTTAAGACATTTTTCCGCCCTTCTGAGGGCCGATATATACACCACAGATAGACACTGCGCCTATTTCCAAAGTAATGACACTCCCGACAGCAACCAACAACATGACGGCTACTACTAAAGTCTGATTTATAAACTATCAAATACTCAGTCGAACGGACTTTCGCTACCCTGAATTACAAAGGACTCGCTTCAATCGAAGTCAAATAAATTTATATATATATTATTTGTTTATACCTTGATTCTGTTCGTTTATTTCCGAAACTTCGAGTAATATTGCTAATAGCATCTGGCGCTTTCTGTACATGTCAAATATCTGAAAGAATTTTTGTCGTTAAACTGAAAGGAAAACCTTTCAACATATCCATCAGTTGTTTATGCATTGAAATCACAAAGTACAGAAGAAAGAACAGGAAATTGTGGAGAGCCATGATCGTCAACGTCCGGAAGAGACATGGCACATAGAATAAGAATATTATAGTCGGCAAAAAGTTCAGCTCGACGTGCGTGGGGAAAAGTTAGTTCAGCGTTAGTCAGGAATTCGATCCTCATTGGGTACTCCATAATTTCGGCCTTGTGCCAGATTTAAGCTACGTGTTGAAATTTTTAGCAAGCTTATTTCGCCATATCAGTTACTACTAATTAGTGAGTTCGATCCTCCTGGGTGTTTCATACTTTCAGCTTTGTGCCATATCTAAGCTTCATTCAGTAAATCACGATTATATTCGGCAAAAGTGCATCCATACTTCTGGCCTTGTACCCAAAATAAACAAACTTTAGTAAATAAGTATAGACGTCATAAAAATAAAAAATAAAACTAAACTTTTAAAGCTCTTTCTGTGAACATTGTGTCTTCATCAAAATTCGAACACATTTTTTTTGACTAATGATCGCAAGTTCATTTTTCGTCCGCGTATCTTGAGTCGAAATAAATTATAGGACAGTTTTTAAAATCACATTTTGCTGAGCTTTTGTCAAACATTTGCTGAAATACTACAGCGGAAAATCTGAAATATGTTTAGATAGCAAAAGAAAACTGTTTTTATAGATTCAAGTTTTTTCTCTTTTTACAAAAGTTATTCAGCTTTAAAAAAAAAAAGAAAAAAAGTGATCTGCTTTTTGTGGGTCATACGCTTTCTGCGATGATTTATAATCTAAAAAAATTCTAACTTTGACAGAGTTCAAAATCGTTTACACTATCTTAATTATCTGGAACCGCATCTTAATTGCTGGTGTTCCCAGATCCACCCTAACCCGGGTTGGTGGCACCTGTTAGGGTTCCAGCTATGGGCAAATAGTTAACCCCCAAACTGGGGTCAAAACACTATGAAAGTGTAAAAATAGGTTTTAATACCAGAAAAACTCTGTAAAAAATTTATTACCAGCAATACATTTTGGAAAAAAAAAATAATACCAACTATACATTTTTTAAGAAAACATATTACTAGAAAATACACTTTTGAAAAAAAAATATTACCAACAATAACAATTTTGTCGGCATTAAATAAACCCTTGAGGTTGATATACCGTAAAACAAACCAAATCGACCGGAATTCACTACATAGCTTCATGCATTTTCTAACATACACATCTACACATCTTTGTAAGCACTAAAATTAGTGTGCAAACGTAAACTGACCTAACACTTGTGCCAGTTTCTAAAGAAAAATCCTACTTTTTGTGAAATCATTGCAACACTGTCAGTCCTAGCGAAAATCTAACACAACGTTATTTGGAGTTTAGGAAAGCTAACCAAATTTCCTATATGAATTAAAAGTAATTGCTTTTTCGCATTACACCGTTTCGCTTTACGAAAGCTTTTAAAGAATAGGATTTTTGTATTCTCCCTCCCAAAATATAATATCACAAGTTCAAGTCCTACCAGAATTCATTATTGGCGACCACAATCTTAACAATATTTACATATGTAAATGATACAGTTTTGATAGCAAACAAAGAAAACTGCGGGAATTCCTACAGAAGGTGGTGAAGGAAAACGAGAAGAAAGGACTAAGCATCAATTGAAAGAAGACAGAATGTATTGTTGTCAACAGAAAGAACAGTCCAACAGATGAATTACAAGTTGGAGATGCCAAAATCAAGCAAGTACAACAATTTAAATATCTGTGAAGTGTTTTAACAGGGGACGGAAAGTACGACACAGAAATCCGAAGACGCATTAGCACAGAGAACGATACCTTTCAAAAACTCAGCAATGTATTAAGAAACAAGAAAATTTCGTTAGAAACAACAAAAAATATAATAAGAGTACTGAACTTTTACATAATGTCAGTCCTCCTCTATGATAGTGAATGCTGGACAGTCCGAATGAATGAGAGACCCCCGAGGCAGCAGAAATGTGGTCCTAGAAGGAAGCTGAGAATACCACGAACTGAAGATATGAACAACGATGAAGTTTTAGGAACATAGAAACAAAAAGTACACTTATATTTAACATTAGAAAGAGACAGATGAAATTTCTAGGGCACATATTGAGGAAAGAGGGCTTAGAAAATTTGACACTCACAGGACGTATTGACGGCAAGAGGGACAGAGGAAAGCAGCACATAAACTACCTAACGAGATTGCGTAAATGGATGGCAGAACAGGGTTTAGGAGAGATAACGAAAGAACAAAATTTACTACAAAGGATAGGACATTGTGGAGAGCCACGGTCGCTAACTCCCCGAAGGAACACCGCACGTAAAAGAATAATAATCGGTACCTGTCTACAGTAATTCCTTGAACTTAATCTCAAAGGAAGCCATAATAATGAAACACTCGAGTAGGTTCGAACACAGTACACAAGTGAATTTCTATATTTTTCCCGATACTCACTCATAGATGCTTTTATCGACGGGGCCGTGCTGGCCGACCTCTGTGTGAATTCTCACCTACCCATCGTTCTGACCTCTGCATGAACTATCACGAGCATCATATGCATCGTGCTCTATTTATAGTAGTTACACACACGCACCACCACCACCACAGCTATGTAAGGTAGGCTTGGCTCTATCGACCTGGATGGCAGCCTTGCCTAGTAGAAGGAATTAAAAACTGAATTAAAAACCTTGCAGAATGCTACGGGAAAACACTCCACTAACTTTCCCAAGAAGTCATAACAATTCACACATAATAAAGAAAAAGGAAACTATGGAGAGCCATGATCCTGAAAGTTTGCTTGTTTGTTTAGCGGCATCTCAACTCCTCATGAGTCATTAATCTCACAAGAAGCCAAAATTTAATTTTCTTGGAAGCATTCAGTTAGTTATGTGCCATGCGTGATACACGCTTAGGCAATCATGTATCTTTCGATACATGACTGACAAGGGAGATTTTTTTCCCCAGTAGCTTACCATTTCTTTCCGTGGTAGACCAGTTGCCATCAAAGTCTATAGAACCTGGTCTGTCCTGCTATTTACATAGATAGGGGAGAAGAGAGGATTTAAACCTTTTCCAAGGGTATTAGCACGTAAGTGAATGTAATGGATTCGACCGGAATTCGAACTTGGCTCTCCGATTCTTCAATCCGAGCCGCTATCCATCATTCCATCGTGCCACACGGACGCATGAGTAATTTCTTTTACAAAAAATACATTGCTGGTATTTATTTATTTATTTTTTTACAAAAATGTATTGCTGCTAATTTTTTTAACTTTGAAAATGTATTGCTGGTACTTTTACTATATAAATATATTTCTTTATACTTTCATAGTATTTTGACCCCAGTTTGGGGGTTAACTATTTGCTCAAAGCTAACAGGGTGGACATGGGAACAGCAGGAAATAAAAGGTGGCCTCACGCTCCTCAAAACCTACCTATCAGAAGCGTTTTGCTGCCGGATGTATTTTATCCTTATACGCAGGACGTGATTCTGAATGGTCATTACATTTAAAATTATTAAATAGTGATAATATACGTTGTTACTCATTAACAGTCAATAGTCTTCACTCTTTCCACGAAAAGGAAAATTTCGTTAGAATAAAGTACTGAACTGCCTTATAATGTCAATCCACCCACTTTTAGCAGTGAATTTTGGATAATATCTTCGTATATTAAGAGAAGACTATAAGTAACAGACGTGGTTCTACTGAAGGATGCTGAGAATGGATGCAGCATGTATGCAACGGGGAATATTTAAAGAAAATTGGAAACAAAAAGTAAACATATACTTAGAATCAGAAAGCGAAGGATAGAATTTGGGGGATACATAATGAGGTAAGAAGGCTTGGCGAATTTGACATCCACAGCATATATTGAATGCAAGAGGAGGAGAGAGAAACATTGTGTAACCTACTTAACGAACCTGTGTAAATGGTTGGCACAACAGGGGGTGTTAGGGATGGTAAAACGACAAGGATTGCTAAGAGTTACAAAAGATTTTATTTGTGGAGGACCATGACCGCCCACGTCCTGAAGTGACACATAACATGAAAGAAGATAATAACTACATCTTATCACAAAGAAAAACATTGGTTTCTATAATTTTATATGTCAGCTTTACAAATCAATAAAATAAATGACATATTACAAAAAAAAATGTTATATAATAATAATAACAATAATAAAAGTGAAAAATTAAAGATTGTGGCCATTTTATCAACGCGGAAATATGAAAGAATATTGCCTTTTATGTGTAATTTTTCCTTTCCCTTTTTAAAGAACAAACACCACGACCTATATTTCGATCGTCAATTTTGTAGTGATAATTAAAATAAACGACCTTGCAATATTTTTATTCTTCGATCTCTTCATCTAAAGTGAGTTTTTTTTCTTTTTAATATACCCATTTTATTTACTGCTGGCATGTTTTGGTTGCCCGCACCCCACACACAATGAGTGTGTTGTATTTATTACACAGAAATAAACAATTCCTACACTTTATTTCATTACTTTGAACTCGGTACCGGCAAAGACTCGCTAAAAAATTAGTATACAGGATGAAAATAAATGTCCCAAGCTAAATTAAAACAAAGTTTTATCGTCAAAATCTTTATGTTATTCTTAAGAGAAAAGACCAAACGATTTTTTGATTATTAAATTATATTTTTTAATCCTCTTTAGAACCATTGAAATTTTGGTTAAAAATTCTGGTTTTCCTCCGTCAACTGGTGACCATAAATTAGTATAGGAAATTTTAGCGTCTTTTTTTGTGATGAAAAATTCAATGATTTGGAAATTCTTGCAAAAATCAAATTGTCGGATTCTAATGAAACTTTCAGGACTTCTTCACAAATGAATGAAATTATTTTAGAAATGTTTCTTCTTTAGAAAATCTTGGTAAAAATATATTTTTATATATCTGTTACCTTCCAGTTATTTAATTTTACAAAATTTCGAGAAATTAATTTTATTTTTGTACGGCTTAATGTTTGTATTAGTTATACGTAGAACTCCTTGGACAATTTAAAATTTAAATCATCAATTTTTTTTTTAAAACATGACCCCAGTTACCGAAAATCTGCTCTGAATCATAAAATAAAATTAAAAATAAAATTTAATTAAAAAAGCTTTTAACTACTTTTATGAATATGATATATTATCAAGCGCTTTTAATACTACTACTACTAATAATAATAAGAAGAATTATGTAAATTTTGTAGATTGCTCTGTGGAGTATCAGACTAAGGCATTGCTATTGTAGTTTCTGTGACAAGTAGGTTTTTGTTAGCCCTACGCCCAATCGGTTTTGAATTCAGAGTTGTCCTTCTCCTAAACTAGTTGCCGACCACGGCTAGAGAGACATCTCTGTTGGTGTGGAGGGAAGAAAGGGATGGATTCATGCCTTTCCAAGAGTATTTGTGTGAAAATGAACGTATTTGAACTCGTCACGTCAATTCCACTCTCCACATAGCTAACAAATAGAATTTTTCTACAACACGTGGGAAAGCAGAGAAGCTTTAATCGCCATTACAACTGTTATTACTACTACTATGACACGAGTCAGCAGGCAGCAATACAACGCTCCTTTTCCCCACTTGTCTATTTGCTTGATCCTTTCTTTCACTCGGCGACGTTTGACCCAATTTCACCCGGCAGGCATGCTAACACTCGTACCAAACGGAAAACACCATTTTCAACTAATTAACACCCTCTTCTTCTGGACTGAAATAGATAAAATGCGACACATCTCAAAAGGCGACTCACTGTCCTTTATCTTCATTCTGAAACGATGCCACTCGAACACACTAAGAATTTCCAAGTACGATATTCAATCGACAATAATAGCAAATTCTCTCAAACATGCATTCGACACTCGGTAGAAATTCTACATCAGCTCAACTCTGCCACAACGCTGCTTCTATTAAATTTGGTGCGCCAACTTTATCCACAAAGCAAACAAACAAGCTCTTTTTCAAACAAAACCTTGGAAACAATACGACGGGACGACAAAGCCAATGCATTGGAAAAAGACAAATTTTGATAGCAAACGCTGAACACTACCGACGTTTCTTCCAAGACGTTCTCCGACTCTGACCCGCTAGAGAAAAATATACAGTACCCTGATGACAGCACAAGTACATTTCGTTGAATCACGCATCTCAACCACACTTCCGACACATGTTCTTTTCAGTTCACAAGGACAATATTCAAAACTTCCATGAACTTTTCATATATCCAGAAAATATTTCCTGTCTATCTGGAGTGTGTATTGTCGAAGTTAACTCCTCCTTAATTGTCCCAAATTGTCCACTAGGGGACGCTCTCCCTACACTATAAATACTGGGCGATTTCTTGTCTAGTACTCTTTTTCATTTCTTCATTTTCAGCAAACACATCTACAATGTAAGCTCTCGCAGAAGATTGCGTCTTCCCACTTGTGGGAGACGCCATGAACATTATACATGCATACACGTACGTACGAACATTCACCAAAATACAAGCTCTTTACGTTCACACACAACACAAATGTTAATGTCGATGTCCATTGTAAATTTTGTTTTTTAATACACACACACACACACACACACACACACACACACACACATATATATATATATATATATATATATATATATATATATATATATATATATGTGTGTGTATGTGTGTGTGTGTGTGTGTGTGCGTGTGTGTGTGTGTGTCTTGTAGGTTTTCTTTACACTTCTTTATGGTGGATTCAATCCCTGGGTCCGCCATGTTCTCGTAGTAGACCTTCTAGCAGGAATAAAGTCACGTGTTCCTAATTTAACAATACGTAAACCCACGGTCTGCTACAAAATAGCACGAAAGGAGAGTTACGTGTAGTAGATTCTGTATAAGACCAAAACAGAGACCAAGAACTAACTGATGCAGCAAAAAATATGAAGAAAAAGCCAAGTATAAAACACTTGAAGAGATGAAACAACGCTGGCAAGACAAAACTCTGCATGGCCAATATCCAGAACGTGCTAATAAAGCTGATGTTGATAAAGTTAACACTCATCGATGGTTACGAGCATCTAGGTTAAAGGCTGAAACGGAAGGCTCTATTCTTGCAGCGCAAGACCAGAGTCTTTTCACTAGAAACTTTCAAACAAATATCATACATAATTGTGTGAATCCAAAATGCAGGTTGTTTGACAAATATCAGGAAACCATAGACCATCAAATCTCAGGATGCTCTGTACTTGCGTCAACTGAATATAAAAATCGTCACGAGAGAGAGAGGGGGCCAGTAAGTACACTGGACAATGAGCAAACAGTTTGGAAAAGATGTTAAGGCATAACAATTACAGACAGGAAGCAAATAGGCCGGACATAATTTTCAAAAATCGAAAAGAAAAACAGACTTGTCTACTAATTGATATGGATTGCCCAGCCGACTGTAACATAAAAAGACCTGGAATTCGAAATAGAAAAAAAAATGTGAAAATTGAAAACAAAAACAGTACAAGTCATAGTAGGTAAGCTTGGAATGATAAAAGAAAGTAACACAACACATTGAAAAAATCTCTGCAAATCCCAGCTTAAGAAAAATACAAAAAATTGTCTTGATAAATACAGCCTACACACCAAGAAGAACGCTAGTGATGTTATGGAAGTACGAAAAACAAATCACGAAATGTAGTCATAACAACACACTACTACCTGCCCTAGATCTCCCCGCAGATTTGGTAGGCACTGTGACCAGAGCCGAAATCGAAATATAATAATAATAATAATAATAATAATAATAATAATAATAATAATAATAATAATAATAATAAAACATTAATTAATAATAATATTAATTAATAATATTATTAATAGTAATAATAATAATAAAACAATAAATAATAATAATAATGATAATAATAATAATAATTCTTCATCTATTCTGAAGACTGGATTTATTATAAGTAAAAAAGAAGAAAACAAGCCAGACTGTAGGAAAGATAAGTATCTCAATCTTGCCAGGAAGCTGACGCCGTGTAAGTTCCAGGTATTTATCTAATTTTCACTCGCCTTCAAGTTCACTCTGGAGTCCGCCGACACAGCCATATCCACGATTACTATTATTATTCGTTGAAGAAGAGGTAGGAGGAGGAAGAGAATAATAATCATAGTAATAATCAACTATGACACATTAAAGTTTGAACTCGTAGGTTCTTTAGTAGTTGAAAAAGGTCACAATCATACCAGTTGTCATAGGTGCACTTGATACAGTGACTGATAGAATAGAGACATATATAAAAATAGTATTACCGGTGGAAGTGGGCAATAGTCATTACAGTCGTTATCGGATCACTGGGAACGGTCCTGGATAACCTGGCAAATGAATAAAGGAATTGGAAATACGAGGAAGATTTCGAACCATCCGTTGTTGAGAGCAGCCGGAATACTGGAAAAAAACTATTAAGGAGACTTGCCATCTCTTGATCTCCAATTAATACTAACGCCAACAATGATTAATAATAATAATCGTAACAATAATTATATAACACGAGTAGCAGTATAGTAGCAGAATATTGGCATTGGTTCAGATAACACTGTCCAGCTTGAGGTTATAAACAATGTTCGTAATTTGATATAAAACGCGTAGTAAGAGAGGCAATTGTTTATGAAATTACTTATATGTTTACAAAGTTTAAGCTTAGATTTTATAAGTGTGGGATCCCGAGGGAGAGGATTAAATTCAACAAGTTATTGCTTTGGGTCGAGTCGATAAATTTCCTTGCGAAGGCAATGGTTATAAATGAAGCTTATTGCATGGTCACACGCAGAGAGAAAATGTACGTGTGTATGCTCTCTATATAGATATTTGATTTAGATTAGTGTGGTGCAGGGTCACAATTGCCAGAACAACCAGGGATGACTAAACAAATTAATTCGGCGAACGTCTGTCAAGGTGAAGAGCTTATGTAACAGCGCTTAGCGGAAATCACTCACCACATCTGTCTATTTACTTTGTGTATGCGTATGTGAGGAAGAGGGAGAGGGAGAGAGAGATGAATAGGGTGAGATAGGTACGAACAGACGGAGGCAGAAGCGAAGATAGATAGAAAGACATACAAATCTGAAGTAGATAGAAAAACATACCGAGGGAGATAGATAAAAATAGCTTGGTACGTAGAAGTGAACACTTTGATGTGTAGATGTAAAAAAACAAAACAAAAAAAACAGGATAGATAGATAGATGGGAGCAGAGAAGTTAATTCATTGATAGATGAAAAATAGAATGGTAGATATGAAAAGGTTTAGTTTCGAACGCATACACACACACACATACGTACGCACGCATACATACACAGATAGAAAAAGACTGAAGTAGATAGATAAATATTTTAACATAAAATTAAACATATATACTTATGAGAATACATTGAGATAGATATGATTCATATAAATAAACTGAGATAAATAAGGAATGAACAGAATGAGATAGATAGATAGATAGATAGATAGATAGATAGATAGATAGATAACGAACAGAATAAGATAGATAATGAACGGAATATGATACATAAATAGATAGATAATGAACAGAATGATAGATATATAGATAGATAATGAATAGAATAATAGATTGATAGATAATGAATAGAATAACAGATTGATAGATAATGAAAAGAATAGCAGATCGATAGATAGATAATAATGGGTAGATAGATTGATAGATGGGTAATTAACAGTTTGATTGATAGATTGATAGATAATGGAATAATAAATAGATTGATAGATGGTTAGATAAGGAACAGAATAATAGATAGATGGATTGGTAGATAGATAATGAACAGAATGAGATAGATAATGAACGATACATTGATAGATGATGAACATAATAATAGACAGATTGATAGATAATGAGGAATAGGTAGATATATAATAAAAATAATAATAGTTAGGTAATGAACAGAAGAATTGATAGATAAAGAACAGAACGATAGACAATAAGCAGAATGATATATATATATATATATATATATATCATTCTGCTTATTGTATATATATATATATATATCATTCTGCTTATTGTATATATATATATATATATATATATATATATATATATATCATTCTGCTTATTGTATATATATATATATATATATATATATATATATATATATATATATATATATATATATATATATATATATATACCGTATCTATGAAAACTAATGTGTATGTCCCAATCCTCATAAATACGTTGGACACTGTTGTAAGTGGGGTAATATACTGTCTAAGTAGTCCACCATTAGCAGTGGTTTACCTACTTCACGCCGCTGGCGAGTATTGTATTTTGTTGATGTTATAAAGATTACCATTTTCATTTCCAACCTCCATTTTGGTTATTCTTCATTCAGCAACAACTATATATATATATATATATATATATATATATATTAGGGATTATGTATAATGTCCAATATTGTTTGATAAGTCTTGTTTATTTTATTATTATTGCCCATTATATTATAATTAATTATTTATTATAAATTATAAATAATTAATTATAATATTATAGGCAACAATAATAAAATAAACAAGACTTATCAAACAATATTAAATCATTACCATGAGAACGTGAATTTCATAACGCCCTAACGGTCAGTCTGTATTCTGTACCTGAAGATTGCATGTATGCATGAAACTCCGAGTCATGATATCGATGTTGGATATTATGTATAACCAGTAATATATGCTTAATAGATCTGTTATTTAACAATGGCCACTGTTTTTATAACAGCAGATATAGAAATACATATATGTACGTGCAAATATATGTGAGTATATGTATGTTTATTATCATACTCAAATATATATATATATATATATATATATATATATATATACATATATATATATATATATATATATATATATATATATATATATATATATATATATATATATATATATATATAATGAACAGAATGATAAATAGATAGATAATGAACAGAATAACAGATAGGTTGGTAGATGGATAAGGAACAGAATGATAGATTGATACATAATGGACGGAGTTACAGATAGATAATATACAGAATAATAGAAAGATTGATAGAAAACGAACATAATAATAGATAGATTGATAGATAATGAACATAATAATAAATTAATTGATAGATCATGAACAGAATGATAGATTGAAAGATAGATACTAAACAGAATAATAGATAGATTAATAGATGGGTAGATAATGGACAAAATAATAGATAGATAATGAACAGAATAACAGATAGATTGATATATAGATAGATAATGAACAGAATGATAGATTGAAAGATAATGAACAGAATAATAATGATAGATAATGAACAGAATAATAGATTGATAGATAGATTATAAGAGATACAGGAGTGAATACATTGAGACAGATGCAAAAAGACACATATGAAAAAGTTTAGATGTATGTATGTATGCATGCGTGTATGTATGTATATGCGCTTGTATCTATGCACCTCCGTGGTCAAGTGGTTAGAACATTCGCGTTTCAACCATGAAACCCAGGTTCGAATCTCACCATGGTCTATTTGTCAGGCGATCCCATCGTTGGAAAATACTTGAACGCGATACCACTTGTTGACCCAAGCTTTTTAGGTGAAATTGGGTAGACGGGACACTTTCGAAGCTGCTGATGGTTGTACTAGCAAGAAGTCACAAGTTATCGTGACTGAGGTTTTGGGCGTTATTCAAGCTGCTGATCATAACAAATTTACGCACTCTCTCCCAGAAACTGTAATTAAGGTCTGCTCAGCATAGTTGCAGCATAAACCACAGACAGCCTTCCCCAGAACTGTTATTCGGGTAACAAACTCCCAAGAGAATGCTTCCCTGACAACTACAATCTTGGTCTCTTTAAGCCTAGAGTCAATCAATATCTATCCTACTCGTCTTCATAATACACTCTTAGTTCCTCTCCCCTTCCTTATAAAAATATCACTCATTAACCCTCTACCTTGAGTGCCTCTTGGGCATTGTATTAGGTGAGCTATCAGTAAAAACAAAAAAGAAACATATATAGCTGAGCAGGCGTCTTGAACATAGATTGGCTGGTCACCCTAGCAGACACGTGTATTCGGAAAACGAGAGTAGTCGGCTATTATGTATGGAGATATAAATAAAATAGAACATAGATAGATAGATAGATAGATAGATGTTTTTTAATTACTTAACTTCAAGTAAAGCAGTACTATCACTAGTACGCAGGGTGTTACAAAGAATGAAAATGAGAGAAAATACTGGGTATGGTGGGATTGAGGAAAGGATAACGGATGAACGGGGTTCAAGCCAACAGAAGATGGCGATTGACGTTGCATTTAAATTTTTGAAGATTGTAGTTATCAGGGAAGCAAGTAAGAGGAAGGGTGTCCCATTGTTGTGAAGTACGAGAAAAGAAGCTGTTGGAGTAGAAGTGTCAGTTACATTTAACTATTTCAAAAATAAAAAGGTGGGACATAGATGCCAATCTAGTAGTACGCTTAAATTCATGTAGTCGGCGCACCAGGGAAAAAAAGCTCGTCAGAACAGTTGCCATGAAAATATTTGTAGAAAAGACAGAGGGAAGCCACGTCACATCTGTAAGAAAGTGACTGAAGTCGAAATACTAAGTCTGGATCGATTACACTGCAGATCCTTCTTTGGATTTTGTGAAGAACCTCGAAATAGACAGCAGGAGCAGCAGACCAGATATGGCAACAGTATTCAATGCACGGACAAATGGTAGATTTGTAGATGTACAAGATGAACTCTGACGCGAAAAACCTTCTGGCACGACACAATGAACCAACTTTCCTTGTAGTAGATGCAGCTACTGATTCAATGTAGTTGTTCCAACTCAAGTCAGTTGAAAACGTGAGGCCAAGAAGGCGCAGTGATGGCAGGCAGGGTAGTTTCGCTATGGTTTTTCTCTATGATATCCCAGTTAACCACTGATTGGAGGTTCTTTTCAAGAGCAGCGGCTAGGTTAATTTTGTCAGCTCTGATGGGTTTGCTATTGAGACAGGAGTAAATGGTAGTGTCATCTACATAAATGCCTACTTGTGAACTGATGACATCAAGAAGATCATTGACGAAGATCAGAAACAACGTAGGAGCCAGTATAGAGCCTTCGGGGACACGCGCGTTTCTGTGAAAGGATCTGGAAGAAAACCCGTTCAGGACGACCTTCATTTCGCGATTTAATAGGGATGATTGGATTAAATCGTAGCCCTGAAGCTTACGTAAAGAACCAGCATGCTAAATGCATTTGAGATATCTAGAGTCACAGCACGAGCTTCGCCGATATTATCAAGAGCTTGATATACATATTTAGTGATGGCCTTAAGCACATCAGCGGCAGACCGGGCAAAACGGAATCCATATCGTTTGTCAGAGAGTAGGTATGTGCACATAGACAGATAGATGTGAACATAGATAGATGTGAACATAGATAGATAGATACATGTGAACATAGATGTGAACATAGATAGATAGATAGACAGATAGATAGATAGATATGAAAAGATTGTCACAGATAGTAGGTACTACCAAATGAAACGCGATACCTCAGGTTTAAAATGCATTTTAAAAATGAAAAATCTTTCTTGAAGCTTTCATGTTAGTTTTACTTTCACGCTAATAGATTAAATTTAATATTTCTGATAAGCAAAATACTTTACTGTATTTCAAACCGAATTTAAATTCATTGCAATTATTTTTTGAATCACTAAAATCGGCCATATTAACAAATCTGTCATCATAACATAATTCTTTTTATTAAAAAATCTTTCAAAAATAAAATATACTTTGCTGAAACTTTATTTGAAAAATATTAACTAATTTAAAACAAATATTACTTTTACTTCAATATATTACAGAAAATCATTTTTTAACACGAAGGTGGGTATTTTTATGAGGTGTTGACAAATTTATCGATAGCTTAATATTTGGCGAATTAAATTAAAGGGATCATAACTGTAAAAATTACTTGACAGATATAACACGAACGCCTTTTTATATAACTATTTAACTACATACTAATCTTAAAAATTTAGGAAAATATTCTAAGTACTAATCTATTATTTTATTGAATTTTAGGTATTTTTGTTTTACTTATGAAGACGCTTGTTGGGAAAAAGTTAGAAATTCGCTACTAAATTTTAAATTTACTATCGTTACCACTCTTATTTCGTGTATAGACGTCCATACTTACAAAAACATGTACGTTTTTATACACAAAAAATTCAAAAATTCTTTTTAAAATACTGGAGTCACTGAATTGTAGTAAGCTTTTTCATTTACGATTAGTAAATATAGTTTTTACTTAATAACAGTATCACTTAACCAGTTATTAAAAAAGATTTAAAAGATTAAAAACTTTATAAACTAAAATTTAAAAAAAATGAAAACAATTCTTTTAAAAATAATTATTTATTGATTTTTTTTTCTTAAGACAATAATGCTCACAATATATTTTATTCATAGAAGTAATTGAAAGCTTTTCTTATTAAATAAGGTCTTATTTTGTATGACATTTTTAGTTTACGATTCAGAGCAGATTTTCTGTAACTTGGAGCCGTGTTTGATGTTTTAAATACTCTAACGACTTGTCCTTTTAACTCAAATAAACATCAAGCGCTAAAAAATGAATTTTTCAAAATTTCTTAAAATTAAATAAGTGGGATAACAGATGTAAAAAAAATATTTTTACCAAGATTCTCTAAAAAAAGAAACATTTTAAAAATAATTTAATTCATTTGTGAGTCCTGATAGTTTCGTTAAAACCCGACAAATATCTGATTTTTACAAGAATTTCCAAATCAATGAGTTTTTCACAACAAAAAGACGCTCAAATTTATTGCATTCATTTATGATTCCCTATTGACGCACGAAAAACAAAGTTCTTTTAACTAAAATTTCAAAGGTTCTAAAAATGATGAAAAAATATAATTTATTACAAAACTCCTTTGGTCTTTCCTCTTAATAATAACAAAGATGACCACAAAACTTTGTTTTTATTAAGTTTGGGTATTGTTCATCATGTATGCTCATCTTTTAGCGAATCTTTGGAGTGATAGATAGATAGATAGATAGATAGATAGATAGATAGATAGATAGATAGATAGATAGATGAACATATAACATGTCCCCTATGTTGAGAGAATAAAGAAAAAATATAACAGTATAGTTCGTCGGGCGCCTCGTTGTGTTTTAATAGTCAACAAGCCGGAGTTATAAACTTCTACTTGTAAGCCTTATGTGACAAACAAACCTAAGCTTAGTAAACAACAACGGCATAGCTTATCATAGTCTCCGATTAAATGTTTCAAACAATGTACGGAGGATGGGTGACGATAGTCACTAAGGTGGGGGGACGTTGAGCAAAAGTGAGACTTATCAAGAGGAGGAGGAGGAGGAGGAGGAGGAGGTTCACACCCGCGCACGTGTTTCTATGTTTCCCTTCAGTGATTTAACCTTCACCTAATACAATCGGGTGCAGATGGTGTCGGTAAACAACAAGACCTTGTACTCCTCTTGCCTCATAGTAACGTTACCAGGCTGAGAGAGAAATGGTGGAGAGTGGGGGGGGGAGAGATGCTTCAAGTGCGAGTAACGAGGTTTATCAACATTGGGGGCGGGGGCGTGTGTGTTTTTGTATTTTTTCCTGTTTATTTGTCAAGTTTCTTTTGCTTGCATTCTCGTTCCTAATTTGCATAAGATGAAAATATTGTCTTCTTCTATGTGCCTTGGCCCTTCAGGACGTTGGCGATCATGGCTATGCACAATTTCCTGTCCTTTGTAGTTCTTAAATAGATTTTGTCGTTTTACTTATCTTTCCTAAAACCCTGTTCAACCATCCATTTACCAAAGCTCGTTAGGCAGATTATGCGTTGATTTTTTTTTTCTCTTCCTTTTGTCTTCATTCTGTTCTGTGAGTATCAAATTTACCAAACCCCACCCCCATTCCTAATTATGTAGAAATTTCAACTGTTTCTATTTGATATTAAGAGTTAATCTCCTTTTTGTTTCAATTTTATTTAAAACTTCATCATTGCTCACATGTTCAACCTATGTGTTATGGGAACTTACCCATAATAATAATGGACTATTCCGGACATTATAAATACTGCGCCTCAAGAGGGAGCAGCAGTTCAAAGTCAGTCTTTTTTGGACGACTCGGCTAGACAGTCGAACTCTCTGCCTCTGAGGCAGAGGGGAACTCTGACGAGGCTCCGCCGAAGGACAGAGCCTCGTTCGGGGAGGTTGACCAGCCCGATCCCGTTTATGCGGGATCTACGGGCTATTTTTTGGCCGAGCCTACGGGCTCGGGTAACCCACTTTAAACCCGGCCTTGTGCCACATCTGTCCCTCGTGGGGAGGACACTAAATACTTCAAAGTCAGTCTTTTTTGGACGACTCGGCTAGACGGTCGAACTCTCTGCCTCTGAGACAGAGGGGAACTCTCTGCCTCTGGGCAGAGAGGAACTCGGACGAGGCTCCGCCGAAGGGCAGAGCCTCGTTCGGGGAGGTTGACCAACCCGATCCCGTTTATACGGGTTCTACGGGCAATTTTTGCCCGAGCCTACGGGCTCGGAAAGCCCACATTAAACTGGCCTTGTGCCACATTTGACACACGTGGGCGTGTTAATGAACATCGTTCAAAGTCAGTCTTTTTTGGACGACTCGGCTAGACGGTCGAACTCTCTGCCTCTGGGCAGAGAGGAACCCGGACGAGGCTCTGCCCTTCGGCGGAGCCTCGTTCGGGGAGGTTGACCAACGGGTTCTACGGGCATTTTTTGGCCGAGCCTAAGGGCTCGGGAATACCCACGGTAAACTCGGCCTTGTGCCACATTTATCCCTCGTGAAGGGGACAGTAATTACTGTTCACAGTTAGTCAGTCAGAGACAGAGTCGCGGCCAGACGATTGCTGTAAGACATTGGAATAGTGGTACTTGTCGAGACAACATAGTTCACTCTAACCAAATCTGATAGTCATTACTAATACTTCTACTTCTTTGTACATATTTCTGTTTGTAATATATCTGTGTTATTCCATACCTGTGTTCGAGTTATTCTTCATGAGTTCTACCTTGGACCATCACCGTGGTACAAGGAACTTGGACCATAACACTATGGTATTCGCAGCATCCTTCTGTAGGACCACTTTTCAGTTGCTTCAAGTCTCTTCTTCATCTATGAGGAGACTGTCCAACATTCACTGCCATGTAAGAGGATTGATATTACGTCACAGTTCAGTACTTATTTCTGTTTCCAACGATATATTTTTCTGTTGTACGCTGCACATCTAAAATGGAGACCGGGTGGAAAGGGTGATATTCACTTATCAAGAATTAGCTTTTTAGACATTTTTTGCGAGATATCTTGTCCCTTGCTTCTTTGTGACGTCATACTGCCAAAATATCTCGACAGTCGCATGACGACAGATTGACAGGTCTCCTAACAATTTATGCTGTACTGTAAAGGTAACAATTTAGGGTTTGTTACGACATCGCGGAAACTTAATTCTAAGTATTTAGTAACGAAAGCCACAAATAAGTCCACCTTGTGGATTTGAAGCAAGCTCATCATATTTTGAAAATGTCGGTGCCCACCTTACAGCGTTGCGCATATAGTTCTGAAAAAACGTCGATATTTTGCTCTTTGTCGTCTTACTCTATATTGCCAGTTCTTCCTCTTCTGTGTACCGTCTCCTTTCAGGGCGTTGGCGATCATGGCTCTCCACAATTTCCTGTTATTTGTAGTTCTTCTGTCCCGTCATCCATTTATTTTAACTCGATAGGTAGGTTATGCGTTAGTTTCGTCTGTCTTTCTTGTCCTCTGTGGGTATCAACATTTCCAAGCCATCTTTCTTCATTATGTGCCCTAGATACCTCTACTGTCTCTTAAGTATAAATGTTCTTTTTGTTTCCATTTTCTCTAAAAAGATTTGTTGTTGTTGGTTCATGATATTCTCAGTATCCTTCGGTAGAATCACATTTCTACTGCTCCAAGTCTCATCTTCATCTATAAGGAGATTGTCCAATTTTTACTGCCATGTAAGAGGATTTTGATATTACGTGACAGTTTAGTACTAATTTCTTTGTTTCTAATGATAATTTTTCTGTTTCTTAATAGTTTTTGGAAGACATCTTCCCCTATCCCAATGCACCTCCCGCCCTCTGTCAAAACATTTCTTTGTCGTGATTTCATTCTATTATTTTGAAACAAAATTTTCTCAACGTATTTCGTTTTTAATTTTCTTCCCAACTTTTCAATCCACTTTCCTGAGAATTTCAACAATTATCATCCAGTTAGCAGTCTCTTTCCTCTTCCTTTGTTTCTTTCTCTTTTTTTTTGTTTGATTACCTTCATGAGGTCCCAGTGTCACAATGGTCCGCTCATAAAACACAGGAAAAATTGTCTTTTGAAACCATTTTTATACATTAGCATTCTTTTCAGAGTCGAAAATATTGTTTTTGTTATCGATTTAGAAGAGGCGTTGTTTTTTATCGATAGAATGTTCAATTGATCCCTAACTTTATCAGTGTTATTAGACGAGCTGTTTTGTGCACAAAAACATTGTTGGGCGGTTGTAAAAAGATTTCTTTTAAAGAACAAATGGATATATTCATTTTTAATTAAAGAACAAAAATCTATATAAATTAATTATCTGTTTATTCTTCATTTAAGATAAATAATTATTAACCTCAAATGTTTGTGCCTGTACTTCCTAAAAATCACATACAGAAAAAAGTATTTAAATTCATTTTTAAAGTTAATAGGAGGTTAAAAATTCAGAAAATTGTGTTATTTACAAATGTCAATTTGAAAGTGTGGTAACATGATTGATATCTGCATATTTTTTCATATACACATATCAATGATGTTACCACACTTTCAAATTGACATTTGTAAATAAAAATAAAGTCCAATAACTCTGTAAAAGTCAGGGATCGATTCAAAACTATAGCGATATTATGAACAAGACCATCTTTTAAAATGATTAAAAATATTAATATTTTTCGATTTTGACTAGAGTTGTGGCATAAGAAAGTTCTACAGAAGGTGAATGTACAAAAATTATTTTTAAAAAAATCACTATTTTTTACGAGTGGAGTAGTCGATATAAGTAAGGCCGATGACACGCATTTCTGTCAAGAAATACAATATTTGTGTCGTCTGCCTAGAAGCAGTCACACGCACGCATATACACAGCTACCAATTGCCTATCTGGTAATTTCCAGAAGACAATAGAACTATGAATAGCAAGGGAGGGGAACAAGTGGAAAAGGTGTGGAGGGGGAAAATCAGAGGATAAGAAAGCTAGTAGGATCAAAGTGTGGTATCTGTTCTTCACACCTCTGCACCGTGTTTCTATCTTCGAGCAGTTCACGTAAAAGCTTTGAATGATGCCTGACCCGGGAGATTCCAATCCTACAACAGCACCTCCCTCATTGCACTAAACGACACCGACACCAGTATGACAGTGGCCGCGTGGACTGGACAGTTCTTGTCCATAACTCATATGTATGAGTACGTACAGATTAAAAACGAACGTGGTTATTGCATGGGCAATAAGAAGAGGAGATAAGAAGTACAGTTTATAAGGATATGTAGGATAGACAACGGTTAACCCTAGACTTGAAGAGGTTAAGATTTTAGTGATAGAGAAAGGATCTTCTCGGTAGTTTGTTCCAGAAAGCAGCCATTCTTGGGAAGAAATTCCTCCTTACTAATAGAATACGAAAGGAATGGGGATGCTTCGTCCCAGGTCAGAATTGGTGGAACTAAGGGATGTAGCTCATCAGAACAGTTGCTATGAAAATAGCGATTGATTAGCGGAGGATTGTGACCTATCGTCTATGGGGAAAGGGGTTGTAGGGTAGAAAATAATTCATCACCCTGAAGGCCGCGAAGCCTCTGAACTCTATCAAGATTGGAAAATGATAACTGGGCATTTCCAACCCAGATACGGCAGAAGTACTCAATTTTTTTTTTTTTTTTGTCAGATCTGGCTCTTGTAAAGATAGAGCATGGAAAGAGGTGTCAGATACTTTCTGGAGTGGTAAAGGAACCGACCATTTTTCCAGCATTTTTAGCGATAGATCGTATAGATGTGCTCCACTTGCGATATAGTGTGACCTTGAGTCCCACTAAGCGTTCAAGTCAAGGGGCCTCCTCGGGAGAATAAGTGTTCATCGTGATAGGCGAAAATTCTGGTTCGAGGAACCAAAGTGGAAGCTCATCAGAACAATTACCATCAAAAAAATGTATAGAAAGGGCACATGGAAGTTACGTTATGGCAGTGAGAAAGTGACTGAAGCCAAGATACCAGATGAAGACCAATAACATTGCAGATTCTTTTTGGATTTCATCAAGAATCTCTAAAAGCATCGGACCAGATGTGGCAGCAATATTCAATGCATAGACGAATTGTAGACTTATAAATGTGTAAGATAGATTTTGGCACGACACAGTAAACTAACTTTCCTTTTCTTCTTTTCGAGGGAAATTCTTGTTGATAGATTAAAAGAAAATCAGAAAAAAATCAAAATGGTGTTAGTATGTTTTAAATCGATAATGATCAAGCTTAAAAGTGGTGCCAATACTAGTTTGCGGGAGAGAGAACTTTTAGTGAATGTTTGTCAATCGGTTACTATCGATCTTTTTGCCCCGAAGAAAGATCTGGAATAAATTCAGTTCGAGGGCCATTTTAAAATGACACTTCCACTATTCAATGATATCCACAGGTATATGACCCCCATTTGAGCAGGAAATATTCTGAACAAATTGTTGGATGCGACATCGAATGTTGTTGGGTTTTCATCGATGTTTCCTATTTGGCCCCAGTTCATAGTGTAGAGGACCGGAGGTTTACGTGTTGTTAAATTAGAAACACGCGCGTTTATTTCCTGCTAGAAGGTCCGGCTACAAGAATATGGCGGACTCAAGTTGAGTCCAACCGAAGATGTAAAGAAAACAAACAAGACCGATGTATATATATATATAAACAAATATATGTTAAACAACTTACAAGTGACAAAGACATCAACATTTGTGTTTATGTGTGAACGTAAAGAGTTTGTATTTTGGTGAATGTTCGTACGTACGTGTATGTGTGTATAATGTTTATGGCGCCTCCCACAAATGGGAAGACGCTATCTTCTGCGAGAGCTTACATTGTAGATGTGTTCACTGAAATGAAGAAATGAAAAAGAGAACGAGGCAAGAAGTCGCCTAGTATTTATAGCGTAGGGAGAGCGTGCCCTAGTGAACAATTAGGAAATTAAGGAGGTGCTAACTCCGACAAAAGTAAGTTTCTTTTCAGGTATTTTCCAAATGTTTTACAACAATTTTTCACTGCTGAATCCGAAAATAACATCCGTTTTTCTCGATCAGGTCATGTTTTTGTGCTCACTTGAGTTTTTAAAAATCCGATCTTCTGACTAAATCGATTACACTTTTGTAACATTATCGACTGAATTTTGTTAACATTTCTCATACGAAATAAGTTTTTCTAACACAATTTATTAATTAAACGTTACAAATATCGATTACAATGAATTGAATTGTATACATTGATAAATGTAAGTACATGTAAATTCCATGTTACGTCATCATTGTTCAAAATTCAGGGCTTGAAATTCCGTTTATTCGAACCCTTAGAATGATCACCAGCAGGAGTGTCTCTCTTCAAATTCCAGCAGTAACCAGTCATCTTGACTGTATCCCAGCATCCCTGATGGAATGTCTCCCCCTTTCGTCGCTCATTGATCCCAGATTCTCAGGAAACCCATCCATATGTGAGAATAAATAATGTATTTTGATGCTCATGTTGTATCCGAGGTTTCTGAAAGCAGTCAGCATATTGATGACAAGTTCTGCGTGATTCCTGGACTTGTTGTTGCCAAAAAAACTTCTTCACGACCAGAACAAAAGCTTTCCATGCTTCCACTTCGTACACTGAATTTTCAAATTCTGGATCTCTGATGAGCTGACGGATTTGAGGACCATCAAAGATGCCAGCCTTCAACTTCTTCATCGCCAATCCTGAAAAGGCCTGATACAAGTAAGTAAAGCAGCCATCATCCTTGTCCAGAGCTTTGATGAAATGTTTGATCAAGCTGAGCCTGATGTGCATCAATGGGAAAAGTATCCTGTCTCTGTCCATCAGAAGCTTATTGATGACGTTCGTTGCTCTGCAACGATCAATTCCTCCCAAACAGGCCAGTCCTTTTTCGTGTAATTCTGAGCAGTGTTCCTAATATCGCACATGCACAGAAAGTATGGGTACTTGGTGAACCTGGACTGTTGTCCCTACAAAAAGTTCACCATATTCAGATCAACGCAAATAAACCACTCATGCTGATCATAATGAATTTTCTCCAAAACATACTTCACTGCTTCATATTTCTCCTGAACAGTCTCCAATCTTTGGGGTCGTACTGTAACACTCCAATTTTTACAGAAGCTGCGCAATATCTGTACAGTACCCCAACCCCTTCTCTTCAGAGAAAAAATGGAGGTATTCTTGATGCCTTTTGCGGTAGAAGGTGATGCGAGCACTATCAGAGAAGAGTTTTGTTTTTCCTTCAGTCTGGATGCCAACAGTTCATCAGAGGCCTTTGACAAACGAGTTCATTTAGTTCCGTTTTGGAAAAAGGATATGGGACATCATCGTCAAAAACCAGTTCTTCTTCATTTTCTTGAACACTAGCGAAATCTTCCTCACTTATGTCAGGACGTTCTCCAAAGACGGGTATTGGAATTCCATCACAATGATCCACAGGACGACGTGCTGATTGAAGATCAGGATTCTTGAGGCTGCTCCGGTTCTTTCTGTTGAGTCAAGTCACATCAATAACACAGAAGTAGCAGTCAGATTTTTGGCTTCCTCCAAACCATGGGAATTCCAAACTTTAGACAACTCTTCTTGCCCTTGGTCCACCGACGCAGATACTCGAAACATGTGTAGCGCCCAATCTGTATCTTGGTCACCAAGTTTAATACCAAAATAAAGAAAGTAAGTACGTTGTTTGAAAGTTGTCACTGGATTCCTGTTAGAAACAATGGTGCATTCGCCGAAGATATAGCAGAATACGTCGGGCTTATTTTTACAACATCTTCTGGTCGAAGCCATTTCATTCACCTGTAAAATGTTGTAGGAATCTTTCTACATGGGTTTTAAACGTTAAAAAGCCGAGTGTCGGGATTCGATACAATAATATAAAATGTTGCAGGACTGCTCATAATATGGCCTTTTAAAACAATCTCATGACATTCATTAAAAGAATAAAATCATGTATAGAAACACAACATAATATTAAGAAATAAAATTAATTTTATATAAAAAGAATTCAAGCTGGATTATACAATCGGTTGAAATGTATTGAATGAGTAATGTCTTTTTTTCTGGCTGTTAAAAGAGTTCTTTTGTATAGTACAAACTGTGTTGCGTACGTATGTGAGAAAGGTGACTTATTAGTGTGTTTGGGTGAGATAGTTTGTGTAGTAATGGATATAAAGGAGATAGACAGAATGAAGCTCTTACCGTAGACGACGGCGCCGATGTCTGTAGGCGGTCCCTTTGAGGTTTGGTCAGTGCTGCTGAGTCGTTTCTTGAAGGGAATCTTGAATATCAGCACTTAGAGTGACATGACCTTTAGTGGAATCTGAAAAACTCTGTTGTTGAGGTCAAACATTGTGATTTTTCTACCGTTATTCCTGAAAAATTGGCTCCTGAATTACATAATTTTACTTATACCTAATTGCCCGAAAAAGTCACGTGGTTTTCTTACTACTACGTCCGCGCGATATTTCGGC
Organism: Acanthosepion esculentum; assembly: GCA_964036315.1. Lineage (NCBI taxonomy): Eukaryota > Metazoa > Mollusca > Cephalopoda > Sepiida > Sepiidae > Acanthosepion > Acanthosepion esculentum. The sequence goes on along the minus strand of OZ038477.1, from coordinate 123,924,083 downwards.
GATATACCTAAATTATAATGACTAATAAAACAACCTTACTGATTTGTATTCTATGGTTTTGCATTGTATAGTTTAATTGATGTGTTTTGAGATGTAAAAGCACGTGTTATTGCTTTATAAATATTTTGGAGTCGTGTTTTAATATTTATGTAGCTATTTTTGGCTGAAAATACATCTGATGGGTTAAAATTAATAAGTTTATAACTGACATAATAATTAGTTTTATTGCGTGAAATATATTGCCTATTTAGATATTTACTGGACACGACAATGTAAACAAAAACGTAAAAAAAACTGCATGCGGCCATTGCTCAAAAAAGTTAACCTGATTGAGAAAAAACAATGTGATTTTTGGATTCAACACATCAAAATTGTCCAAAACGAGCTAAAAAATATTAGACAATAAATTTGCTGTTGACCAGGTCAGTACCATCTTAAATCGCAAAAACAAACAATATATAATTCCAATAAAGACCTTGCATGTTCCTGAAGCTCATTTTACAGCCATAATGTGGTATCCACTTCTGCTATGACAGTTTCATCATTTGACAGGACTCAGATCGACAGTCATCTTGACATTCTTTTGTTTACAGACATGACAATTAAGTATTTCCGCCATTAATTTTCGATTGGTTTGTTTTTTAAAATGCTTTAATTGCGTTTTATCATAAGTTTATTTGTTCTCTCTGATTTGCAGTCTCTGTTTTATTTCTTCAAGTAAAACGTCCGAAGCAATTTTGCTTCTTTTTTTTTTTTTCATGAACATCAGTTTAAAAAATTGGGTGTATATAAGTCACTCCAAAAATCATGCACAGTTTCAACACGTAAAATAAAACTCCGATACGTCGTTTTAAAATTTTATCTAAAACCGGGAAATTTCCAGCATTTATTCATGCATAAATGATATTTATACTGAAATTTTAAAAAGAGTATTTTTTCCGGTCAGTGATAAATAACTTTAATTGATTCATGGTTAATTCCTACAAGTGAATTTTGGATGTTCCTAATTAGTATTTTTTATAAAGTTAAATTTACGGAGGTGTTATGCGATTTAAAAAAAAAATAAAATCGACTTTGAACACATAAAACATATTGCCCGAAATTCTAAGTAAAGAAGCATTTTGCTTTTATTTTTTCATGAACTAGGAAAAAGTCAAATATGTACTTGAAAACAGGTTATGTTATTTGTTATAAATGATAAAAAAGACAAATTAAAAACACAAAAATAGTAAATTTTTTCCATGCTTGAAGGATTGAAAGTGTACCATCTTTTTGAAGTTCATCTATGTTCGCTGGATATAATATGTTTTGAATGTTGAAATTATACCCTTATCAAGTCAAGCGGTTGAATCAGCAATGTTGTATCACGTGGCAAGAATACGACCTTTACATTCGGGTGTTCCAAACCTAGATGACCAGGTGCATTGTCTATAAATAAATGGACTTTACACTTTTATCTTCCATATATCTTCTTACTTCAGGAATGAAGCAGTTGTTAAACCATTCAGTAAATATTTCTGCACTCATTCGTGATATTTTATTGGCTCTCCAATGAACTCTGGTAATTTACTTAAATCTACGCCTTTCATTGCACGCGTGCGAACTGATAGATTAATTAATAACAGTTTTAACAAACTATCTCCTGAAGCGTTGCTACATAACATGAAAGTTACATGGTCTTTAGCTGCCTTAAAACCACTGAAACTTTTCTCCGGCACCTGTGATATTCGTTTCAGTGGTAAGGCGTAAGGTTGTTGTAACACATGTTATTCGGATGTAGAATGAAGAATAAAAAGTTGAATAAGAGATGAACTTTTTCTTAGATGAAACGAGGATCACATTAGATCTGGCTACCCTCTCTCTCTCTCTCTCTCTCTCTCTCACACACACACACACACACACACACACACACACACACACACACACACAGAGCTTTACTTCTGTCATTTGTGGATAGCTGGAGGCTTGTTACACGTTTCTATGTTCAAAGTCATATAACGAAATGGCGTACTTTTCCCCTCATTCGATCACATATAACATTGATCTGCACAGTTGCCAAATTGGGCTACTTTTGGATATCTAGTACTATTATACTTTGAATTGATCTTTTGCTCATGAGAAATCAAAGCTATCTCAGCTAATTTTAAAAGTATTCTATGTAGCTAAATTCAGAATTTACTAGCGGTTTTTAAAGGTTCCATCTGTTAACGTGTTCCTTTGAACACACCTGTACAACCTCCTGTGATGAATCTATGTTACGGAATAAATTAGAGTGTACCTACAGTAGTAACGAATTGTATCAACATGGTGGCCTAAATGTTGACACTAATCTATTAAAGTGACAGTCATGGAGTGATTTAATACATCATCGTGAAGCACTTTTCCGAATAGCACCCCACCCAATCGCATTTCAAAAAAAGTCTCCAAGAATTTCTTGAGCTTAATATGATGCTATCTTTTTCAATTATCCAAATGAAAAATATGTGTTCCCTTTCTTATGAACGACGGATGTCGATAAATATTAACGATCAATTAGTGCAAAACTCATTAGCGTATTTAATGGCATATAAGACATTCCTATGTTTACATTTAATATAACAGTATAATAGAATGGGTGGATAGTGTAAATGTCATCGGCGCCGAAAGTGGAATCGACAAGCCGAGTTCAAATTTCGGGCAAGTCAGTTGTGGTTATTTTCGTACAAAAGGCCTGTCTCTTCCTGTCTCCAACTAGGAGTTAAATAGCAAGGTAGGCTGGTCACTCAAGCCACGGGTGGCAACCAGTCTGAGAAAAGGAAATTTTTGAGTTCCAAACTACGAAGAATGCAACGGGAAACCACTTCCATACTTTCCCCAAGAATGCATAGCAATCGACATAAAAAAAAAAGAAATCAGTAGAGGACTATGATTGCCTACGTCCTGAAGGGACATGGCGTTAAAAATTAAAAATTAGAGCATTATGGTATGAGGCTGATAGTATATGATGTATGGGTAAACATTAACCTACTAAATACCTCAACTTCAAATATAAAAGATATTTTTAGTTATTTTATTTATTTTTTTAATTTATGATATAAACACTTTACAGAAAACGCACACGAACAAAACCCTAAAACAGGGCCTATGAGATCTTTGTGCAAGAAATAAATTATAGCCAGAAACGAGGGCTCAAAATAGCCTGGGAATTTTCTGTAATCTCACAAACATTTATATATCTTAAAGCTAAACATTCGCATTTTGTGTGACCTTTACAGCTCATGGCATAAAAACGTAGCACACCAACACAGTATCGAGAGAAGGCGACTCACCGAAAGAGATCTTGTAGCCACCACCTTTCAAAGGTTCTACTTCTATGTTTCATAATCTAATGGTCGGTGGGCCTAAAGCATCTCCTGTCAAAAACATTTAACTCAATTATTACTGCAGAAGTAAAACACGGAATGTTTCAGCAAAACCCGGAATATTGTCTGGTTCTATGTCAGTATTTATTCTCAAGGTAATTAGGACATATTATTATCGCCACACGTTTGTATTCTTCTTCTATAGCAGTTTCTTCTTTGCGGCTCGGAATGAGAACTTGCGATCAAAGTTCGAATTTAGGTCGAGTTTGTTATATTCACTTTCACACAAATACCACTGGGAAAGATATGAAGCTATCTTGTCTCCTCAGAACCCGTTAGGTTAAACAGCAGATAAGATTGGTACTTCTAGCCGTGTTTGGTAAACAGTCAACTCTGAATTCAAAACCCAGGCACCTAAAATTGTACAGAAACGGTTAGACATGGGTGCTGATACTACAGTGCTGTTCGATAAAAGTGACTCACCTGATTTTTTTACTAAAAATATTTGTTTTTGAGGTTAAAATAATTTTTAATCTTACTAATATAAAGACTCCTTCCCGACCACCTAGGAAAAAAGTTTATTCACCCTAAGGTATTCTATTGATAATTATAAATTTGGATATAAATGAGATTCAGGGAAAAACTCTGTGCAAAAGAAGTGACTCGGATATCGCATTGTAATGATTAAACTGGTAAATTTAAAGAGCTTTTGACAAAATATTGAAAACTATTTTACAATGCACCCAGGACAATATTCTAGAGAATTCTAGAACAGCTTAAATTAAATCTAGAGTATTCCAGAATATTCCAGAAAGCCTCATACAGTATAAAAACAGCTTGAAATAGCCACTCAAGTCACTAACTAGATGAAAGGGTACAAACACGCATCAGAACCACTTAAGGCATCTATTATTGCCCTCTCAAAAGCAGGCAAGTCTATGAGAGAAATTGCAGAAATTGCTATAACCTCGCAATCAACTGTCTCTCGAGTGCTTAGGGCACATAATGATGCCACTCCTGCTCCAAGGAAGGAAACAAGGGGACGAAAGAAAAAGATTGATAACAGAACTGGCAGGGTAATCAAGAGAGAAGTTGCGAAGAATAGGACTATAACTAGCCAAGAAATTGCAGTCAGTCTAAGCGAAGAGCAAGGTGTTAGTCTTGCCTCTTTAACAGTCCGTCGGTGGCTGTTAGAACAAGGCTACAAATCTTGTACACGAAGGTTTAAGCTGATAATAAGCAAAGTCAACAAAGCCAAGAGACTTGAATGGGCTCACTATTACAAAAATTTCACCGTAGAAGACTGGAAAATGTTCTCTTCTCCGATGAAACGAAAGTTGAGCTAAATTCAAAGGATAAGGTGTGTCACTTTTATCGAACAGCACTGTATTTGTAAAACAACGAAATTTCAACATCCATGGATAATCCCAGAATGCTGTTTACACCAACGGCATTTGGAACCAAGAAATGTGTCATTTGTTTTCTTCTCCTAAATGCCGTGTTCCTTCAGGACGTAAGCGATCTTGGCTCTCCTCAACGTCCTATCTGTTTTTGGCTCTAAATAATATTTGTCTCCTTACTATCACTACCAGTTCCTGTTCCAGCATCCATTTACACAAGCTCGTTACTAGCTGTTTCTCTCTGTCCTTCTTGCCTCCAGTATGTCATGTGAGTGTCAAATTCTCCAAACCCTCTTTCCTCATTATGTGTTCCAGAAACTTCAACTGTTTCTTTCTGATTCTATTGTCCCTTTTTTTATTCCGTCTTTCTTAAAACACCTTCGTTGATCACATACTCCGTCCATGGTATTCTCAGCATCCTTCTGTGGAACCACATCTCTATTGCCTCAAGTCTTCCCTTCATCTGTGAGGAGATTGTTCAGGATTCACTGCTATATAAAAAGATTGATATTACAGTTGAGCACTCTTGTCTTTATTTTCAACGCAAATATCGTTTACATGAGAAGCTAACTTTATTTTTGTCAGCCTTTCTGAACATGGTGATATTCGAGTAATCCGAAATCACTACCGGAGAACAAACAGCCTGTAGCCGCATAGAGAACGAATACATTGTATATATATTGAAAAATAGAAACAATAGTAAGACAAGGGTGCATCTTCTCACCAGACCGTTTTTACTTATAGAACGAGACGATCCTAAGAGAAGTACCAAAATTTATTATCGACAGACACAATAACATAACTTATATGGATGATACTCTCTTCATGGCAGACTTAAAAAGACTGGAGCTACACAGTCTTCACTTTTCAGTCTTGACCGAGTTCAAAAGGGTCTATCGGCTTTGTCGTAGATGAATTATTTTCCACTCTACAACCCCTTTCCCACATACGAAATGTTGTAAGCCTCTCGCTACTTTATCGCTATTTCCATGGAAAACGTTCTAACGAGCTACATTCCTTAGTTCCACCAGTTCAGACCTTTACTACAGCCAAGACTCGAGCAACTTCTTCTCACGAACCACTATTTTGTGGAACCGACTCCCAAGAGGATGCTTTCTCGATCACTAGAATCTTAACCCGTTCATGTCTAGGGTTAACCGTTATCTTTCCCACATATCCTCATTAAACTACGCCACATACCTTTTACACTTACTGCTCATACAATAACCCTTCATTAACCCTCAATTTCGAGTGGCTCTTGAGCCTTGTATAGGAATAATATTAGTACAAAACTTCTTAGAAAAGGTAATAATGAAAAGCAATAAGAAAAATATAAGAAGGCAGAATACAAGGTTGTCAGAAAAAGAAACATCCCAAGGTGGAAGCAACGCACTGGAGACATTAAAATCAAGCAGTTACAAAATTTTAAGTATCCGTTTTAACAGCCATCGGAAAATGTGGCACCGAAATCCGAAGGCGCATCGGAATAGCAAAATATTCTTCCAGAAGTATTGATAGAAAAACATCATTTAAAAAAAGGGTAAAAGCAAACAGTGCTGAATTCCTATAAAGCAGTGAATGCTGGGCAATTTCTTCGCAGATAAAGAAGAAACCTGAAGCGGCAGGGAAGTGGTTCTACCGACGAATGCTAAGAATGTCATGGACAGAACATGTGAGCAATATGGAAGACTTAAAGACTTAACTTCATGAGATTGCTAAAAAGAGTATAGCATGACGAAAAAGACGCCAAACTTGACGAAAACAAAACTTTATCGTGTAAATGTTTATGTTATTATTAAGAGAAAAGATCAAAGTATTTTGGGGGTATTTTTTTTACATTTCTTAACCGTTCCTAGTACGTCCAAAATTTTCGTTAAAAATCTTGTTATTTTTTAGTCAGAAAAATTGGCAGATAAGTCATGTCAATCATTTTTTTCCATTTTATAAAAAAAATGAAAATCTCAGTTTCAAATTCTTTTAAAAATCAATTATCATTTTTTCAAAACTTATTTTAAGAAAATCAGAAATTATAATGTTTATTTAAATATATTTTGAAACAACTTAGTTTCTGCGCTGAAAAGATGTAGTTTGAAAATAAAACAAAGCAGGTCATAACATTTCGTGTCACTTGACAAGTGACGAAAGACATTTTCATGACTTATTGATAGCTTACGTGAGGATAATTTATTCTACAGAACGAGAGAAGTGAAATTATTTACATTTAAGTGAACAATTATTTACCTCGTTATTTTTAAGGAAAACTTTCAGCGCTCTATTTTCTTTTCTTTGTACTTAGCTTTCACCTTTACGTTTACGATGCTTTATGGAAAATATATTATAAAGAAATTAAAATAAGACTCTTGAGAGTGAGATTAAATTTCAGGAAATTGAAATAAGACGACTCACTGAAAACTGTAAAACAACTTCACAAAATTGAAATTGCAATGAAATATGTAAATGAAATAAATGGTACTTTTAAAAATGTAGTAATGTTGCTGCTGAAAATGGCTTAGGATGGTGTTCAATTTTTTTAATTAGTAAAAACGCTAATTCAAAATGCCCAACATGTGTTTCGCACGAAGAACTTGCAATAATGAGATGGACGTTCAGCGGAGAACGCTTGCACTCAAGCGACGTGACGTTTTATTGCTTGTGATCTTCCGTACTTTTTAATTACAGCCATTTTAACGATTTTTTATGGACACAAAATTACATTTTTTAATTACTGCGGATCTTCTGATTGGACGAAGCGATACAATTTACAAAGCGCTAAAAAATGATCTATCTCATAAGGACATTTACGAAAGTGAATGCGGCTTTCAACTAATTTTATAATATTTTAACAACTTAAATGTAAAAATCTAAAATAATTAGAGAAATAACAAATAATTGTATTAAAAATTCATTTTTCACCGAAAAATTATTTTGCTTTCAGAAAATATTGTCCGTATTCATAAAAACAACTAAAAGCAAATAAAAGCATTTGAAATTAAATAATATTTTTGTTTTATTGAGTTTTGTATGATACAATTCATGGCTGATTTTCAGGTAGAGGGGGTCCACAAAAAACATGTTTTGCTTTCCTCAAAGCCTTGTGCTTTTAACTAATATAATCACTAAACTGTATTCGATCGAATTTCTAGAGTTTTCATAAAATTAGTTGTGGAGGGGGGTAATAAATATAAAAAAGATATTTCTATCATGACTTTAATAAAAAAAAAAACAACATATTCATAATAATTTCGATAATCTCTGAATAGTTTCTGAAAGTTTCGTTAACATCCGACAATTATTTTTATTTTTGTAAGATTTTCCAAATTAATGTCTGTCATACAAAAAATAAACGTGCTAAAAATTGTATATGTTATTTTACTAGTTCGGTGATACAAAGAGAAACAAGTTTTTTTTAATCAAAATTTAGAAAGTTCTAAAAAGAAGGAAAAATTTAAAAAAGATAATTAAAAAAACTTTGGTCCCCAAAAATACTTTGTTCTTTCCTCTTAATAACATAAACATTTAGACGATGAAATTTTGTTTTCGTTAAGTTTGGCGTCGTTTTCATCATGCTATGCTCTTTTTTTAGCAATCTCATGAAGGTACCTACTTAGAAAATGAGTACTAAAGGGAAGCTGTGGAGAGTCATGATCGCCAATATTCTGAATGGAAATGGCACCAAAAAAGCATGCTGAAATTTTATGAAATTTTTCCTTGAAAATTTTTTCTCGAAGACGTAATTTCTTTTTTCTTAAACAAACATTAGTCGACTTATACTTGAGTAAAACCGACCCTAATGCCATAAAAGTCAACGTCATCATCATCATCATCATCATTGCACATTTGTTCTTGTTTACGTAAAATTGTCAGAGAGTTTTAAAAGGGCGGAAACATTATTGTTTACAATCATTAGTAGTAATCGACATAGACGCACACATGGAAAGCCAAATGACCTAAAATTTCAAGGCAACACCGATAACTTTATCTTTTTTTCTCGTTCTAATATTTCATGTTTACCCGTCAACGTTTAGAGGGAAAGGTTTCTATTTGTTTCCAGGTTTGTTGTTGACTTGTCAAAACGCTCTCGTTACATAACATGCCTTGGCAAGCAGGATGTGCTGTTTCCTACCCGTAACCTTTGAGGCATTACATAAGAAGATACTGTTTTGTTTTTTAAGTGATTCGGGTTTACTATAAATAAATAAAAAAACAGTATGAAAGTACATAAACGCGTGTGTAACAAAGCGTGAATTTTACCCACTCAGGTAATGACGTCAATGACTTGAGTGAGAATGGGTGGGCTTCGACTTTGAAACTTTTGTGGGAATTGAAAGAATGGCTTAAGTTGTTGATGAATATCTTGTCTTGTAATAAAATAAGTTAAGTTGATAGCGAACACGCTGGTGTTTCCTCAAACACGATAATAAGATTATATACAAACAACTCTTCTTCTTCTTCTTCTTCTTCTTCTTCTTCTTCTTCTTCTTCTTCTTCGTGTACTGTGTCCATTCAGGATATTGGCGATCATGGCTCTCCACAACTTCTTATCATTTGTAGCTCATTGTAAGGTTTGTCATTTTGCTATCTCTCCTAATCCCTGTTCTTACACAAGCTCTTTAGGTAGGTTATTCGTTGCTTTACTCTGTTCCTCTTACCGTCAGTGTCAAAATCTCCAAGGCCTCTTTCTTCATTATGTTTTCTAGAGATTCCAACTGTCCCTTCATGATTCTGATTAAATATAAGTGTCTATTTGTTACCATTTTCCTTAAAACTTCCCCGTTACTCACATGTTCGGTTAATGATATTCTCAGCATCTATCTATAGAACCACCTTTCTGTTGCTTCAAGTCTCTTCTTTATCTGTGAGGAAATTGTCCAACATGTACTTCCACATAGGAGGACTGATGTTACATAATCATTCAGTACTCTTTTCTTTGTTTCTAACGAAAGCTCGTTGTTTCTTAATACTTTGCTTAGCTTTTGGAAGGCATCTTCCTTATCCCAATGCACTTTCGGATTTCGATGTGATATTCTCGATCCTCTGTTAAATTACTTTCCAGATACATAAAAGTTCGTACTTTCTTAATTTTGGTTTGGTTTGTTTTATTTTACGGCATATCAACCTCAATGGTTTATTTAATGCCGACAAAATTTTTATTGCTGGTAATATATTTTTTTTAAAGTGTATTGCTGGTAATATTTTTTTCTTCAAAAATTTATTTCTGGTAACATTTTTCTTCAAAAATGTATCGTTGTATTCTTATTTTCAAGAATGCATAACCGGTAATATTTAAAAAAAAATGTATTGTTGGTAATAATTTTTTGCGAAGCCTTTCTGGTATTAAAACCTAATTATACACTTCTGAACCCAGTTTGGGAGTTAACTATTTGCCCATAGCTGGGACCCTAACAGGTGCTACCACCCAGGGTCAGGGTGGACCTGAGAACATCAACAATTAAGAGGTGGTCCCACGCTCCTCAAAACCTCCTGGGCTTGCTGTCGGACGTAGTTTATCGTCTTACCCAGGACGCAGATGTAGTTTATCGCAATACCCTAGACGGCTTAATTTTGGTCTTTTCAATTTGTAGTTAGCATTTTGGGCTGTTCTACCTGCTGACGCCCATACTTTCTGTTTTCTTACAATTGATGTTTAGTCCTTTCTTCACGCTTTCCTTTACTACATTCTGTAGGAGCTCCTGTAGTTTCCTTTCTGTGTCTGCTATCAACACTGTGTCATCTGCATATCTTATGTTGTTAAGCAAATAAATCCTTCGCAAAATTTCAGTCCGCCAATAAATCCCCGCAAAATTTTAGTTCTGTCAGGGTCACCTCACTATAAAGGTTGAATAAGTCCGACAAGAAGACACATCCTTATGCCCCTTTCTATTATTGTGCATTTACTGAATTCATTTTCTATCCGTATTTAGTCGGTTTGCGGTTCTAATCTATTTCCTAAATAAATCAAGCTTACCTAGCATTTCAAGTAGTTCTTTGTGTCGTACCTTAAATTCTTTTGACGTACATTTAACAACTAAAAACTAAATAGAAAGAATAAAAGAAGGGGTGAATGAAAGTGCGTATGTAGCGATGTCATTTTTCGTCCGTACGTGTGTGCCAATTTCCGAAGAAAGATAACGAAAATTTGAGAAGAGTTCGTTATCTGTTAGTTTGGTTTGGTTTGTTTTACAGCATATCAACCTCAGAGGGTTATTTAATGCCGGCAACATTTTTATTACTGGTAATATTTTTTTCCGTGATGTATTGTTGGTAATATTTTTTTCAAAAATGTATTGCTGGTATTTTTTTTTTCAAAAATATGTTGCTGGTAATTTTTATTTTTTATTTTTCAAAAATGTATTGCTGGTAAAAAATATATATATGTTGCTAATAATAATTTTCTTTTTCAAAAATGTATTGCTGGTAATAATTTTTCTTCAAAAATGTATTGCTGGTATTAAAACCTATTTTTATACTTTCATAGTGTTTTGACCCCTTTTGGTGTGTTAACTATTTGCCCATAGATGGGACCTTGACAGGTGCTACCACTCCGGGTCAGGGTGGACCTGGGAACACCAGCAATTAAGAGGTGGTTCCACGCTCCTCAAAAATGTAGTGTATCGTCTTAAACCAGGATGCGGATGTAGTTTATCGTCACTTTATCTGTTAGTTTGGTACAATTATTAGATGCACATGTGTGTAGTCAAATAAGCTTAGAGTATTGTATGCTGTGTGATCTCTTTGTTGTGGTGAATACGACACGTGATTCGCTTGGGAATGAAAAGTCCTTCAAAGTGGGGACGATACATATCTTATCTGTAAGGCATCCTGTGGTTAAAGAGAAGAAAATAGTGTTTTGCATTCTTTTCTTTTTTATACTACATTACCAACGTCATCTGTCGATCGTTAGCGGAAGTTCTTTGACAGACAAATGGGAATAATCCCTCAAATCTAGTATATCAGAAGTTAATTGAATTCTAAGCTGAACGATTCGCATCAATAATTTATACTAGTTTGTATTTGTTTATTTATTTATTTTCACAAGGTTCTTGGTCGAATTCACCTTGACCATTGTAATAACATGAACTTAAAAGGTGTCGTCCTTATAAGACATGGTATATTTAGCAAAAAAAGAAAAACGGTAGAAGAACTACAAATTCTCGAAACAATTTACTTTATTCCCGTATTCAATCTAGTGTGCTTGAGACACTGATACCAGTTTCAGAAAGTAACAAGAAGTCGAGTTTGGACGATGGAGTTTCACTTCTCGAAAATTGGAACGTAGACCCCTCACGTTGGTGTAGGAGATGGTATACGTGGGGTCTACTTTGTTTTTTTAGCTTGAGTTTGCTAGTTTTGTTAATTTTAATTGGTTTCATGTGTGTATTGATTAGTGGAAGACAAGTAGGCAGTGAGACAGACACACCCACAGGAGTTGCATGTATATATAACCTGGAGAGAATCGTCCAGAGATACTGCAGTAGCAGTACCCTTCATCGTGGCATCGAGAGGCCCCACCGGAGATATAAATTCCAAATACTAGGTAAAAACCCTCACTACCGAAGGTCTAAATAGGGCATTGGCTCCAATAAGAAAACATAGATTTGAACCATTAGTTTAAACTTTATTTGAAAATCATCATGAATTCTTTGAAGACATTTAATTCTGGGTTGGATTTCATTAAAGCAACAAAAAAAATCACATTTTTTTGAAAATCTACATTTTTTATTTGATTTTTTCATAGCAGCGGTAAACACTAGGCTATGTTTTTGCCAGGACTGAAAAAAAACCCATAAATGAGAGGTTAATGTTTATGGATCTGGTGGTTATTGCTCTTACTATGAATATAAACAAAAAACACGTTTGTCTTTTTCTTATTCCTGATTTTCCGATGACTTGGAAAAAACGTTATAAAAAACGTTTATGGAATAAAGGTCATAGATTTGTTTTGTTTTTTTTAGAGAGGAAATTTTCACCTCGATGTTATATAAAGAGAAATTTAATGGGGGGTGATGAGAAAAAAAAAAAGATCCTAAGATTGGTTTCGGATTAGGAAACTTTCACCTAAATCTCTACACGCACGCTACACCACCCCCAACTCATCAATGGCCGCTCACGTGAGACGAAATACTTATAATCCGAATCACGTGACAATGATAATTAATAATAATAATAATAGAAAAAGAGGGAAGTCGGAGACAGTTCTAATATAGTTCTGGGATTCTCCCCCAACATTTTTTTTTTTTTTAAGATGCTTTATACCTATCACTAATAATTTCGTACAGATATAGAAAAAAATTAATTTGTAAAAAAAAATAATATGAAACTATTGGCGTCAGATTTTATGTCTTATAAAGTCAAACCTTTCATCACTTAGATATATGTCTATGTTATATAGACAACAAAAAGTAAAAAAAATATTTTTTAAAGGAAGTTATGGCAGACTTCATTTACAGATAAAACGTTGTTATAATTTTCTTTTAACATGAATTATCTACAGCAACATTCATTTTATTTCGTTGCTAAATTTAAAAAAAAAAAAAAACGTACAATTTCTAACCCAACTTAAAAACGTTAACAAAATCTGAAACCCTTGACCAGACATTTCGATAGAAATTTCTTTGTCTTGCTTCTTCACTCCTAGAGAATCAAGACAATTTGTGACGGCTATGAAGACATTGAAAGCATTTTTTCTGAAGCGAGACATTTCGCTGACAAGACCAAGAGATTAAATGAAGAAACTATTCTGGATAAATATCGAACTCTTTGAAAGCAATGAGAAAAAAAAATCTGAGACGGATTATCAGACTGGTGGGAATAATCCAAAACGAGGTAATCATTTTTTTTTTAATTATTTCGTTAACCCCACTAATAACAATTTCTGGTCAATGTTGATTTCGTTTTATACTAACTATGAATATGAGAAAGAATCAGTTTTATAATCTCGTTTACTCCATTCAGTTTTGCTATGTTTATATTTTTACCATATCAACACACTCTCTTAATCATGTTGAATGCATTTTACTTTTTGAATCTTTTGGATTCATTTTCCCCCGCTAATTTCGAGAGGGAATCGTCATTTTTGGTTCATCTGTTCGCCGTATTGGATTTTTTTTTTATCGCAATAAGAAATTAACGTTACCCTGGAATCTAAGTGAAATTATTTATTACAGAATCCTTATATCTCCGTTAGGAGTGTAAAGCATGTTCACGGCATTAGTACCATTGAGTTCTCAAAGGCCCCAATTTAAAATAAATCATTTAGTTCTTAATTTTTGTGTTGGGTGCTCGTTCTGTTTTTTTATAGGATAAATAAAAATGAAATAAAAATATCTTTTTGAAAAATCTAATTAATATGCTAACCTTAATGATTCATATGAGGCCATAAGAGCAAAATAAGGAAATTATATTGAATGGGAATTAAGTTATTTACAGAAATAATTTAAAACTATATTTTGCTATTTATTGCATAACTAAATTAATTTGAAAGGCGTCTCAAAATCTGAAAAATAAAAATATTCCATTTCACACAAATATTATGACTAAAACCAGAAAATCTTTGTAATTGCTTGACAGAGGAATTCCGAAAGATACTTGGCTCATCATAAAAATTTTACTTTCTAAATATTAAGGAAAATCCTTTGCACTACTAACGGATGGATTAGGATTTGAGATTTATATAAACTTTAATCAATATGGCGAATCACTTCCTCCATTTATTTTTGTTAATAAATCGAGTCTAAATTGCTACAAGGTAAGTTTACCTTTTTATTATCGCTTTACAAAGTCATGATCAATTATACAATGTTTCAGTTTTTGTATGAAACTTGTTTGTAAATTTAATAACGATTACAAGAAAGGCAGTGTAAAAAAAAACATGTCCATATTAAATTTGCTTCTTAAAAAAAAAACAGGCTGGATCCCTTTGATTGAGTCGAATATTTTAAAGTTTTATTTTTATATTATCTTAAATGTAAACGAACTTAATCGTTTTAAAATATGATTTATTTTTTATTTTTCACTGATTGTGATTCACAAATTCATTTTTGTTTCTTTTTCGGTTTGTTCCACACAAAAATAAAATACGCTAAAACACAGACCTTATTTAGTATAAATTAGCCTAACATAAAGGGTGAAATTAAATTAAATTTAAAAAAAAAAAACAATTTCACTAAGTTTTTACCGCCGTAAGTTTATTAGATAACATGGATTTTTTTTTTTATATATAGGAAATCTTTTTTGCTAACTTATGAAAATTGATTTTGATATGGAGTTTCTTAAAATACTTTTAGCCATGATTGTGATTTTTCGCAAAGTTCGGGAGGATGTCAAACGAACACCATTGCAAATTAGTTGTAAAAAAAAAAACCACTATACACAAGCCTTTAAGAATTTGACGTTGGAGGGGTTACTTTTTCCTTCGCTCTTTCTTCTTTGACTTCATATAAATCTAGGTTAACTTCATGTTTTGGCGGGAATTAATTTTTTTTTTTTTTTTTTTACTCAGAGGCGTTGGGAAATGATAGGAATATTAACTCAAACTTTCCATGTGTATCTTCTCAAGTTTTATTCGACTTCCGGAAAGAAAATGGCATGCTAGCTTTTCATTGAAACTGTTTATTGAAATAGGCACTAAGACGAAATAACTTTGTTTTCGTACAAAAATCAGAAAAGTAAAAAGATGCTTAGCAGTGAAAAGGTTAATCGGGCCTGTTGCTGCAAATCCGTTTTAGTATCAAAACTTGTCTTTCAGATTTTAGTATAAAGTTTGTTTGCCATGAGAATTTCATTTCTTTGTATTTGTCGGCTGCAAATTTCCAATGTAACCCAACGAATTGCGCTAAGAGAAATAGGCGCTATTACACTTTAGCCCCCCCCCTCCGTTGGTTAAGGTTTTACAAAAATTGATTGTTTTTCGAGATTTATATTTAAATATTATAATTAGCAATAACAAACAGAACTGTTTCCAGACTGTCATACCTGAGGCAACCCATTGCTGAATGACAGCAACGGGGGGCAAAAGTGTAATAGTGCCGAAAAATATTTTTATGCTAGAAACTGATTTAACATGTCAACGTTTACAAAGCATCGACCACCATAGGCAAATATTTACCATTTAATATTGGAACACTGTACTCTAAAATGCCGTAAGTTTGACTAGGTATTATGCTTTTCGGTATTAAAGTAATTGGGTTGATGTGAAAATCTCAAAGGGTTTTAGAAAATAATTTTGACATTGGCTACTGAAAAAGTTATAAAATCAGTTTATGTCGGTGAATTTCAACTAAAAGCACTGCACAACTTTGTATCATTATTGCATATTTTCTCTATCACTTCTATGTAATAGGTTAGATACCTCCACGAGATCGCTAAAAAAGAGCATAGCATGATGAAAAAGACCCCAAACTTGACGAAAACAAAATTTTATCGTCTAAATGTTTGTTATTATTAAGAGGAAAGATCAAAGTATTTTGGGTTTGGGGGTATTTTTTTTACATTTTTTTTAATCGTTCCTAACACGCTCGAAAATTTCGTTAAAAATACCCCCCTCTTTTTTTTTTTTTTTTTTTTTTTTTTGAGTCAGCAAAATTGACAGTTGACAACCATTTTTTTTTTCCATTTTATATAATGAATGAAAATCTCACTTTGAAATTCTTTTAAATATCAATAATCATTTTTTCAAAATTTATTTTAAGAAAATCAGAAATTGTTTATTTAAAATATTTTGAACCAAGCTTAACTTAGCTTCTGCGCCGAAAAGATTTAATTTGAAAATAAAACAAAGCAGGTCATAAATTTTCGCGTCACTTGACAGGTGATGAATGACATATTGACGGATTCCGTGAAGATAATTTGTTCAGCGGAAGAAGAAAAGTGAAATATTTTACATTTAAGTGAACAAATTATTTTACGTTTACGATGCTTTATGGAAAATATATTATAAAGAAATTAAAATAAGACTGTTACGAATGAGATCAAATTTCATAAGAAAGGTATCTAATTTATAGGTACCTTTCTTCTGAAATTTTATCAGAAGTGTACATAAAATACTGTAATTTTATGTACATTTTACTGTGTTATTTGTATTTCCATTCATTTTATTATTAATTTTGATATTTCATTCATGGAAAAAATGCCATAACTGAGATTAATATAAAAATAAGATCATATAAAATTCATAAGACGATGCTGATGATTTTAGGCACCCTTCTCAGTTGAAACTGAAAATTCAAATTAACTTCTCCACACGTGTTTCGCAAAAGTCAACAGCGGAGAACAATGCTTAACTCAAATAACGCAAATTAATTGTGTTCTGGTTGGTCTTCCGTACTTTATAATTACAGCCGTATTATAAACACAAAATTACATTTCTTAATTACTGCGGATCTTCTGATTAGTCAAAATGATACAATTTACAACGCACTAAAAAACGATCTATCTCATAGGTATACTTACGAAACCTGATGCGGCTTTAAACTAATTTTATAATATTTTAACAACTTAAACGTAAAAATCTATTATAATTAAAAAAAAAAACATTGTATTAAAAATTCATTTTTCATGGAAAATTTTTTTTTGCTTTCAGAAAATATTGTTCATATTCATAAAAACAACTAAAAGCAAATAAAAGCATTTGCAATTAAATATTTGTTTTATTGAGTTTTGTATGTTACAATTCAGAGCTGATTTTCAAGTGGTGGTGGGGGGGCAATTAAAAACAAAAAAAAACATGATTTGCATTCCTCAAAGCCTTGTGCTTTTCACTATTGTAATCACTAAACCTGACGCGATCGAATTTCTAGCGTTTTCATAAAATTAGTTATTGGGTTGGGGGTAATAAATATAAAAAATATTTCTGCCATGACTTTAATAAAAGAAAACATATTTATAATAATTTCGATAATCTGTGAATACTTTCTGAAAGTTTCATTAACATCCGACAATTATTTTTATTTTTGCAAGATTTTCCAAATTAATGTGTCATACAAAAAAAAAAACGTGCTAAAAATTGTATGTTATTTTACTAGTTCCGGTGATACAAAGAGAAACAAGGATTTTTATATGAAAATTCATATTGTTCTAAAAAGAAGGAAAAATTTTAAAAAATAATTAAAATAAAGTTTTATCTTTCCTCTTAATAACATAAATATTTAGACGATAAAATTTTGTTTTCGTCAAGTTTGGCGTCTTTTTCAACATGCTATGCTCTTTCTTTTTTTTTTTTTTTTTTTTCTTTAGCGATCTCGTGGAGGTAGCTATAATAGGTGAACTTCGCTTGACTAAGCCTTCTGTGGCTGAGTAGTCTAAATAACACCGGGCAAGATATTCCTATCTGTTTTTATGCCTGAAACTTAAAGCAACCTGACCTATATTATTTTATTTTTTTGCTAACACATTTCAACTTAAAGAAATTGTCACTCCGGCACAGGTTAACCTCTTTTTCTCTTTTTTTTTTTTTTTTTTTTTTTTTTTTTTTTTTTTTATGAAATTGTTTTTAAAATGTCTGCTTATCCACAAAATTTTACGATAACTTCCTCAGAAGTAACAGAGGCTGTACCAAAAGCAAAATGTTGACGAATAAACTTTCCAAAGATCTTTCTTTATCAATTGTCTTTATTACAATTAGTATGCAGAAATAATCTGAAACGTTCGATTTGTAACTGTTTTATATCTGAAGCTGGTATTAACTCTTTAAAAAAATCCTTAGAAGTCTATATATATATATATATACACACAATTATAAGAAGACGAACGATTCTGGTTCGGGTCGCTAAAAAGTTGGCTTTTAACTTTGACCAAGCACTAGCTATGGGCATAGGGGAAAAACTCAACTACCCCGCTCTCAATTACCAAACGTGTATATGAAATAGGTTACCCATACCAGAAATTACCGCATTAGTGAGTTTATGACGTACGTGATATATTTAGATCATAAACATGTTTACGTAAATTTTTTTAAACTTGTTTATCACAATTCGTTTCGAATTTTCTGTTGTTTATCAGTAACGACGGTTTTGTTATGCTATTTTTTCCGTAAGTAAAACCTGCATTAACAAATGACCCTTGACAATGTCCTCGAATTAGCCTGACAGACGTGCAAGGGAAAAATACAGTAAACAGGTCAACTGGAAAATACTGATTTTTGTGCAATTTTACCACAACCAGTGATGCACATCTCTAGTTCGTATATTCGATCATAGGAAATTGCACAAATCTTGGAGCTTCGAAACTCCGGCCTTAACTCACCGATGACATTTAAAAATTAAAAATTAAAATAAAATAAACTCTTAATTTGCCCGACGGAAATGTTATTCTCATTTCTTAATGTCTCAATTTACGTTTCAATTCACCCTATAATAAACCCAAGAGTCACCCAAGGTAGATGATTACTAAAGGAGGTTATTATATGAACGGTAAGAGGTAAGAAGTGCAGTTTTTGAGAATAGGTGGGAGAGATAACGGTTACCCAATGCATGAATAAGTTTGGTACTTTTCTTAAATATCAGAACTTGTAAAGTACACACACACAATCTCTTTTAAAATATATATATATATATATATATATATATATATATATATATATATATATATATATATATAAGGTAACGATATATATTTTTTATATATCAAGAACATTAATGGGGAAATTATATGACAAAGGTGGGAAAAAGTTTACTTGTAACGCGTTAACGTCCTTCAGGACTTCATCAGATTAAATTTATGTTGGTATGACGACACATGCGCACTTCAGGGGTGCTGGGAATTTTAGAATAGAATTTTATTATCTAGCCAAATTCATTTAGTCTTTCCTTTTCTTTCCATCACTTTTGTGAGTATGTATTCCACTCTGATATTAGAAGATCTGCCAGGAATGATGAAATATTGTAAGAGCCAGGGCACAAATTTACTGTAGATGACCTTGCAATTAAGGCACTCTCTAGACATTTACGCCCTAGCGAATTATTTCTCCTTTGGGTAGCATTTTAATGTCAGTCTCGTTACGGTGGGCAACCAACGCATTTGACGTATTATTTTGTAAAACCTCACATTTGTGTTCATATAATCTTTTATTTAGGTTCCTCGAGGTTTCTCCTGTGTATTTTTTTGTGAAAATTATTACAGGCGATGGAGCAAACTTCACCAGTACCTTAATTATTTTATATTCAAACAAAATGCCCATAAAATATTCCAAAAGAAAAAAGACCCATCCTGAAAAACCCAATTATTAAAAAAAAAAATTATCCTGCCTACTAATTATATCACATCTACGATCGAAAAGAATCTGTCTAAACTCAATGTACAAGTTACATCCAAAACAACAAAAGACTTCGTCAATACTAAACAAAACAATAAGCTAAAACCAGGAGGAGGAGTTTATTACATCGCACGTTTTCTCCACCCACCACTCTAGTCAGATGACGCAAACTATGTACGTAGCTGAAAACTCTTTTCCACTTTGTCTTAAGAGTGTATATGCGAGAATATATTAAATAAAAGTAATACAAACTACAATATATACAGTGCGCGGCAGAAATACCTCCCACATAACGGTAAAACATTATTTAGACAAAGACACCATTGTCTCTAATGTTTTACCATTGTGTTGGGGATATTTTTTCGCGCTGTCTAAAAATAGTGAAGCCGATACACCAGGTCAGGACCGATAATATTGCTGATTCTTTATTATTTAAATAGTTTATCACCCGTTTAAAATGAGTTGAATATTGAAATAATTTTGCAGTTGCTTTATAAAAATACTAAAAATATTTGCTCAGCACTTTTATTTTTTATTTTTTATTTTTTTTATTTTTTTTATTTTTTTATTTTATTTTTTATTTTTTTTTATTTTTTTTTTTTTTTCAATTTTTTTTTTATTTTTTTATTTTTTTGCTCAAAACATCCTAAATTGACAACAATTCTCTGGTTGGTCCTATGTCGTCAAAGACAATTATAATAAACGAAAATAATTTTCACTATGTACGCATTTATGTTGGGTAATTGAATGAAAAAATAGAAAAAAATGTATGTAAAGCGTTTCGTCTTCCAAAAGCACTTGATCAGTAATGTTCTTATTGATGGAATTATATATCCATATGTACACGATACAGAGACACTAAATTTTAATTTGTTATCCTATCTGTCTTTATTTTGATATATAGCAGTTTAGGTTTCATATTCTCCTATATACATATATTCAAATATATTTTTTGGCATTTTATCTTAAGAGCAAATCGTGGTTTAGGAATTCCTTTAATACACTATTACACCACCAAAAGAGTCTACGACATAAGTTGGGCAATTCGCCCTTTGTGTTTCCGCTGATGTGCTTACATGAAAGCACATGCAAAATATTTATAAATACACGTTGTGTCTTATACAAATGGATGTTGTACTGTTTCAACTTTGTTATTAATCTTAAGTTTCAGTTTTGTACAAACAAAACCCGTCTTAAATTATATTTGATCCACTGTCGAGTTGTATTACAATGCTGCAGGGTTAACGCCAAGGCTGAAAGAGTGATCCTTTCTCTCTGACGTAAGGGCGTTTCAAAGGGTTTGACTATGCAAGAAATTAAATCGACTTTATATTGTCGGATCAACATGAAAAATAAAAAGAAAGAAAAGATTACTACTGTGTATAATGCGCGCCTTTTGCCAGGATTTTAAAAAATTAACAGTTAAGAGTGCGTATTATACACAAGGATTAACGCCTTTTCCGTTCCTGTAAATTATATCTGTAATGAAAACTAACTAATCTATATGATAAAAGAGGTAAATTCCCTGTCCACCACACAGTCTGCATGAGACTACGCATGCTATCTATGCGTATGTCTCTGCCTGATATGTGTTTGTGCATACAGTTTTGAAAATAAGACATTGGAATAATACACACCTTTTCCCACTCAGTCTGAACAACCCCTACCCTACACTGAGCAATAAAATGATACAGTTGGAAACAAAAATATTTTTCAAACTTGAAAACATTAGATTATAATAAGACATTATTGAACTTTGTGAAAACTTTTCGGTAATAAATAGAATTATTTTAAGTTTTTAAATTTTTTTTATTTTTTTATTTTTTATAGAAATATTTTTAGATCTTTCATTGTGGTGTTCTACAAGTGACCAGTAGTCAGCTTTTCCAATTGTTTCTGGTATGCCATAACAGAAATTTTTATTATAACTTCACAACCAGCCGGAATTAGAAAGAGGTCAGTTATTTCATTTTCTCCCCCTTCTTGCATGGTTATCAGGTTCTTTTTTTTTTTTTTTTTTTATTTATTCCTTGCCTGGGTTGCAAAACACCGGATACAATCTCTACAAATTCTGGTTCATCCAAGCGACTTAAACATCCTATCGGTGACGCCATACACTGAATTAAGATACACATATGGAATGAAATCGAAATGAGAACCTCTGTCAAACGGATTCATTTCCTTTGGTTTCGTTAACAGGAAAAAATTAAAAGCCGAAATGTGCGACACCTGGAAGTTTTTTATGATTCCTGTATATAAACTGAATGTATTTCTAATAAAAGTATTTACAATGAACAAACTGTTTAGATTTGAAATTTGATCATCTTATGAGCAAATCGAGATTTGCAGAGCTAGAGTAAAAAAAAAAAAAAAAAAAACTAAACAAATCGTTTAACTCGCTAACCAATCACGGCATTTTTAATTAAAAGAAAAAAAACTTGTAGTTCCAACGAACGATTTATTTTTATGGAAATATTTCGACTAGCTGTGGTTTTACTCAACTTAAGGAGTGACCAAGACTGGCAACTGCTCGTCGAAATATTTCCATAAAAATAAATACTTCGTTGGAACTACAAGTTTTTTTCTTTTAATTATGCAACTACCAACGGAGACAATCATCCTAACTTTAATCACGGCATTTGTTTAAAAAAATGATTCACATATTGCATATATATATATATATATATATATATATATTATTCACAGATGATATTAAGCACATTTACGCCCACTTCCCCTCTGTCCGTGTCTAAAACAGACGCCATGATTGTTTCATCTGTTGTCAGCATCTTAGATGCCGACGTAATTCTTTTTCGATATCATTCATCAATCATTTTGTCCTTCCTTAAAAAGGATGTTATCTTCAATGTCGTCCAGTGCATTCGCGATGCGACATTGCTATGATGTTGTACGCTCCGCTTATTTTACACTAATCCAGATAAAGTGCTACTGGGATATAAATTTCTCCTCCTTTACGTCAGCTAATGTTGGACGGTCTCCTCAAAGACGAAGAAAAGACTCTGGGCAATAAAGGTATAGTTCTACAGAAGGATGCTAAGGATACCAGGGATCGAACATGTAAGCAACGATGACGTTTTGGAGAGGATGCAAACCATGAGGAAACTTATACTTAACATCAGGAAGAGGCAGCTGAAATTTCTGGGACACATAAGAAAAGAAAGCTTAGAAAATATGATACTCACAGGGCGAATAGAGGGAAAGAGGGACAAGGGAAAGCAACACGTGACATACCTAGCAGGCTTAAGTGGATGACAGAACAGGGTCTGGGAGAAGTAGCAAAGGGACAAAACTTATTGAGAACTACAAGGGATAGGGGGAAGTGGAGAGCCATGATCGCCTACGTCCTGAAGGGACACGACACAAACGAAGTAGTCTGAACTTATTTTTCCCTACAAGCTTGTTGCATTTTTTGTGTAAACATTTCCGTGCCTTTACTCCTAAAATATTCTGTATAATTCGTTTCAAAACGTAATATAATCTACAAATTTTAGTATCGGATAAAAAATTGAATATATTTAACTATTATAAATCTTTAAGAAAAAAAAAGCTCTGTGCATATTATACATGATTTTTTTTCCTGTTCCGTAGTCCAAAGTTAGGGGTGCGTAGCATACATGAATAATTCCGGTACTCGATTAATGTTAGCGACCCTGCTATTATCTGACCGAAAAAATAATCATCGTGGCTTGCAACTTCAATTTAGAGATAGGTCATCACCATTTCGTAAAATCTCCCAAAATTTCTCTTCATAGCATTTACTCGTTTCTCCACGCTGACGAGGCGTGACACAAGGTCGTTTTCATGTAGGGCACCCGAGCACGTTTTCATTTTGTCTAATTTTTAACAAACCTCAACTTAATAATAAATATCACTTACAACAGATGAGTTTTCAACTGTTTAATACGGTCTATAACAGATTTTTTTATATCAATAAAAAAGATCACCTCCTTTCTTTATGGCCATTATGTTTAATACTTAATCTGTTAGTAACACAAGTTATTTTCTGACTATTTCTTTCTTTTTTATGTCCAATGTATTTATAGTAAAACCATTAGCAATGCAGGATGTGCTGGTAGTGTAATAGATAGGAGCTCAGAAATAGAAATCAGATCCAATTTCAATCAAGTTTGTTAGATTCGCTCACTCGCAAATACTCTTGGGATAAGTAGGACTCCAACTATGGGTTAAATAGAATTTATATCTGGAAAAATTGATATTGTCAAGAAATTGTTAATGCAATATTTATTCGCAAAAACAAAATTCATACAATCCCAAATACACCCCTGGTTAAAATCTTAAAACCAGATACAAAAAGATTAAAAAATATAAAATCCTGTTACTTTAATCAAGATATATTTGCGAAACATTTACATTTATTAGAAAATGTAGTTTATCAATAAACAAGCGAACATTTTAAGCTTTTAATTGATTAATTTAAACACATTGAAAAAAGGACTTTTTTTTTTTTGGTTGGTCATAAAGATAAAACCATGTGTGAAAAAAAAAAATTACTGGACAAAAATTTTAGAACTAGTCAGTGTGCTCATAGCTTCAGGTTACGTAGCTCATTTCCAGTCTTAAATTTCAGATTTTAAAATGGCCGAGGGTAAAATTTTAAGAAAGTTCGAGCAGGGCAGGAATGTTGAACTTGAAAGACGCGGTCTTTCGCAACGAGCCATTGCAAATGAAATTGGCCGTAGCAGAACTCTAATTCCTGACTTCATTAAAAATCCGGATGCGTATGCTTCTAAAAAATCAAGCGGTCGCCCCAATAAAATCTCACCATCTCTAGACAGACGATTTAGGCGAGAAGTTAAGAGATATCCAAGCCTAACATCAAATCAGATAAAAGCGAATACAGATGCTGAATTCAGCTCTCGAACAATTCGACGGCATTTAAATAAGAAAGGGTTTAAGAACTTGAAACGGCTGCAGAGGCCTCGCCTTCTTCTTCGCCATAAAACCTCCTGTTTACAATTTGCTTCCGATTATCAAACTTGGAATGTGGATAAATGGAATAAAATGTTTTCAGACGAGAAGAAAAACTCAATCTTGATGGCCCAGACGGTTTTCAGCGTTACTGGCATGCAAAAGATGTCCCAAAAGAAATTTTCTCAACACAACACAGTGGAAGTGGATCAATTATGGTCCGGGGTTCATTTTCGTACAATGGAACTCTTGAGTTACAGGAGGTAAAAGGTCGTCAAACAGCTGCTTGTTACAGTGACATGATAAGAAAGGCAACGCTAACTACTGAAGGCCCTCATCTATGTTGAGAAAACTGGATTTTCCAGCAGGACAATGCTGCAATCCACAAGGATCTCCAGATCGAAACCCAATCGAGAATGTTTCGGGATGGACGACAAAGGATGTTCATAAACATGGCTCACAATTTGAAACTGTGGGTGTTCTTCATGTTGCAATTTATGCATCCTGGGCGAGCATCCCAAGCACTTTCATGCAGAAGTTAATAATGAGCATGCCAAAACGAATTTTCGAAGTAATTCGCAAAAATGTAGGATATACTGAGAATTAAATTGTCGTTGTGACTTATTTGTTCTGTATTTGCTATTTTTATTTACGTCGTCTTATCTTTTAAGACCAACCAAAAAAATCCTATTTTTAATGTTTGTTTAAATTAATCAATTAAAAGCTTAAAATGTTCATTTGTTTGTTGATAAACTACATTTTCTAATTAAATGTAAATATTTGGCAAATATATTTTGATTAAACAGTATTTTATATTTTTTTAAATTCTTTTGTATCTGGTCGTAAAATTTTGACCAGGAGTGTATCTTTCACAATGAGTAAAGCCGTAAAAAAAAAAAAAAAAAATTAAAAACATTAGCAATGTCTCTTCATTATTCATCTTCCTGGGGAGGAGGGAACAGTTGCCCCCCCCCACACACACACACACGCAATTGCACTAGAGAGCTAGTGCAACCGACAGTGGTGCGAGTTGGGCAATTTTTGTTCTTGGCTCGAGTATACAGGTTCGGATTCTCCACATTTAAATTCGACCTTGTCTCATCTCTTCTCAGTGGGGAGACCGGGGTAAATAAATCTTTATTATACACATAATAGCCCTGTTCTGTCGGTAAAACTTTGATTCGTTCCTGACCATTGGTTATCATTATCTGCCATTGCAAAAATACAACCTGAGAACTGAAACAAATTGTTAAAAAATTGAAAAATTCAGCTTCTTTCCTGTCGTCTAAAACTTTAATTTCCCGCCACGAGTCCTGTAACCAATGAAGGTCGGGAGGTCAGCACATGTATTGCAACAGTGGATGTCTGACAGAGCCCATTCCTCTCCAGGATGGTTTTGAATTCAGTTAACCTTCTCAAAGACTGATTGCTAAGGGGCACAGTCTGATCTACATTTTAACCTATAACTGGGGGAAGATGGATTTATGCCTTTTTCCAATAATAATCCAAACAGAATCTATTTGTGATTTCATTTTCTCGACAATAACCGTTACTCTATCCGCATTATCCCAGTGTTGATTTAGAATACAGTTAAAGCGCAGAAAAGAACTGAAGTAGCGGTAAAGACGATGGAGAGCGGTATAAACCGAATCACCGCTTCTTTAAATCTACTTAAAACACAGCATACGCTTAAATAGAAGTTTGACATTTTTATTATATGCAAACGATCCAAATTTACTGTTTTACAAACACTCAGTCAAGAATGAATAATAGGCTTGGGAATATCAGGTGCTGTATGCCCCTAATAACACGCATTGGCCCATCATGGTAGGGTAATGTCCCATTCCCCTCCATGAACAGGAAAGAGGAAGGAGGCCTTCTATGCTGTGTCCTTTCAGGATCTAGGCGGTCATGGCTCTTCACGATTTTTTGGCGTCCTGGGTAAGACGATAAACTATGTCCAACAGCAAGGCCTCTGATCAGGAGGTTTTGAGGAGCGTGGTGTTCCCAGGTCCATCCTGACTCGGGGTGGTAGCACCTGTTAGGGTCCAAGTAATGGACAAATAGTCACCCCTCCAACCTGGGGTCAAAACACTATGAAAGTGTAAAAATAGGTTTTAATACCAGCAATGAAGATTTTGAAGAAAAATTATTACCCGCAATACAGTTTTGTAAATAATTATTACCAGCATTACATTTTGAGGAAAAAAAAATATTACCAGCAATACATTATTTTTTTTTTTTTCTGAAAAAAAATATTACCAGCAATAAAAATCTTGTCGGCATTAAATAACCCATTGAGGTGTTGCTATGCCGTAAAACAAACCAAACAATTTCTTGTCTTTTTCTCTCTATTTTTTATTTTATTTTTTTTTTAGCATTTAGTAAAGTTTTTCTCTCTCTCTCTCTCTCCCTCCTGTCAACAATTTACACAAGCTCTCTATGTAGCTTATGCGCTGGTTTTCTTTGCCCCTCTTGCCTTCAATATGTCCCGTGAGTGTCAAATTTTCTAAGCAGTCTTTCCTCATGATGTGCCCTAGAAATTTCATCTTTTTTTGATTTTAAGTATAAGTGTTCTTTTTGTTTTCATTTTCCTTAAAACTTTGGTGCTACAGCATCCTTCTCTACAACCACATTTCTGTTGATTCAAGTCTCATAATCATCAGTGATAAGATTCTCCAGCATTCACTACCATATAGGTGGACTGATATTACATAAGTTAGCTACTCTTTTCTTCGTTTCGAATGTTTCTTATTAGTTTGCTTAGCTTTTGGGAGGCATCTTTCACTATCCCAAGGCGCCTTTGGCTTGCGATGTCGCATTTTTCATCCTCTGTTAAATCGCTTTCTAGATATTTAAATTGGCGTATTTGCTTGATTTTTGGCATCTGTAATTTGTAATTCGCATACTCGGCTCTTCTTTCTGCTAACAACTCCACAATTAACGTTGAGTCCTTTCTTCTTGCTTTCCTTTACTACCTCCTGTAGAGGTTCCTGTGTTTTTCTTTCTGTGTCTGCAATCAACGCCGTGTCATCTACATTAATGGTAAGATTGTGTCCGCCAATAATGAATCCTGGTAGGACTTCTAATCCTCTAAGAATCCACTCATTGTATACATTGAATATGTGCGGTGATGAAAAAAACACCCTTATCTTAGACTTCTTTCTATTTTTTTTTTGTATATTTACTGAATTTATTTTCTATCCGTATGTATTTACTCCCCAAAAAGATTTTCAGTCTGACTAATTAAGAATTAATGGCTTGGGGCTTCATTTTTTTTTTCTTAATATTATATTATCGTGATATCACAAGTCAGATAAAAAAGGGGTTTATCTCTTCGATATAAACTATTTTAATAAAGTTCTGTGGTTATAGTAGATTATAAACGTTTAGGTTCCACTTTTTTTATATTCCCGTGCTAGCAGAATTTTCTTCCAAAATTTTATTTCAAGCGGAAAGTAATATCTTTGTAAGACTTTCCGGCAGCAAGTAAAATGTTTGTAAAGTCTTTACATACACAGAAAAGTTATATATATATATATATATATATATATATATATATATATAAAAGTGAACATAGAAGTCGCCTCTAAGTGTTGACTTCTATATTCACTTTTATATTTACACACGCTCTCTCTGATATTGAGCACTTTATCCCATAAATATAGCACACTTTAAGACTGTATTTCCTTATATATATATATATATATATATATATATATATATATATATATATAACCTTCGTTTTCAAAGTATTTCCTTCTACGTAATGTTATATAAAATAAATCAACAAAACGCAGAAATGTATTTTTTTATCTTCTTTTAATTTTTGTATGTTTATATCTAGAAGCGTTAAAATCCAGCATAAGTGCCCCAGAGGCTAGCAATTTATACCCAGAGTTATCAAAGGGGAAGAAATACAAGCGTTTTGAGTTAGTGAGGAAAAAAAAGATGTTGAGCTTGTGTTTTGAAATATGATGTGGATTGGCTTTTTACAGAAACTATCGGAAGGTTGTAAATCGTAACTTTTTTTCTTTTTTAATTACAACATTTCTTATAAATCTCATTAAACAAATTCGCATGAAACTTCAAACGTAATGAGATTTTAACACGCAGCAGCTGCTTTGGAAGTATTTTGAAGGTCTCAAAAAAAAAAAAAATGGTAAAAAAGTTGAGGTGAGGGGTTCAAAGGCAAGCAGAACTTTGTTCTCTATATTTCATTTCGGGGTTCTCCCCTAAAAAAAGCTTAAGGGAAGGCATTTTGTTTTTACTTTCCCTTCTGTCAATGAAATTGGTTAAAAAAAAAAAAAAAAACGTGTTTTGGAGAGGAGAGAAAAATGCCATTTAAGTCTGGTTCTGAATTTTATATTTCTCCCTGTGCGATATCTGTAGTTGAACGCCAACCTCCATTACTTTTAATACTTAGTAATTTTTACTCTTTTCCAGTCTTTGTGAACCTTGTCCGTGAACCTTGTCCTTCCAACCTACTTATCAAGTAGGTTTTTCCTCTTCATTTTGGCTCGTCCTAACCTCGCTTCAGATTTTATTATTACGGCTCCTAGTGTGTTTTTTATTTTTTATTTTTTATAGGTTTCTTTCCTATGTTGTCATGGAAACGCTTTCTTATGTATTCCATCTTTATAATGCTTTTTCTTTTTCCATTGTAAAGGTTCTGCCTTAGATCGATGCATCTTTCCGAAAAGCATGTTTTATATCCTGCTATTTATTTTTATCGTTTTCTGCATATGTAATGCATCTTTATTTTGCAGTTTTTCAATCTCCGCAAATTTCACATTAAACCTTTGTTTTGTTTGCTTGCACTTGTAATTCTTTCGTGTGTTACATCATACTGCATGTCTTGAACGCCTTTTTCATTCGGTTAAGAAATTCACCTTTTCAGTTTTTTTGTCCTTGGGCTGAATTTTGCTGTCGTCTCACATACCGTAAAATAAAACGCATATCAATTTCTTTATACTTTTGGATTCATGTTATGAATTCTACAAACCAATCATATGATTATCTACCTTTCACTTTTCTTTCATCAGTATATTGTTCCCGAAGTTAAGCAATGTCAAGCTTGGTCAGTAACTAAATGGGTGACAGCTTGGGACTAACAGGTGCCATAAGCTTGGATGTGTGGGTGGTGTAATGGATAACGACTCGAAGTTATTAATCGGAGAGCCGAGTTCCAATTCTAATCTGGTTAGTTATATTCACTTACGTGCAAATACCTTTGGGGAAAGGTATGAATCCACTTCTTCTTCCCCAGCTATGGGTTAATTATTAAAACGTATCATTAAATAATTACCCCCCCCCCCTTACAAAAAATTACAATCTAAAAATATTTTATCGCTTTAAATAGCCTGCAAAATGTTACGGCTTAAAAAAAATCAGTCAATGTATATTGTTTCTACAAATCCTTGACTGTTTCTGACCCTACCAAAAACAACAAAAAAATATGCGTGAGGCTCTTTCCGCTCCACCGAAATGGCGATAAGAAAATATCTCCGATATTCAATGTCCGCTGTTTGTGCATGCGTATAATACGCAGGGATGACATGTGAAAATTTAACCATTTTATTAATATATGTACCTCATGGTATCTTATCTTTTAGATGGCATATCTTTACAGGAACGAACGCAGGGCAAGGTCGTTGAGGCTAGTCACGATTGGTGATCATCCAACGTCGCGCAAACCTATTCCTTTTAAGAGATATAGAGATGAGTATTTGAGTGAGTTACCAAAATCAACTCCTATTTCCTCCTTAAAAAAAAAAGGCAACCTCAAAGTACACGAAATAAGCATTGGCTTATCTGCCGTTCTATTAATAGTTTTTCAAGCCGTGGGCTTTCATGGCTCTCCACGGCTTTGTTGCTCTTCGTAATCCTTTAATCGTTTATGATGCATGTTTCTTTTTGTGGGACTTGTTCTATCAATTTGCGTAAACTCTTTAGATGTGTCCAATAAGGATTAAATTTTCCGAGCTGTCTTTCTTCCCTCGTAAAATTTTCCGAGCTTCTTGAGCTTCTGAAATGAGGAATTACTATTATTCACATTCGCACTGTTGACTTCGTTTTTGTTCAACGTTTCGGACGCAGTGCTCTCCAGGCTTCATAAGGTGCTTGTCCATCCGGGTAACCTTTAGGGAATTTCGAACTGAACCGTTTATTTAATTTATGAGAGTAGATTGTTTTCGTTCCACTGTCCATGTCTAGGAATATTTCGTTTTCGTTATGATTTTGTACTGCTTGGTTATTGCTTACCGCTATTATTGACATGTCACCCAATTAAGGGACCATCGCTTTAATCCACAGGGCTATTGTCCTGCAAGATATCCCTAGACATTGACTGTGGAACGAGAACAATCTACTCCGTAAATTAAATAAAAGGTTCAGATTTATATACCCTGAAAGCTACCCGTATCTACAGACATCGGCATTCTTTTCTCGTTATTTAATCCAAAAGGCTAGCAATCTATTTCTATTTGTTAAGTTATTAAAATAGATAAAATACTCTTGATATGCAAGTAAATAAGTCATTATCGACTGTTCAACTTTCGCAACCGTGAGCGAGAAGTGTGAGTGAGAGAGAGAAATATGGAAGGAGTTGTGTAGGAAAGCACAAAACGTTTGAACAATGTTAACTTAACATTGAATTTTCCCCCTTGTGTGGATTATTATATGCCTTACGATTGCAACCAGCCTGTTCGTTTTGTTAGTGTTTTTTTACGATATATCAACCTCAATGTGTTATTTAATGCCGACAAGATTTTTAGAATAGATTTGTATGACTAGAATATGTATTCTTTGTAAGAGATCTGTTTTAATTGACGTATTTTTGTAAAGAGGGTTTGTAGAGAATTTGGTTTCATTGATGTCGTTTTGTTTGTTTCTATTCTCAAAGTTTCAGCCGTTTTATTCTCTGGCCTTCTTTACGTGTCTGTCGTTGTATAGTTCCCTTTTAGGAATTTTGAACCGGATCCTTTATTCACTCTACTGGACAAGATTATTCTCACGTATGCCTTTGATTAAGGGACACATGGCGTAGTGTCCCATTATTTCATTTTCAAGTCTTTTTTTCACTGCTTAGGGGACTGCCATACCTGAAACTCCTCATGTGCCAAACGTTTTATGAATCGAGTTGGATCTTTTCTAATTGATCTCTTTAGCTCTAAGTTAAAATGTTGATCTCTCTTCCTGTTGTGACCTCCTAATCCAGTTTCCTCTTTACTGTTCCCTCCTTTTAAAACCTATTCACCATTCTCTTGATGGTTCTTGAATGGACTTTGAAGATGGAAGCCAGAGTATGAATGTTGGTACTATTACTGAAGGCCTGAATGATCTTTTACCTCTCACCATTGCTCAGTCGGGAAGACATAGTGGGGCTGACACAAAACAATATTAACATTTTTTTAGCTGAATAATTCAAAGGGTTTTTCAGTGATTCTTACGACAAATGGTGTCAAGATGGCTAAACGTCTTATCTGAAAACCTTGAACAATGAAACTCAATTAGTTTCTTTTTTTTTAAGTTATTAAACATTGTGTGGGATGGATAATTATGCTGTTTTATACTCGGTAGATTAATTCGTTGGACTTGCATCAGTAAATCATTATCTAAAAAAAAATCTAGAAGTATTTTCTGGTTTTAAATAACCTACAGAAGATTGATAAGTTATAAAAACAAATCAATCAATCAATCAATAAAATCGAACTCCGACTGGGTCTGAAGATCACCCTTGACCCTAAGTGGAACGCGTCTACTCGGTGCCATCGCAAAAGATGTTGGAAGAATGGTCAGATCCTTGTATTAATCCAGTAAATACCTGATTCCTGCTGCCATGATCTATCCTCACAAGAGTTTCATTAGATCAAGAGTTGAGTATTGTTCCCCTATCTGGGCAGGTGCTGCCCAATCCTCGCTGTCCAGCCTCGACAGTTGAAAAGTGATTATGCGGCCGAGTGCGTGGTGCGTTCCCTTTGTGTTCTTTTCGGTAAGGATCAAATTCCACGCAGGCACCTTCTTCCCTAGAACTGTTACTTTGTGGAACCAACTTGTAACCTAGGGAAGGTTACTGAATAGAATAATCAAACTAAGGTTGGCAATAAACGATAATACTTAGGACAAGAACAACACATATAAGATTCGCCAGCAGGGCGTAGAAGTAGTAGTCAACTGCTAGAAGGGAGTCAAGTGAATTCCACAATGAATCTCCAACTGCAGGATATCTACCAAAAGCCCCACGCGGTCAGATGTGGCACAAGGCCGAATTTAATGTGGGGTATCCGAGCCGTAGGCTCGACTAAAAATACCCGTAGACTCCGTATAAAACGAGGTCGGGTAGCTGTTTCCCGAGACTATATTTGCCCTTTAAAATAGCCAGGTCTGAGGAACCTCTCTGCTCAGAGGCAGTGTTTGACCAGCCCAGCTGGAGACTAGTCTCCAACTGTAGACCGACATACAGTATTTATTACTGTTTTTATGTGAATGGGGGACATACCCACTATCGTCCGTAGGTATGCTGCAACAAAACTTATGAAAAAAAGCGTTCATGATAACTACAGTCTTGGTCTCTTTAACTGCAGGGCCCTACTCGTACTCATAATTCTCATACCCCTCTCCCTTATAATAATTTCTCTCAGTAACCCTCAAATTCGAGTGGCTCTTGGACCTTTTATTCGTTAAACTAACAGTACAAAAATGAGGTACTATTAAAATAGTAAAGATTAATGGTAATAATGATGAATTCGAGTTTTCTTTTTTCATACTAAAATTCACTCAGTAAAAGCCACAGAAGATAATTACTATTAGAATGTTTATGATGAATGGGGTATGTTGAGGTATGAGTGAATGTGGAAGTAGGGAGTAAATATTATGAGGATAAGGAGGATAGATTATGATTGACTCTTGACATAAAGAAATCAAAATTGCAGTGTTCAGGTAAGCACATACGCGGGAGTCTGTTTCACAAAGTGGCAGTTCCCTGGTATGGGGAGTTGTGTGGAACTTTCTTCCTCTATTTAGAATACCGAATATGTCCCCCCCCCCCTCCGACAAGACGGCGCAAACGATTTTGAACTCTATTAAGGCTGGTAAGTGAAGCTGGAGCCGCGACAGTAACACTTATTACCTGACTCTTGTGAAGATAAAGCAGAACTACAATGATAAGGATAATGAAATGTATATCTCCGAATTTAATGAGAACGAAAATAATATATAAATTCTAACGTTCACAGCACTGAGGGCTCAATACCGATAGTAGAGCAATAATTATTTATTATTTTTTTCATATAGACAAAAACAATTTACTCACTACAAAAAAAAGAAACTTCGTTTCGGTGCATTTAGTTGCATCTCGAGTGGTTAGAACCAAAACGTTTTTGCATCGAAGTTGCATCTTCGATGCAAAAACGTTTTGGTTCTAACTTTAATTTTTTTAAAATTGTTTTTGTCTATATGAAATATATATTACATTGGTTCGCAACAAAAAAACACGTTTTCAAACAACCTTTATCCGAAGATTTCAGCAATTAAAGTAACTTTATCAAATATTTTGCGGCTGTACAATTGCAGACTATCACGAGTATAATCTAATGAAATAATAGCGTCAAAGAATTAATCGATATAATTATAAAACTTCATTATACAGGGTGATTGAAAAGTACCTCCCTATTTAGAGTTAACAACCTGTAACTTTTTGCTTTGGGGTTGGTTAAAGGAGACAGTCTACTATACAAACCATGACTTAGGAAGAACCTGAAAGGCGAATACAAGAAGTTACATCTTCCATACCACAAAAATACCTGGTGAAATCAGTCGACGCGGTTCCTAGGCGGTTCAGGAAGCAAAACCTGATGCCCATATTAAATTTTAAATAAAAACTCATGCTAAACGCTTTTTTCTCTTATGCATTTCTTGTAAAGATTATAGTTAATAAATAAATTATATGTATTTTAAAATAAGGAATTAATTTTCGATCGCCCTGTATATAATCAGGGCAAAAGTCCAATTAGTTTTATGCTAGACTTATTGGCGGTCACAATCTTCAAATATGTAAATGACACAATGAAAGACACAGAAAGGAGACCGGAAATCCTACAGAATGTAGTGAAGGAAAGCGAGAAGAAAGGACTAAATATCAACTGCAAAACGACAGAATGCATGGATGCGCTCAAAATGCAAGGCCGCGTCTGACATAATCAGCAATATTTTCATGTTCAAAACTTGTTAAATTGAAGCCGACTTGCTAAATATATTTCGAAGGCACTGTGGGGTAATGGATAGTGGCTCGGATTAAGGAATCTGAGAGCATTTCTAATGCCAATCGAGTTCATTTCATTCACTTACGTGCTAATACTCTTGGGACAGACAGGAATGCTTCTCTTCTCCCCACCCGCACCAGCTATGGGTAAATAACAGGACATGCTGGGTCCTATCCCCTTGATTGGCGACTAGTTTAGAAGGAGGAAAAGTTTGAATTCAAACCAGCAAGAATTACAATCCGTTATGCTATCTTGCCCAAGACCCACCACTGCTGCTACGGCTACAATATGTGGCGCCCTTACAACCCTAATGGGTTACTGGATTCTTGACCGTGACAAAAGACAGATAAGACATCAGCCATTAATGATAGCGTTTTGAAAATATTTAAAGTAATAGTTATATCCTCAAAGACATCTGTATTTTCTTTTATCACGTGGCTTCAGCCGGTGTTAGAATTTCCTCGAATGGCTCATCCGGTCTGTCTCTATTGCTCTTACAATGTTTTGATTTCGGTGAGTTTCTGTACGGTGTAGCCGTCCAGAACCTGGTTCACGTGTGCGGTGATATTCATTTCACTCTGTTGCAGGCATCGAAGCACGACCGACGCGTCATGGACAAACGTACGGCAATTCTCTGAAATGGCCGTCCCGACTCTCGAAGACAGGCAACACATCTCACGTTCGGCTCACGTTCGGAAAAAAAAGGAACAACCTGTGCATGCCGCTGTTGCGTAAAACATGCTTGTATTAAAGTGAACCCTACCGCAGCACGGGTCACCGGCTAAAGGTGAAATTTAGACGGTACTCTGCTGTAAGTATGTACATTTTATATCTAGTAGCCCTTCGTATGCACATCTTGTAATCGTGTCAACTTTGGCGTTGCCTTTCAGGATGTTGCACTTTCCCTTTACTTGATATAATTCAGATTTCAAATGACACCAAAATAGAAAATGTTCGA
Source organism: Acanthosepion esculentum (assembly GCA_964036315.1). NCBI lineage: Eukaryota > Metazoa > Mollusca > Cephalopoda > Sepiida > Sepiidae > Acanthosepion > Acanthosepion esculentum. Next base: position 123,887,925 of record OZ038477.1, on the reverse strand, counting down.
AGCACTTATAAAATGTTATATATATATAACTGGCCACTCGTATTCGAGGGTACCCGTCTAGTAGGGCGGCTACTCAATCCCTATTGCAGACGCTTGCTTAGGCGCATTTTGTGTTTATTCAACACCCACAGAGCCCACCTGTGGTTTATACTGCAACTATGCTGAGCAGACCTTAGTTACAGTTTCTGGGAAAGAGCGTGTTATCTAGCGTGATCAACAATTCGAACAAGGCCAGCACGCCCAAGCCCTCAGCCACGATGACTTGTGACTTCGTGCTAGCACGGCCATCAACGGCCCCCAATTTCACCCACAAGGCTTGGGTCAACCCGTGGTATGGCTTTCAGACGCTTCCCAAAGGTGCCACACGCTCGGATCGAGCCATCCAGCTCGATAACATCAGGAAGTCTCCTGACAAATCGACCCTTGTGAGATTCGAGCCCGGGTCTCATGGTCAGAATGCGAACGTTGTAACCACTCGAGGATGTATGTATGGATGTATGTATGTATGTATGGATTGTTCAACGACTTTAGTTAGTTCAACACTTTTTTATTTTTCTAGTATCTTGGTCATTTAAATTTTAGCTGCTTTTATCACAATTCTCAGAAGTTGTAAATATACTAACGCTAAGAGACAAATAATAAACAATGAAATTTTGACTTTTGATACGATGTAATAAAATATATGTGCCGATTATAGGCTAACCCGAGACTTAAATCTTCATTACTTAGCATCTCAGTCACTCCAATACTTCGTTAGTTACTCTCAGTCTGTTGTCTGCAGACCCTGTCGCCCTGGGTTCGATACAGAAACCTTACATTCTGTCTGAGATATGAGAGACAATCCAAATCATTTTGGGGTAGTCTTAGTCGTGTATCCATCTGTATTAGTAATGAAATAGTCATGGTATAAACTTATAGAATACCACCCGAAAATACCTACCTAACCCCACCACAAAGCAGGTATTGGTTTTAACAAAATGGTGAACTCTCTAACAATATTTTTAACACCTGCTTGGAACAATCAGGCAATCACATATGAAAAATTCAAGCAATCTGGTCGAGAAACTAAGGGAAACAAATATGACATACAAAGTTCTGGTGCTAATAATGCTTGCTGTATAATAACAGCTATAATTTAGATTTTATACATTTGACCTCACTAGTAATACAACACTGAGTTTCAGGCATAATGCAATCATCAGGTTCTGATTGTTATTTTGCTCGAAGTTGTGGATAAACTGTAAATAATTAAACAAATAAATCGCATTATGCGACCTCGTTCCCAACAACCGTTACACATGACGTCCCCGTAAACTATTTCAAATTTCCGGCTTTCCAAAGAATCCCTGGATGTAGACAAAGGCATTCTAACTACCACGCATACATCACATTGGATCTTGAAAATGACTGCGAAAGTCGAAAGTACTTGAACAAAAATAACAAAATATGAACTTCGGGCAGTTTATCCACAAATTAATTATAAATACTAATAAAAATTAAATATTCCCTTTGAGTTGCAGAGATTACATCCACTCGCCAGGTGGCGTGATCCTATCTAAATTCTAAATACCTTGCCTTGAGACCGCATTGTGGCATGAAACTGACAGACACCATGTCCACACTGTATCTATAAACGTTCTTAGTTGAACTAGTTGAACAAGTAAATCATGATTATCATAAAAATACTCAAAACCTTGGAAAAAATTGAATAAAAGCAAAAATGAAACCGACAGAAGTTTGCTTGAATGAATACTTGCTGCCTAAATATACTAACACACACACACACACACACACACACACACTGTTTTCTTTAAAATGTGTTATGTTTATGGAAGCGTACTCAATATTGGAGATAGAGCGTTTCTAGACATATACAGTGGATACGCATGACTGTCAGCTTCACGCTTCAATGCGATCTTGCCATGAAGATTAAATTGAATCATGAAACTGGCAGCCACCAACTCATTTATTCACAGACTATATTATATAAATATATAAATATATTTTGTGAGGAGATGCTCAATAGTTCTCGGCTTGCCTCATTTCCCGAAATCTGAGCAAATAACAATATTTTTTTTTTCTTTTAGAATCTATCCTTGATTGGGCTAAAAGATTTTTAGCACCATCTTGTATGTACAAACCGTTACGCAAATATATACATATATTATACACACACACACACACACACGGTTAATTGCAGGTTAATTCTGAAAATATTTTTTAGATTGTATTTTTTATGATAATCATGATTTACTGGTACAAGTTCAACTAGTTAACCCATAGCTAGGGGCGATGTTGATTCATACATTTCCCAAGGGTATAAACACGTAAGTAAATATAGCACTCAATGGAATCTGAACCCTGCTCACCGATTTTCCAGTTCCGTTACACCACCCGCACATCCATACAGCACCTGGTATTCCTAGGTGGTAACCAGGCTCAACGTTGCTTAACTTTGGTGATCGTACGGGAACCGGTATATCAATATGATACGGCCGTACGCCCGCATATTGTTTAAAATTTGCTATATTGATAGAAAACTGCTCAATATTAGAGATAAGAACGTTTATAGATACAGTGTGGACATGGTGTCTGTCACTTTCATGCCACAATGCGGTCTCAAGGCAAAGTATTTAGAATTTAGATAGGATCACGCCACCTGGCGAGTGGATGTAATCTCTGCAACTCAAAGGGAATATTTAATTTTTATTAGTATTAATACTCTCTCTTGATGTTGAGTACATTAATTACAACTGCTTGCCTTAAATCTTTGTTATATAATTTCATTTTCTATCGCATTCTTTAATTTTATTACAAATTTTTAAAAAAATAATTTACATTGCACTAGCAGTAACTTTGAAAGGAAAGTTGGATGGTTCCTTATATAAATGTAGATGATTCAGAAATTAGTGCACTCTCGATATATCTTTGACTTAAAATGTTTTTTATTTCAATTAAAACTGTATTATGTATGTCGAAATTATATTCAGACGTATTAGGACACTGTGTTGTTCATCGTTAACAGATCTAACCTTAATTTTGCCTAATATTATGCAGCTTTAATGAAAAGAAATTTAAAATGAAAATATATAGAAAGTTCACTATTTTGGAATCTTCTATGTAGCAAATTTACTTCCAAGAGTATTGTTCACAAAATTACTGCTATATGAGTTAATTAAAAATAATAGCAATAAAAATCTGTGTATGTTGTAATTTAGTTTTAGTGATCTGATGTGAAACGAGAAATGTTGAAAGCAGATGTTTACAAGCAGGCAAACTCCACGTTACTTCAATCAACCTGAAATTCAGTGTGCGCTTCTCTGAGATGGGGGGGGGGGCAAAAAATAAATAAATATTGTAACTACTTCCTGTCCTGTCCTTGAGATCGTGTGTGTGTTTATTCTCCACTCCCACACTTGTTTCATAGCTTTACAATAAGCCGACCTAACCTGGTCATACAAGCTAAGATCGGATAAAGTTTTTTAGTTAAGTCAAGGCCAAGTCTGTTTGTTTTTTGTTTCTTTCTTTCTCCAACGAAAATCTTAATGTTGTGTCGGAAAATATTATTAATTAATAAACAAATTTTAAAAAGTCAGTTCTTAGGATTAAGAACCCAAACGAAAAGAAATAAAGTAAGTAACCCTTTTTTATGGTTGAATTTCAAAACGGCTACAAAGTCAAAATTTGCCTTTAATCAGCAAAAGACAACAAAATCAGCTGATTGACAGAACACTCGTTAATTGTAAACAAAAAAAAAATCTATTTAAAAATGATTGTAGCATCAGTACAGTTATATGAAAAATAGTTACTTCTCACTCGTTAAAATTTTAACATTAAATTTTTAAAAAATATATTTTTATAATGTGTGGTTCGCATCCGTTATGAGTCAAAGGCCAATTTGGGTAGGTGAGGTGATATTTGTATTACTGGCCGACAACAGACACGCTACAGCTGTGAGACGAATGGCTTTCATTTACAAATATAGTAGCCCGTCATAAAAAAATAACAGTATTTTTTCTGTATTTTTTGAAAAAGTAAGGATTAAGACGTTTTAAAAATTTAATTCTGGAATCCATTTTGTCGCTTAACATGTTGATTCGAAAGAATATAAGAGAAACTCAAAGATTTTTTTAAATAATACGAAAAAAAGTGAAAAAGTTCAGGAATGAACAACTTTTCAAAGTAGAAAAAAATGTTATAGCTTACAATATAGCTTATTGATGCAATCTATTAAAAATTATATGGGGAATACAGTTATCTTCCCTTACTTACATCCACATATTCTATCAGCCAATCATCAATCTAAGAAAGACGTTTATTTAACAATAACCGTCTCTTAAGACATAAAGTTAAGATCTTGAATCAAGTTAAACGGACTCTTCCCTTATAAGATAGTTTGACTCTGCAAGCTTTTAGTTGAGCTTGCAATCTCTTGTATCTTTTTGTATATGTTATTAATTCTATTAATTCCCTCGTTTCTGTTCGTTCTTTCGCCTGTTAAATATCTTCTGTATATGTGGATCATTTCATTTCCACAGGGAAATACTTACCTGGCACTGGATTCGTCCCTGTGCTGGTAGTATCACAGCTACGACTAGCTCGGACCGGCTCTGGCCTGGACCAGCTCTGACAAGCCAAGACTAGCTTAGACCATCTCTGACAAGCCATGACCAGATAAGACCAGCTTGGATAAACTATGTCCAGCTAAGACCAGCGCCCCGAGTGAAAACATTCGGGTCCCCACGTTAAAAATCGACCCTGTGTCACAACTTGACTCAGTGAGGGGGGGGGTCAAGTAAATACATTTACACAGGAAAATACAACAAACCAGAAAAAAAGATTTACATGGAAGACAAGTGCAAAATATTCCAATGGTTTGCAGGCAGGCATGAGAAACCAATGCACTATTTACCATATTAGTGTCTAAGTAAATTCTTATTTAAATAATCTACTCCTATATCATATTTTAAGTGTCCTCATAAAGCATTTTATAATTAGTCAATATTATAAAAAAAAACTTTTATAAAAAGCATTTAATAGCATTAATCAAGTTTCCTACTACAAATAAGATTTACGCTATTTACATCGTTTGAACTGTTGTCCTCATCTTTGTCATATTCATGACGTTACGATCATTGTACGCTCCGGTCTTCTTCAGGTGATATACATTGAAATTTCGAACAGAACCCTTTATTTTGTCCACTGGGGTAGATTGTTTTAGTTCCACGTGCCATGCCTATTCTGAATACCGGTTTCAGTTATCTCCCTTTATTAACTCAGCCCTCCAAATTTTTATATATATATATATATATACCTTTTTGGTTTTAATCATTTCACCACAGGCAAGGCGATAATGCCACTAGGACGCAGGGGATTACAAGAAGGGAAAGAGAATAAGAAGACTATCGTGTGGAGAAAGGACAATAAAAAGAATCGGCTTTAGGAAGACAGATGATGGTGATGGCCATTGCATTTAAATTGAAGATTGTAGATGACAGGGAAGCAAGAAATCGGAAGGAATATCCACAGGACAGAAGTACGAGAAAAACTATTAGAATAGAACTGACGGTTGCATCTACCTAGTTCAAAAGTAAAACGGTGAGACCTAATTGACAATCTAGTCGCACGCTGAAATTCATGTAGTCATGGCACTGAGGAGAGCAGCTCACCGGAACAATTGTCATGAAAATATTTGTAGAAAAGACCGAGAAAGTTGTCAAAATGCCAGGTTAGGGTCGATTACATCTCCAGTTGTATACTAGGAGCATCAGACCTGATATGGCGGCAGTATTCAATGCACGGACGAATGGTAGATTTATAAATGTTAGATTCTGTCGAGAAGAAAAAAAAAGTGCAAAGTGTAACTCTCCTAGAGTTTAACATTAAAGAAATACTTATGATGTAATTATAAGATATATTTAACTAAGTTTTTGAAACTCATTTTGTCATCGATCATGGCCCTCCACAATTTCCTGTTCTTTCTAGCTCTTAATGAATTGTCTTTTTGTTATTTTTTTCTAAACTCTGTCTTGCCATGCATTTACTCAAACTCGCTTAACTTTTTTCTTCTGTGTTTTTTATTTTGTCTCTCTTGTCTTCAGTCTATCCTGTATCATATTTCTCAGGCCCTGTTCCTCATTATCTACCCTGGAAATGTCAACTGTCTCGTTTTCATGTCAAGTGGCCTTTTTATTTCTCTAAAATGTCAATCGTTGCACACGTATTCAGTCGAGCATATTCTCAGCATCTTTCTGTAGAACCACATTTCTGTTGCTTAATAGGATTTATTGATTCGATATATTAATCCCGTAAAGTGGCGCTTAGTTTGTAGAGAGGATTTTCCGGATATCTTAGGACAAGGGTTGGAAAAAATTCCAGATAACTCAAAATTCCAATTATCGGAAAAGAATGGAGAAGAGTATTTTTCGGGTGGTGGCAAACACATCATAAGAAAGTTTCATTTTCAGACAAATTTTTATTTGTTTTTAATATAGTAACGAAGAATCTGATGCACCTTGAAGTACGCGAACGGTGGTTAACATCTCTACCAGACGTATGAGTTGACAATTGGACTCGTTTCAATCTCAGAAAGGTATAAAAAGAATCAAGATCGACGTATAAACACGTCAGTAACTGATTTCTGATCGTTATGTTTTGGACGTGTTTATTCATACTTTCTGTAAAAAACATTTAGATACGTCTACGCCGGGGGGGGGGGGGTTATTTTGTTCCGTTTATTCTTTTTATGAAAAATTGAATTCATTTTTTGTTTTCGGCTGGCCTCGCATTTCGTTTCGTTTATGATCATGGGTAAAAAAATGCAACCATTAGTTTCAGTGATGAAAGGCCAGGTTTTTGGGGGATTGTTTTGATTTTCTCTTCTACCTTTGTCTGCCATGACAGTGTTTTTAATTTTCATTCGTTTTTGTTTTTTTTTTTGTTGATATTTGGTGTCGTTTCTTTTATCGCGCAGAATGTGCCATTTATTAATAACACGAGCGTCATCATGGACAGAGGATAAGTCTCTTAATATTATTAATTAGGCAGAGAAAGTTTGTCAAAATGCTCACTCACTCACTTTTTCCAGCTGAACTTCTCAGTGTAACGGTAACGAGATATTGGGACAACTTCCTCGGAAATTCGAGCGAAGGTGTCGTATTCCCTTACACCCTTCTACACTTGCAACAATATATTGTTTGCATTATATTTTCAACTAATATATATATATATATATATATATATTAGATGTGTGTGTGTGTGTGTGTGTGTGTCGCCGGAAAGCGCTCTATGTAAAAAGTACAGATCCATAACATTTCATATAATAAACCTTTCTGCGGACGCATCCCTCCGTTACTGTCAGTTTCTCTAAATGGCTTTTTCTTCTGCTCTTATAAGAAATCCTACTCCAATCAATTACCCAGCGTTTTCCATGTCTCGCCAGACTCTTCACGTATTTCCTGAAATCACTCCAGTGAACAGAGCACTTCACTTACTACAATATTTTTTTCTGAAGTTCTCCGAATTTTGCGTGCATATTTTTTTATGCGTTTAATAAAAGTAGGATTTAATTCCGGTTAGCTTTGCTAGCGGCGAGATAGTCTTAAAGAAAAATAGTAGAAGGAACTTATACTTACAATCAGAACGAGAAAGATGAAATTTCTGGGACACACGATGAGGAAAGTGAGCCAAGAGAATTTAACACTCACAGGACATTTTGAAGAGGGGGGAAACTAAACAGAAGGGTGGTAAAGGCTAAAAAATTTGAACAAAAGACAGCTGTAGAGAGCCATGGTCGTTTTTGTCCTCATAGGACTTGGCTCGTAACCCTTCACTCTTAGTATACGAGTTTTGTCAGGAAAGAATCCAGTTATTTCATATTAATGAGAGAAAAGAGAAAAATGCCAAAGATTAGTGATACTTTAGTTCCTATGAAGTCATTGTGACCTCACGTTTAGCTATTATTTTATTTATTATTCTTGTCACTGTGCAATGCACAAGGAAATTGGACAGCAGTCCCTGGGTGCACCGACACACACTATCGAATGAAGAAAAGTAACAACCTTTAAATACATTGAAAATTGTCAGTGTGTGGCAGCATTCATTTTATGCAGGGCCTAAGAATAAGTTTTTTTTTCTCAAGCGATTTGTCCGAGAACTAAGAGCCTCGTCCTGAGATAACGGCTTATTTTTTATTTATTTATTTTTGTGTTCGCCTCAAGTAAGGCAATAAAGCCACTGAGACACGAGGGATTATTGGGTGTGGAAGTGTTAGAAACAGAAATATTACCAAGGAGAACAAAAAAAAACAAAAACTGTTAGTATAGAACTTAGGATTACATTTAGCCAACCCAACTCTAAATTGATGGGACCTCGTCGCCAGTCTAGTACTGCGCTTAAATTCAAAGAGTCTAGGCACCATAGCGATCAGTTCATCCGAACAATTGCCATAAAAGTATTTATAAAAGCTGCACTGGGAGGCAACCTTACAGCGGTAGGATAGACTGAAGCCGATGCACCAAACCAATAATATTGTTGATTCTTTTTTAGATTTTATAAAGTAGCTTTAGATATATAGCAGGAACACCGGACCATATGTGGCAGCAATATATTAAGCGTGGACGAATGGTAGACTTACAGAAAAAGTGTCATCCGGGGTGCATGCCGTCTTTCATTATGTTTTCTACTCTGCTGCCAGAACGAGAATTAGAAATGTTCTCCAACGACGGCAGCCAGCAGCTGATTATTCTCTGGCCAACATCAATACTATGTGAATATATAAATTTATAATATTTCTCGTAGACTGCACAAACTTCTCCAACAATAGTGAATTTAAAACAATGTCTACATACACAACTTGTATTTCTTCTTGAACAGTTATTACTAATGCTTACTTCCTCTACAAACCGATATCTTTTTTCCAGAATGAAGATCAAGTTACAAACGCATCTCACAAAACAGGAGCTGTGTGATGCGTGGAATCTCTCTTGACTGTCGCTGCTCACCTACAATGTGCCAAATGCTTTTTTGCAGGTTCCTTGTTAAAATATATATCGTCATTATTCTGCGCTTGTATTATGATCCATATTGATCTTATTTCTGATATATATATATATATATATATATATATATATATATATATATAATCATACGCTGTTTTTCTTTGGATGTTTGTCTTTTAGGTTCCGTAAAATTGTTCGAATGTGGTATTGTTCTTGAGGATGAAGATAACCAAAGAGAAAGTAATTTCTAAAGACAGTGGATACTGCATACCATTGAAACCTTGTATTAGGACAAACAACAAAAACAATGAGGAGTGCCACTTCTTCGTCCAACAATAAAAACAAAATTTATAACAATAAGTTATTTTCTTCTTCAGCCAATACAAAGGCAAGGGTTGCATATTATGAGGATATGTAGGATATATAACTGTTGACTCTCGACTTTGAAGAGATTGTCATGATCAGGGAAGCATCACCTCGGGAATCCGTTCGCTATAGAACCAGTTCCGGGAAATAAATTGCATGAGCGAAACTTACTCCTTACCAAAAGAATATGAAAGAAATGAAGATGAGACGACCCCGTGTACGTGACACGGTGAGCCATAGCTGTGTTGGTCTGATCTGATCTGGTTTTTGTGGAAATAGAGTAGGGCAGGGGTTTGGTACTTTCTCGAGCGGTTCAAGAGAGCCAACCACTTTTCCAGCATATACGAATTCCACTTGAGGTCATATGTAAGTCCAAATAGACGTTCCAGGCAGGGAGCCTCATTAAGAGGACAAACGTTCATCATGATCGGAGGAAACGCAGGGATCTCGCTCAGTGATAAGTCATGAGCTTTGTTTTTTGAGGTATTGAATACTTCAAACCTCCGTTGAACTGTGCGGGCAGGATCAGATGAAAGATCAGATGCCAGGTACAGTGAGCAAGATTTGGTATCTTCTGTACATAGATATATTATTCTGAGAATATACTTGGGAAAATAGTTAATATATAACAGAAAAATGGTAGGACAGAGGAGATAGTCCAGACGTCTACAGGGGTTATCTCATGAGCGTTAAAGGAAATGGCCATTGACAACGATCTTCATGGACCTATCCAATAGGAAGGATTTGATAGTCGAGAAAGACTCTACTAGAAATGCCATAGCTGGAGAGTCCGTATAGCAACCTCCTGAATGTTTTTCGTATCCACCTTCTATACGCCATGTCCCTTCAGAACGTGAACGATCATGGCACTCCACAACTTCATTTCCTTTGTAGTTCTTAGTAAAGCTTGCCTGTTTGCTAATCCCTGTTCCTGTAGCTCTTAGTAAAGCTTTTTTCCCTTCTAATCCTGGTTTTGCCAACGATTTGCATAAGCTCGTTACTTAGATTGTGAGCCAAGTTCCTTCCTCTTTTACCTTGAATCTCCCCTATCAGTGTCTAAGCCGTCTTATGTGTCTTTGTAAAAAATTTCAACTGTCTCTTTCTGGTTCGAAGTATAAGTGCCATTTTTTGTTTTCATTTTCTCTAAAACTTTGTCGTTGCTCACATGTTCAGTCCATGGTATTCTCAGCATCCTTCTGTAGAACCAAACAAGTTTCCTGAAGTTTCTTCCCCTGATAAGATTGTCCAGCATTCATTGCCATATAGAAGGACCGATATTACACAACAGTTCACTACGCTTTGTTTCTAAGGAAATTTTCTTGTTTCATAATACGTTGCTTGGCTTTTGGAAGGCATCTTTCGCTATCACAATGCGCCTTTGGATTTTGGTGTCACATTTTCTGTCCTCTGTTGAAATATTTCCTAGATATATTACATTTCCCTGCTTCCCTGATTTTGCTATTTTCAATTTATAATTCGAATATTGTGCTGTTTCGATTGATGTTTAGTACTTCTTGCTTTCTTCTGTAGGAGTTCCTGCAGTGTCATCATCGTATCTTATGTTAAGACTGTTGGCGCCAATAATGAATACTGGTAGGACTTCTAGTTTGCTCGGACTCATAAAGTCCGAATAAGTCCGGCGAGAAGACACCTCCTTGTCTTACACCCTGTTCTATATTTGTGCGTTGACTGAATTCATTTTTTATCCGTATGCTTGCGGTTTGTCCCCAGTATAAATTCTAGATTATTTTAATATCCTTCCTCCACCAAAAAAAAAAAATCCAACTTGCCTAGCAGTTGAAACAGTTCTATGCGACGCACTTTATCAAACACATTTGCCCAGTCTATAAAACACGAATATACATTCGTTTGCATTTGTATTTCTCTTTAATACAGTGTTTATCCAAGCGATGAATATCTCTGTAACAGGTTTAGTGTTTTTTTTTATATAACTTGGCAATGGATCAAGAGATACCATAGAGTTCATGCGTGAACAGATGCCTTTTCTCCCCGTGAGAATGCTTAGTCGACGGTGAGATGTCGCTGAATGAGTTCGTGTAATATGTGACAGTCGCATTTCTGACATTCTTGGCGAAACGCCGTATCAGCGACAGATTACATTTGGTATCAAAAATATGGTGACGCCGGCAAGAAGAAAGGAACACAAACACAGATGGAAATGGTTGTATTGTAGGAAAAGAGAGGAAAGTTTTCTTGCAAATAGTCGGGTTTGCGGAACTTATCTGAAAGATGCGTCCTTTTAACAGTTTTACATTTCCTGTGTCGTTTTGGCTGGGTTGAAGAAATAGAGCCCAGACTTCTGTGCTTCAGTTGCTGTCCAAATCCTCACACGTGTCATGGTGTCTAGATGACGGAGAGTGCAGAC
>OZ038477.1:123863674-123868674 GCA_964036315.1 Acanthosepion esculentum | reverse complement strand
TTTTCAGCTGAATAACTGAAAGTGTTTTTCAGTGATTCTCACAAAAAATGACGTCAAGATGGCTAAACGTCTTATCGGAAAACCTGGAAAAATGAAATTCAATTAATTTAGTGGTGTTTTAGATATTAAACCTTTTGAGGAGTGGGTAAGTATGCTGTTACATGATTTGGATAATTTTGCTTTTACACCCGCTATAAGTGCCAGTTTTGTTTTCATTTTCTCTAAAACTTGGTCGTTGCTCACATGTTCAGTCCATGGTATTCTCATCATACTTCTTTTTAACCACATTTGTTCCCTGACTTCTCTTCCTCTGATAAGATTGTCCAGCATTCACTGTCATATAGGAGGACCGATATTACACAACAGTTCACTACACTTTGCCTTATTGTGATAATATTATGATTGAACTCTATCCGCTAGTGGACGACATTTATCTCATCAATTGTTCTGCATCCATGAGCATTGATAAGAGAGGTTTATTTGCGTCTGTATTGTGTAAATATAAATGAATGTATAAGCTTTGGAGAATCTTTGTCGTAGTAACGGGATTCATTCTATGGTAGAATTGTATTTTCGCTAATCTATTTTTCTGCCAAAAATTTATTTTATTTGCCTTTTCTATAACCTTGAAAAGAATAACTTAACTTACCTCAAATGGCATTCAAAACTTAAATTTTATTTTAACGTTAACACACATGTTTAAATACAGGAAGGCTGCCCGTCAAATATGAAGATGAGTTATGTTTGGTCATCTATACTCGTGTTGTCATAAGCATTTGTTAAAGAAAAATTGACACTTGATTTTCGAACCGAGTTGACAGATAAGAGATACCCAGAAAAACGTATTTATTTATTTATTTATATATATATATATATATATATATATATATATATATATATATATATATATATATATATATTGTTCTAACTTCTATTAGATGTATCATTCATAAAGACGTTTTTAACGAAATAACACCGACACGACACAAGTTTTCAAAAAATAAAAATAAGGGATAATCGACAGTAAATAAATTTTGTTTCAAATGGACGGACCGGTCCGATTTTTTTCATTTATATAGAAAATCTACCCCGGACATATTTCTTTTCCAACTCATTTTTTCATTAAAGACTCAGAAAATTTCTTACCACCAGTTCATTTAATCTACGGCCAATCTAGGAAAAAGCGTTTCATTTATCAATATATAAAATTCTGTAATTTCGTTAATCTGTCTGTCACACCCTCTAAAAGAGTCATACATTGACCGATCGAAATCAAATTTTAGGGCGTCCTGGGTAAGACGATAAACTATACCCGACAGCAAGGCCTCTGATCAGGTGTTTTGAGGAGCGTGGAACCACCTCTTAATTACTGGTGTTCCCAAGTCCACCTTAACCCGGGGTGGTAGCACCTGTTAAGGTACCAGCTATGTGCAAACAGTTACCCCCACGAAGCTAGGGTCAAAACACTATGAAAGTGTAAAAATAGGTTTTAATACCAATAATACATTTTAATAAAATATCACCAGCAATACATTTTTGAAGAAAAAACTTACCAACAATACAAATCTTGTCGGCATTAAATAACCCATTGAGGTGGATATAAGAAAACAAACTAATTTTGGGGGGATAAGTGTAAATAGTTAAGGGGATACGAAGTACAGTTGGTTTCACTAGGGTGCGCAGAAACCTCGAAGTAAGGTTTTTGTCAAAGTATTTTTCCAAACAAATCTTATTCACATGTCATCGATTGGTTTGCGAAATTGAACGACAGGTGAGAGTTTGTAGAAAAAATGTTAGCGGTAACTTCAACAATACTAAATATTAGAATTTCAACACGCGCCTTGAAAAAATAATTCTAGTTACTAAAAATTATTTTAAAAGATTAGAAAAAAAATCCAACCACTTCCTCTTATTTCGACTACTCCGCCCATTTAAATCGTACGTATATTAATAAAATATTCGTGTAAATATTAAAAAAAAATCTATATTAATTGACAGCGGCCGGGATTAAGGAATCGGAGACTGGAGTTCGAATTCCAGTCGAGTTCATTACATTCACTTAAGTACTAATACCCTTGGGAATGGTAGGAATTCATCTACTAAAACCTCACCCTTATAAGCTATGGATAAAGATTGGTTGCTAACAAAGGCTATAGACCCAGTCTAGGAGAAGGAAGACTCTGAATTCAAAACCATTCTGGAGAGAGTTGGGTTTCGTCAGGTTACCTTGTCCAAGAAACACCATTCCTGATGCAGTAGATGTGGTACCCCTGCGACTCACCGATTCGTGATCGTGAATGTTTGAGTCCAGGTCAGTCAAACGTTTAAAACTGACAACTCTCTTCATTTGAAGGATTAACTCATTATATTAATACTTTTAGTCGGTCCTGTGTCAAAATGAATTATACATGTAACAAGCGCCCAGTATCTTTATATTTATAAAACATAAAATTACTTTCAAGAATTATCCTGTGCCTCATATTACAAAAACTAGGCTTATGGAAACTACATAATCTTGTTTATTTTTTTATTCAATCCCAGAATTTGATACCGCGAAAATGTTGTATATATTATAAGTAACCGTTTCGGTTATATTGCAAATGTCTACAAATGGAAAGTGTGTTCTATGTGCTAGGTCAGGGCAAGTTCAATTTTGAATTCTGACTCGCCTTTTGGTCTCGTTTTTTATGAGCAGATGTTAGTCTGCGAAACGCTGTACATGAAGGAATGCTGTCATAGTTCGAGGTGAGAGATAAGAAATGCTCTTTGGAAAACTGACAAGCGCCTCTTAGCTTGCGCATTTATATATATATATATATATATATATATATATATATATATATATATATATATATATACACACACACACACACACACACACACACACACACACACATATATATATAAAATGCCCTCACTTGATAGGATAACTAAGTGTATCATCAGCACCAGTCGCGTGCTTGCATGAAAGTTTTAGGGTCGAACGTCTTACAAGGACAGCAGATAGTTGGCACCATCACACTGCCTGCCTTTCAGTAAGCTAACCCACTTGTTTCCTTATCTATTTGAGTTCATTTATCTATACGGCAATATATATATATATCAATTCATCCAAATCAAGGCCATAATGTTACCAAGATGCAAAGGGCTACTGGGAGTGAAAGATAATTAAAACGACTTTAGAAGGAACTGGAAACACTGATTAAAACTAGACCCCTTTTGAAAATACCGGGGAGAAGTGTAAACCGGACGATATATATATGCGCTATATTTATGGGTAAAAATAGTCAATATTAATGATAGTGGATTTTCAGGCCATGTGTGTTGTGTTTTGGCTCGACTATTTATATACACTGGTCACTGGTGCATTATGGATAACAAGACCTATTATATAACCTTAACCGTTATTTGATAGGCGGTAATGTTTAAAATTATTTTTTGTAGAAATGATTTGAATGTGGTTATTTGTAGCTATTTCATGTTGTTTGTTAATTTTTTCCTCTTGATTACTTAGTTATTTGTTTATTATTATTACATTAATTTGTGTATATGTGCGCATTCAGAGCTTTTTAATTTATTTACTTAATTTGTTTTATTTTTTATTTATATTTTTTTCTGTTGTTGGTTTTCTTGTTTGTCCAAAGTATGTTACAATATCTGCGTTGTATATTTATATTTTTCATTGTCATTTTACAAAAGTAACGTAAAAATCCGTTTTCGTGTTTGCATTTTGAGATAAGTCTGTTTGCTTATTAATTTGTGTTATTCTGGAAAGCTGATTATATTTTCTCCTCCAGACGATCTACAATTTCTGGACTTTTTTTATTGCAGTCTGGTACTGTTTTTCTTATTTTTCATTGTTTTTTTACGTAATTTGACTTGTTTTTAATTTTCCATGTATATTTAGAACTGGTTATGCTGTTCGCATATTTGCTATTTGTAAAGGATTTTTGTGTGCGTAGTTTGTTTCCAGGTTCCTTCTTTACTTATATGTAATATCTTTCTTCGTTATCTACTGATTTTACAGTGGCTTGTTATATTGTTGTACAAGCAATTGCCGTTTAATGGGCATTCGTTCTTTACTCTGCAGTTACAGGCGATTTTGATTGGTTAGGTGGGATTTATTGGTTATATTTCTGTTGGGCAAAAAGCCCAATGTTCTTGTTGCAATTGTAGCTAATTTTTGCTGTTTCTATTGAATATCTTGTGAGTTTAATATGTTCCCTACGTTTGCTTTTACATTTTTGTTGTACGGTAGGTTAAACCAATTTTTTTCCCCTGTTTTTTTCCTAATGTATGGTGTGTATGTGAGTGAAAATCCACTATCTAGTTATTTCATAGTCTTTTTGGCTTCGTTGAAGATGGTTTAATTAGGAGAATTACCAAATAACCTGCGGTTAATTGTATGATGTACTTGATTATTGTTGGTGGGTTGTTGGAAGATATGTGTATGAAGTGGTTTGTCATTCCGCTGATATGTATCTTAGGTTGAGTGTGACGTCTACGAGATCTACTTCTTTTAGGTGCGTTTTCATGTCTGTTGAATTCTATATTTTTGAAAATGTTTGATTATTTTTCTGGTTTTGTCTGTTAGGATTATGAGACCGTCGACACTGTAGAGGCTTATATCATTTCTTATCGATTATTTGTAGCACATTATATATATATATATATATATATATATATATATATATATATATATTCGCAGGTTTCTGTACAATCAAAATTTCCCATCGTGCCGTCAAATATTCCTTTCTTTAGCCACGCATCTTCATTGTCGAATAAGTGACTTTCGGAAGTGCATAATGATTTTTACTTAGGGCTTATTTTTATTTGTTCCTTACCTGGAATGGATTCAATTATTGAAGGCTAGAAATCTTTTATATCTAGTTCTATAAATTCATAATTACAAGGTAACCAAAAAAGTTCTGTCCGTATTTTGATTAGTCATTGAATGAAGTTGAAATATATACGAAATGCGTGTAGCAATTGTTTTCAAA
>OZ038477.1:123853674-123858674 GCA_964036315.1 Acanthosepion esculentum | reverse complement strand
TCCTTGATAAAATCCAAAGAATCAGTCCTGATTTGGCGTTTCGGCTTCAGTCACTTTCCCACCGCCGTAAAGCTGCCTCACTGCGCTTTTGTCTTCTTTTCTTAATACTTTCATGGCAATTCGGGTGAGGTTTTCGCTATGGTACCTAGACTTTATGAATTTAAGCGCTGTACTAGATTGACAACAAGTTCTCGTCGATATACAGTTGAGTTGGCCAGATGTAACCGTAAGTTCTATGCTAACAGTTTCTTGTCTCGCACTTTTCACTTGTGGAATTCTTTTCTGGCTCCATGCTTTCCAGTCAATTTTTCTTCGAAAATGTAAATGCAATATCAATCGCTATCTTCTGACCACCTGATTACTCTTGTTCTCACCCTTTAGTAATGCTTCTGTTTTCTAATTCTTCCACACCCAGTAACCCCCCTTGTTTCTTAGTGACTTTATTGCCTTACTTGGGGTGAACTCGATTTTTAAAAAATGTCATTTCCCTTCAGGATATAGGGTGTCGTAGCTCACTACGGATTCCTTTATTACTTCTGAATTGCTATGACTTGTTGAAGAGAGTAAAGTGGTTTTCCGTTGCCTTCTACATTCAGTCGTCCTTGGCGTAACTGCCACCAGAAACTAGAGAGCCCTGTCTGCCTTGGTGGGAGAGAAATGATCCATGCCATTTCCAAGGAAATGATTGCAGGCTAGAGCGGAATTTGAACTCTCGCCGAATCCACCGATAACATTTACCTGGCATGTAGCGTTAGTAAACATTTACGATTATTAGGTCGTCTGGTTTAACTCTGAAGCGGTATTGCACGAAAGTGGTTAAAATCGTAGTTACAGGAAATTCAATCAATAACGAACACAAATGCTCAGAGCTAACGAGAACAACAAAGTGGCGTGGGGGGGGGGCGGAAGATGGCTACTTATAGGATGATTATCCGCTGGGCAAGCAGAACATACGAAACAAGGACTAATTGTATTTCAGGCGTGCACAGGTCTGCCTTGCTATAATATTGATATATTTTCTTCTACGTACTTTCGGCAACCGTTTCACAAATCGGATGTTAAAAGTAGATGTGCGGTGCTCATTCTTTGTTCTATATTTATCACAATATATCAAATTTATTTGTACTTTATAGGATCCATATCCTATACTGTTCTCAAAACTTCAAAAATTACACAAAACATAGGCTCCAAATTAAATTACACAACTAGCGTAATTTGATTGGTTCAAAAATATCACATGGCATGTCGTTGACTATGTCCGCACGTCTGACCTTAATTTGACCCTAATCAAAGGTACAGTTGTGCCAAAATTTAAAAACATTTTCTGGAGCCTATCATGTGACTTATATTGCTTATATAAACAACAATTAAGAAACAGTGGGGGAAAATCAGCCGGAAAAAAGCTACACGCTACGTGACGACACTCATCATAAATAACTTTCAACTGAAGTCCAGACTATAAGTTAAAAATCCTTTTTAACATAACCATAATCTATTTTCTTCATTCAATGCAAATTAAACTCACGTCGGCAAACAACGCAGTGACACACTCAAACGTCACACACAACGTAAATCCCACCACACACGCTTTTTCCGCAAACTTGGAACTGTTATTTTGAATACAAACAATATTACATTGAAATAAATTTTTCCAAATTCATACAAATTATCCTACAACTTGCAGTTTATCAAACTGGAACATTACCCCACACAAAAATCTAAAAAGACAAGTTTATTTCCCCATTTTAAACAATATTCATAATTACTGTTTTGTACATTTGTTACGTAAAAATCTATTTATTTGTAGATTTTTCTTGTCTGAATTTTGTTTCTTATTTTGTGGCATTGTGTCTAATATAAATTAGTGAGGGCAACTGACCCCACAACTTGTTTTCTAGTTCATCTTTTGTGCTCTGTCCTTCATGACATGGGCGATAAGAGTTCTTCACAACTTCCTATCATTTGTAACTCACACACAATTTGTTTTTGCTATCCCTCCTAATCTCTGTTCTGCCATCCATTTAAACATGCTCATTAGGTAGGCTAGGCGCTGCTTACCCCTGTCCCTCTTGCCTTCAATATGTCCTGTGAGCGTCAAATTTTCTGGGCCTTCTTTCCTTATTATATACCTGATAGTCTCGTTCTGATATAAGTTTTCTTTTTGTTTCCATTTTCTCTAAATTTTCGTTGTTCACATGTTCAGACTATGGTATTCTCAGCATCCTTCTGTAGAACCGCATATGTGTTGCCTCGAGTTTCTTTATCTGTCATGAGATTGTCCAGCAGTTATATAGGAAGACCGGTGTTGTGTAACAGTTCAGTACTCTTTTTCTTTGATTTTTTTTTTTTTAATGAAATTTTCCTGTTTCTTAATACTTTGCTTAGCTTTTGTAAGGCTTCTTTCGCTATGCCAATCCATTTTCGGATGTCGGTGTCGCATTTCTACGAGCAGAAGTATTCTCATGGAAATTTTGTTACCTCTCTAAAGGTTTTCTGCAAGATACTTTCTAAAATCATAATTACATAGAGCTGATCACGAGAGAAACATTTGAATAATCTTCGAATGAACGAATAATAAAAAGAATTCCGTAAACTTAATATTGTTTTCACTTGTTTAAAGAATTCGATACAGACTTAAGAACATGTAAATATTATTCTAATTTATTTACGTGAGACCTATAGATTATTTTATACATATAAATTTATATGGAAGTTCGAGAACAATGTTTTACAACCTTTTTTATGCCACAGCATCTTCTCAAAACTTCAAAAATTACACAAAATATAGGCTCTAAATTAAATCACACAACTAACATAATTTGATTGGTTCAAAAATATCACATGGCATGTCGTCGACTACGTTCGCGACACAATAATGATTATCCCAAAAAGGATTAAAACAATAGTATACTTTTTATGATTTATTAACACAAAAATTTATCATAATTTGTGATAAAAAGATAATTAGATTTCTTAAAAAAAACTTACGTTTACTTTTCTGTTTATTACCATTTAACATTTAATGAGCTGAAATTTCAAGGACACATAATTAGGAGAAAAAACTGGAAAATTTGATACTCACAGGACATATTGAATGCAAGTGGGACAGAGGAAAACAGTGTATAACGTACTTTGTGAACACCAATAAATAGATGGTGGAACAAAAAACTAAATTTACTAAGAGTTACGGGAAACTCTGGAGTGCCATGATCGTCTACGTCCTGGGGGACATGGACCATGAAATAAAAGCTTTTTTTTTTTTTTTTTTTTTTTTTTGCAAGTTCGAACTTTGGACAGGCATCTTCTTAAATCTTCCGATGATTCTTGTTTTTAATATTGTTTATTGCAAGAAATCTTGCTGTTTATATATTATGTTTATTACACGTTTATTTATTACTAGCTTAAATGCCGCCCGATAGAGCGGCTTTTAAGTTAGCACCTGCAGAGGGCTCTTGTTTAGACCTTCATCACAATAGGTAGGGAGAAATAGATGCGATAGGCAACAATTATAGAATTCAAAATTGATCGATTCTGCAGCCGCCACTTAATTTAAAGACAATTTAATGTACGAAGGTTTTTACTTTCCGTACAAACAATTATTTTTTATTTCATGGGTGACTTTCACTGGATTTTGCAATTAATTTCCATTATTCCCATATTTATTTCCAAATTATATAAATTATTATCGCACAAAATTCGTCGCAAAAAATCATGCTAAAAGAAAGAAAATCTAAAACGATCGCAATAATGAAAACTTGGCAATCCCAAATTTCAGGATTGCGGTTCCGTATCCGACCTTGAATGTTTTTTGTTTTTTTTATTTTTTTTAATTTGCACACGGAGTCGGTTTGATTCCCAAATGATATATGTTGGGCTACAACTTCTAGGTGTAAAATTGAAAAAATGTGACACACTGATATTCGCATTTACTATATATAGATAACAATGATATATTCGTCTTATCATTTTAAGGGGAGAGGCAATCATATATACCCTTATTGTGCTTTGGACTTCTTTCGAAATTTAAAATTTAATTAATAACCTTCAAAAAACTTTTGCGGCAAACTGGTTGAAAATCCGTGTCTAGAAACTTGTTTCAAAAACAAATACAAAAGGCAGTATCATTTGTCTAAAATCGTTTCAAGATTCATATCAGCAGAATAGCATCGTCATAGATTTGAGCTCAGACAGTTAATATTCTGTTCCGTTTTCATTTGCCGACCTTTTATAGTGCTGTAGATGTGTTCAAGCTAGGATAAATTTCCCTAGAATATTCAGTTTACCTTATCCCAGATTAAGATAACCATGTGCATATCCATAAAAAATATCCCGAGCTTAATGTTTGAAAATTTTACTTGACAATTTTTCAAAATAACGTCTTCGGCGTGTCAAACTTAAACCAACGTATCTCCATTAATCCCATTCAACGGAGAAAATTTAATATAGAAAATCCAGCTACAGACTTATTGATCCACTATTATATGTGACATATATGACACTCTACTTAGTATGGATTCTACAAGTATAAAATAAAATTAACGGCCAGTCGTAACAGGGTTAACCGGGAAAAGCCGAGAATGCAAATTGAGTGAGAATTGGAAGTATTTAAATTGAAAATGCAAAAAAATCTCTTCAATCACAAGAAGTCTTATTTAGGGCAAAAATTGGAGAAAATAGAAGCCAGCTTTTTTGCAAAACACCAAATTGAAATATGAGACTTTGGTTTTGATAAGCACAAGATATTGGCTGGCAGAAGCCAAATGTGAGGGAATGAATGTGATACATGATTGATTATGCCGGTTCTAAGAATTTTTCCTCAGAGAAACACATGGCCTTGGAATTACTGAGAAACCCTTCGATATGGTACTTTTAAAAGTTATTCCAGTTTGGTTATAGTAAAAATGACAGGAATCAATGATTCTAACAAGCGATTTTCAATCAGAAAAAAAATAAGTTCCTCAAATTATCAAAAGAAAAAAAATAAGCTTGTTTTACAAACA
>OZ038477.1:123821174-123841174 GCA_964036315.1 Acanthosepion esculentum | reverse complement strand
AAACTATAAAGAGATCTTTCTGAAACTTTATCGCTAGTCAGTTCTATTTTTGTCTATACCTCCTGGGTGTGGCCGCCTTACAATCGGCGTCATCTAGAACAAAGTACAAAAACACCTTACCAAAATGATTCTTGAAATTAAAAATATCCTTTACCCCAATAGACTTTAAAAGCCTTGGCCTTTTCTCGTTTGAAACTGGTCTCCGGCTTAATCTTATACAGGAATTTAGAATAGTAAATTCTATTGAGGACACGGGAAATGTTCGGCTAAAAGCCAGTATAAATTTTCCAGAAAGACATCCATTAAAAATACAACCGCTGCTCTATCGTGTGAACATACGAAAATATATTTATTTTTTTTTTTCACAACGGGTGGGGAATGAGTAGAACACTCCGCTCTTTCGTCAATCAATGCAAAGACTTTGGACATTTTCGAAAAGGAGATCGAAATACAGTTTGAATATATTGGCTGGTGGTAATTACTTGTGTACTATTTACCTCTTCAGCTATCTTTTAAACGCTTTTTTTTTTTAAATTCGTTCTTTCCATTATTCTTTTCTGTTCTTTCCATTATTCTTTTCTGTTCTCGTTATTATTTTGACCTTCTGTTTGTCCATTTAGGACTAAATGATGGTGCCTTTTAATGATAGATCACACGATATGAAAAGCCTATCAATTTTTGTCCACCCTGCTTCAACTTTTGTAAAGTGATGGTTAAGGAACGCTGACTAAATTAAGTTGATAGGAAATAAATATCTTTTCAGTGACACTTGAAAGGTAAGGAAATACAAACTGAGGCTCCCTCAGTTTTTTTTTTTACTGACTTGACATGTTTTGTGCGTTACAAAGCAACGAACATTGGCTTATATATTAGGCAGTTTCTGATAACTCTAGTTTACTAGGAAAGCTGTTGCAGACGCTAGCTTAGGCACATTTTGTATCTCTTCATCGACAGAATGAACAAGTAGTTTACATTACAGCTATGCTAAGCAGACCATAAGGTTTCTGGGAGATAATGCATAATCTGGCGGGATTATTTACCTGAACAAGGCTAGTATGCGCGAACACTCGGTTACGATGACCACCAACGAGTGTCGAACAGTTTCGTCTGTCCACTATTTGTTTATCAGTTACAAGACTTGGACCTACCCGTGATATCGTTTTCAGGCAATTTTCAACGATGCCACATGCCGATATTATGAAGGTGAGATTCGAATCTGGATCTCATGGTCGGAAGGCTAACGTTTTAAACACACACACACACTTTAAGGTCTTTTTTTCTCATGTGTACAAAAAAAGCAATAATATATGTATATGTCTGACTCGGTATGTACACTTATGTACATCAAAAGCACACTATAGTTTTGGTGGACTGATTTAACATCCAACGGACACCAAATAGTTCTTATATATCTTAATCATACCACCCCATGCAAGGCAGTAGAGCCACTAAGACACGGTTTACTGAGTGTAAAAAAAATAAGAAAAAGAGAAACCTTATTAAGGAGCAAGAATAATAGAAAAATAATCAAGAAGTCAATAGATAACAATTCACATGGCATTTACATTTTTGAAGATCAAAGTTGGCTGGAAAGTATGGAGCCGGAAGATAGGTCCACAATCGAAAAGTGCGAGAAAAGAAATTGTTAGCATAGAACTTGCGGCTGCATCTAGCTAATAATTCAAATGTGAATTGATGAGAGCTTGCCGCCAGTCAAGTACTGCGCTTAAATTCATAAAATCTAGGCATCATAGCAAAAAAACTCATTCAAACAATTACCATGAAAGTATTTATAGAAAAAAGACAACCTTGCGGCGGTGGGAAAGTGACTGAAGCCGAGCTGCAAGATCAGGGCAAATAATATTGTCGATTCTTCTTGAATTTTATCTAGAATTTCTAGATATATAGCAGGAGCACTGGATCATATGTGACAGCAATATTCAAGGTATGGACGAATGGTAGACGTTTTTTATTTTGTTGTTTTTTTGGGGGGATTTTCCAGTAGTAATCTATCTCATGCTTGAACGCACTCAACAGCCTTGAAGACTGCGTTCCAGCATGAAACACTGTCGGCACTCAGTGTTGACCTCGGTGTTTTTTATAATATATTAATAATGTGCGTGTTCCAGATTAGACGCATACTATATTTAGTGGGGAACACCCCAGCAACCAGGCTGCTTTTCTTTTTTCTTTCTTTTATTTTTTTATCTCTTTGCGGCTTACTCTTTCCCCCCTTTTCTTCTTTTACCACTCTTTTCTTTTCTTAGAAATCAAATTCTGAATTAGCCGACAAAAAACAGAGCGAATGCTAACCTTTTGATTCTAATTGTAAACAATTTGGTTTCGACAAAGGAAATCACCGAAGTTTTATTTTCACGATAATTTTACATTTGTTTTTAAATTAAATAACAATTTCTCTGCAATTTGATCTGTTTTAATAATCAACGTGACACGTATATCAAGGATAAACAATACGAAATGAAGTAAGTCCAAAATACGCGAATTAGTCATTAACGTTAATCTCGAAGAGATACTTGATGGTTTAGCAGCGGCTGTCGCGTTTTTCATTATTGGTGCTTAGAAATCTCAGTCGTTAAACAAAGACAATGGATTGTTAGGACACTTACACTGGATCATTGATGTTGTGGGTTGCATGTATGTATGGTTCAAAGGTCACTTAATGTACTTAAATTAAAATGTTTCTTCCTCTCTCTCTCACTCACTCACTTCCTTCTTTCTCTCTCTACTCTTTCTCTCTCTCTACTCTTTCTCTCTCTCTCTACTCTTTCTCTCTCTCTCTACTCTTTCTCTCTCTCTCTCTACTCTTTCTCTCTCTCTACTCTTTCTCTCTCTCTACTCTTTCTCTCTCTCTACTCTTTCTCTCTCTCTACTCTTTCTCTCTCTCTACTCTTTCTCTCTCTCTCTACTCTTTTCTCTCTCTCTACTCTTTCTCTCTCTCTCTACTCTTTCTCTCTCTCTCTACTCTTTCTCTCTCTCTCTACTCTTTCTCTCTCTCTCTACTCTTTCTCTCTCTCTCTACTCTTTCTCTCTCTCTACTCTTTCTCTCTCTCTCTCTAGTCTTTCTCTCTCTTTCTCTCTCTCTCTCTAGTCTTTCTCTCTCTCTCTCTCTAGTCTTTCTCTCTCTCTCTCTCTAGTCTTTCTCTCTCTCTAGTCTTTCTCTCTCTCTAGTCTTTCTCTCTCTCTAGTCTTTCTCTCTCTCTCTCTAGTCTTTCTCTCTCTCTCTCTAGTCTTTCTCTCTCTCTCTCTAGTCATTCTCTCTCTCTCTCTAGTCATTCTCTCTCTCTCTCTAGTCATTCTCTCTCTCTCTCTAGTCATTCTCTCTCTCTCTCTAGTCATTCTCTCTCTCTCTCTAGTCATTCTCTCTCTCTCTCTAGTCATTCTCTCTCTCTCTCTAGTCATTCTCTCTCTCTCTCTAGTCATTCTCTCTCTCTCTCTAGTCATTCTCTCTCTCTCTCTCTAGTCATTCTCTCTCTCTCTCTCTAGTCATTCTCTCTCTCTCTCTCTAGTCATTCTCTCTCTCTCTCTCTAGTCATTCTCTCTCTCTCTCTCTAGTCATTCTCTCTCTCTCTCTAGTCATTCTCTCTCTCTCTCTAGTCATTCTCTCTCTCTCTCTAGTCATTCTCTCTCTCTCTCTAGTCATTCTCTCTCTCTCTCTAGTCATTCTCTCTCTCTCTCTAGTCATTCTCTCTCTCTCTCTAGTCATTCTCTCTCTCTCTCTAGTCATTCTCTCTCTCTCTCTCTAGTCATTCTCTCTCTCTCTCTCTAGTCATTCTCTCTCTCTCTCTCTAGTCATTCTCTCTCTCTCTCTCTAGTCATTCTCTCTCTCTCTCTCTAGTCATTCTCTCTCTCTCTCTCTAGTCATTCTCTCTCTCTCTCTCTAGTCATTCTCTCTCTCTCTCTCTAGTCATTCTCTCTCTCTCTCTCTAGTCATTCTCTCTCTCTCTCTCTAGTCATTCTCTCTCTCTCTAGTCTCTCTCTCTCTCTAGTCTCTCTCTCTCTCTAGTCTCTCTCTCTCTCTAGTCTCTCTCTCTCTCTAGTCTCTCTCTCTCTCTAGTCTCTCTCTCTCTCTAGTCTCTCTCTCTCTCTAGTCTCTCTCTCTCTCTCTAGTCTTTCTCTCTCTCTAGTCTTTCTCTCTCTCTAGTCTTTCTCTCTCTCTAGTCTTTCTCTCTCTCTAGTCTTTCTCTCTCTCTAGTCTTTCTCTCTCTCTAGTCTTTCTCTCTCTCTAGTCTTTCTCTCTCTCTAGTCTTTCTCTCTCTCTAGTCTTTCTCTCTCTCTAGTCTTTCTCTCTCTCTAGTCTTTCTCTCTCTCTAGTCTTTCTCTCTCTCTAGTCTTTCTCTCTCTCTAGTCTTTCTCTCTCTCTAGTCTTTCTCTCTCTCTAGTCTTTCTCTCTCTCTAGTCTTTCTCTCTCTCTAGTCTTTCTCTCTCTCTAGTCTTTCTCTCTCTCTAGTCTTTCTCTCTCTCTAGTCTTTCTCTCTCTCTAGTCTTTCTCTCTCTCTAGTCTTTCTCTCTCTCTAGTCTTTCTCTCTCTCTAGTCTTTCTCTCTCTCTAGTCTTTCTCTCTCTCTAGTCTTTCTCTCTCTCTAGTCTTTCTCTCTCTCTAGTCTTTCTCTCTCTCTAGTCTTTCTCTCTCTCTAGTCTTTCTCTCTCTCTAGTCTTTCTCTCTCTCTAGTCTTTCTCTCTCTCTAGTCTTTCTCTCTCTCTAGTCTTTCTCTCTCTCTAGTCTTTCTCTCTCTCTAGTCTTTCTCTCTCTCTAGTCTTTCTCTCTCTCTAGTCTTTCTCTCTCTCTAGTCTTTCTCTCTCTCTAGTCTTTCTCTCTCTCTAGTCTTTCTCTCTCTCTAGTCTTTCTCTCTCTCTAGTCTTTCTCTCTCTCTAGTCTTTCTCTCTCTCTAGTCTTTCTCTCTCTCTAGTCTTTCTCTCTCTCTAGTCTTTCTCTCTCTCTAGTCTTTCTCTCTCTCTAGTCTTTCTCTCTCTCTAGTCTTTCTCTCTCTCTAGTCTTTCTCTCTCTCTAGTCTTTCTCTCTCTCTAGTCTTTCTCTCTCTCTAGTCTTTCTCTCTCTCTAGTCTTTCTCTCTCTCTAGTCTTTCTCTCTCTCTAGTCTTTCTCTCTCTCTAGTCTTTCTCTCTCTCTAGTCTTTCTCTCTCTCTAGTCTTTCTCTCTCTCTAGTCTTTCTCTCTCTCTAGTCTTTCTCTCTCTCTAGTCTTTCTCTCTCTCTAGTCTTTCTCTCTCTCTAGTCTTTCTCTCTCTCTAGTCTTTCTCTCTCTCTAGTCTTTCTCTCTCTCTAGTCTTTCTCTCTCTCTAGTCTTTCTCTCTCTCTAGTCTTTCTCTCTCTCTAGTCTTTCTCTCTCTCTAGTCTTTCTCTCTCTCTAGTCTTTCTCTCTCTCTAGTCTTTCTCTCTCTCTAGTCTTTCTCTCTCTCTAGTCTTTCTCTCTCTCTAGTCTTTCTCTCTCTCTAGTCTTTCTCTCTCTCTAGTCTTTCTCTCTCTCTAGTCTTTCTCTCTCTCTAGTCTTTCTCTCTCTCTAGTCTTTCTCTCTCTCTAGTCTTTCTCTCTCTCTAGTCTTTCTCTCTCTCTAGTCTTTCTCTCTCTCTAGTCTTTCTCTCTCTCTAGTCTTTCTCTCTCTCTAGTCTTTCTCTCTCTCTAGTCTTTCTCTCTCTCTAGTCTTTCTCTCTCTCTAGTCTTTCTCTCTCTCTAGTCTTTCTCTCTCTCTAGTCTTTCTCTCTCTCTACTTTCTCTCTCTCTAGTCTTTCTCTCTCTCTAGTCTTTCTCTCTCTCTAGTCTTTCTCTCTCTCTAGTCTTTCTCTCTCTCTAGTCTTTCTCTCTCTCTAGTCTTTCTCTCTCTCTAGTCTTTCTCTCTCTCTAGTCTTTCTCTCTCTCTAGTCTTTCTCTCTCTCTAGTCTTTCTCTCTCTCTAGTCTTTCTCTCTCTCTAGTCTTTCTCTCTCTCTAGTCTTTCTCTCTCTCTCTAGTCTTTCTCTCTCTCTCTAGTCTTTCTCTCTCTCTCTAGTCTTTCTCTCTCTCTCTAGTCTTTCTCTCTCTCTCTAGTCTTTCTCTCTCTCTCTAGTCTTTCTCTCTCTCTCTAGTCTTTCTCTCTCTCTCTAGTCTTTCTCTCTCTCTCTAGTCTCTCTCTCTCTCTAGTCTCTCTCTCTCTCTAGTCTCTCTCTCTCTCTCTCTAGTCTCTCTCTCTCTCTAGTCTCTCTCTCTCTCTAGTCTCTCTCTCTCTCTAGTCTCTCTCTCTCTCTCTCTAGTCTCTCTCTCTCTCTCTCTAGTCTTTCTCTCTCTCTCTCTAGTCTTTCTCTCTCTCTCTCTAGTCTTTCTCTCTCTCTCTCTAGTCTTTCTCTCTCTCTCTCTAGTCTTTCTCTCTCTCTAGTCTCTCTCTCTCTCTAGTCTTTCTCTCTCTCTAGTCTCTCTCTCTAGTCTTTCTCTCTCTCTCTCTCTCTACTCTTTCTCTCTCTCTCTCTCTCTACTCTTTCTCTCTCTCTCTCTCTCTACTCTCTCTCTCTCTCTCTCTACTCTTTCTCTCTCTCTCTCTCTCTCTCTACTCTTTCTCTCTCTCTCTCTCTCTCTCTCTCTCTACTCTTTCTCTCTCTCTCTCTCTCTCTACTCTTTCTCTCTCTCTCTCTCTCTCTCTCTACTCTTTCTCTCTACTCTTTCTCTCTCTCTCTCTCTCTCTCTCTACTCTTTCTCTAATAAATGTTCTTTTACTTTTTATAAAGACAAATTAGATCACACATAAATAAATTGATATTAGAATTAAGTTATTCCATTTTCGTGAAACAAGTTCTTGTCCAGATCCAAAGTTGTTGAAGATTTCCTGACCCCTTTTCCCTTCTAGACCCAATAACCAAATATCTTCGAGAAGGAACTTTAACCTCCCCCACCCCCACGTTGGTCACATAACTTGTCGGTACTTTGTAGAATGATGAAAATGCTATCAAAATTATGTAGATATATATTTCTCCTTAGATTTACAACTTTATTTAACAACATAATCACCATTTACTGCATTATTTCTCCAGAAGTTGTATCCTTTTTGAGTCGGTCAACGAAAGAAACTTCTAGTTTATTTGTGGTTCAATGAAACAGAAAATCCATCTTCGGTCTTCTATATACCGTGTCCCATAAGGACGTTGGCCATCATGACTCTCCATAATTTTCTATTCTTTTAGCTCTGACCGACGTTTGTTTCTTTACTATTCCTTCCATTCCATGTTCTGCCAATTACTTACACAAGCTTGTTAGATAGATTACTAGCTGTCTCCTCCCCTCTCTCTCGCCTTCAATATACCCAGCAAGTGTCAAATTTCCCATACCTTCTTTCCTCATGTGTTCTAGAAATTTCAACTGTCTGTAAGTATAAATGTTCTTTTTGTTTCCAGTTTTCATTAAAGCTTTTTCAACATTGATCTCTCGACGAAAGTTTTATGGTATCGAATCGGTGATGTCCACAAAGCGCGAAGCACTTGTGAATACCAGGCTTCTCTCGATTTGTACAATTTGCTCAATGCAATACGTGGAAGTGTCGTGGCACAAAAAAAACAAAAACTTTTTGGGCTTTATTCTGCGGACGCCTTGTTTGACTGCTTGCAGTTTATCCTCATCAGTCCTCTTGACCCAATGTGGTCATAGGGTGGCTTCGCAGCTGAGCAGATCCCTCCACATGTCTGGGTTGAAGGCCGGAGTGGTATCTTGGCAAGTTAGGCTGTAGCATATAAACAATCATTTATTGGTACCTGTAGTCCCAAAGTACGTCAAGAAAATATTCCCTATATGATTACACCATCTCCACCCGCCTGAAACGTTGATACGGGGCAGAATGGGTTCATATTTTCCTGTTTATGCCAAATTCTGGCTCTACTATATGAATATTGCCGCAAAAATTGTGACTCATCAGACTAGGTAACGTTTGTCCAATATTCTATTGTGATTTTTTTGTGATCCGTAGGTAATTGTAGCTTCCTTTCTGACGTGGTTTTCTGCTGCTGTAGCTCATCTGCTTCAAGGTTCGACGTGGCGTGCGTTCATAGATACGCTTCTGTATATCGATTTTGATAAGTGGTTATTTGAGCTGCTGTTGCCTTTTGCTTTTAGAATCGCTTTATTTTTTCTTTGCTTGGATTCGATATTATTATTATGGAAGTACTCTTTCGACATTTATTGTCCATGCTGTTATGACATCCCGTTATTTTCTAAATTGGATGTGTGCACCTTTAATATTCGAATCCCTCTTGCCAATACTTTCCAGTGGTACTCTGTGGTATTGTAATCCAGTGAATGTGAAAAACCTATTACTGCGATCTGTGAACCACATCTTGCCACTATTTTTGACTTGTAACGCTGTTATGTTGTCCTACTGGAATTGGACATTAAAAATGAGTGCACCATTGTCATAAATGGAGACCCCTGACCATCTACAATATTGAAGTAGACTGTTATATCTAAAAAAAATTATTTTTTTTAATTTGGACAAAGCGTCCAAATTAATACCAAGACAATATTCCTCGTACCATTACGCCACCACCAGCCTGAACCGGTGATGCAAGCCAAGATGGTCCCATACCTTTCATATTTACACCAAAGCAGGGTGTTTTTTTCTGTTGGGTGGGGGGTCAATTTCTTTTGTGATCTTTAGGAATTGCAGCCTCAGTTTCTTGTTAAGAAACAAGTTTCACTGGCGTGGTCATCTACTTTTAAGGTTAGACGTGTTGTGTGATTAGAGATGATCTTCTGTATAATTCATTGTAAAGTGTGGTTATTTGAGCAACTGCTGCCGGCAAACTTGGACCTTCTGAAAAACAAAACAAAACAAAAAAAAAAGTGTCAAAAGGACAGTTTTTCCATTGACACCACTATTATTTTAACTATCTTCACCCTCGGCAATGTTTATTCTTTCAAAAAGCGATGGTTAAAATTGTAAAACCTAAACACATGAAA
Source organism: Acanthosepion esculentum (assembly GCA_964036315.1). Classification (NCBI taxonomy): domain Eukaryota; kingdom Metazoa; phylum Mollusca; class Cephalopoda; order Sepiida; family Sepiidae; genus Acanthosepion; species Acanthosepion esculentum. Next base: position 123,832,228 of record OZ038477.1, on the reverse strand, counting down.
ATTGAATTTATACATATTCGTTGTTCTTGATAATTTATAACGAAAAATAATAAACATTTATTTGTTAGATTGTCTATTGAAATGATTGGCAAAACATTGGCTAATTGACAATCGATTCGAACTTTATAAAATGGTAAATAAGGATTTCCTATAGCGGCTTTTATTTTATTTTAATAATTTAGTGTTTATAAATTTATGAATAAAAATTGTTTTCATATTTATTTATAAATTGTTAAATGATAAATATTGCATTAGTTTTAATACAATTGTATCAGTTTTTAGAATGCTGTAAATATAACATTCTTGTAAATAAACAATTTAATAGTGTTTAATATTTTTGTTGTAAATTCTCAAGAACAAAAAAAAAATTTTTCTTTCATATGTCTACGTTTCATGGCCTGACAATTGCGTTTAAGCATGAAACACTGTCGTAGCTGGGTGTTGACTTCAATGTCCACACACACACACACACACGTATATATATATATATATATATATATATATATAATATATATATATGATAAAAGGTACTTGATCTTTCATCTACGATCGTTGAATTTTATATGCGGAGAGGCGAGCTTTAAGTCAAAAAGGCAGTTGAAAGGTCAAGTTAAATACCTTTTATCATCATTTATGCCTTGCTCTGTATCTTTTTTATATTTTACATACTGTTTTTGTAACGTCAACTTTTGATTTTATTCACACACACACACACACACATATATATATATATATATATATATATATATATATATATAATTGATGTGACCTTGGGCTTAAATACTGATTATTATAAACCATATACCAAAGATCTATATAACCACAGATACGTTAGTAAAGAGTCCAACCATCCATACAATATTCTAGATAATTTACATAAATCAGTCCAAGTTAGATTATCTACTAACTTCAGCAATAAGGAAATATTTGATAATAAAATTAAATATATAAAAGCATTAGAACTAAGCAACCATAAAATAAATTGAGAATATTTAGAAGAAAAAAAAAGGTAAAATTAAACACGCACCATAATGTAATATGGTTTAACGCACCATTTGTCATGTTCAAACGAATATTGGAAGAATGTTCCATAATTTAAATTATAAACACTTTACACTCACCAATACTAAATATTTTTTAACAAAATTAATGTATATATCAGCTATAACTGCGTTAAAAACATCGATAAATCAATATCCAAATATAACATTATTAGATTAAACAGATACGTGTCCTGCAAAGGCAATAACGGTATTAAAAAAATGCAACTGCCGAAAAATATATGTCCCTTAAATGGCTAATACATGACTCATAATATTGTATACCGAGCCACCATACATTCCGGTAACGATGTCAAATTTTATTTTGGTTCCGCTGAGAATCCTCAGAAATTACATTTCTATCATCATCGAATGAATTTAGGCAATGTAAAATACATAAACAACACTGTTTTCTCCAAACATTTCTGGCAATTAAGAAATGATGACCTATTATTACATGGGATATTGTAGCAAAAGCCAAATCCTATAATGGGAAAGGCGATAGATATATGCCTTGTAGAAAAATGTGTTATCTTAAAGCACTTAAATAACCCTTGCTTATTAAACAGGAAAAATGATTTGATGGTTACACGTAGGCATGAAAATAAATACCTGTTTAAATACGTTGATCCAGATTGATTTTCAATGTGAGTTATATTTATTTATTTTATATAAAATAAAAATCCCGTCTATTTTAAATGTAAAATATACAAATATAATTTTAAAACAAAAAACTGTAATCCCCGTATTACCAACATAGCGTTAATCAAATATTTTTATTAAAATTTAACGTAACGTTCAATCTATACTCAGTACCGGAAGATTGCGTTGTTCATGAAACTCTGAGCCGTGCTACCGGTGAAGGATATGTATTTTATATACAGTGTAACCCGGATATAAGAGTTGTCGGGACCGGATAAGTCTCTTATATCCGGGTTTGGTCTATTAACACAGGCTCTAATTTGGGACTAGATAAAATTTCTCTTATATCCGGGTCTCTTATATCCGGGTTACACTGTATATATAGGCGCGTTTCTGAGTGCTTTGATAGTTCATTTTCCGACCATCCAGGTTCGAATCTCATAGTCGATTTTTCAGCGTGCGGGACCGTTTGAAAGTGCCTGAAAACCCATGCCTAGACGGAAATCTAAGCACGAATTGGGTGTCTTTAGAAACGAGTAACCGACCATTTTATATAATGCGGGCATACCAGTCAACACTGCATTGTGACTATCAGTTTCACACCTCAGTGCGATCTTCAAACTTTGTCCTTTATCTCCCGCTCCCTCTCACTTATAATTTATGTTCGAGAATTAAAATGGCGACAGAGTACAAAACCAAAATATGTGACAGGAAAATCTTGTCGGAACTCTATATTTTATCTTTAAAAAAAAGACGCAAACTTTTAGAGGTCAGAATTATTTTTTCGCTTTGTAGCCATAAAACCGATTTCATTCCTTGTTTGGGTTTTCTCTGAGACCTAAATGACAATTGCCAAAATCCTCATGTTTCGTTCTTTTATCAGACATATTTGACTGAGGAACTGACATTCGGTACACGACACCCCCTTACTTCGATAGGGTCTAAAAATTCAAGTCTCAACGATGCTTTTTGTCCATTCTTTTCTCGGAGTGAGGGGGGTTCAGTCTCCGAAAACTTTGTTCGAGTTTTGCTGACGTGTCTATAGTTGGTAGCTTTTGAAATAAACCGCAAATGCCACCGACTTAAATCTCAAAGGATAAAGGTTATCTCCTTTTTTTATTTTTTTATTTTTATTTTTATTTTTTTACAAAATCTGCCCCTCGCAGTATTTTCGTGACTCTGGTCTGGTAGCAATACAATATTTTTAGGTTTGTGTTTTCGATTAACAAGTCACATTGTTTGTTCGGTCTATTGTACGTGAAAATATAAACGCTAGACCACGAACAACGGTAAATCTCAACTCTGTTTCCCATTCAATCTGGAATCATAATCGGATCAAAGTCTAATGTCGGCTTTTTGAAAATGTTTCAAAAGTAGAATGCATATAATATTGGTAACAAGGTTCTTATGAACTTTGTACAAAAAAAAATCCATCTGTTTATTCAGTGCAATCGATCCTGAGTACCTCATAAAAAATAGCCTTTTGCCAGATTAAATACTACTCAATGACTGGGTAGTGTTGAGGTGGGGGCCTCTCTGGGTGGCTCACTATTATATTCTTTGTACGATACAACAACGTATCGTTAAGGAAAAAAAAGTCTCATGAGAATAGAAATTCGTGTATGTAAGAGGATCGGATTACGTTTCCATGGTAATGAAATTATGACGCATTACAGCTTTGTGTGTGTGTATGTATGTATGTATGTATATAAAACTATATATTTATTTGTAATATTTCCTTAAACCGATTATTTCTGTTTTCATTAGTATTAAGAATATGATTATTTTTCAATGGTGATATATTTTGATAGATTCTTTTCTTTTTAACGGAGAATATTCGGATTGTCATGGATGTGACTGAAAGACTTTCAAAACATGAATTCAACATGTGGAGGATTTATATATATATATATATATATATATATATATATATATAAACACACCCCTAAGGTGAGGCAGAAATACCTCTTAGATTATAAAATTAAAAAGTGGGATTATATATATATATATATATATATATATATATATATATATAGGGTGACCCCAAAAAACGAGAACTTTTTAACAATCCAATAAAACCAAGAGTGATGGAAGAAAAATATTTAATTCATAGTAATTGAAACCTTAAAACATGCCATTTAAGAAACTATGATGGAATTTTCATTTTTTTAAAATTGTCCTCTAGATGGCGTCCTCCTGTACGAATGCATTTTTTTTAAATCTGCTGTTGAGATTCCTCATTGACTGCTGCAACATCTCAGCTGGGATACTGTGAATTCCATTCTCGTTACTAAAATGGCAAAATGTTTACTTGCTCAATGTCACTGTCTCGCAGTGTTGCCCCTTGCTCATGTCTGGCAATACGCACTTAAAAAATACCCGTTTTTTGGGGTCACCCTATATATATATATATTATGAAATGGACAAAGTTCGACAATTATTTTAAGACATTTTTTTATGTTTATACGTTCTTTTTATAGATACAAATATTTAAGTAAATGCACTGTTTATAATAAACTATTAACGACATTTACCGGCCTGGATGTCCGAGAAATTTTAATAGAAAATATGCGTCCTCCGACAGGAATCGAAACTGTATCCTATACGGGACCGTCATACAGCCTCACGTGCTTTACCGATTTAGCCACAGAGAAGCGTTTCGATTAGCAAGGTCGATTTTATTGGGTTTTTTTTTATAGGATACACCTTTCTGACAATAGCTCAATTAGATCTCATTTAAATATTCATGGAGACCTACCGGACACTATTCGGAATATACTTGTCGACAACACTAATATAATAGCATCATCCACTTGCAAAAAAAGGCTAAAAATAATGGAAGCCTTACTAATAAAAATAAACAAACCAACACTTAATAATATTAACTTTGAACATGGACATAATATCTTGACCGTGTTTTGAAACAAAAAAAATGAATCACTTTATAAAACATACACACACACATATATATATATATATATATATTGTTTAGATATTTTCATAACCACATCAAAAAGAGCGAGATAATTGGCATTCCTGGTGTATTGGGAAGGTATACAAAAGAGTGTTGATATGTTCTCTGCTGCATGTGGACCCCCACCCCTGCAAAAAATCTCTGCTAAAACCCGAATCTCTTCATATTTAAGTCTACCATCGTCTCTGCCTAGAATATTGCTACCACATCAGGTCTGGTGCTCCTACTATATGGAAATCTTTGATAAAATCCAAAGAATCTGCAATGTTATTGATCCTAACCTGACACCTCGGCTTCAGTCGCTCTCCCACCGATGTAATGTAGCTTCCCTATAAATACTTTCATGGTTGTTCCGGTTTCTGTAGCTAGACTCTATGAATTTAAGCGCAGTACGTGATTGGTGGCCAGATCTAATCGTTTCCCAGTTGAAATGGCTAAGATGCAACCGTAAGTTCTATGCTTACGGCCTCCTTTCTTGCACTTCTAGCTTGTTGAACTCTTCCAGCTTTAAATGCAATGTCGATCGATATCTTGTGCGTTCATACTTTCTTTTGTTTTTTGCACCTTTTAATAAGGATTTCTTTTTCTTATTTTTCTTCACGTTAAGTAACAGTATGCCTCTCAGTGGCTTTGTTGCCTTGCTTAGAGTGAAATGATTAAAAATTGAACTTTCTATCGCCATCTGGTGAGTCTTATTTGCTCGTATTGTCAAAAGATGACGACGCAAACTTTACAAATGCACTATTTGTTATTTTCAGATTGAATAATCAAGAATGTTAGCATTATATTTTGCTCCATTGTTACATGAAAAATCCGTCATGAACCTTCCTTTTTTTCTAGTAACATTTCTGCATATTGGCATCAAATACCAGAAGAAATGGAATCTCATCAGTAGGGGTGATCAGGTTGCATAACCGATACTTATATTATATACCGAGAGAGAGGGGACTTTCGCCTCGTCATTTTTTTTTTTTTTTTTGCTTTGTCTTTTTCTTGCAAGAGATGAAATTCTAACATTTCTTAGATTTTTTTTCTCTCTTCTTTCTGCAACTGTTATCTGTACACGGCTTTCTTCACCCAATTCTGATGTAAACACATATACCACTATTTTTCTTCTTTACAGTTGTTTTTAAACCCCGGATGCAAAAAAGTAGGCAATCCTTGATCGAAAATTTGCGTTTAATGTTGGCCTTGAAAAATGCATCTACGTCATTCCTTTTTCGTTTCTAAGAAAGTGTCATTAGATAGGCACTTGCAGGTGGAGGCACTTAAAGTTCAACAACTTCCTTCGTCTCCGGGATGTCAGAAAACGGAAAAATGTTCTGACCGAATAGAAAAACTTCTTGCAAAACAAACCGGAAAACTTTCGTATATACGTCCAAAGTCTCGCTAAATTTTATCGTCAATATCTTTATTATTAAGAGGAAAGACCAAAGGATATTTTAAAACCTACTTTTTAATCCTTTGTAGAACCTGCGCAATTATGGTTAAAAATCTTGTTTTTACTGACGTCTACGTGATGGGACCGTAAATTAGTGCGTGAAATTAGAGCATTTTTGGTTGTTGTGGGGGTGTATTGCGATGAAAATTACTTCGATTTGGAAATTCTTGTAGCAATCGGATAATTGTTGAATTTTAAAGAAACTTATTAAGAAACGAATGAAATTGTTTTAAATGTTTTTTTTTGTTTTTGTTTTAAAATCTTTGTGATATTACGGTGGAGTAATGGATAGAGGCTCGGACTGAGGAATCGGAGAGCTGAGTTCGAATTCCAGTTGAATCCATTACCTCCACTTACGTGCTCATACACTTGGAAAAGGTATGAATCCTCCTCTTCTCCCTCCAGCTTATGGGTAAACAGCAGAACAGACCGGGCAACTGGTTTACCTACTGCGAGAAAAAAAAATCTGCCTCGTCAGTCATGTATCGAAAGATACAAAATCGCCTACGTGTGTATCACACATAACTGACTGATCGCTTCCCGACTAATCTAATTTTAAGAAAATTCGAGATTTCTTCTTTTTTTTTTTTTTGTTTGTAGCGCTTAATGTTTATATTAGTCATAAAGACAAGTCCTCGGAGAATTTAAATCCTGAATTTGTTTTGTCAAGATCTACTTTGAATCGTAAAATAAAAAAAAAGGCGATAAAACTAAGACATTATTTATTATATGTGTATAAACGTGTCACTTTTGTAAATACGGGCGTCTATACAAGGCATTTCATCAACATCGTAAGTAAGACTATAAAATTCAATAAAATATTAGATGTTTTAGCATATTTCTTAATTTTTTTAAGATTGCAAAGTAGTTAAAAGCATAAAGGCGTTCACGTTATATTCAACTGACTTTTACAGTTATGTACCCATATAATACGTTTCTTAAACATCAGTCGGTATTACTTTAACGTGTGGTCTATCGCAGTTTACGTACCATGTCATTTACAGTTTAGCGTACAGTCTACCTACACTTTACACTTCAATGTGCAGCCTAGCTCCACTACTAGGGAAATTGCGGTAGACCATACGCTAAAGTAATACCCATTATTCTATCGATAGAACTGTCAACACCTCGTAACAAAAAAACAAAAAAAACTCCCATCTCGGTTTTCTGCGATATTTTAAACTAAAAGGAATATTTGTTTCAATTCAGATCAAACTTTAAATCAGCTAATAAAGTTTCAGAAATGAATGTTTTATTTTCTGAAAGATTTTTTTGTTTTTTAAATAAAGAGAATTGTTGTATTGACAGATTTATCACTATGGGTGATTTTATAGTAGGACAAAACATTCGAATCAATTTGAATTCATTTTGAAATCTAAAGTATTTTGCTTATTGGAAATATTCATTTTAATCTACTACCTTGGAATTAAAACTAAAATAAAAGCTTCAAGAAAGATTTTCATTTTAAACCTTAGATATCGCCCCTACTTTTTTTAGGTATACACACACACAATTAAGTAATTCATTGAGTCTGATATATATATATATATATATATATATATATATATATATATATATATATATATAATGTGTGTGTGCGTGCGTGCGATAGGACAAGATGGGTAAAAACAAAAGAACTCCTACGTTATTAGTTTCAGGACCAGACGAACTGATGAATATATAACCCTGTTTATCGGAAACAATACACTTCTCGTCTTTCTTACAATAGAAAGTCGTGTATAGATAACAGTTGCAGAAAGAACAGAGAAAAAAAAACTAAGAAATGTTAGAATTTCATCTCTTGCAAGAAAAAGACAAAAAAAAAGACGAGGCGAAAGCTATGGAATATAATATAAGTATCGGTTATGCAACCTGATTACCCCTACTGATGAGATTCCATTTCTTCTGGTATTCTATGCCAATATGCGGAAATGTTACCAAAAAGGAAGGTTCATAACGGAATTTTCATGGAACAAAATATAATGCTAATTACTTGATTATTCAATGTGAAAATAACAAATAGTGCATTTGTAAAGTTTGCGTCATCATCTTTTTATCGGAACCAATACACTTTTCGTCTTTCTTGCAATATCTCGAGATGGAGATATTTTAGGCATTTTTTTCCGTGCTATATATTATCTTCACTTTCTTTGCTAAACGGACGGTTTTGTTCCAACGCGGACTCGAGTTGAATCACTAAGTACGGCAGAAACTCGCCAGTCGGTGAAAAACTGTCCGAGGGACTCGGGCGTATGTTTGGTATTTGCATTTACAATATTTTTCCGTCCTGGATAAGACTATAAACTACATCCAACAGCAAGGCCTCTGATCAGGAGGTTCTGAGGAGTGTGGAACCACCTCTTAATTGCTGGTGTTCCCAGATTCACCCTGACCCGGAGTGGTAGCACCTGTTATGGTTCAGTTATGGGTAGTTAACCCCCAAACTGGGGTCAAATCATTATGAAAGTGTAAAAATAGGTTTTAATACCAGAAATACTTTGTAAAAAATTATTACCAGCAATATATTTTTGAAAAAAAAATACCAGCTATACATTAAAAAAAATCACCAGCAATAAAAATCTTCTCGGCATTAAATAACCCATTGAAGTTATATATATACCGTAAAACAAACCAAATAATATTTTTTCATATCATTCCACAGTACTGATGACATATGCTTAACAAGTGGGTCTGAAAGGTTGAGCTGTTCCGACGTAATCTGATGCTGTGACCTCTCACATCTGATAATTCGATGAAACAACTAACCCGACCATGCTCCGGCACCTATTAGACGATAAGATTTAGTCATATATTGTTCTCTGAACAATAAAATATCAACCGTTATCTTCTGTCTTAATTTCTCTTCTTACATTGTTCTCTTTGTTTTCTTTTTCTTGTATTCTCTCACACTCAGTAACCTCTTGCGTTTTAGTGGCTTTATTGCCTTTCTTGGGGATGAAATGATTTTAAAAAAGACAAAATTTACTTAAGACAATTGCCTGGAATGATTATAACAAATCTTGCTAATCCTGTTTAATATTATTGATTCTTGAATTTGTATTAAATTGAAAACACTTTTATTGATGCTACAGTCTGTACTTTTCAGCTCATAGTCGAGAGAAAAAAAATTGCTCGTCGGATAATGAATGGGGATCAGTTGAAAGTAATATGTTAAGTGCATTCATTTTTATATTCATATTCCGAAAAAAAGACAAAAAGAAAAAGTAATTCTTTGTTCTGCCGCGGGATGCTAGTATGTTTGTGTATATATTGGTCACCAATATGTTGCAGGAATCAGCACTTTGGATAGTAAATGGTCCCCTGAAAAATGTATCCCGCAAATAATATTGGCCGAAAGCATGGATTTGTAAATACACCATTCCATTGCTACTAGACTGTTGGAAGAATACAACTGATGTTTTCCTTTTATCCAATCTGTAATTTATTTTGTTTTACGGCATATCAACCTCAATGGGTTATTTAATGCCGGCAAGAGTTTTAGGATAGGTTCGTATGATATATATATATATATATATATATTGATAGTATTTTTTTTTTTTTTTTTTTTTTTTTTTACTATAAAAATTTATTTTTATACTTTTATGGTCTTTTGACCACAGTTTGGTGGTTAACTATTTGCTCATAGATGAGACCCTAACAGTTCTACCACCCCGGGTCAGGGTGGACCTGGACACAACAGCAATTAAAAGATGGTTCCAAGCACCTGAAAACCTTCAGTCTCCGGATCAGAGGTCTTGCTGCCTAATGTAGTTTATCGTCATAACCTGGTTGAGTCGGACATTTGACATTTGCAAAGTATAGATAATTCTTTAACAAGTTAGAGTTCGATTTTAAACTGTATTTATATTATTAACAGGACCTCCCACTTCTAGAATAAAAATTTAATATTATTCGATTCTGGCATATGTCGTGCGTAGAGGAAGGTCTAATTTATGCTAATCTAGAAAAATTGTTTTAAAAAATCGTTTTTTTTTTTTTATGAGCGGACCAGTTGATTTAAGTAGTCTCGACTACCGAAGCGAAAAGTTTAACACATTCTAAACAGCGTTTCTTGTGGAGGACGTATTCCCAGTTACTTTCTGGTTACCACAAAACAGCCTTTTAAAAAACGAAAGTGTGAAGAAATAATGAACAGGGCCAATTATGTACAAACGCCCAATGGGTTTGATGTAAAATAATTTGGTGATAATGCTTTTAAAAATTAGGTATTGATTTTGTAATGTTATCGTTGTACAAATGCATAAAAAGGCGAGATTAAATGTCGTAAAATTAATCTTTATTCAACTGCGGCAGATGGGTGTATGGCTTTAGGGTCTTTCCTGCATGGATTCTTATCCCAAGTCTGTGAGACTCATTTTCTTTTCCCACTTGGGTGGATATCTGTATACCTACTTGTCATCTGGTTGTTTCGCGTCTGTACATCTTAAACACAGCTTGGTCGAGTACCATATCGGAGGTAGCTACTGGCATATATTGAAGGCGTAAATCTGCACCTGGAAGCCAGGAGGGACCCTTTCAGGTTAACCCACTGCTTCAGCTGGCTTCTCTGGTGATCTCGTTTATTTTGGTATCATTTATGATCATCACAGATTAAGTTCTCTTAGAACCAATGTTCTTTACTCCTTACTTAGTTACAGACCATTTAGTATTTCCTGACAGTGAGATATTACAATATATATTTTTTAATAATGATGATACAAGGAGTGTGAACGAATGAGAGAAAACAAGTTAAGATAACGATTAACATTAAATTTTTAAATATTAAAGATCAAAAAGCGGAAAAACAAGAAGCTGGCAGAGTTCCACAAACGAGAGAAGATAACTTATGGTTATAGCTAGCCATTTCAACTGTAAAATGAGACCTATCTACCAATTTAGTACTGCGATTAAATCGTAAATCTAGGTACTAAAGAGTAAAGTCATCAGAACATTACCA
>OZ038477.1:123662213-123818474 GCA_964036315.1 Acanthosepion esculentum | reverse complement strand
TCCTGTAATGCAGTCTGTTCAACTGCTTTCCGATTGAAGGCATTCCCACATATCTCAGATGTGACTTCCACATAGCCCTGGTCGTCTCAGCCTTAAAAAAAAATCAACTCTCTCGACACTTAGCCAGTAATCTTAATATTCTTCCAACTCCCCAAATGCGACATTACTTTCTGAGCATGCTAATACATTTACAAATGTTTTCAGACAGTTGTCCAATTGACAATGATGATGAAGATTAAGTTATATGAATAAAAGGAGGTGGTATAAAGGGAATATTATAAAGATAAAGGAGATAGATAACAATTAACCCTTGCTCGATTCAATTTCTACAGCTTATCAATCATCTGCAGGTTATTTAAAGTCAGAAAATTTTTTTTGAAAAAAGATTTACCAGCAATACATTATTACCAGCAATATATTTTTGAAAAAGAAAATTATTACCAGCAATACAATTTTGAAAAAAAAAAAAATATTACCTGCAATAAAAATCTTGTTGGCATTAAATAACCCATTGACGTTGATATGCTGTAAAACAAACCAAACTGAACAGAATGTGTGTAAAAATTGTCTAAATGTTTGCTATTTCCAAGTGTTGTTTTTTATTTTCATACTATTATAATAAATGGTGTGGAAGTGCTACTGGAGACAGTCTAAAAGTTGCTGTTAGTTGGAATGGTATTTAGAAACCTAGCCTATTTCATTATTTACTTGTATTTCAATGGGGAAGGTTGAAGGGTTGAAAATTTGGTCTTGTAAAACTATTCAAAGAAAAATAAAAGTAAAAGAAGAAAGTAGTTAAAGTGTCAATTCAAAATGTTTATATTCCAAAGACCATTGAGGCACATTTAGCTACAGCAAGAGCTAAAATGGATGCAAAAAGAAAATAATGACATGTTACTGTTCAACAAACAAAAGGTTAAAAATCAAATGTCCTTCAATGTTGGAAAGAGCAATAACAGTTACTGGACTATATAAATCTATTTCCCTGAAAAATTATTTCAAGAGAAAGATTTTATAAAATTAAACTGACAGTAGTACTGGCTGCTCAGTCAATGAATGGCAAAAGTTTCCTTATAAGGAAACGGCTAATATTGCTATTACAGAAATTGTTTCTACTTTTAACATTTATAAATATTCAAAGAATGCTAACAGGGAATTGATGATAAATATTCATTCTACATTATATGATGGTTTAAATATCTAGGATATGTTTTAACAGAGGATGGAAAATACAATACTGAAATTTGGAAGTATATTGAAATAGCAAAAGATGCCTTCCAAAAACTAAGCAAATATAAAGACACAGGAAAATTTTGTTAGAAACAAAGAAAAAAGCACCACAAGCTAGAAGTGCAATAGAAGAAACTGTTAGCATAGAACTTATTGATACATCTCGTCATTTGAACTGTAAAATGATAAGAGTTTGCTGCCAATCTGGTACTGCACTTAAATTCATAATGTCTAGGTATCATAGAGGAAAGTTCAGAACAATTAGCATGAAAGTTGTTGCAAAAATTGGTTGGAAGCACACACAGGACAAGAAAGGTAGTACGAGTCCGATAGGTTCACGAGGCAAAACAAATTGACACTTCTCGTCTCAATCTCCAATACGCCACTCACCGTCCCAAACAAAAAAGCAAACCCCTGTTAAATGAGTGTACCATGTTTTTATGCACTTGATCCAGCCAGCACTCAACCAATGAGTGCCCAGAACCAGCCAATAAAAATGGCTACAAGCGACACCACCACCTCCATCAGCATGAAGTGCTGTCCGATTCACCGTCCGTTCAAATCTTGTCAATTCACCGTCTCCACACTCCCTTGCAAAATATACACGTGACTCTGGCCCTTTTGGGTTGCCAAGGTAAGTCACTGCTACAAAAGTATTTAAAGTTTAACAAATGTAATTTTATTTATTAAGATAAAGTTTCAAATTGGCTCAGTAGGTGGGATGAAAATGTTGCCTGGAATTTTTTAAAATTATTTTAATATTTCCTATAGTTTTCAGTAAAGAAACACTTTATTCTTCAATGCTCACAGCAATAAGGGGTGGGAGGAAATATCCCGAATGTTTGATGGGTGGCTGGAATAAAGATATTCTGAGTGGATTTTTCTCCAAGAAAGAATAACCTAGCCAGAGTGTTGATTTGAAGCTTAAAAGGTAGCAACTTTCTTTGGCAACTCTAATAAAAATATATATCCCAGAATATGTGTTTAAATAGGCAAGGTAGCAGTGAAAGAGTTCATTGAAATCTTTAAAAATTCATATTTATTTCTGCTTTTTCATTCATGGCCGGACTCATGCCTTGTTCAAGTCTATCATACATGGAAATTAATAGGCCTTACTCTTTCAGGTTGCTCTGTGATCTTCTCTGCTCTTTAATCCATAGCTGTCAAGAAAAATAAACTGATTCATGCCTTTCTTTCGTGTTAAAGGAATGAAATGATGTGATGTTCAAAATTTGAATTTTAAAACAGGTTTATGTAAAAGTTTGTAAATTGGACTTTGTAATCAGGGAAGCGCCTGTATTCTTAAAAGGTATAAAAAAAATAAAAAAAACCTGCATTGCCTATCCAGAAATTACAGGTTGGAATACTTGGGTGTGTCTGAATGAATGTTTGCCAACCTTGGATCTGGTAACTAATGAGCTGTTAATCTAAATTGCTTTTCTGGGTGAAAGGCAGACAATTTCTGATCAACTTCAACCGCCTTTGGTAGGAATCTTTCAGCTGATCATCTTATACAGTTTGTGTATTAGCTTACTGTTGTTTGTCCATGTGTGTAAGAGAAAGCAAAAAAGCTCACCTCATTCTAAGTGCAATCTTTATGTGATCTCATCTGAATTTAGAATTATAAGCAACTAAAACAATAAAGAGTTTTTGTAGATACAGTGGACATAGATATAAATGGTAGAACTGCCCAATAAACAGAAATGACAAAGTTTGCAATAAACAGTAACAAGGAAAAAAACAGAATAACACTAATATAAAGCAAACAAACAGATGCAATGCAAATTAGTAGTAATAAGACAAAGCAACAGTAATATGGCAAAAAGACCTAAGAATTGGTGTTGACACACAAGAGCAGATTTGGATTAACAAACACAGTGTTCTGACTTCAAGACAAGACAGACTGGGATTGAGTCAGATGAGACTGAGAACTGGACTATCTTATTGGCTAGAAAAAATCCCAGCATCCATTTGTGTCATTTTTGGATTCTCAAGTATCCTAAAAATTTTACTACCTATAATTTGATTTGTCACTGTTAAGACGGAATCTCTTCCTGAGCTTATAACTTGTAGAGTCAGTAGCCACTTACTCTACAGTTTCCTCTCTCTCATCTTGACTTTAACAATCATATATAATATATATATATATATATATATATATATATATATCTGTGTGTGTTCTGTGTATGTACAATGGCGTGTGTTCTGATCACATTTGCTATTCACTTCCTTACTTTAGTGGGCTAAGAATACAGTTGGGAGCTTGATATTGAACAAAAGACAAAAATGAATCTCATTAATTTATCTCAATGCAATTCTCTTAAGTATTAATACATTTTCAGTTGTAAGCTGCAGTCTTACAATGTTTGTAAAATGTGTGAAATGGTCAGTTCACATTTGGTGCTACACATTGTCAGGATTACTCTAGCTTCATCATCACCAAGCTGACTCATGATTTTCACCTACTGCAATGAACGGGTGTACTCTCAGTGTGGCCACATGCCTTGAGCATCTCTTGGGACTTACTCAACCCAGATCTCAAGTGGATCTCATAAATACAATCCATCGTTAAAGATGCTGGAAAAATGGTCGGCTCCCTGTACCGCTCCAGTAAGTACCTGACTCCTCCTTCTATCCTCTATCTTTACAAGAGCCGGATCAGGCCAAAAATGAAGTTGTTAAATTGACATCACAAGTGCTTTTAACGAAACAAAAAGAATCTGAGGGACAAATTAACCATTTATAATAGTAGGTATTTTAGAGTAGGAACATTGTATGGAGCAGTTTGCTTTGTTGATGAAAGTAAACAAATTTGATCAAAATACGCGTGTAGAGCCATCCATCTTGGTTTTGTTTCTGGCCCCAGATTCCTCACATTAGGTTTGCCTATAGTCCTCCTCGATTTTTTTGAACAGGAATAGAGGTTTATCTCTTGTTTCCTGTTTAGGATTGGGTTTCTAGTTCCTTCAATTCTTTAATTCTGATGCCCCCAATAGATAGATCTTACCGTGGACTGTCCATTTTGATGACAGCCATGCAGTCTGTTTTCTTGCATTTCTAGTCATTTCTACCTGCTTTTCTCAACTTCATTGTCTTTCAGTTTTTCTCATGGATCTGCCATCATTACAGCAGCATATATTGGTAAGACATAGCTCTGGTAATTAAATGAATTGAAATGTGTTTGTGATGTTCACTGTGACCTATGTAAGATGTTCTATTTTTCCTGAATATTTCCGTTTCTCTCCCCACCAACTTCCAAATGTCAAAATCCTGAAATGTTGTTCTCCAATCACAGAATATGTTGGAATCTTGAAGTGATTTTTTTTTTTTTTTCGAAGGAGGTCAATCCTCTATGATTGATTCTAAATCAAGCTACATAAATAACACGTTTTGAAAATCAGAAAACGCATCTTGTACCATTCCAAATCCTGTTCCCAAATTAGAATCCTTTCTCTGAATACAACTTCATATCTAGTAGATTCTGTGTACAATTAAGTCTCAAATAGATGTGGATGGTTGAAATAAAAGGCTTGGGTATATTTTTTAATCAAAAGATTTTTTTAAAAATTGTAGATTTTTTATAAAATACAGTCACATTCAAAACATTTTATTCAATAATCGAATGCTTTGTCCAATAATGGCCATAGCCTCAACTAGTGGGTGGGATGAAATTTTCTGAATATTTAACAAGTGTGTTTTGTTTGGATTTTTTTTTCATAAAGGAATAATCATCCTGGCCAGCCTCTGTCTGACTGTCTGTCTGTCTCTCTCTCTCACTCGGACTCTCTCTCTCTCTCTGTATATATATATATATATATATATATATATGTATATTTCTTTATGATGTGGTAAATTTAATTTAATTTAATTTTAGTAAGTTGTGACTTGATTAATAAAGTGAGACAACTGAACAGTTTGAAAACATACTTTATACAAGAAACACATTACATAACGAGAAAGAGAATAGATGATTGCTAAAAACATATTCATTTAGTGGTTAAATGTCAAGGTATCAGGGTAATCCCAGAAAGGGACTTATTTCTTGCATTTTACATGATGGCCTTCCATATTTGAAGTCTCAACCCTAACATGTAGACTTTTCTTTCCAATCTACCCTTCCAACTTAGTTTTAAAAACCGTCTAAAGGTAAACACTTTTCTTAGTTTTTTGTTGCTACTACTTTCTAATTCATTTCATTTTTTTTTTTTTATATCAATGTTTCTTTTTCCACTTATTTTTTGTTTCTGTTTAATAATAATAATAATAATAATAACAATAATAATTTCACTTGCTATTCACCTGGCCCTTTTTTTCCTGGTGTATGTCGATCAGTCTTTTATAAGCACTTGAAAATTAATAATACACAAAAAGAATTACTCTTTCTTTAGGAGGTCAGGGAATGTTGCAAAGTATAGACTTAAATGATTGGATGCTTTATGCAAGACATTCAGCAATTTTTTTATATTCTGAATATACTTATTAGTTTAAGTAATCTCTTTGTAGTTTGTTTTTTTCTCATATATATATATATATATATATATATATATATATATAATGTGTGTGTGTTTGTGTATATATACACCATTATGTTAATATACACCCACGTATGTGCACACATAGACATAAGTATAATGTTTGTGTGCACAACTGTATCTGTCAGTGAGGCTGGTTCAATAAGTTCATAATCTACCAATGCATTTATTACCTAATCTTAATCTGACATTTTTGCTTTATTGCTTTTGATATATGTGATTAAGATTAACCATTAAATTAGGCACATTGACATGAAAAGAGATTTTATTGAAAAATAAATGCTTTTTTCCATCAGTACTTTGTGTACTTATATACATACAGGCATACGGCAAAAGAGAGAGAGAGAGTTGGCAAAATAAAGTGTGTTCAGTTTATTAAATAAATCTTCTACTTAATAAACAGAACAAACGTTTTAGTCAACCCTATATATGGATTTATTTATGCATATGTTTTGTGTAGTTAACTGCACACAACCATATGTGCAATGTATATTTGTCTGCTTCAGTAAATGCATAGATGTTTTCACATTCTGATATGAGTCTAATGTACACACATTATGTAACTGATGCAGAATAATTTATTTAAAAAATTCCAACTATCAAGTAGTTTAGTTTTTTCTTCAAATAAACTATATCAAAATTAATATGTGTATACACACCATTTTATATTATATGCCACTTAGAGTTCCATCAATATATAAAATAAATATTTATTGGACTATAATATAATATAATAAAATAAAATATAATAAAAAATAAAGTATAAAATAATATATAAAATGAATATTTATTGGAATATAATATAATAAAATAAAATATAATATAATAAAAAATAAAGTATAAAATAATATATAAAATGAATATTTATTGGAATATTATATAATAAAATAAAATATATAATAAAAAATAAAGTATAAAATAATATATAAAATGAATATTTATTGGAATATAATATAATAAAATATAATATAATAAAAAATAAAGTATAAAATAATATATAAAATGAATATTTATTGGAATATTATATAATAAAATAATATATAATATAATAAAAAATAAAGTATAAAATAATATATAAAATGAATATTTATTGGAATATAATATAATAAAATAAAATATAATATAATAAAAAATAAAGTATAAAATAATATATAAAATGAATATTTATTGGAATATAATATAATAAAATAAAATATAATATAATAAAAAATAAAGTATAAAATAATATATAAAATGAATATTGGAATATTATAAAATAAAATATATAATAAAAATAAAGTATAAAATAATATATAAAATGAATATTTATTGGAATATTATATAATAAAATAAAATATATAATAAAAAATAAAGTATAAAATAATATATAAAATAAATATTTATTGGAATATAATATAATAAAATATAATATAATAAAAAATAAAGTATAAAATAATATATAAAATGAATATTTATTGGAATATAATATAATAAAATATAATAAAAAATAAAGTATAAAATAATATATAAAATGAATATTTATTGGAATATAATATAATAAAATATAATATAATAAAAAATAAAGTATAAAATAATATATAAAATGAATATTTATTGGTATATAAGGTTTTATTTGTTAAATGGTGGCAGCATTTATATGTGCAGTTAGGATGAATATCAGTTCATTCTGCACAGATATTAGCAAATGACAGTTATTTTATGAAATGTCTTGTATTTCCAAGTCTCAAATTAATGGCTATGTTACAAGATTTTAAAGCCTTAAATGATTTGATAAAAATAAATCTTTAATAACTGCAGAGCTTGCAAAAGTTAAAATAATGCCAGAAAGGGCAAAATCATCAGAGCAGGTATCACTGAACTGCAAAGTTCTTTGAAGATTTTGAATTTCTTTGGTGCAGGTAGTACAAAGATTTTATCTTGTCTCATAAAAGTTATTTTAAAAAATCTGTTTTTGCTTAGCCCTGAAACTTGTGGCAGCAAGGGAGTGTCAAAAAGCATAAAATGATGGATTTTAGATCAAGGGGCAAAATGTCTACTATAAAATATGTTGGTGGGTGGGGTGGCATCAGTTTACAGTTGTTATGTAGCTTCCCTGCGCCTTTTCTATAAATAATTTTGTTGTGGTGGGGGGTGGGGGGATGCTAGTCATTTTAAGGTAGAAAACACGTGTCTCCTGGTATATTTTTCTTACAACAATTATTGCGGACTCAAATGTGAGTCCAGGTAATAAATGAATAAAAGTAACAACAAAACTATATACGAACAACAATGTATGTATTAATAAAACAAAGGTATACGTAGACAATAAAAGATTGTTGCTGGTGACCAAAACGATGCATATGACAGAAAAGACTGCTTGAGTTATGTTGTGGGAATGGTAGTCATGAAAACACGTGCCACCTGGTATATTTTTCCCACAACAGTTATTGTGGATTCAAACGTGTGTCATTTTTACAAATACTTTCACGGTAATTGCTCCGATGAGCTGCTTTCGCTGGTTTCCAGACCCCATGAATTTAAGCGTCCTACGAGGCTGGCATCCCGTTCCCACCCCTTCACCGTTGAAACTGTTAGATGTAGACGTCTCTTCTACTCCAATAGCTTCATGTCTCGCACCTCTCGGCTGTGGAACTCCCTTCTTTATTCCTGTTTCCCTGACAAATATAATCTCCAACTATTTAAGTGTAACGTCAATCGACATCTCCAGTTGCCTTGATCTATCCGCTTCCCTTCTCCACATCCTTTCCCCCTTTCATTCCTATCTGCTCTCGCTCCAAATCTTCTGTAACCCCCTTGCCTTGATCGATCCACTATCTTTCTCCACATCCTTTCCTCTACCACTCCTATCTGCTCTTCATCCAAACCTTCTGTAACCCCTTGCGTGCTAGTGGCTTCCAGCCTTGCCTCGGGTGAAAAGCTTAAAAAAAAAAGAAGTAATAAATGAATAAAGTAACAACAAAACTATGTACAAAGAAACAACAATGTACTCATAGACAATAAAGAAGAAAACATTTAAACAAGAGAATGTCTTTGTGTGTATGAAGTTTGTGTAGAAATCTGAGTAAAAGGAAAGAAGAGATTGACAGAGAATATCATTACCTATTTATAGGATTAAGGAGTGTCCCCTAGTGACAGTTATTTTAGTAAAGTCAAGTGGGGTAACCCACACTTTCATGGTAATTATTCTGAGGAACTTTCCTCTATGGTACTTAGACTTTATTTGGTAGCAAGGTCTCTTCATTTTACAATTGAATTAGCTAGATATAACCACAAGTTCTATGCTGATAATGTCTTCACTTGCACTTCTCACGTATAGAACTCTCTTTCCAGCCAACTTTGATCTTCAAAAATTTAAATGCGATGTCAATCATTATCTACTGTCTTCCTGATTACTCTTCTTTTATTGTTCTTTCTCCTTAATAATGTTTCTCTTTTTTTCTTATCCTTTCACATGACTCAGTAACCCCTTGTGTCTTTGTGGCTTTACTGTCTGGCTTGAGGTGAAATGATTAAAAAAAGGACGAGTCCTCTATAATCTGTAGAGGGTAGTTTGTTCAATAAGACCCAGGAGCCCCATATGAACCAATTGAACCTTACTGTATGAGCTCAGGCAACCTGAGAAAGAACTTCGACCAGAAAAAATGACAGCCAGTTCTGCACAGGCGACATGAATCTTGAACCCACTGATGGATTATGTGGGTTAGTATTTGACAAGTTGCATTAGTTAATGAACAGGATAAAAGAAACAGGTGTTCCACTTAAGAAAAATCTTTATTCTTAGAATGCATGGCTCTGTATGCAGTAATGTCGTAGTATATGGTGTGATGTGCGTATGGCAATATATAACAGACGCGATGATACACACCTAGTTAAACATCATCACTAATGGTCCTGTTGTGATCAACAAAGGCCTTGTCATACTGTCTAGTCCTGCCTTTTTCTGCATGGCATCAGAATCAATGTCACAGACTATTTTGAGATGCTGGACACAGGGATCAAGACCTCATTTTTATTTCTACGCCACTGCATTTAGCAAAAAATAATGGCAAAAAACGAAAAATCGATTTCAACACAGATTTTAAACTAAAAACTCCCTCAATTTTCAATACAAACTTCACTCACTTGTAGCCAACAATGTTTTGATAGTTTAACAGTCAATTAACTTTGATATTGTGAAAACCCGTATAAATAGCAAAAAATGGCGACTTTTACTTGTTTCTTTCTTATTTTTCATTCATCTTTCAACCAATTTTCATCAAACTTAACAATTGCTTTATAAATGTATCCCTGGTATCACACTGACAAATCGAATTTCAAAAACTATAAAATAATTTTGGTCTGAAGTGCGTCTTCATCTTGCCTGTTTTACCCCTTCATGTCCTTGGCTAAATTCGATTGAATAAATACAGACTACTTCTGTTATATCAGTAACTGCATTAATTTAAATTGCTTTTTAATGAAAGAAAATTTAAAATATATAAAAGAAGACAGGCTGTTGCATCTAAACTTGATACTGTTTTTACTCCATTCTAATTGAATGCTTTTTCTGATCAACCAGCTTTGCTATGGCTGCTAGTTTTATATATACCTGCTTTAGAAGTAATATGATGATGGATATTTTTCGTTCTGATCATATCCATAATAGTTTTGGATGTGGTTGTTATTATTTTGATGTTATTTAGATTGCATAGATTGTTTTGTATAGTGGATGTTATGGAGTTAGTACTGTTTTTATCTAGTTTATTGTTGTTAATGATGTTATCTTTTTTATGGTTGTATATTCTGTATGCCTTTCTCTTAACATTGAGGATGACATAATAAGCATATTGGAGGTTTATGAAAGTGTTTTCTCTGTATATTTCTTCTTCAGGTAAGTATTAGGGGCTGCAAGTTCTCAGTGCTTTTAAATGGAATCCTATAATTATTCCAGATTTTATCCTCTTACAGTGGTTGGAATAAAAATTGATATGATCTTCCTTATTGGTAAATTTTCTGTAAACCTCCAACTGATGTTTGTTATTATTTCTGTGCAGCATGATATCGAGGGAGGGTAAAGTGTTGTTAGACTCATTTTCAAAGGTAAAATCTATTGAGGGTTCAATGTTAACAATTTTGTTGACAAAATCAGGTAAAATTATGTTTTGTGGATATATTAAGAGAGAATCATTTATGTATCTGAAATAAGAATTTTGTGGTAAAATATTTTTGAAAGTACCACTTTCCGGAAATTCCAGGAATAGACAAGCCAAAATGCCACTAAGAGGAGACCCCATTGATAAACCAAATTTTTGTCTATAAAAACTGTTATCAAAGATGGAAATATATTGATAATTGTTTAAATGGCACGTTTTTAATATTTTATGTGTCGGAATAGGTAATTTTATTTTTGTTTTAGTTCAGTGTATTTTTAATAAATTTAGACATTTCTTTAGAGGAACATTTGTGTATATCTAGTCATATATTTGTTTTTGATGTCTGTTTTTAATTTATTTAATTTTATTTTAATTTAATTTAATTTATTTAAAAGATGACCAGAGTTTTTTTATATGTGAGAAGCTAATTGTGATGAGAAGTGGGGTTAAATTTTTGTCCACAAGAACACATGGGCCAGTGGATAAAAGCACTGGTTGGGTTGAAGTAATCCCAAAAGTGACTTGACATATAGAGTTGCGAGTTCAATACCTGGCCACAGAAGAGATAAATAAAAAAAAGCTTGGAGTTGAGGTACTAAAGGGAATTAACTGAAAACTGAGATATCTAGAAAAGGCATGGCACGGGGAACTAGAAAAATCTGTCTCCATGGGTTAAATAAAAGGTCCAGTTAGAAATTCCATTATATATCACCTGAAGAAGGCCACAGTGTACAATGGTTGAAACGTTGTGAATATGACAATAAAGATGAGGACAACAGTCTGAACAATGTAAACAGTTACAATATCTCATCTCAGAAATACATGCACACACACACACACACACACATATATATATAAGTACTGACATTTAAATCACATGGCTTAAAACTGCTTCCTGCACATGAAATGCAGATGCAGTTTAATATTAGCATAGATATTTTTAATTCTTAAATATGTATCTTAGTTGCGTATTTTATGGATATGCTTGTAGTGTAATGGTTCAGTCAGTTATGTGCCATGCATGATACACACTTAGGTGATCATGTATCTTTTGATACATGACTGACAAAGCAGATTTTTTCCTGCAGTAGGTTGCCATTTCTTTCTGCGGTAGACCAGTTGCCGTTAAAGGCTATAGAACCTGCTCTGTCCTGCTATTTACCCATAGCTGGGGGGAGAAGAAGAGGATTCATAACTTTAGTGAATCAAAAAGAGAAATCAGTACTCACATCTCAAATTCCATTGGAGTTTAATTTTACTTTCATAACAATACACTTTGGGAAAGGTATATATCCATCTCTTCTCCTCTTATCTATGGGTTAAATAGCAGGGCTGACTGTTGACTGAATGCCATCTAATGACAAAAATCCTTGAGGAATAATAAAAAACTGAGCCTGAAGAGGAATGGGCCCTGTCAGGTTATCCTACCCTTGACATACCACTGCTGTTTCGACTGTAATATACATAATGCTATTATGAGCCTACAAGATAGAAATACTTATGACGCAAAGGTACATTTCATCTGTTTATACTCATATGTGCATATAAATTTATTGTTCTTCATTTAATTTTATTCACATGTAAACTATTGTCCTCATCTTTGTTGTTGTTATCACAACATTTTGGCTGTTGTGCCTTCATCAGGTATATATTGACTTAGGTAACCTACATGGAATTACAAGCTGAACTGTTTATTTAATCTGCAGGGTTAGATTGTTCTCCTTCCACTGCCCATGTCTAGGGATATCTCGTCTCTTTCTTATTCTTAGGACTGCTCAGTTTTTTCTCTCTCCCCATTTAAACTGAGTCCAAGTACATGCTAGCTTAACCATGTTTGAATATATGTCTCCTTATATTTTATTCATTTATAGAAATTACTGAATATTTAAATAAATACATATTTTTGTTCATAGATATGCATATATGTAGACACACATTGATATATGCAGTGGTGTAGCATAGATGGGAGCCAAAGGGGCGATTGCCCTGGACGCTAAATCTTTAGGGGTACAAAAAATTTAATTAGCTTGAGAAAATACATACAAAACTAGAATTTATAACAGCTCATGGCTAAGGAGGAGTCACAGTTGTTTAAATTTTGCCCTGGGAGCTCAAACCTACCCTACAGCACTGGATATATGTAGATGCACTATATATGCCTATGTAGAGGCATGTGGACACCTTTTTCTATTGTTTTATCTAGGACGATTTATGGATTGTCATATTGTGTCCTGTGCTGAAGCAGCAGATCCTGTTATACATAATAAACAATGAATTTGCATTAATTAGATTCATCCCTTCAAGGTGTCAAGCATTCTGTGTCAAGCTTTCATACCTGTAGATTGGTAAGTGGAAACTGTATGTCATCGAAGCAGAACAGTATCAAAACAAAAGGTTTTTCTGGCTATTAAAAGACTTGTTTTCTTGGTATTGGACACACAAATATATAAGACATCCTACCACAGTTGAGTTATTCCCACTTGAAGATTTTATGTGTTTTAAATTAATATCTGTTACCCAAATTGTGGTTAGGCTCAAGTTGGTGATATAAAAATAAAATTACTTAATAGTCATTGTACAAAATAATCGGTTCTGCTTAATTGAGATAAAGATTTACACACACACACACACATATATATATATATAAAACAAGAGGACAATTTTTTATGCCAATGTGCATTACCAAAGTAAGTGTAGAATTTTCTTTTTTTTTTACAGTGAGGTTCAATCTGTACAAGGCCTGGAGGCCACTCAAGATAGAGGTGGTTTATATAGATAGGAGAAGAAGATAACAGTCAACCTTAGATTTGAACAGGTTAAAATTGTAGTGATTGGGGAAACATCCTCTTGGGAGTCGGTTCCACAGTGCAGTGGTTTATTGGAAGAAACTGTTTGAGTGAAACTTACTTGTCACCAATGGAATACATAGGGAATGAGGGTGATTTGCTACAATGTAGGTGGCATAGTGGGTCCTAGTTAAGGTTAGAACTGGTGGAACCTAGGAATGTAGTTCATCCAAACACTTTCCATGAAAGTAGTGATAGAGTCATGAGAGGCTTGCCACATCCTGCCTGGGAGAGAGAGGTTGGAGGGTGAAAAATAATTTGTCATCCACAAGGACTCTTGAGACGCTTTTGGGCTCTATTGAGACTGCAAATTGAAGATTGGGCAGCTCCTGCCCAAATATTATAACTATTCCATTTTAGGCCTGATCTGGTTCTTATAAAAGTAGAGAATCGCACGAGAAGTCAGGTACTCACTCAGGCAGTACAAGGAACCGACCGTTTTTCCTGCATCTTTAGTGGTGGATTATATGTACAAGTTCTCACCTGGGGTGAGTTTATGGTCCAATAGTCTCTCAAGGCACAGATGCTCCCTCAGGGAGGTACAGAGCCTCCCTGAGGGGAGCATCCAATCATCATGACTGGTGGCAGTTCAGGGTCCGATCAGTGATGGAATGTAACTAGTTTGGTTTTTCGAGGCATTGAATGTAACCAGTCAGTTTTTCCACCACTGAGATGTTGGAGCTAGATCAGATGAGAGATCAGTTGCCAATCTCTGGTCATCAGGAGTTTTGGAGGTGCGCCTGAATATCATTATCATTGACATGGACATTCACAAACGATCTGTGTATACTCTTAGGCAGATCATTTATGTAAAGTAAAAAGAGGTTTGGTCTAAGAAATGATTTCTGGGGGACACCTATATAGCTTGCTAAGGGCCTGGAAGACTGGCCATAAACTACTACTTTCAGGGACCTACCCATTAGGAAGGACTTTATAATAAAGAAGACTCTTCCAGCAATTCCATCGCTGGAGAGCTTGAGCAGCAACCCTTTGTGCCACATCTTGTCAAATTCCTTCAAAATATCTCATGCTATGGTCCTTTTGTGTGTAATAGTAGTTAGGATATCAATGGTGAATTGGAGCAAAACCCATAGTGCTTGTCACTCAAGAGGATGTTCTTCTCTAGGTATTCAATGACCTTTTTGTTGATTCTAGCCTGAGAAAGCTTACTAATGATACTGAGGAGATTGATAGGTCTATAGTAAGAGGGAGAAGAGTACTCATCCACATTCTTGAAAACTGGGCATACATTTGACACTTTCATAGGCTTGGGAAGGATAATTGGTATTTATACTTTGGTGTAACAAAGAGAAGAATAAAGATATACTTTCAAATTTTGAATTAAAGAAGACTCTAAAATATTGTAAAAATTTATTGTGCAAAAGGAAAGGTAAACTATGGAGAATAGTAAGAGACATAAATTTTTGGCCTGTTAAACAAAATTAACTTGATGTTATTTTTTTCTGTAATTATTTATTTTGATGTATTTTTTATTTTATTTTATGTTTCATTAATTCATTTTTAAAGTTCATGAGTTGTTTTAAAATATTTATTGTCAGGCATAAATATGTTTGCTTGAGAAATGAGCATTATCAGGATGTAAGTTAATGTTTTGGAAACAGTCAATAATTGGACCTTCAAGAACTTTTCAACACTCATGTGTTTTTAAATAGGTATAGCATTTTTGAGATCAAAATTGTGGTTGAGATTATTTTTGTGTATAACTAATTCATTGGATAAATTGTTATGTAGGAGATCTTATGTTCATAAATAATTTTTCTTTTAAATTTCTTCAAGTCTCACCAATATATAAGGCTGAGCTGGGAAGTTCATTGACTGACATTATCTATTTACATTTATATCTTGGTCAGCCTATGAATTTTCCAGATGACCCTCATATAACACAGGCCAAAAGGACATCATCTTTTTACTTTGAGCAGCTGGAATATACACTGTTTCACACATTGCCATGCCTTCCAAGAGTGATGTGAAATGTAGGAATTTGACACCAGCCTTTTTTCTCACTGATATTAGTGGAGAGGCAGCTGATCTTGTAGCAGATGAGTAGTAAATTCTCATTCATTATTTTGAACACCTTCCAAATTCTGAGAACTAATTTACTTTTTTGCTGTTCACAAGATATTATCTAAAATTGATGTTTAGAATATCTTGATAAAAGCATTTTTGTTACTGGCATAATGAAGAAAGAGGGTTTGGAGAATCTAATACTCACAGGATGGATTGAAGGCAAGAAAAGTAAAGTGAAAACAGTGAATAATTAATGAGTTTGTGGGAAGAGATACCCTACATGCAAGCTGCTGGTGGGCTGCTGATGGCAACGCCAGTGGTCCTCTGGTGGCATTTACCAGCAGGCTACCGGTGGGCCTCTAGCGGTCCGCCAGTGGTAACATTGCTGAGGCTAACACACTGGCAGTTCAACAGTGGGCCACCAGTGATAAATACTAGTGGCATGCCACCCAGTAGCTGATTGGCGGCTTGTGTGTAAGGTAGCAGATCAAGTACAAAGTCAAAAAATTACTTAATTAGAGACAGGAAGCTGTGGAGAGCCATGGTTGCACTTGTAGTGATTTAGCACATAAGAGAAAATTTAAAATAAAATAAAATAGGCACTAAAAGGAAACTGAAACTTACAATCTGAAACAGACAGCAGAAATTTCTGGGGCAGATGATGAGGAAAGAGGGTCTAGAGAATTTAACACACAAAGGATATAATGAAAGCAAAATAAACTGGGGAATTAGTAATGTAATTAATGAGCCTTTCGGAATGAATGGCGAATGGCAGGAAAGGAACAAAGAGTGATGGGTAAGAGTTAAATTACTTAGAGCAACATAAAACAGGAAGTAATGGAGAGCCATGATTAAGATTGATTTGTTTATTATAGTTAATCAGCCATTTCTGGGGTTATTTACATTATTCAAACTGTTGTCCTCATCTTTATTGCCATATTCACGACATTGCAGCTTTTGTACACTCCAGCCTTTTTCAGGTGATTGGAATTTCAGATTGAACCCTTTATTTTGTCCACTGGGGTAGATTGTCTTAGTTCCACATACCATGCCTCTTCTGGATGTTTCAGTTATTTCTCTTTAACTCAGTTCTCCAAGTTTTTGTTTGCCACTGCAGTATCCAGGTATTGAACTTACAACTCTTTGGGTCAAGTCACTGGATCCAACCAAAGTTCATCAACTGGGCCAGTGGACAAAATATAGAGTTCAGTTTGAAATTCCAGTCACCTGAAGAAGGCCAAAGTGTACAACAGCCAAAATGTCGTGAATATAGCAATAAAGATGAGAACAACAGTCTTAACAATGTAAATAATAAATAATATTTTTATTTTTTTTGCAAGTGAATACAGTATTAACAATTTTTTCGAGATAATAATGATTTTTATATCCAAGACCTACAATTTAGCCTATAGCTGTGGGGTGAAGAGGGGTATACATACATTTCCCAAGGTTATTTGCACACAAGTGAATGTAATAATTTGGCTCTTTGTGAATATCAGGGGCTGTCAGCTTGGATGTGTAGGTGATGTAATGAATAAAGACTCAGAATACAAAGCCTTACCAGCTTAAATGATTTTTTCAGCTGAATTTATTTTATAAATTAACTTTTTTATAATTTTTTGTTACATGATATAATGCAGAAACCAGTTTCTCTACATTATATAACAATAAGCAAGGCTAAATTCACCCCTTTTTTAAATATTAGAATTCACCCAATACAAGGCCCAAGATTCACCCAAGGTAGAGGGTTGCAGTTAAAATGGTAATAATGAATGTAGTGTGTGATATGAATGAAAGTGGTGGCAAGAATTGAAGATTATGAGGATGAGAGGGATAGATAACAATTGACCTTTTGACTTGAAGTGGTTAAGATTGTAGTAGTCAGGAAACCTGTCCCACAACAATGGTAGTTCTTTGCAAAAAGCGAAGTGGAACTTTCTTTGATAACTTTGGAACATGGAGAAAATGAGGATGTTTCAACTGTGAAAATAGCATGGCATGGCTTAGCTGTGATGGTCTGAACTAATGGAAATTGTTGCCATGGAAATAATGATAAAGATAGGCTTGCAATGTTGTATCAGTAGGACTGATGTTGCAAAATGAAGAGTAAGTCTGGAAAGTGAGTTAAGAACTACTCTAGTTTAGATATGGCAACAATTACTCCATTTTTGCTCTGATCTCACTCTTGTGGACATAAATCATGCCAGGAGGAATCCAATACTTTCTGAAGGGAGAGAGTGAGCCAACCACTTTTCCAGCATCTTTAGCAATAGATTGTATATATAAATTGATGTCTGGAGTGATCTTGAGATCTAATAGTTGTTCAAAGCATGAAGCCTCACTAAGAGTAGAACACTTCATTATGGCTGGGTAAAAAGCAGGGTTTGAACAGTGGTAATGAAACAATGCTGTTTTGGTTTTTGAACTCTTAAAAGTTACCAACCGGTTATTTCTCCACAACTCAGAAGAGAAATTGGCTGCAGGGTTCTGGTTGTTGTTTTTAAGTTAAAAAATGAAAATCTTAAAAATTAACAAAAGTAACAATTTCTTTTTTAAAAGACAGTCTTTTGATATGAGATGCAGTAAAAAAAATTGTGCACACATGGATTTAATCAAGATAATATGAAGGTTGTAGAGACAGGATGAAAAGGTGAAGAGAAAAGAAAAATTCACTTTTTCTTCTCTGCTCTCATTCAGGCCAAAAACTTAATGGACACCTGTTTTGAAGGGTTGTTATTGTTTAGTCTTTGTGATGGTTGTTAACTGAGGAATTGTGCAGGTAGGGGTGAAGTTATCTTCTAAATTTGGCAAGTATTACTGGGTTTTATCAAAGCCTTACATCTCTGCTGCTCCTGCCACCCACCTTGGGGCTATACATTTAATTTTCCAACACCTGTCATGAAGGCTAGAGGCCAATTTATAAAAATTCAGTTAATTTATGATCACTTTTTTATATTTTATCTTTCAGAGGTACTTGGATGAGAGGTCAGGGTTGAAAGTAGGAAAATACTAGATTATTGAAAAGTAAGGTTGCAGTTTTTTTTGGGAAGATTTCTTTTATTCTGAAATTCTGATTAAAGTACGAAGGTCACTATGAAAACCACTGATTCTCAAACAGGACTCACTTGGCTCCAAGGGAAGGTATTTTAAATCTCAGGTGATGTGTTTTAACCAGGAGAGTAACTGGGGAAGAATTATAGTCAGAAGAGAAACTCCAAACTGGAAAAGAATGAATTTTGTACATATATATATATATATATATATATATTTTAGTGGGGAGACCCGGCATTGCTCAGAAGATAACAATTTATTGATAATTTTCAGTCTTCTTATGGTAGATAATTTTTTATTCAGTTTTTAAAAAATAAGCATCATTGTTTTTTTTTGGTTTGTTACAAAATAACTAAATTTAGGAAAATACCACACTACCAGTACCATGCTCTGAGAGGGGGCACTGAACATTCCCATATTTTTATTTAAAAAGACACTTTATTTTTTTAATTAAATGCTCATATAAATACTTTGTTAATGTTGATTTCAAACAAATGAAACTGAGGTAAAAGTTCATTTAACCTTTTTTTCAAATTATTATTAATAAAAAAGTAAATAAACTTAAATTAAGATACATTTAAACATTTAATTTAATCATTTTTTCAAGCAAAAACTATAGCAAGCTTTACTTCTTTATAAAATACTTATTTACTATTTATTTTGGAAAGGAATTTTAGATTATTTTAAAGTAATTTAAGTCTTACTTTTAAACATTACATTAGCAAACATTTCTCTATAAATGAGTTTAATTACTATTTTGAAAGAGTAGAAGCAAGCAAGATACATAGAGAATTTAGTTTTGCAAAGCAGTTGTTTAAATTTCAAGTTATATTTGTATTTGAAAAGAAAAGAAAAACTTTAGTTAAATAAAAATTAGGAGAGAAACATGACTTACGGCCAACATTAGTCATGTTGAATATTTGTTTCATGAATTTAACTATATATAAATTAATTTTCGAAAAAATATGGCTCAGATAGTGTTTTGCTTTAATAAAACTTAATTGAAAATTATTTACTTTTTTATGTTAGTTACAAACCAAAAAAACAATGAAGTTTATTTTTTAAAGATTGAATAAAAAATTATTTTCCATAAGATGGCCAAAAAATATTAATAAGTCAATAATACACACACAACTGCCCTTTAGGGTGATACTGAGTCTGTATATACAGACAAACCTCTCATCAACAGACTAATAGGGGTCCATTAAACCTGATCATCTGTAAATTGGGAGGGATTATTTTTGAGTTATAAAGCCACTAGAGTAACTACAAGTAGTTATGATCCTAACCACTTCATCCTACCTGTAAATCAGTACATGTAAGTTAATATAGAAAAATCATTAAATAAAAAAATAAGTGAAATTCTAATGAAACAAAGGTAAAATAAAGGTTAAAGGTTAATTCTGATGACTTCCATCAGAAACTTCATCCCTGCTATGTCCAAAGTGATACATGAAATGTAAGTAAAATAAAAATTAAAGATAATTCTTACATAAGAAAGTTCATCAGAAGTTCTACCTTACCTTTTTTTTTTTTTTTTTAAGCATATCACCCCAAGCAAGGCTGGAAGCCACTAGTACGCAGGGGGTTACAGAAGGTTTGGAGGAAGAGCAGATAGGAGTGGTAAAGGAGAGGATGTGGAGAAAGATAGTGGATCGATCAAGGCTAGAGGGTTACAGAAGATTTGGAGCGAGAGCAGATAGGAATGAAAGGTGAAAGGATGTGGAGAAGGGAAGTGGATAGATCAAGGCAGCTGGAGATGTCGATTGACGTTACACTTAAATAGTTGGAGCTTGTATTTGTTATAGACAAAGTTTAGTGTTTGTCCTTCATACTGCAAACACTTCTAATATTAATTGGAGCCATAACTGGGGCTAAACATAAAAAATGCACAAAAGACAAGTGTAAATACCTTACCAGCGAGTGAAAGTACTCATAAACGACCAATACAGCAGCTAGTAATACAGTAATAAAGGGTGCGACAGAAATACCTCCCACATATACCTCCCCATATTGGATCCATGTAGTGACCTGGGTAATCTGGCTCTCATGAAAATGAGTGCCAGATTACTGATTAAACTGGATTACTTATGGCTAATCTATACTACTAATACACAGACAAGATAAATAAAGATTCTTTTTTCACGACATTTATTACATTCATCACGGAATTTTGATAAACAGGTGGAGTCAGTAATTGCACCGCAATACCTGAGAATCAAGTATAATTCGTAAAATAAATTCAGATGGTAAAACCATTTGACTAGCTCATTAACTATTAATGGATGTAAAATAATAATACATAGCATTCAACTGTTAATTGGTGATAATATAATTTCAGGTAAATAATATTACATTGTAGTCACCACTGTAGTAGGAGAGAGGTAAGAAAGGTTTAATCTCGCATTTGTATTTTCCCCCATTATGGGCATTATTATATCCATAATAAAACTATACTTCACGGACAGAAGGGAATATCTGAATGAAAAAGGAATGATAAACATGCTTTGTTCTTGGAGTGATTTTTATAATACTATGTTTTACATAGAATTATATATATATATAAGCTCTTCCATGAATTGAGCTCTATCTGTCATTGGCGTGTTTATTCGAAGAATAAGTACATAAAAGTTAGCATTCCTCTCAAACGGGCACTGATAGCTCAGGAATAAAATCTCTGACTGATGCCAAATCAGTTGGGTTTCGAACTTGGCTTGAGGCAATTGGATGTCTAACCACACTGATGAGCTGTGATACAGCGAAACAGTCTGTCTATGGATGATACAGCGAAACAGTCTGTCTGTGGATGTCTCTCTCTCTCTCTCTATATATATATATATAATAAATTAATTGATTTAAAATGTTTTTTTCGCTACCCAGTGATAACCATGTTTCAAAAATGGAAGTTAAAGCCTTTGAATTTAATTTTGTTATTAAATTAAAGACATTAGTTCCATTTCCTCATCAAGCGAATTTTGGAGTAACTTATTTTTTTAAATTTACGGTTTTAAAGGCACGGCAAAGATTCATAATTGAGGATTTCCAAGGATACCGAGAAATCCATTCATCTAGACAAGGGTTGGTAGAGTGTTCAATTTTTTAATTTTCGTTGTATCAGTTATATATATATATATATATATATATATATATATATATATATCCCATGCAGAGAAATTATAACATATATGCAACAACAGTGTGTAAAAAAAGGGGGAACATTACTTGCAGTATTTCCCAAAGGGAAAAACTGGAGTTAAAGTGGTTTCTCTATGAAATCTAAAATTTTTGCTTTTGATTGTGTGAAAAGTTCAGTTTGATGAAATCATTTTCTCTTCTAGTTAAATGTGCTGCCCATTTTTGTTGTTGGAAGTGATTTGTTTTTGTTTTTGTCAATCAGTGTGGCATCTTAATTGCTGTTGTTCCCAGGTCCACCCTGACCTGTAGTAGTAACATCTTTTAGGGTTCCAGCTATGGGCAAAAACAAAACACTATGAAAGTATAAAAAGACATTTTTATAGTAAAAATACCAGCAATACATTTTCATAGTAAAAAATTTACCAACAATACATTTTTGTAAAAGAAATTACTAATTCTTTAAAGAAAATTAAATTTCAGCATTAAATAACCCATAAGGAGTTGATATACACAAGGGATTATTGAGTGTGAGGGAATAACCTATTGCATCTTAGTGGCTTTATTGCCTTCTTTGGGGTGAAATGATTAAAAACAAACTTTTCAAATGATGTGGTTTTTGTTATTTGGTAATGCTCTTTGTGATTTTGTAGCACCAAGAATGTACAGGGTGGTCCGAAAGTTTTGTCACCCCCACGAAAATGTAATAAAACTAGAACAAGTAATACAAAGTACCTGTACTAGATTTAGTTTATTCACTTTCATTGACATTTTTACATGTCAAGACGGTCTGTATGAACACATTTTCATGTCAGAGCTCATGTCAGCCATCTGAAATAGAAAATTATATTATAAAGGGGTGACAAGACTTTCAGACCCCCTTGTATATATATATATTTTTTTAATGTCTTCTTTAATAAAAGAAACACTCCTTTCTCAAGCCAATATATTTATGGATGGCCTTAAAACTTGAAAAAATTAAAAGGAAACAGTTAACTGATGGCTTTAAATATAAAATTCCTAAATAAACCAAAAATAATAAATTCAATAACAACATAAATACATTTTCATTTAATATACCAAAAATTTATATCACTGAGTACTCTCCATAGTCTGCCTCCACTTTTGTTAATGCTGATATTTTCAACTATTCTAGAATATTTTGTTTTTCTGTGTATAAATTGGGGTTTCTAAATAAAATTTCTACACATGCTTTGACAAAGTTCGTCAAGGAACAGAACGTGTTCACACTAAAGATTTCAATCTTGTCATTTTTTTATTAATGTGAGTATACGAGGTGTAATAGCTGTTGTATCTTAGAAATGATTAAAGATATCTTATTGGAATTCTCTAAGATTTTTATAACACTATTGGACTCTACTTTGAACAATAAGAATGTATTTAGCTCTAAGTTGAAATGATGATCCCTTTTCCTGTTGCAATCTCCTCATCCAGTTTTCCTCTTTACTGTTCCCTCTTTTTTAAACTTATTCACCATTCTCCTGATAGATCTTGAATGGACTTTGAAGATGGTAGCCAGAGTATGAAGATTGGTACCATTACTGAAGGCCTGAATGATCTTTGTCCTCTTACCATTGCTCAGTTGGGAAGACATAGTGGGTTTGACACAAAATGATTTTAATCTGTTCTCTCTCTAGCTGAATAACTCAAAGGGTTTTTCAGTGATTCTTATGACAAATGGTGCCAAGATGGCTAAACATCTTATCTGAAAACCTGGAAAAAAAGAAACTCAATTAGTTGAGTAATTTTGTAGGATGGATACTTATCTCATGCTTGTTACACCTAGTATATGTATATAATGGATGCATGGTCAAGTGGTTAGAACGTTCGTTTCTGGCCATGAGAATTGGGTTCAAATCTCACAGCACTGGGTTCAAATCTCACTATGGTCAATTTGTCCAGAAGGTTATCAGAATGAGGAAGAAATACCTGCATGCAGCACCTTTGGAAAGTGTCTGAAAGCCATACCACAGGTTGACGCAAGCCTTGAAGTTGGGTACACAGAACTGTTTGTCAATAGTTGTGCTAGCAAGAATTCACAAGTCATCGTGGCTGAGGATTTGAAAATACTGCCCTTGTTCAAACTGTTGCTCATGCCAATTGAGCCACACTCTCCTGCCTGTATATGTACAACTTGAGGTTTGTGGGAATTTGAACAGAGAATACAAGTTGGAAACTATGACCTTTTTGATGCTGCCCTTTGCAAGCTCATATTCAAACAATAAGCAATGGACTAATCTGAAGGAAAAGACTGATGAAATTTTTATATGATTAAAATTATTAATAGATTATATTTTCTGTAGTACCTTCTCGACTGTGAGTATGATATTCAAGTAAATTAATTTTAATTACAAACAAATAAAAACTGTATTGATATCTTAATTTTAATGCTTGAGTGTTTTAAAAAATTTACTAAACTTTATAAATAAACGTTCCACCATATCTGAAATACAAATTAGATTTTCATTAGTTGTTGTCAACAAATGTCTTTCGAGTTGCTTTTGTTGTCCACTTGTGGAAGTAGTATTCTATACACTTGTCTTTCAACAAGGCCACCTGAAAAATTAAACAAATTGGATGTAAAGAAATCAAGAATAGACATCATTAACATATCAATGCATCCAAGCATAAGATCTAATTACGTTTCTATGGAAATTGAATTGAGATTCTTAAAGACTTCACAGCTTGTTCAACAATAATATTCCTCCTTTTTTTTTTTTTTTTTTTTTGAGCAGTGTTGGAAAATAGATGGAAGTTTTATTTTTTGACATGTATCCATTCAACATTTTTTACTTTATATTGTTTTACTTTACATATGATTTTATCATTAAATATACATACATACATACACACACACACACACACACATGAAGAATGTGTGTGCATGTATTGAAGTGTATATATATATATATATATATATATACATACACACACACCCACAAACATGAAGAATGTGCGTGCATGTGTTTGAGTTTTCCCATCTATTTTTTTGTCAGATAATTAAAGAACAGCCTTCAGCTGACAATGGTCTTAAATTTCAGTTTGTCAATCATTAAGCCAATTCCTGTTGACCAGTTTTTCTTTTAACTTGACTTAATATTCTTGTTATGTGCTTTATTTTATTTTGGGGGGTATTTATTATCATTATTATTCATATGAAACAAACAAACACACACACACACACACACACACACACACACATATATATGCAAGGTTTGATCAAAAAGTATCGGAACTGTTGCTATAAAAAGAAAACTACAACACATCAATTTGGCATTTAATCTCCTTCAGAGTTGTCTCCTCCTGAAGCCTCACTTTATCCAGCGTCTTTTCCATTGACGGAAGCATTCCTGAATCTCCTTTTGTCGGATAGTGAGCAGCTGCCTCGTCACATTCTCTTGGATTTCCTCAACATTTTGAAATCTTCTTCCTGTCAAGTGGGATTCAATTTTTGAAGGGGAAAAAGTCTCAAGGGAGAATATGGAGGTTGCCGAACCTAGGGAATCTTATACTGGTCTAAAAACTGCTGCTGAAGAGATCATCACTAATGGAGCCTCTGTCATGTGGTGAGACAACCACACTCTACACACTTTCCTTCCAAGCACTGATTTAAACAACAAAAGTGAGCAAGAACATTATAACTTAGTGTGCATGAGTGACAGAGTTCAAGGTCAATCTGTGCCAAGATTCCTCACTCTGCATTCTTTAGCTTTGTTAGCATAACAACAGTCCCAATATTTTTTTAGCAGATCTTACCTATATATATATATATATATATATATATATATATATATATATATATCAATAATTGTGTATTTGGGCAGTAATCCCACTCTAATAATATATGTATGAGTGATGGATGCCTTTACACTTAATAACATTAATTATGAACATGGACACAATGTACTGGCTTTGTATTTGGAAATTAATAATATGTCTACTTTTAGTAACTTTTATACTGTATAAAATAGTACTTACACACAATCTATTACAGTAGTATAAGGAAAAATAATCCTTAAAAACGGCTAACAGCTTAATGGAAAGTGCTTGGAACCAGAAATATTGGCGCAATATTTACATTTATTAAGTCCAGAAAAGACATTTGTACATAAGCACAAAGACAATAGACAAAAGTTCATTGTCAAACTTGTTCAATGAAATAAATATATAAATTATATATATATATATATATATAGTGTGTGTGTATTTAGGCAGCATGTTTTCATTGATTCAAGTTTCATTGGACAGTTTAGACAAGTTTTATCTGCTTATTTTCAACAGGATCTGTTCATATTCTTGGATGAGCTTTCTGGTGTCGATATTAAAAGCAGAGAAGAAATTACTGCATTGATACATATTGTTTTCATTCTGAGAACTTTCGACATTAACACACTGTCATCCTCAGGGTGTGTTTTTAAGACAGAATGTAGTGTTCATTATTTCCAAAGACAATATTGCAATGTTCATCTGAAAGTTAGAATTTTACATGTGAACCGCTAGTTTTTTAACCATACGGTATATGTTATGCTCTAAGGGAGGTAACTAATTATGATGTGTGAAGAGTTCATTTTTTAAAAAAGAAGAAAATAGTATGAGAATCTATTAATATATATATATATATATATATATATATATATATATATATATATATATATATATATATATATGTGTGTGTGTGTGTGTGTATAATAATGAAAAGTTTGGTAATCAGGATGGATAATCCCAAGGAGGATGTAATCCAGAGAGCTCAATTCAGTTGTTTGCAAATCCCAGGATTGTTGTCTTATGCAAAACATAAACATAAAAACTGAACTGAAAGACATTCATATATCAAAAACGATGGGAGAGTCCATCATATATATATATATATATATATATATATATATATATATATATATATATATATAATATATATATATATATATATTTCACTAAAAGAATGAAAAGGAACTCAAAGCCCAAAATCCTAAGCAGGAAAAAAGGGATAAAAATTTATTCCTGTTCGAAAGACCAAGGAGCAGTGTCAACATGACCCCTATTGAAAAAAATTAAAAAATAGTGAATAAAATTTCGGTATTTAGACAGAGACATTAGAAGTCTAGTGCTGAAGTAAACTTTAGAAGGAACCAGACACCCAATCCTAACATATATAGCGATTTTCTAAGTCCGGCTTAGATGTGGCACAAGAACGAAAGTATGGGGCACCCAGTGAGGATCGTACTCACTACTCCATCGTAATTGATCTAGCAAGACAAGCTTTCTAGCCATTACACCACGTTGAGGTGCCCAAATCCTAACATATATATATATATATATATATATATATATATATATAATGACATACTACAAAATTTTATTATAACATTGATTTAAGTGTCTTAATAATAAAAAAGGCTGACAATATCTAAGGAACCTTTCAGCCAAGAAGAGCAATGAAATACATTTTTAGGGGACTAAATGGGAGAGCAAACTTGTGCATCATTAAAATATAAAATTGTCTTCAGTCAAATTTTGAAAATTAATTTGTAAAATTAAAAAATGAATAAAATTGAGGAACAAACCTAAAATAGCACCAGAAATGAACCAGGAGAGAGGGAAAAAAATGATTAGTGTTCTCCCAAAAGAAAAGAGCAAATGAAACTCTCCTTCTGCCTGCAAAGAATAGATCTTCTGAGTTTGATAGTAACTGCTTCAATAATCATGAGCACCTATCAGAGACCATACCATATGCAAGATGTCAAACCAATTTTCCTGATATGTATCAGATTATAAACCAAATCCTGGCCAATGGCAAAATCTGACACCAATTGGAATCACCTGTGTTGAAATATACTCCTTCCCCATCTCATATAGGCTGGAACATGCTGATTGATTCTCTTAACCAGATACAACCTGGTTTGACCTACATAATCAGCATCATACCGATATTTAAAATAGTAGAGCTATTAAAAAATGGTTGAACCTTATTTTTCTGAAAAGAAGATAAAACACTTCTGGTAGAAAAAAACAACCTATATTTTACTGGTCCAATAACAATCAAAAACATAGGAACAAATCTAGTCAACCAAAGATCGACCATTTTTACCTCTTCAAGGTAATTTTAAGTAAATTTCTCAGGACCATGTATTGGAAGAGAATTAAATTTAGAAATTTTATGTCTAAAGACCACTTCTGTATAACCATTCTCCAGAACAGCAATAATAATAATAGCATAATGATAATCATAATAATAATAGCAACAATAATAATAATAAAAAAGTAAAAAAAAGAAATATAATAATAATCCCCCCCCCCATGTAATCTGAATATAATCCCCCCTATAATCAGAATATAAAACCCCCAATCTCATGAGCAATATGAGCTCTTTGGTCTTGGTTGACAGTCATCCTAGAGCTGGTAACTTGAAGAAAATTACCCCGTGGTGATCAAGGATGCAATGCAAAAACATTACAAATCTCAGTGATTACAAACAAATCTTCATACTGGATCAGCCCTCACCTGGGTCAACCAAGGCCACATACATCAGAGAGGAACCAGTCTGGAGCAAAAAAAATCCGTCACAGGAACAAACTCTTCCGACAACAAAGAGACACTTAGTCACCAAACCCAGTCTATTCCCAACCTTGGACCAAGTGACTCAATGCCAAATCAACTAATAAAAAGCAAGTAAACAAAATACTCTCATGAGGAGTATCAACAAGTCAAAACATCCTTTTTCACCGCACTCGAAAGAACACCGTAAACCAGACATACCAAATATGGCAAACATGCTTTCCAATGTCTGCAGGGACATCATGTGCAACAAAAGACTCTCAAGTGCAGGAATAGATCAGATAGAACTAGATATAAGACAGAATACGATAACCCATCACTCAAACAATAAAGAGATGAGAGTAGTAGTAAATAATATGACAAAGGATGAGAGAAAAAATAAAATAAATGAGATACGAAATAATAATCTCTCGGGAAATAAAACTGAAGAATCTACTTGTGACATAACCTGCAGTTATCCAGATAATGTCACTGAAGATGAGTCCAACTACCTTAGGGTAGAATTCCTTAAAAACCACAGAGGTGAAATCATCAAAGTGAAAAACTACATCATCCAAATACTCAGCAGTGTAAGTCTCACACAAATGTCAGTAAGAGATCAGCTCCCAAAAATTCATATGACAAAGTCCAATAAGCACATTGTACAAATATACAATGCTGCACTGGAAAAACTGAATGCTGGATCAACCTCTACAAGAGCGAGAAAATATAACCACAAATAATGTTAGACAAACTCTAACAAAATCCCCAAAATGGAAATCCCTAGGAAATGACAAAGTGCCCAATTTCTGGCTCTATCTTTCTGTCATCAATCCATAGAACCTTTGCACAAACTCTATCAATGCTTATTAATAATCCCAGTGAAATCCTGGAATGGATCACTGAAGGTATTACGTATCTCATGCCAAAAAACAAGTGAAACAGATGATATAAAAAAATTATAGGCCAATAACATGCCTGACCACAACATATCAATTAATCACATCTGTTCTGATGAATCATACTTACTCTTTTCTCAAAACAAGCAACATTCTTCCACTGAAACAGAAGGGATGCTGGAGAGTTTCATATGGTTGCAAAGATCAACTACTAATAAGCAAAATGATCCTGGAAAAATGCAGGAGATGATGTAGAAATCTTAGCACAGCATGGCTAGATTGTCCTGGGTAAGATGTTAAACTACATCTGCATCCTGGGTAAGATGATAAACTACATCCAGCAGCAAGGCCTCTGATCAGGAGGTTTTGAGGAGTGTGGAACCACATCTTAATTGCTGGTGTTCCCAGGTCCACTCTGAGCCGGGGTGGTAGCACCTGTTAGGGTCCCAGCTATGGGCAAATAATTAACTATTACCAGCAATACTTTTTATTAACAGCAATACAATTTTGAAGAAAAAATATTACCAGAAATAGATTTTTGACAAAACAAAATATTACAGCAATAAAAAATTTTGTCGGCATTAAATAACCCATTGAGGTTGATATGCCTTAAAACAAAATAAACCAAACCAAACAGACAGAGCAATCGAAGCTAATCACCCTGACATCGTAAATTAGAGACCGCAAAGTTAAATGTGCCTACTAATAAAATTAGTATTCACCAGAAACCAAAGGAAATAAAACAATAATAATAATAATTTTCAAAATAATCAAAAGAAGGCAAAAGTAAATACAATGGACCGAAGGCAGAAACAATGACAAGATAAACCACTTCATGATCAATACTTCACCCATGCCAAACAAGATGATGTAGACAAAACTCCATATCCAT
This sequence comes from Acanthosepion esculentum, assembly GCA_964036315.1. Classification (NCBI taxonomy): domain Eukaryota; kingdom Metazoa; phylum Mollusca; class Cephalopoda; order Sepiida; family Sepiidae; genus Acanthosepion; species Acanthosepion esculentum. The sequence goes on along the minus strand of OZ038477.1, from coordinate 123,788,180 downwards.
CAGTAATTACATTGTGTAGGGTTAAAAGCTGAAACCAAGCAAAGATACTGAACAACTGTGTTAACCCAAAATTAAGATTCTGTGATGAATATTCAGAAACAATTGTTCACATATTGTATCAGGTTGCACAGTATTAGCGTCCACCGGATATAAAACTCATCATGACAGGATGGGCTAATATCTGCACTGGGAAATCTGCAACTTTTACAGGAAGGAAACTGCAAGAAATTGGTATGAACACCACCCAGACCTGATTATGGAGATAGGACCTGTAACAATTTTATGGGACTTTACAATACACACAGAACAATCAAAGCTAATCCTTTGGACATCATGAACAGAATGTGCTTTTTTTATTGACATGCCAGTTCCTGCAGATTGTAATGTATCTTTGAAGATCTTCAAAAAACTATCAAAATACAAAGATGTTGAAGTGGAAATCTCAAAAATGAGGCAGACAAAGACATCAATTATTCCAGTTGTGTTTGGTGCTCTCAGTTTGACTGGAAAAGGTTCTGATAGACTCAATGAATGGATTCCTGGTAATCTATGCCTAAAAGAAATACCAAAAATTGTTCTCACGAGTACAGCTGACACCTTGTGAAAGGCTTTATCTATGTAAAATGTGTGTGATCTTAGGTTGTTTTATTTTTTATTTTTATTTTTTTTACAAAACTTTTCAGTGGAAAATGTCATGATGCCATTTCTGACCTTAGGTCTCTAGTTGGGACCAAGAAGAAAATGAGTATACAACAGAATTCAACAGAAATAATAATAATAATAATAACACCAACAACAACAATCTATGAGAGCTATAGACAGTTTTTAGAAGTGTAGATGAAATAATATTTGAAGTAATTGTCAAAAAATGAAAATACTTTTGATACACTAATATATAATAATCTAAATATTACTAACATAATGATAATGATAAAATCTCTCAATTTGTAGATGTAATAAGCTTTGAAATAAATGTATTTATCAACATGAAAATACCTTTGATCCACAAATATTTTTACCTCTTACTTTCTGTCTTTGCTTTATCAGATACGGATCTGTAAAAAAAAAAATGAACAGGTGTGTAGAACTGGATTCAATTTATTTTTTTTGCAGAAAGTGATCAAGCTCCAACAGGCACACCATGCAAACAAAATGCAGTGTTGTGTTGCTTGATAATGTTCATAGATTTCTTTTCTCGACAACAGATGGTCTCTCTGGTGCAAGTCAGTTCAATCAACGATTTATAAATGCTTTTCTGGAACACAGCTGATGTAAAATACGGTCAGTATTTCATCAGCGATAACATAGCCTGAAAACTTCCGTGTTCTCTGTACAGCATTTACTGATTTGATGATCACTCTATCATTTCAGTCATCAGTCATGCGTAAAGAAAAAATGACAAATCTGATGAAATTGGTATTTAATTGCGGAGAAAGGAAAATGAGCTGATTGATTTTCAGGTCAGATACTGCCTTGTGTATGAACAGAAAGAGATATGTGGACATTATATAGATATAGCTTACCCTGTGGCAAAGATGGTTGTACATTTCCAATAATCACCAGTTACATATACTGTAATACAAAAAAAAACAATTTAATGTAGATTTTTAAGCCTGGTTTGGTTTGTTTTACGGCATATCAATTTCAATTGGTTGTTTAATGCCGACAACTTTTTTTCCTGGTAATATTTTTGTTTTGTCAAAATTCTATTTCTGGTAATATTTTTTAACTCAAAATTGTATAGCTGGTAATATTATTTTCAAAAACATATTGCTGGTAATATTTTTTTTTCAAAAACGTATTGATGGTAATATTTTTTCTTATAAAACTTATTTCTGGTAATAATTTTTTTACAAAGTATTTCTGGTATTAAAACCTATTTTTACACTTTCAAAATGCTTTTTACATCAGTCTCGGTGTTAACTATTTGCCTATAGCTGGGACCCTAACAGGTCCTACCACCCCGGGTCAGGGAGGACCAGCAATTAAGAGGTGATTCCACTCTCCTCAAAGCCTCCTGATCAGAGGCCTTTCTGTTGGACATAGTTTATCGTCTTATCCTGGACGCAGATGTAGTTTATCGTCGGTTTAAGCTTGACTTGTCACAAATTAAGAAATTGGTATACAAGTCTTTAAACCAAACTCTGCTGACTATTTGGATGCAGTTTGAACATATTATATATTGTTTGGTTTGATTTGTTTTACGGAATATCAACCTCAATGGGTTATTTAATGCCGACAAGATTTTTATTGCTGGTAATATTGTTTTTAAAAAATTTATTGCTGCTCATATATTTTTCCCCAAAAATGTATTGCTGATAATAATTTTTTCCTCAAAAATTCATTGCTGGTAATAACCTTTTACAAAAATGTATTTCATAGTGTCTTGATCCCAGTTTGGGGGTCAGTTATTTGCCCATAGCTGGGACCCTAGTAAGTGCTACCACCCTGGGTCAGGGTGGACCTGGGAACACCAGCAATTAAGAGGTGGTTCTATGCTCCTCAAAACCTCCTGATCAGAGGCTTTGCTGTTGGATGTAGTTTATCATCTTACCCAGGACGCGGATGTAGTTTATCATCTTACCCAGGATATTAAATATTGATAATTTACTGTTCTTCTTTGGTTTGTTTAACTAATTTTCAAAGTAAATTATTTTGAACAACATTAAAAAAAGTAAAATCACAAATAACTTTATTAAATAACAAAAACTGCATGACTTAAGGACTTCCAACAGCAGCAATTAGTAAACTGGATAGCAAATGGCACAAATGGCATAATTGTAATCTTGTTTCACAAGACAAAAGTCTAATGGATTAAAGCATTGGTTTTCGTGAATTTGGTGACAGTAACTGTGATTTCAATCCCTGGGCTGAGCAGTATTTTATTGGTCGCAGTGGAAATGGGGCAAGCAATAACTGAGCAGTACTAACAAAAAAGTAACAAAATATAAGATATCCCTAGACATGGGCAGTGGCACAAGAATATTACCTTTTCTATTAAATGAAAGGTTTGGTTTGAAATTCCTGGTAGGTTACCTAGATTGATGTACATCTGATGAAGGCCACAGGGCACAAAGGTTGAAAGACTGTGATAACAACAACCAAGATGAGGAAAATAGTCTGCATGTAAATAATATAGTCATACATGACATCCAATTTGTTCAGAAATGTCTCAGCTATCAGCTATATATATACATATCTATATATATTGATAATATTAGTGGTCAATATATATATATATAGATAGTGGTCAATATTTATATATATATATATATATATATATATATTGATAATAATAGTGGTCAATATATATATATATATATATATATATATATATATATATTGATAATAATAGTGGTCAATATATATATATATATATATATATATATATATATTGATAATAATAGTGGTCAATATATATATATATATATATATATATATATATATATATTGATAATAATAGTGGTCAATATATATATATATATATATATATATATTGATAATAATAGTGGTTAATATATATATATATATATATATATATATATATATATATATTGATAATAATAGTGGTCAATATATATATATATATATATTGATAATAATAGTGGTCAATATATATATATATATATATTGATAATAATAGTGGTCAATATATATATATATATATATTGATAATAGTGGTCAATATATATATATATATATTGATAATAATAGTGGTCAATATATATATATATATATATTGATAATAATAGTGGTCAATATATATATATATATATATATATTGATAATAATAGTGGTCAATATATATATATATATATTGATAATAATAGTGGTCAATATATATATATATATATATATATATATATATATTGATAATAATAGTGGTCAATATTTATATATATATATATATATATATATATTGATAATAATAGTGGTCAATATTTATATATATATATATATATATATATTGATAATAATAGTGGTCAATATATATATATATATATATATATTGACCACTAATATTATCTATATATATATATATATATATATATATAAAACCATGTTTTCATCTCAATGATTGATATTTCAAGTGAATCTGCTTTGTGGGTCTTTAAGGGGAGTGCCCTTTGTTGGCTTTTGCAGACTGGCACTTGAGGACTTTCAGCAGCAGCAACAACAACTGAAATGGATAGCATGTGTAATTCAAAGTAACGGGTTTCTGAGTGAGATAATTGTGGGAAAGCAAGAAGTTCATATTATGAGGATATGTGGGATAGATAACAGTCATTTATTTTAACAGTTGATCCTGGAATTGAAGAAGTAAAGATTGCAAACTTTGGGATCCGATCCCTCTTTCATATGGATAACACCTTGACCTATTAATTTCAGTGTAAAAATCCATTATCAATCATATAAATTAAAATAACCAGTATTAATTTAGGTTTCTTACCTAAAATAAATTAAAATTTAAAATATAACCTGTATTAATTATTGATTTATAAAAGTCCACATATAATCATAGAGGTTTCTATCTATAGCACATTAGTGACTCAGTCAGTTATGTGCCATGCATGATACACGCTTAAGCAATCATATATCTTTTGATACATGACTGCTGAGGCAGATTTTTTCCCACAGTAGGTTGCCATTTCTTTCGGCAGTAGACCAGTTGCCATCCAAAACTATAGAACCCGGTCTGGCCTGCTATTTACCCATAGATGGTGAGGGAAGAGGATTCATACATTTCCCAAGGGTATTAGCACGTAGCAAATATAATGGATTCGACTGGAATTTGAACTCAGCTCTCCGATTCCTCAATCTGAGCTGCTATCCATTACTCCACCATACTATCTCAAAAATGGGATGATGGGCATTCATGGGTGAGAAGCTTTCAAAAATAAGTCCTGAGTATGACGATAAACTACATCTGGCAGCAAGGCCTCTGATCAGGAGATTGGACGTTTTGATGAGTGTGGAACTGCCTCTTTTGTTCCCAGGTCCAACCTGACTGGGGGTGGTAGCACCTGTTAGGGTCTCGGCTATGAATAGTGAACCTCCAAACAAAAACAAAACACTATAGAAGTATGAAAATACATATTAATAGCAAAATGACTAGCAATACATATCTGTAGTTGAAGGCGTGCAATTGCATTCAAAATACTTATATTTCAGTACTAAATAACCCATAGAGGTGTTGATATGCTGCTAAATAAAACAAACAACATGAAAGAACTTAATGACATTAATCCATATAATATTCTACAGTTTCTTAAAGGAATCAAACTGTATTCCACAATATAATTTCAATAAAACTACAACATAAAACACACATCTCGCCATCTCCAGTAATTATGTCTACACAAACATGCATATGCATAAAAGCTGAGTATCATCTACCATGTATTCTGTTGTGAAAGCAGAATAACATCTTGTATTTTTATTGCTTCAAAGCTCCCAAGAAAATTAAATTTCAGCATTAAATGACCTATAAGGAGTTGATATGCCATTAAACAAACAAATCAGTTAATCAGTTACTCCTTAATAATATTTTTCTTATATTCTTTCACACTCAGTAATCCTTTGTGCATTAGTGGCTTTGTTGCCTTACTTGAGATGAAATGAAAAGAAAAATATTGAACCAGTTTATTCAAAGAGTACCTCATTTTCTTTAAAGCTGTACTTCAGTTTTTTCAATTGATCTTTTAATTGATTATTGTTTTTAATTGTCAAAACAGTTGTTGTGGTAATCGTAAATTATGATAAAGGTGTTTTAATGATATTAGTTAAACTAAAAAAAAAAAACCAGGCATGCTTCACTAACTCAGAGAGTAATCCCGAATCTATTCTGATCACTCTTGTTTGTATCAGTTAACAGGAAATTTATTAATGTATTTATTCAGAGAAAGGCTTCTGAGTCATTGCATTTTACATCAATCTATTCTTATCTCTGATATTCATTAAGATCACCATTAATACCAAGCAGCATCAACTTCATCTCTTGTGCTTTTTGTAAGATCACAAGGGACCGACTCGGCTAAAATTGGTAGACATCAATAAGATATAATCAGTAGAATGTTTGTGGATATTTTCAAATTATTTGATCAAAGAGATAAAACACTCTTTGTATGTCGAGAAGGTGAATGAAAGATAGAATTCACCCAGACAAACAATTATAAAATATTATTTACCAGAACCTTCATCTGATTATTTTGCAGAAAAAAAAAAGGGTACCAAATAAAATTGACAGCTTAATTAGAATTAAATAGAGAAGGGTTGATGAATGCCTGAAGCCACTTACTAAAATATGTCAAATTTCGGAACAATCAAGCTAACAAAATGGAAATGGTGGGGGGGTGAAGTGGTATACAGTTGTTAGGAGGTAGATGAGGATCTGAAAAGTCCTGATTAGGGAAGGAGATCTGCTTTTAAAAGATCCACAACACCAGTGTATTGTAAAGCAGATTTTTTGAAAGCTTATATATATATATAATTTTTTTTTTTCTAATTTTTTTTTTTTTTTTTAATTGATATCACTGCATGCAAGGCAGTAAAGCCACTAAGACACAAAGGGGTTACAGGGTGTGGAAGATTTAGGAACAGAAACATTAATAATGAGTGGGAAGAGAAGAGAATAATCATGAGGACAGTAGATAGCGATTGACATTGCATTTAAATTTTTGCAGATTAAAGTTGACCGGGAAGCAAAAAAGCCAGAAGGGAGTTCCACAAGTGAGAAGTGCGAGGAAAGAAACTGCTAACATGGGGTTTACAGTTAGATCTAGCTAGCTCCAACAATAAATTGAAGAGATCTTAACACCAGTCTAGTACTGTGCTTAAAGTCTAGGTACCATATCAAAGAGCTCATCTGAACAATTACCATGAAAGTATTTATAGAAAAGACACAGAGAGGCAACCTTACAGCAGTGGGAAAGTGTCTGAAACCAAGCCCCAGATCAGGACCAATAATATTGCTGATTCTTCTTTGTATCTTATGAAGGATCTCAAGGCAAATAACAGGGACACCAGACCATTTGTGGCAGCAATATTCTAAGTATGGATGAATGGTATATAGATATGTAAGATAGATTCCGGAGAGAAAAATTGTCTTGCATGACACAGTGAACCAACTTTCTTAGCAGCTGACCTAGCAATGGATTCACTATAGTCTTTCCACTTCGTGTCACCTGAGAACATAAACCTGAGAAGGAGCAATGAGTTACTTTCCTGGAGGTTAGCATCAGCCATGCTGATGGAAGGCAGATAGGGGTCTCTAAGATGATTAGTGGAGAGAAGTTTAGTTTTGGAGGCATTAAAATTACCAAGTCATTTTTTGCCCCAGTTATCAATGAACATGAGGTTGTTTTAGACATTGGCTGCCATTTTGACATTGTCTTACTATCGAAGCAGGAGTAAATGATTGTGTCATCAGCGTAGATGCCAAGTTGAGAGCTGATGTTATCAGAAAAGTCATTAATGTGTCTGGAGACACCATAACTTTCCAGCTTGTGGAGAAACCCATATGCCAAACACTGTCAAAGGCTTTCGAGATGTCCAATGCTACAGCCCCGGCTTCATTTTTATCCAGAGCATGATAGCCTTTCTGCAATTATCATCAGTACATCAGCAGTTGACCTGGAGAAATGAAAGTAACATTGTTTGTCTGAAAAAAGGTCCTGCAATGAAAGATGATGAATCAATTCAACATATGCTTTAGGGCTTCTAGTTGGAAGGGTCGGACAGTTCACAAGAGTTCATAAAAACTTGAATAACAGATGATGACTTCCAACAAAGCAGCAAAGCAGGAGGCAGCAAAGCATTTATTTAGAGATATCAGGAGCTAGTTCAGGTACACACTTCTTAATGACTATTACAGGGTTACCACCAGGTTCACAGGCTTTGTGGGGATCAAGGTTAGAGATGATAGCAGAGACCATGGAAGGGGTTATATGCATATCACTCAGCAGAGAATCAGTTCTAAGTGGTTAGTTAGGCAGGAATACTATAGATGAGTCAAGAGCAGAGTTTAAGGAGAATTTATGAGCAAAGCATTCAGCTTTATCCGTAGAGGATGATAGCACCTCAAATTGATTGAAGTGGGTGGTGGGGGGGATAGAGACTTTACATTTATTTAATACCCTATTTCAGAGCTGCTGGTAATCTCAAGAGCCAAAGTTGTTAGAGACTATGCAATGCCTCATTATCTCAGCAAACAAGGACTTAGCTACTTTGAGGAATTGTTTGCATTTATTATGAGCTGCACCAAATAGATGCATGTTGTGATGAGAGCTGTCATACTGGTATAGCCAAAAATAGCAATTCCTGTGTGCTATAGCAGCCAAGAATGCTGGTGTGAACCATGTAGTGGATTGAGGTTTCACTTGGTATTTCCAAGAAGGGATGAAAGCATCCATGCTGGCTTTGACCCAAGAAGAAACCTCAGTAGTGCAATTTTCAATTGGGAGGTTAAAGATATCAGTCCCGTGGGCGTCATGAAGAATATCACAGAGTGAGTCCTAATCAACATGCTAGTAATGGAAAGAGGTCTTATGAATAGGGGGTTCCCATTTAATAGATGATTGGAATGAAATATCAAAAGCTACCACAGAGTGGTCCAAGTTACCAAGAGGGCAGTGTTGCAAAGCTTGGCAAAATTGAGGAGAGAAGAAGCATCTATGCCGGCTTTGACCCAAGAAGAAACCTCAGTAGTGCAATTTTCAATTGGGAGGTTAAAGATGTCAGTCCAATGGGTGTCTTGAAGATCACAGAGTGAGTCTTAATCAACATGCTGGTAATGGAAAGAGGTCTTATGAATAGGGGGGTTCCCGTTTAATGGATGATTGGAATGAAATATCAAAAGCTACCACAGAGTGGTCCAAGATACCAAGAGGGCAGAGTATTGAGAATCTTGGCAAAATTGAGGAGAGGAGTTAAGAAATAAATCAAGTAGAGAAGCCTGTTGCTTGGTTTTGCTATGGAAATGAGTAGGGAAGTCCACGATTTGAGTCAGGTATTGAGTAATGGATAAATTTAATGTTTGAATCTTGGCAACATCAGTAGAATTAGAATGTTTAAGCCACATGTTGTGGTGAGCATTAAAGTCACTGAAGACAAAGATGTCTGCAGATGAATATATATATATATATATATATATATATATATATATATACACACACACACTAAAGGCAAATAGTTTAGGGCCACCTTGCATTTCTTTAAAAAACACCTTAAAATGAGATATTTTTTGTGTGTGTATACATATATATATATATATAAGTAAAAGATAAAATTTTAGTAACTACAGTATGTTAGTTTTTTTATTTTACTAAAATAAAAGCAATCATACAAGAGCATTATATTTTGTTTTCATCGGTTACACTGCCACAAAAACGGATTGAAACTTGAACTTGGTGGTAGTATGACGAGCCTGGAGAAAGACTGAAAAATAACAAATACACTGTAGTTACTGAAATTTTATCTTTAAAAAAATATATATATTTTATTTTAAGGTGGGTTTTTCTTTTTAAGAGAGAAATGCATGTTGGCCCCAAACTTTTTGCCTATTTTGTGTGTGTGTGTATATATATATATATATTTTTGTCCTCCACAGACAGACTGTTTCGCTGTTTCACAGCTCATCAGTGTGGCTAGACGTCCGGTTGCCTCTAGCTAGGATCGAAACCCGACTGAATTTGCATCAGTCCAAACTTCTCTCACTAAGCCATCAGCGTACGGTACGGGATGAAGGTAAATTTTAGCGTGGTGTTTATTTTTAGATTCGGATAAACACACAGTGACTGACAGTGACTCAATTCTGTCGAAGAGTCGTGCAGTATTAGCTTAAATAGTCACTGTTTACAAATCCACACCTCAAACCAGAGGGCTCAACCGAAATTAATTTTTCAGGAGCTAATATATATATATATATATATATTTCAGGAGCTAATATATATATATATATATATATATATATATATATATATGACATTGAGATCGGTAACCAGTGGTGTCAGTCTTCAAGCCAGAAGATTGTGTTTAAGTATGAAGCTGATTGTTGTCACTGTTTGGTGTTGTGCTATTGAGCACTTTAACACATAAATATAGCACACCTTTAAAACTATATTTTTATCATTTTATTTATATATATATATATATATATATATATATATATATATATATTTTTGTCATCCACAGACAGACTGTTTCGCTGTTTCACAGCTCATCAGTGTGGCTAGATGTCCGGTTGCCTCTAGCTAGGATCGAAACCCGACTGAATTTGCATCAGTCGGAACTTCTCCCACTAAGCTGTTGGCGCACAGGCAGGGATGAAGGTGAATTTTAGCGTGTTTATTTTTAGATTTAGATAAACATACAGTGACTGACAGTGACTCAATTCTGCCGAAGAGTCGTGCAATATTAGCTTAAATAGTCACTGTTTACAAATTCACACCTGTGTGTATGTATATATATATATATATATATATATATATATATAATGTACACACACAAGTACTTATGTGGAGAAAGAGAAAGAGAATCATTTTAATGTTTCCATAGATATTTCTAGCAGAAAATATTTTTTTCAACAGTAAATGATTAGAAAACACAATGGATGAATGTAATTTAGAAAAAAAACAATGATTCAAGATTTGATTAACAAAAATGAAAATATTTTCATATGTTCATCCTTCCACACACACACACACACGCACGCAGTAGATCAATAATTCTGGAACATTATTTGCTCAATTTTGACCTGAAATTATCACAGTATAATAATGTTTGATCATTAGTGAATTAAGGGGATTATGTTGCGATACATTAGTAACAAGTTTGTTTGAATAGATAACGGAACGTGGATAATAAGTGATGGTAAAGATTCAAAAGTTACTTTGAGAAGTTGGTGTGTGTCATGGATGTGCATGTTTTTTAGTGACATGGCATATAAAAAGGAACTAAGTATATTAGACTGAGGACTTATTGACCCACCCTCATATATATGTTTACGGGTTATATTGAAATACTAGTTCTTGTCTGATCACTGAATTTAAGCCTTCTGTAGGGTAGATTTTTCATTTTTTTTCTTTTCTTTATCCTTTTCCTTTATCTTTTTACTTTTCCTCTTTATCTTTTCATTTCTTCAGCTTTTTCATATCTTTAAGTTTTTTCTTTTTTCTTTTCTTTATCCTTTTCATTTATCTTTTTCTTTTTACTTTTCCTCTTTATCTTTTCATTTCTTCAGCTTTTTCATATCTTTAAGTTTTTTTCATTTTCTTTTCTTTATCCTTTTCCTTTATCTTTTTACTTTTCCTCTTTATCTTTTCATTTCTTCAGCTTTTTCATATCTTTAAGTTTTTTTCATTTTCTTTTCTTTATCCTTTTCCTTTATCTTTTTACTTTTCCTCTTTATCTTTTCATTTCTTCAGCTTTTTCATATCTTTAAGTTTTTTTCATTTTCTTTTCTTTATCCTTTTCCTTTATCTTTTTACTTTTCCTCTTTATCTTTTCATTTCTTCAGCTTTTTCATATCTTTAAGTTTTTTTCATTTTCTTTTCTTTATCCTTTTCCTTTATCTTTTTACTTTTCCTCTTTATCTTTTCATTTCTTCAGCTTTTTCATATCTTTAAGTTTTTTTCATTTTCTTTTCTTTATCCTTTTCCTTTATCTTTTTACTTTTCCTCTTTATCTTTTCATTTCTTCAGCTTTTTCATATCTTTAAGTTTTTTTCATTTTCTTTTCTTTATCCTTTTCCTTTATCTTTTTACTTTTCCTCTTTATCTTTTCATTTCTTCAGCTTTTTCATATCTTTAAGTTTTTTTCATTTTCTTTTCTTTATCCTTTTCCTTTATCTTTTTACTTTTCCTCTTTATCTTTTCATTTCTTCAGCTTTTTCATATCTTTAAGTTTTTTTCATTTTCTTTTATCCTTTGAACATTTTTCTCTCTGCTAATTTTTTTTTTTACCTTTTCTTATTTTCTTTTTATTTTATTTCAACTTTTTTTCTTTACTCTTTTATTGCTCTCTACCTTTTAAAAAGTTTTTCTTCATTGTTTTTTATTGTTTGAAAAGTAAAAAAAAATAAACAAAGAACAAAGAATTTCCATTGATTACAACAAACTTAGGTGAAACCTGATTCCCAACACAGGAAAAACTACCCAGGTTGTGCCTTCAACATAATAATGTCCTTCTTTCTAGTATACATTAACACAACCCCACCGTCCCTCACCCGACCAGTGTCCCTATCATTCAATGATTTGCATGCGCAAAACCTGGGGTCCCAGACTTGCATGCAGGTCTCCCAGACAGGTTCCTCGGCTCCAGACAACATTACTTGTTTTGTTTATCCTGTTATTTTCTTTATGGAAATGACAGACAAACAAGCTGATAACAGTTCACTGACTCACCCTAGGAAGGTGACCTACCCCATACTCAACATTCATTATCAGACAAAAAGATGGTTATTTAAGATCAGGTGAGTTCAGTGGGTGTGGGGTTCCATTTCAGTCGCGGACAACACAACTCCTTTCAACTCTGTCATACAACTTATATTTTGTTCATAATGGTGATGGAGATGAGGTGTTAACATTCAGCAAGTACAGAAATTTAACTATCACGGAACCATTAAAATGGACAAGGGAAAATGTGGTACAAGAACCTGATGCAGAAAGATGCCTTCCAAAAGCTAAACAACATATTAAGAAACAGGAAAATTTTGTTGAAAATAATGATCAGCATATTCAAATATCATGCAATATCAATCCTCCGATATTGGCAGTGAGTGCTGGACAATTTCTTCACAGATGAAGTGGAAACTTAAGGCAACGGAGATGTAGTTCTACAGAAGGATGCTGAGAATTACATGAACAAAGCATATTAACAACAAAGTTGTTTAAAAAGGACAGTTGCACTTAGGATCAGAATGAGGCAACTGAAATGTTTGGGACACATAATAAGGAAAAAGGGTTTGGAGAATTTGACACTCACAGGATATAATGACTGTAAATTGATCTACCTAAAGTTCTTGTGTAAATGGATGGAAAATCAGGGATTAGGAGGGATAACAAGGAGACAAACACTGTTAATAGCTATTGTATTGGAACCTTATCATCCCAAAGTTGTAGTGAGAATTGATCATTCACCTTGTGAAGGATTCAGCACCTAAAAGATCCCATAATGAAAATAGCGAGGAGATCTGAATAGTAACAAATATGTTTTTTTTATGGCTGGGTTAGTGAAAAATGGATGCATAATCAAGATGTTGATGTTCCACATTACTTCAAACAAAAGGTGAGGAAGGAAACTCCCATTAGTAGATTTGAGAAACTAATTTTCCTGAAGAATTGATTTAATGGAAAGTTGAAATTTCTAGGGCACATAGTGAGGAAAGAGGGATTGGCAAATACTTGGAAATCCTCACAGGACAGATTGTAGTCAAGAGAGACAGAAGGAAATGATATCTAACCTACCTAGCAAGCTTGTGTAAAATGGATGGCAGAACAAGTTTTAAGAAAGATTAACAAAAAGACAAAATTTATTGAGAACTACAAAGGACAGGAATATCTGTCTATATTTCTGAGACGCGGTCTTGTAACTCTTTACACTATTTACATTGTTTGGACTGTTGTCCTCATCTTTATTGCCGTATTCACGTTTCTCTGCTCTGTTCTTTTTCAGCTGATATACACTGGAATAAGAACAATCTACCATTGTGGACTAATCTTGTCTGCAGTCGCTCTCTCACTGACGTGCCGTCGCCTCCCTCTGTCTTTTTTACAAATACTTTCATGGTAACTGCTCTGATGAGCTGCTTTCACTGGTTCCCAGACTTCATGAATTTAAGCATTTTACTAGGCTGGCATCTTGCTTACATCCATTCACTGTCGAAACTGTTAAATGTAGCCGTCTCTTCTACTCCAGTAGCTTCATGTCTCGCACCTCTCGCCTGTGAAACTCCCTCCCCTCTTCCTGTTTCCCTGATAGCTATAATCTCCAACTATTCAAATGTAATGTCAATTGACGTCTCCAGATGCCCTGATCTATCCCATATCCTTCTCTTCATCCTTTCCTCTATCACTCCTATTTGCTCTTGCTCCATCTCTCTGTAATCCCTTGTGTGCTAGTGGCTTCCCGCCTTGCTAGGGGTGAAACACTTAAAAAAAAATTAATGGGTTCAGTTCAGAAATCCAAGGTATATCACTTGAACAAGGCTGGAGCGTACAACAGCCTACATGTTTTGAATATGGTAATATTGAATATGGTAATAATGAATATGGTAATAATGAATATGGTAATAATGAATATGGTAATATGAATATGGTAATAATGAATATGGTAATATGAATATGGTAATAATGAATATGGTAATATGAATATGGTAATATGAATATGTTAATAATGAATATGGTAATATGAATATGGTAATTATGAATATGGTAATATGAATATGGTAATAATGAATATGGTAATATGAATATGGTAATATGAATATGGTAATAATGAATATGGTAATATGAATATGGTAATAAAGATGGTGGGCACAGTAGAGTAATGGATAGTGGCTTGGATTGAGGAATTGGAGAGCTAGGTTCGAATTCCAGTCGAATCCATTCACTTACATGCTAATACCCTTGGGAAAGGTATGAATCCTCTTCTTCTCCCCTCCACCCCAGCTATGGTTAAATAGCAGGACAGACCGGATTTTAGTAGACGAGGATGGCAACTGGTCTACCGCAGAAAGAAATGGCAACCTACTGCAGGGAAAAAAAATCTGCCTCATCAGTCATGTATTGAAAGATATGTGATCACCTAAGCGTGTATCATGCATGGCACATAACTGACTGAATAAAGATGCAGACAACAGTCCGAACAATGTAAATAGTGTAAACAAAGAATAGGAAGTTGTGGAGAGTCATGATCACCAACGTCCTGAAAGGACATGGCACATAGAAGAAGAAGAAACAGGAATAATTTATATTACATATTTGCAAACTATTGTCCTCATCTTTGTTATTATGATCACAATGTTTTGGTTGTTGTGCCCTCTGTTCATCATCAGGTGCTTGTCAGTCTTCAGGGAATTTCAAACTGAACCCTTTATTTAATTCAAGGGGGAGATTGTTCACATTCTACTGACCATGTCTAGGGATATTTGCTTTAGTTCTGATTTAGTACTTTTCAGTTATTGCTCACCCCATTTCCACTGAGCACACACTACCCAGCCCAGAGATTGAACTCACAATTACTATGTGAATTAAAATTATTGCCTAAAGTACGAGCATTGCAGATAAAATTAGCCTACAGAAGGCCTCAACTTTGCATATAAGATGTAAGCTATTTTTTAAGCTCCTTTTTTTTAATGCAGTAAAGATTTTAAAAACATTTAAATGGTGGCTTTTGAGATTAAAATTTTTATAGCAATAAAATTCTTACCAGTGTTGATAAAAATTAGCTCAAAACTATTTTGCAGTATTTTAAAAGAACTAGCCAAATATCCATTTTCCAAACAGAGCAAAAAAAAAGTTGTCTTAGAAGTTCTCTTACCACTCTAAAATTTCTGTATAAAAAATTATTTATGAATTGTAGTACTAGATTAACAACAAGGTCTCATCATCTTACATTTGAAATGGTTAGATGTCACTATAAATTCTATGCTAGCAGTTTGTAATTCTCACTTGTAGAACTCTCTTCCGGTTTCTTGCTTTCCAGTCAAGTTTAAATGCGATATCAACCATTATTTTCAGTCTTCTTAATTTCTGTTCTTTTATTGTTCTTGCTCCTTAATAAAGTTTTCTTTTCTCATATTTTTCACACTTAGTAGCACCTTGCATCTTAGTGACTTTATTGCCTTGCGTGGGGTAAAATGATTAAAAGAAAAAAACAAAATATGCTGAATCCACTTGAATTTAATACTCTGGGCATAGTGACATAGAACTGACCATAAGAGAAACATTTGAATAATTTTCTGTTTATATTAAAAATAAAAATGAATTCAGGAAACTTACTCTTTTTTTCATTTATTTAAATAATTTGGTAAAGTTTTAAGAAAATCTAATTAAACAGATTATTTTGACGAGGTTAGGTTGTGACACAAGGTCAGTTTAATGTGGGGAGCCCAAGCGCGTGCACACGGGCAAGGAACAAAAATTCACCGAGCCCCTGCAACCATCGGTTGTGCTGACCTCAGTGCGTGCACCAATCCTTCTCTCTAGTGCAATGAGAAGGCATGGCCTCGGGCAGCTGTTCCCCAGTGCCGGCACATCTCAGTATAATTTTCCTCAGTTGCAACTCTGTCCTTTGACGGAGTCGCACCTGAGTGCACTCCGCCCAAAGACAGAGACGCAACTGAGAGATGATAAGCAGACGTGAAGAGTAATTTACACACTAAAACTCAATATCAGTATTATTAGCTATTTCTAGGCAATATCACTCTCCAGGTTGAACTAATTTGCATATTGATTTTTAAAAAGTTTATTCATTAATTAACTGTCCTTCATTACTGTTCTTTTATTCAAGGATTGTTTTGTTTCATAATATTGTCTTATATAGTGCAGAAAAGTGTTTGAAATTTGCATTTTATTTGGTCTTCAACAAACTGGCATCTATTTGTAAAACTTTCTTTAACTATAATGAGACAATTTATGAATGAAATGTTCATTTAAAATTTTTGTGTCAAAGATTTCAAGTAGTGAATATATCTTACTTTATGAAGTGATAGCAAGCAGGTGAAGCCTGCTAGTTAAATATAAAAGACTGCTAGGGAACCTCAATATAGTTTAATGGTTAGATCAATTATGGCTGATTAGTGAGTTTGATCCTCACAGGGTGCTCCACACTCATGGACTTGTGCCACATCTAAACTATACTTAGTAAATCATTTATTAATTTTCCTGCTACTTAGTCTCAAAAGTTGAAAATAATATTAGCTCAGTACCTTTCCTTTGGGAGGGGACTGAGGTCATTCCCAAAAGGGAATGTGCAGAGGTGGCTTCACCAATTTTTCTACTTCTTTCTTTTTATGCGCCATCCTTTCAGGACGTAGACGATCATGGCTCTTCACCTCTTCCCTCTATCCCTTGCAGCTCTCAACAAGTTCCTTCCCTCTGCTATATCTGGTTCCATCATCCACCTGCTCAAGCCCGCCAAGAAGGTCACTCACTGCTTTCCCGTGTCTCTCTTTCGCTCTATTCAACCTCCCTCATTATGTGTCCCAGAAACCTCAGCTGCCTCTTCCTGATGTTTAAAAAAACCTCCTCCTTGTTTGCATCCTTTCCAAGACTTCCTCACTGCTCACATGCTTGGTCCACGAAATCCTCAGCATCCTTCTGTAGAACCACATCTCCGTTGCCTCGAGTCTTTTCTCCATCCTTGAGGAAATCATCCAGCATTCACTGTTGTAACTTTGACTTCATGTTGCAATCAATTGCAATGTAGGCACGTGGATGAATACCTCGATGTGGTGCAGTTGTTAACAATCTATTCTTGCTTGATCAGTTACAACTGAGTAATGAGTTCAGTCTTCTCTGTGTACTCCTTAATCTCCTGCCTTGTGCCACATTTTAGCTACGCTTACTAAACCACTGTTAAAGGCTGGTAAAGCACTTTGACATGGTATAATTATTAGCAATTTTGTCTCACTGGAGTAATTACGATTGTGTAGTGAGTTCAATCCTCACTGGGTGCTCCATAATTGTGTCCATGTGCCACTTTAAGCTATGCTTAGTAAATCACTATTAGATTTTAACAATGCAGGTTGTTCTACTGATATAAGGTGGGAATACAGAAAAATTTAGTCTTATGCAAATTTATAAAAGACGAGACAAATCAATGAAACATTGTATCTTTGTTGCGTGCAAAATACAAAATAGATTTTATAATTTCTATTTTCAATGATAATCTGTGGATATTTTGATTTGATTTTACTCATGTTGTCAAAAACGATGACTGTATTGCACTTAGGTAATATCAAAAACATGATATTTCGCTGCATTTTCTTATCTAAAAGTGCATTGGAATTGCAAAATTTGTGTAATTTATGTAATTTCAGTCCTTCCAAAAGCTAAGCAAAGTATTAAGAAACAGGAAAATTTCATTAGAAACAAAGAAAAGAGGACAAGACAGATATGTAATATCAGTCCTTCCAAAAGCTAAGCAAAGTATTAAGAAACAGGAAAATTTCATTAGAAACAAATAAAAGAGGACTGGGCAGATATGTAATATCAGTCCTTCCAAAAGCTAAGCAAAGTATTAAGAAACAGGAAAATTTCATTAGAAACAAAGAAAAGAGGACTAGACATATATGTAATATCAGTCCTTCCAAAAGCTAAGCAAAGTATTAAGAAACGGGAAAATTTCATTAGAAACAAAGAAAAGAGGACTAGACATATATGTAATATCAGTCCTTCCAAAAGCTAAGCAAAGTATTAAGAAACAGGAAAATTTCATTAGAAACAAAGAAAAGAGGACTAGACATATATGTAATATCAGTCCTTCCAAAAGCTAAGCAAAGTATTAAGAAACAGGAAAATTTCATTAGAAACAAAGAAAAGAGGACTAGACATATATGTAATATCAGTCCTTCCAAAAGCTAAGCAAAGTAATAAGAAACAGGAAAATTTCATTAGAAACAAAGAAAAGAGGACTAGACATATATGTAATATCAGTCCTTCCAAAAGCTAAGCAAAGTATTAAGAAACAGGAAAATTTCATTAGAAACAAAGAAAAGAGGAGTGGACATATATGTAATATCAGTCCTTCCAAAAGCTAAGCAAAGTATTAAGAAACGGGAAAATTTCATTAGAAACAAAGAAAAGAGGACTAGACATATATGTAATATAAGTCCTTCCAAAAGCTAAGCAAAGTATTAAGAAACAGAAAAATTTCATTAGAAACAAAGAAAAGAGGACTAGACATATATGTAATATCAGTCCTTTCAAAAGCTAAGCAAAGTATTAAGAAACAGGAAAATTTCATTAGAAACAAAGAAAAGAGGAGTGGACACATATGTAATATCAGTCCTTCCAAAAGCTAAGCAAAGTATTAAGAAACGGGAGAATTTCATTAGAAACAAATAAAAGAGGACTGGGCAGATATGTAATATCAGTCCTTCCAAAAGCTAAGCAAAGTATTAAGAAACAGGAAAATTTCATTAGAAACAAAGAAAAGAGGACTGGACATATATGTAATATCAGTCCTTCCAAAAGCTAAGCAAAGTATTAAGAAAAAGGAAAATTTCATTAGAAACAAAGAAAAGAGGACTAGACATATATGTAATATCAGTCATTCCAAAAGCTAAGCAAAGTATTAAGAAACGGGAAAATTTCATTAGAAACAAAGAAAAGAGGACTAGACATATATGTAATATCAGTCCTTCCAAAAGCTAAGCAAAGTATTAAGAAACAGGAAAATTTCATTACAAACAAAGAAAAGAGGACTGGACATATATGTAATATCAGTCCTTCCAAAAGCTAAGCAAAGTATTAAGAAAAAGGAAAATTTCATTAGAAACAAAGAAAAGAGGACTAGACATATATGTAATATCAGTCATTCCAAAAGCTAAGCAAAGTATTAAGAAACGGGAAATTTTCATTAGAAACAAAGAAAAGAGGACTAGACATATATGTAATATCAGTCCTTCCAAAAGCTAAGCAAAGTATTAAGAAACAGGAAAATTTCATTAGAAACAAAGAAAAGAGGACTTGACATATATGTAATATCAGTCCTTCCAATAGCTAAGCAAAGTATTAAGAAACAGGAAAATTTCATTAGAAACAAAGAAAAGAGGAGTGGACACATATGTAATATCAGTCCTTCCAAAAGCTAAGCAAAGTATTAAGAGACAGGAGAATTTCATTAGAAACAAATAAAAGAGGACTGGGCAGATATGTAATATCAGTCCTTCCAAAAGCTAAGCAAAGTATTAAGAAACAGGAAAATTTCATTAGAAACAAAGAAAAGAGGACTAGACATATATGTAATATCAGTCTTTCCAAAAGCTAAGCAAAGTATTAAGAAACACGAAAATTTCATTAGAAACCAGATATGTAATATCAGTCCTTCCAAAAGCTAAGCAAAGTATTAAGAAACAGGAAATTTCATTAGAAACAAAGAAAAGAGGACTAGACATATATGTAATATCAGTCCTTCCAAAAGCTAAGCAAAGTATTAAGAAACAGGAAAATTTCATTAGAAACAAAGAAAAGAGGACTAGACATATATGTAATATCAGTCCTTCCAAAAGCTAAGCAAAGTATTAAGAAACAGGAAAATTTCATTAGAAACAAAGAAAAGAGGACTAGATATATATGTAATATCAGTCCTTCCAAAAGCTAAGCAAAGTATTAAGAAACAGGAAAATTTCATTAGAAACAAAGAAAAGAGGACTAGACATATATGTAATATCAGTCCTTCCAAAAGCTAAGCAAAGTATTAAGAAACAGGAAATTTCATTAGAAACAAAGAAAAGAGGACTAGACATATATGTAATATCAGTCTTTCCAAAAGCTAAGCAAAGTATTCAGAAACAGGAAAATTTCATTAGAAACAAAGAAAAGAGGACTAGACATATATGTAATATAAGTCCTTCCAAAAGCTAAGCAAAGTATTAAGAAACAGAAAAATTTCATTAGAAACAAAGAAAAGAGGACTAGACATATATGTAATATCAGTCCTTCCAAAAGCTAAGCAAAGTATTAAGAAACAGGAAAATCTCATTAGAAACAAAGAAAAGAGGACTAGACATATATGTAATATCAGTCGTTTCAAAAGCTAAGCAAAGTATTAAGAAACAGGAAAATTTCATTAGAAACAAAGAAAAGAGGAGTGGACACATATGTAATATCAGTCCTTCCAAAAGCTAAGCAAAGTATTAAGAAACAGGAGAATTTCATTAGAAACAAATGAAAGAGGACTGGGCAGATATGTAATATCAGTCCTTCCAAAAGCTAAGCAAAGTATTAAGAAACAGGAAAATTTCATTGGAAACAAAGAAAAGAGGACTGGACATATATGTAATATCAGTCCTTCCAAAAGCTAAGCAAAGTATTAAGAAAAAGGAAAATTTCATTAGAAACAAAGAAAAGAGGACTAGACATATATGTAATATCAGTCCTTCCAAAAGCTAAGCAAAGTATTAAGAAACACGAAAATTTCATTAGAAACCAGATATGTAATATCAGTCCTTCCAAAAGGTAAGCAAAGTATTAAGAAACAGGAAATTTCATTAGAAACAAAGAAAAAAGGACTAGACATATATGTAATATCAGTCCTTCCAAAAGCTAAGCAAAGTATTAAGAAACAGGAAAATTTCATTAGAAACAAAGAAAAGAGGACTAGACATATATGTAATATCAGTCCTTCCAAAAGCTAAGCAAAGTATTAAGAAACAGGAAAATTTCATTAGAAACAACGAAAAGAGGACTAGACATATATGTAATATCAGTCCTTTCAAAAGCTAAGCAAAGTATTAAGAAACAGGAAAATTTCATTAGAAACAAAGAAAAGAGGACAAGACAGATATGTAATATCAGTCCTTCCAAAAGCTAAGCAAAGTATTAAGAAACAGGAAAATTTCATTAGAAACAAAGAAAAGAGGACTTGACATATATGTAATATCAGTCCTTCCAAAAGCTAAGCAAAGTATTAAGAAACAGGAAAATTTCATTAGAAACAAAGAAAAGAGGAGTGGACACATATGTAATATCAGTCCTTCCAAAAGCTAAGCAAAGTATTAAGAAACAGGAGAATTTCATTAGAAACAAATAAAAGAGGACTGGGCAGATATGTAATATCAGTCCTTCCAAAAGCTAAGCAAAGTATTAAGAAACAGGAAAATTTCATTAGAAACAAAGAAAAGAGGACTAGACATATATGTAATATCAGTCTTTCCAAAAGCTAAGCAAAGTATTAAGAAACACGAAAATTTCATTAGAAACCAGATATGTAATATCAGTCCTTCCAAAAGCTAAGCAAAGTATTAAGAAACAGGAAAATTTCATTAGAAACAACGAAAAGAGGACTAGACATATATGTAATATCAGTCCTTTCAAAAGCTAAGCAAAGTATTAAGAAACGGGAAAATTTCATTAGAAACAAAGAAAAGAGGGCTAGACATATATGTAATATCAGTCCTTCCAAAAGCTAAGCAAAGTATTAAGAAACAGGAAAATTTCATTAGAAACAAAGAAAAGAGGACTAGACATATATGTAATATCAGTCCTTCCAAAAGCTAAGCAAAGTATTAAGAAACAGGAAATTTCATTAGAAACAAAGAAAAGAGGACTAGACATATATGTAATATCAGTCCTTCCAAAAGCTAAGCAAAGTATTAAGAAACAGGAAAATTTCATTAGAAACAAAGAAAAGAGGAGTAGACATATATGTAATATCAGTCCTTCCAAAAGCTAAGCAAAGTATTAAGAAACAGGAAATTTCATTAGAAACAAAGAAAAGAGGACTAGACATATATGTAATATCAGTCCTTCCAAAAGCTAAGCAAAGTATTAAGAAACAGGAAAATCTCATTAGAAACAAAGAAAAGAGGACTAGACATATATGTAATATCAGTCCTTTCAAAAGCTAAGCAAAGTATTAAGAAACAGGAAAATTTCATTAGAAACAAAGAAAAGAGGAGTGGACACATATGTAATATCAGTCCTTCCAAAAGCTAAGCAAAGTATTAAGAAACAGGAGAATTTCATTAGAAACAAATAAAAGAGGACTGGGCAGATATGTAATATCAGTCCTTCCAAAAGCTAAGCAAAGTATTAAGAAACAGGAAAATTTCATTAGAAACAAAGAAAAGAGGACTGGACATATATGTAATATCAGTCCTTCCAAAAGCTAAGCAAAGTATTAAGAAACAGGAAAATTTCATTAGAAACAAAGAAAAGAGGACTAGACATATATGTAATATCAGTCCTTCCAAAACCTAAGCAAAGTATTAAGAAACAGGAAATTTCATTAGAAACAAAGAAAAGAGGACTAGACATATATGTAATATCAGTCTTTCCAAAAGCTAAGCAAAGTATTCAGAAACAGGAAAATTTCATTAGAAACAAAGAAAAGAGGACTAGACATATATGTAATATAAGTCCTTCCAAAAGCTATGCAAAGTATTAAGAAACAGAAAAATTTCATTAGAAACAAAGAAAAGAGGACTAGACATATATGTAATATCAGTCCTTCCAAAAGCTAAGCAAAGTATTAAGAAACAGGAAAATCTCATTAGAAACAAAGAAAAGACGACTAGACATATATGTAATATCAGTCCTTTCAAAAGCTAAGCAAAGTATTAAGAAACAGGAAATTTCATTAGAAACAAAGAAAAGAGGACTAGACATATATGTAATATCAGTCCTTTCAAAAGCTAAGCAAAGTATTAAGAAACAGGAAAATTTCATTAGAAACAAAGAAAAGAGGAGTGGACACATATGTAATATCAGTCCTTCCAAAAGCTAAGCAAAGTATTAAGAAACAGGAGAATTTCATTAGAAACAAATAAAAGAGGACTGGGCAGATATGTAATATCAGTCCTTCCAAAAGCTAAGCAAAGTATTAAGAAACAGGAAAATTTCATTAGAAACAAAGAAAAGAGGACTGGACATATATGTAATATCAGTCCTTCCAAAAGCTAAGCAAAGTATTAAGAAAAAGGAAAATTTCATTGGAAACAAAGAAAAGAGGACTAGACATATATATAATATCAGTCCTTACAAAAGCTAAGCAAAGTATTAAGAAAAAGGAAAATTTCATTAGAAACAAAGAAAAGAGGACTAGACATATATGTAATATCAGTCCTTCCAAAAGCTAAGCAAAGTATTAAGAAACAGGAAAATTTCATTAGAAACAAAGAAAAGAGGACTGGACATATATGTAATATCAGTCTTTCCAAAAGCTAAGCAAAGTATTAAGAAACACGAAAATTTCATTAGAAACCAGATATGTAATATCAGTCCTTCCAAAAGCTAAGCAAAGTATTAAGAAACAGGAAATTTCATTAGAAACAAAGAAAAAAGGACTAGACATATATGTAATATCAGTCCTTCCAAAAGCTAAGCAAAGTATTAAGAAACAGGAAAATTTCATTAGAAACAAAGAAAAGAGGACTAGACATATATGTAATATCAGTCCTTCCAAAAGCTAAGCAAAGTATTAAGAAACAGGAAAATTTCATTAGAAACAACGAAAAGAGGACTAGACATATATGTAATATCAGTCCTTTCAAAAGCTAAGCAAAGTATTAAGAAACAGGAAAATTTCATTAGAAACAAAGAAAAGAGGAGTGGACACATATGTAATATCAGTCCTTCCAAAAGCTAAGCAAAGTATTAAGAAACAGGAGAATTTCATTAGAAACAAATAAAAGAGGACTGGGCAGATATGTAATATCAGTCCTTCCAAAAGCTAAGCAAAGTATTAAGAAACAGGAAAATTTCATTAGAAACAAAGAAAAGAGGACTAGACATATATGTAATATCAGTCTTTCCAAAAGCTAAGCAAAGTATTAAGAAACACGAAAATTTCATTAGAAACCAGATATGTAATATCAGTCCTTCCAAAAGCTAAGCAAAGTATTAAGAAACAGGAAAATTTCATTAGAAACAAAGAAAAGAGGACTAGACATATATGTAATATCAGTCCTTCCAAAAGCTAAGCAAAGTATTAAGAAACAGGAAAATTTCATTAGAAACAAAGAAAAGAGGACTAGACATATATGTAATATCAGTCCATCCAAAAGCTAAGCAAAGTATTAAGAAACAGGAAAATTTCATTAGAAACAAAGAAAAGAGGACTAGACATATATGTAATATCAGTCCTTCCAAAAGCTAAGCAAAGTATTAAGAAACAGGAAAATTTCATTAGAAACAAAGAAAAGAGGAGTGGACATATATGTAATATCAGTCCTTCCAAAAGCTAAGCAAAGTATTAAGAAACGGGAAAATTTCATTAGAAACAAAGAAAAGAGGACTAGACATATATGTAATATAAGTCCTTCCAAAAGCTAAGCAAAGTATTAAGAAACAGAAAAATTTCATTAGAAACAAAGAAAAGAGGACTAGACATATATGTAATATCAGTCCTTTCAAAAGCTAAGCAAAGTATTAAGAAACAGGAAAATTTCATTAGAAACAAAGAAAAGAGGAGTGGACACATATGTAATATCAGTCCTTCCAAAAGCTAAGCAAAGTATTAAGAAACGGGAGAATTTCATTAGAAACAAATAAAAGAGGACTGGGCAGATATGTAATATCAGTCCTTCCAAAAGCTAAGCAAAGTATTAAGAAACAGGAAAATTTCATTAGAAACAAAGAAAAGAGGACTGGACATATATGTAATATCAGTCCTTCCAAAAGCTAAGCAAAGTATTAAGAAAAAGGAAAATTTCATTAGAAACAAAGAAAAGAGGACTAGACATATATGTAATATCAGTCATTCCAAAAGCTAAGCAAAGTATTAAGAAACGGGAAAATTTCATTAGAAACAAAGAAAAGAGGACTAGACATATATGTAATATCAGTCCTTCCAAAAGCTAAGCAAAGTATTAAGAAACAGGAAAATTTCATTACAAACAAAGAAAAGAGGACTGGACATATATGTAATATCAGTCCTTCCAAAAGCTAAGCAAAGTATTAAGAAAAAGGAAAATTTCATTAGAAACAAAGAAAAGAGGACTAGACATATACGTAATATCAGTCATTCCAAAAGCTAAGCAAAGTATTAAGAAACGGGAAATTTTCATTAGAAACAAAGAAAAGAGGACTAGACATATATGTAATATCAGTCCTTCCAAAAGCTAAGCAAAGTATTAAGAAACAGGAAAATTTCATTAGAAACAAAGAAAAGAGGACTTGACATATATGTAATATCAGTCCTTCCAATAGCTAAGCAAAGTATTAAGAAACAGGAAAATTTCATTAGAAACAAAGAAAAGAGGAGTGGACACATATGTAATATCAGTCCTTCCAAAAGCTAAGCAAAGTATTAAGAAACAGGAGAATTTCATTAGAAACAAATAAAAGAGGACTGGGCAGATATGTAATATCAGTCCTTCCAAAAGCTAAGCAAAGTATTAAGAAACAGGAAAATTTCATTAGAAACAAAGAAAAGAGGACTGGACATATATGTAATATCAGTCTTTCCAAAAGCTAAGCAAAGTATTAAGAAACACGAAAATTTCATTAGAAACCAGATATGTAATATCAGTCCTTCCAAAAGCTAAGCAAAGTATTAAGAAACAGGAAATTTCATTAGAAACAAAGAAAAAAGGACTAGACATATATGTAATATCAGTCCTTCCAAAAGCTAAGCAAAGTATTAAGAAACAGGAAAATTTCATTAGAAACAAAGAAAAGAGGACTAGACATATATGTAATATCAGTCCTTCCAAAAGCTAAGCAAAGTATTAAGAAACAGGAAAATTTCATTAGAAACAACGAAAAGAGGACTAGACATATATGTAATATCAGTCCTTTCAAAAGCTAAGCAAAGTATTAAGAAACAGGAAAATTTCATTAGAAACAAAGAAAAGAGGACAAGACAGATATGTAATATCAGTCCTTCCAAAAGCTAAGCAAAGTATTAAGAAACAGGAAAATTTCATTAGAAACAAAGAAAAGAGGACTTGACATATATGTAATATCAGTCCTTCCAAAAGCTAAGCAAAGTATTAAGAAACAGGAAAATTTCATTAGAAACAAAGAAAAGAGGAGTGGACACATATGTAATATCAGTCCTTCCAAAAGCTAAGCAAAGTATTAAGAAACAGGAGAATTTCATTAGAAACAAATAAAAGAGGACTGGGCAGATATGTAATATCAGTCCTTCCAAAAGCTAAGCAAAGTATTAAGAAACAGGAAAATTTCATTAGAAACAAAGAAAAGAGGACTAGACATATATGTAATATCAGTCTTTCCAAAAGCTAAGCAAAGTATTAAGAAACACGAAAATTTCATTAGAAACCAGATATGTAATATCAGTCCTTCCAAAAGCTAAGCAAAGTATTAAGAAACAGGAAAATTTCATTAGAAACAACGAAAAGAGGACTAGACATATATGTAATATCAGTCCTTTCAAAAGCTAAGCAAAGTATTAAGAAACGGGAAAATTTCATTAGAAACAAAGAAAAGAGGGCTAGACATATATGTAATATCAGTCCTTCCAAAAGCTAAGCAAAGTATTAAGAAACAGGAAAATTTCATTAGAAACAAAGAAAAGAGGACTAGACATATATGTAATATCAGTCCTTCCAAAAGCTAAGCAAAGTATTAAGAAACAGGAAATTTCATTAGAAACAAAGAAAAGAGGACTAGACATATATGTAATATCAGTCCTTCCAAAAGCTAAGCAAAGTATTAAGAAACAGGAAAATTTCATTAGAAACAAAGAAAAGAGGAGTAGACATATATGTAATATCAGTCCTTCCAAAAGCTAAGCAAAGTATTAAGAAACAGGAAAATTTCATTAGAAACAAAGAAAAGAGGACTAGACATATATGTAATATCAGTCCTTTCAAAAGCTAAGCAAAGTATTAAGAAACAGGAAAATTTCATTAGAAACAAAGAAAAGAGGAGTGGACACATATGTAATATCAGTCCTTCCAAAAGCTAAGCAAAGTATTAAGAAACAGGAGAATTTCATTAGAAACAAATAAAAGAGGACTGGGCAGATATGTAATATCAGTCCTTCCAAAAGCTAAGCAAAGTATTAAGAAACAGGAAAATTTCATTAGAAACAAAGAAAAGAGGACTGGACATATATGTAATATCAGTCCTTCCAAAAGCTAAGCAAAGTATTAAGAAACAGGAAAATTTCATTAGAAACAAAGAAAAGAGGACTAGACATATATGTAATATCAGTCCTTCCAAAACCTAAGCAAAGTATTAAGAAACAGGAAATTTCATTAGAAACAAAGAAAAGAGGACTAGACATATATGTAATATCAGTCTTTCCAAAAGCTAAGCAAAGTATTCAGAAACAGGAAAATTTCATTAGAAACAAAGAAAAGAGGACTAGACATATATGTAATATAAGTCCTTCCAAAAGCTAAGCAAAGTATTAAGAAACAGAAAAATTTCATTAGAAACAAAGAAAAGAGGACTAGACATATATGTAATATCAGTCCTTCCAAAAGCTAAGCAAAGTATTAAGAAACAGGAAAATCTCATTAGAAACAAAGAAAAGACGACTAGACATATATGTAATATCAGTCCTTTCAAAAGCTAAGCAAAGTATTAAGAAACAGGAAATTTCATTAGAAACAAAGAAAAGAGGACTAGACATATATGTAATATCAGTCCTTTCAAAAGCTAAGCAAAGTATTAAGAAACAGGAAAATTTCATTAGAAACAAAGAAAAGAGGAGTGGACACATATGTAATATCAGTCCTTCCAAAAGCTAAGCAAAGTATTAAGAAACAGGAGAATTTCATTAGAAACAAATAAAAGAGGACTGGGCAGATATGTAATATCAGTCCTTCCAAAAGCTAAGCAAAGTATTAAGAAACAGGAAAATTTCATTAGAAACAAAGAAAAGAGGACTGGACATATATGTAATATCAGTCCTTCCAAAAGCTAAGCAAAGTATTAAGAAAAAGGAAAATTTCATTGGAAACAAAGAAAAGAGGACTAGACATATATATAATATCAGTCCTTACAAAAGCTAAGCAAAGTATTAAGAAAAAGGAAAATTTCATTAGAAACAAAGAAAAGAGGACTAGACATATATGTAATATCAGTCCTTCCAAAAGCTAAGCAAAGTATTAAGAAACAGGAAAATTTCATTAGAAACAAAGAAAAGAGGACTGGACATATATGTAATATCAGTCTTTCCAAAAGCTAAGCAAAGTATTAAGAAACACGAAAATTTCATTAGAAACCAGATATGTAATATCAGTCCTTCCAAAAGCTAAGCAAAGTATTAAGAAACAGGAAATTTCATTAGAAACAAAGAAAAAAGGACTAGACATATATGTAATATCAGTCCTTCCAAAAGCTAAGCAAAGTATTAAGAAACAGGAAAATTTTATTAGAAACAAAGAAAAGAGGACTAGACATATATGTAATATCAGTCCTTCCAAAAGCTAAGCAAAGTATTAAGAAACAGGAAAATTTCATTAGAAACAACGAAAAGAGGACTAGACATATATGTAATATCAGTCCTTTCAAAAGCTAAGCAAAGTATTAAGAAACAGGAAAATTTCATTAGAAACAAAGAAAAGAGGACAAGACAGATATGTAATATCAGTCCTTCCAAAAGCTAAGCAAAGTATTAAGAAACAGGAAAATTTCATTAGAAACAAAGAAAAGAGGACTTGACATATATGTAATATCAGTCCTTCCAAAAGCTAAGCAAAGTATTAAGAAACGGGAAAATTTCATTAGAAACAAAGAAAAGAGGGCTAGACA
Organism: Acanthosepion esculentum; assembly: GCA_964036315.1. Classification (NCBI taxonomy): domain Eukaryota; kingdom Metazoa; phylum Mollusca; class Cephalopoda; order Sepiida; family Sepiidae; genus Acanthosepion; species Acanthosepion esculentum. The sequence continues at coordinate 123,758,784 of OZ038477.1, read as the reverse complement.
TATATGTAATATCAGTCCTTCCAAAAGCTAAGCAAAGTATTAAGAAACAGGAAAATTTCATTAGAAACAAAGAAAAGAGGACTAGACATATATGTAATATCAGTCCTTCCAAAAGCTAAGCAAAGTATTAAGAAACAGGAAATTTCATTAGAAACAAAGAAAAGAGGACTAGACATATATGTAATATCAGTCCTTCCAAAAGCTAAGCAAAGTATTAAGAAACAGGAAAATTTCATTAGAAACAAAGAAAAGAGGAGTAGACATATATGTAATATCAGTCCTTCCAAAAGCTAAGCAAAGTATTAAGAAACAGGAAAATTTCATTAGAAACAAAGAAAAGAGGACTAGACATATATGTAATATCAGTCCTTCCAAAAGCTAAGCAAAGTATTAAGAAACAGGAAATTTCATTAGAAACAAAGAAAAGAGGACTAGACATATATGTAATATCAGTCCTTCCAAAAGCTAAGCAAAGTATTAAGAAACAGGAAAATCTCATTAGAAACAAAGAAAAGAGGACTAGACATATATGTAATATCAGTCCTTTCAAAAGCTAAGCAAAGTATTAAGAAACAGGAAAATTTCATTAGAAACAAAGAAAAGAGGAGTGGACACATATGTAATATCAGTCCTTCCAAAAGCTAAGCAAAGTATTAAGAAACAGGAGAATTTCATTAGAAACAAATAAAAGAGGACTGGGCAGATATGTAATATCAGTCCTTCCAAAAGCTAAGCAAAGTATTAAGAAACAGGAAAATTTCATTAGAAACAAAGAAAAGAGGACTGGACATATATGTAATATCAGTCCTTCCAAAAGCTAAGCAAAGTATTAAGAAACAGGAAAATTTCATTAGAAACAAAGAAAAGAGGACTAGACATATATGTAATATCAGTCCTTCCAAAACCTAAGCAAAGTATTAAGAAACAGGAAATTTCATTAGAAACAAAGAAAAGAGGACTAGACATATATGTAATATCAGTCTTTCCAAAAGCTAAGCAAAGTATTCAGAAACAGGAAAATTTCATTAGAAACAAAGAAAAGAGGACTAGACATATATGTAATATAAGTCCTTCCAAAAGCTAAGCAAAGTATTAAGAAATAGAAAAATTTCATTAGAAACAAAGAAAAGAGGACTAGACATATATGTAATATCAGTCCTTCCAAAAGCTAAGCAAAGTATTAAGAAACAGGAAAATCTCATTAGAAACAAAGAAAAGACGACTAGACATATATGTAATATCAGTCCTTTCAAAAGCTAAGCAAAGTATTAAGAAACAGGAAATTTCATTAGAAACAAAGAAAAGAGGACTAGACATATATGTAATATCAGTCCTTTCAAAAGCTAAGCAAAGTATTAAGAAACAGGAAAATTTCATTAGAAACAAAGAAAAGAGGAGTGGACACATATGTAATATCAGTCCTTCCAAAAGCTAAGCAAAGTATTAAGAAACAGGAGAATTTCATTAGAAACAAATAAAAGAGGACTGGGCAGATATGTAATATCAGTCCTTCCAAAAGCTAAGCAAAGTATTAAGAAACAGGAAAATTTCATTAGAAACAAAGAAAAGAGGACTGGACATATATGTAATATCAGTCCTTCCAAAAGCTAAGCAAAGTATTAAGAAAAAGGAAAATTTCATTGGAAACAAAGAAAAGAGGACTAGACATATATGTAATATCAGTCCTTCCAAAAGCTAAGCAAAGTATTAAGAAACAGGAAAATTTCATTAGAAACAAAGAAAAGAGGACTGGACAGATATGTAATATCAGTCCTTCCAAAAGCTAAGCAAAGTATTAAGAAACAGGAAAATTTCATTAGAAACAAAGAAAAGAGGACTAGACATATATGTAATATAAGTCCTTCCAAAAGCTAAGCAAAGTATTAAGAAATAGGAGAATTTCATTAGAAACAAAGAAAAGAGGACTAGACATATATGTAATATCAGTCCTTCCAAAAGCTAAGCAAAGTATTAAGAAAAAGGAAAATTTCATTAGAAACAAAGAAAAGAGGACTAGACATATATGTAATATCATTCCTTCCAAAAGCTAAGCAAAGTATTAAGAAACAGGAAAATTTCATTAGAAACAAAGAAAAGAGGACTGGACATATATGTAATATCAGTCTTTCCAAAAGCTAAGCAAAGTATTAAGAAACACGAAAATTTCATTAGAAACCAGATATGTAATATCAGTCCTTCCAAAAGCTAAGCAAAGTATTAAGAAACAGGAAATTTCATTAGAAACAAAGAAAAGAGGACTAGACATATATGTAATATCAGTCCTTCCAAAAGCTAAGCCAAGTATTAAGAAACAGGAAAATTTCATTAGAAACAAAGAAAAGAGGACTAGACATATATGTAATATCAGTCCTTCCAAAAGCTAAGCAAAGTATTAAGAAACAGGAAAATTTCATTAGAAACAACGAAAAGAGGACTAGACATATATGTAATATCAGTCCTTTCAAAAGCTAAGCAAAGTATTAAGAAACAGGAAAATTTCATTAGAAACAAAGAAAAGAGGACAAGACAGATATGTAATATCAGTCCTTCCAAAAGCTAAGCAAAGTATTAAGAAACAGGAAAATTTCATTAGAAACAAAGAAAAGAGGACTTGACATATATGTAATATCAGTCCTTCCAAAAGCTAAGCAAAGTATTAAGAAACAGGAAAATTTCATTAGAAACAAAGAAAAGAGGAGTGGACACATATGTAATATCAGTCCTTCCAAAAGCTAAGCAAAGTATTAAGAAACAGGAGAATTTCATTAGAAACAAATAAAAGAGGACTGGGCAGATATGTAATATCAGTCCTTCCAAAAGCTAAGCAAAGTATTAAGAAACAGGAAATTTCATTAGAAACAAAGAAAAGAGGACTAGACATATATGTAATATCAGTCCTTCCAAAAGCTAAGCAAAGTATTAAGAAACAGGAAAATTTCATTAGAAACAAAGAAAAGAGGACTAGACATATATGTAATATCAGTCCTTCCAAAAGCTAAGCAAAGTATTAAGAAACAGGAAAATTTCATTAGAAACAAAGAAAAGAGGACTAGACATATATGTAATATCAGTCCTTCCAAAAGCTAAGCAAAGTATTAAGAAACAGGAAAATTTCATTAGAAACAAAGAAAAGAGGACTAGACATATATGTAATATCAGTCTTTCCAAAAGCTAAGCAAAGTATTCAGAAACAGGAAAATTTCATTAGAAACAAAGAAAAGAGGTCTGGACAGATATGTAATATCAGTCCTTCCAAAAGCTAAGCAAAGTATTAAGAAACAAGAAAATTTCATTAGAAACAAAGAAAAGTGTGCTGAGCTGCTAAACAATTTCTAATCTCCTTTATGTGAATGCTGAACTATTTCATCACAGATGAAAAGGAGACTTAAAGATACAACGATATGGTGCTACAGAAGGATGCTGAGAATACCATAGATTGGACATGTGAGTAGTGAGGACGTTTTAAGAAACATCTAAACAAAAAGACATTTAGAAACCAAAAGAGATGGTTGAAATTTCTAGCGTACCTAATGAAGAAAATTTTGGAATCATTGACTAGCCGTTCTAATAAGCTAGTTTAAATGGATTGATGAACAGGGAGTGGAAAAGATAGTAAAGAAACAAGCATTGCTAAGAGCTGTAAAAGATGGGAAGTTGTGAAGAGGCATGATCATCAAAACATCTTGAAGGGACATGTTACATCAAAGAAGAATTGCTTTCATTTTGATATCAGTTGTTTTTTATCACACTAGTAGCATTATTCATAGTAAAATAATATTGAATTATATAAGATGAAACATTGTCAATTATTATTAATCCATAATGAGTATTCAATCTTAATTTCAACTAGTAAAAAAAAATGGCTTACATGCTTTTTCTAATGAAAACTTAAGATAGTATTATTACTACTAATAAGCCTTGTGTAATATAAAGCAACTGAAATTAAGTGTCAACTTGTCAAAAATTAATAATGGTTTATAATGTCTGTCACCATGTTTTCCTGTCAATTGTTAAAAGTATCCACTAGTGGTAATATATACACTCTTCATTATTACTATTATTTTATTACTAGTTTTACTTCATCATATTATTGATATCCCAGTGAGTCAGTAAATTCTTTAAACATTGATGTAAACTCTGACATCAGAAAGTAGCACCCAACAAGACTTGAATTGGCTTCTTGCCTCTTGGGATCACTTCTTTCATGGGCATTGATTTAACTCCAGTTAATCTTCACAAGCCTTTGATCACTAAAATCTGATAATTAAGTTGGACACAAATCTAATTTAGGATTAAAAGCAACAATAAAACGTTGAAAAAAAATTGACATCAATCAATAGTCACAACACGGCTCAGTATATCTTCAGTCTAGCTATATAACCAAAAAAAAAGAGGAAAATTTCTGCAGAAAAGAAAAAGATCAATGACTCTGTGTAAAGATATTCTCAACAGAATGTAATGCTAATTAACGTTAAATATTAAAAAATATTAATTAACACTAGATTTCTTTCTAAACAGAAATGATGCAAAACATGTGAAGCATTTAATCAAAGTGGATTTCTGATTAAAATAAATCGATTGTAACCTTTTAGAAGTTTATCGATTTCTTTTGTTTCTTTCATGCATAATATTTGTGTTGTTTGCATTCACAGTTGAGTAACTTGGCTATTTTTGTTAGTCTTATTATTGAAAACTCAGGAAGTATGTGTTATATTTACCTCAAAGATTGAAGAGTTGCATAAACAGTATTCTGTAGTGTTCCTTTGTGTAATTCTAATCCCATTACAGAGTTCATAATTGGAACTTTAAAAATCCAGAGTGTATTGCTGGTTCCAAGTTTTTTTCTTTAGTTGAAACACAGAAATAGTTTCCTATATCCATGACCCTTCACCATACCTCTGTAAACAGGTGCATGTGTGTATGAGAGATAGAGAAAGGAGTCAGCTGTAGTTGGGATCATGCGAACGATGTTTTCCTTTGCTGCATAGTACATGCTTCTCCAGGGTTACATACAGTTCTGCATACAGAGCCAAGTTCAAATTCCAGTTGAGTTCATTACATTCACTTATGTACTAATACCCTTGGGAAAGGTAGGAATCTAACTCTTCTTCTTGCAACTATGGGTAAATAGTAGGGCAGACTGAGTTCTATAGACTTGAATGGCAACCAGTCTAGGAGAGAGTAAGAAAGAGAAATTGGACCTTATTAGAGAATGGGTGTAACTGTTTTTAGCTAATATTGCCTGATCCTAGAAGGTCATTGTGGGAAAGAGCTCTTTCAAATATTCTCATCTCTTTGAAACTTTACAACATGCCAAGGATGAGACATCTTTTCTGTTTTTCTGGTGAGGAAACAGAGAGCAGAACATCTTCAGCTGATATTTGAACTTGGTTTGACAATTTCTTTGCTGAAATGTCACTCTGCCATCAAAGAGAACTGAATTCAACAATCAATCATGGTTTAAAGTAATGCTTCAAATTGCCAGAATTTGAATTGTTGTATCTGTCATTATAATGTCAGAAACAAAAGACAGAGCAGAAAAGTAAAGATACAAATAATAATAGTAATTGTGAGATTAGCTGTTTCCATACAGGAAACATTTGCCATCTATTGACTGAACAGCTAGCATTATTGTTGGTTGAAATTACTAAAAGCTTTCACAGAGTTTTTCAGAAAAAAAGCCTTCTCAAGTTTACTGCTATTTGTTTTTTTCAGTATTGATGGGAGTTTCCTTCCTAAGTTTTTGTTTTAATTTGCATGGAACTTTTTGATTATATCCTTATTCTAGTCACATGTGCTAACCATTTTTCTTATTGCCACTGTTGGGAGTCTTCAAGTGATGTGGTTTTTGCTAATTACTAAAACTCCATATTTGTAATTTAAAAGAGCCAGTCTTTAGGGTCTGATAAAGAACTGTCTTCTTTAAGAACTAGCAGATTTACTTGCTTGAATCCATTTTTATTTCTTGATCTAAGAAAATGGTTGATATTTCACTTATAGTTTAGACATTTCTGAATGAGATGAAATGTGTGACCTCTGTTTTAGAGATGAGATTTGATGAGGTTAATTATGAACATGAATTGAGTTCTCAAGTTAATATTTTTGTTTTATATCATTAAGATAGTGAGCTTGAGTAAATGGATGGCAGGACAGGGCTTAGGAGAGATAACAAAAAGGCAACATATATTAAGAGCTACAAAGGACAGGAAGCTCTGGAGAGCCATGATTTCCCACGTTGTGAATGACACATAGTAGAAGTCAGCCATTAGTACCTTTTATAATTTATTTGTAAATTTATACAGTACAGTAGTGTACTGAACAGAAACAAATCTGAAAAGCAGTGCTATATTATGTACATTAGTTGAGTATATATACTGTAAATACAGTACAAGTAAATTTTTATTATATATTGGATGGACTCTGCCATCAATTTCGACATATGAGAAGCCAACAACCTCATTCAATTTTTATGTTTGTTTTGTATATGACATTTCAGTTCTCCTAGTGACCTGCATAGAAGTCTACATATTGTGCAACTGCAATGATATCAGGACATAACAACAGGAATATTTACTATATATATATATATATATATATATATACAGTGGGGGAAGCAAATATTTGTACCCCTTTCTTCCTCTTTTTTTTCTCTCTCTGGATATTGGTCATGATGCTTAGACACTCTTTCATTGGTTGATTACTGTAGAAAATTGTTATTTTAATGTAAGCACCACCCCAAAAGCAATAATAAATCAGTATACCATAATGAAAGCATACTTTTAGCCTCAAAATCTTTGTTATTAAAAGAAATGATCAGAGTATTTTCTGAGTATTTGATTAAACTTTTTACTCCTTTTTAAAACATTTGAAATTTTGATTAAAAAAATTGTTTTTCTTGCATGAACAGTTACACTAACTTTTAGCATAGCAAAATTTAGCCTTTTTTTTTTGCAGTGACAGACACATTCATTTGGAAATAATTGTTGAATTTTAATGAAATTTTCAGGACTTATTCACAAATGAATTAAATTATTTTTCATTTTTTTTTCTTAGAAATTCTTGGTAAAATATGTTTTTTCAAATATTACCCCTACTTAATTTTTTTTTTCCAAAATCGGACCCCATCTTACCAAAAATTTGTTATGAATTGTAAAATAAGAATGCAATAAAACTAAGACATTATTTAATTAGAGAAGCTTTTAATTACTTTCATGAATAATATATGTTAAAGACAATCTTTTTTGATGACTTTTTACAAGATTTGTTTTCCTTTTTTACAATTTTAAATTGAATAAATCTTAAAATTCAATTTCAATAAGGCAACTCTTAGGAAATACTGTTATTAAGTAAAACCATATTTACTAATCATATATTGTAAAGCTTATTACAAGCTAATGACCCTGCATTCTTTAAAAGAATTTCACTTTGTTTTTGTATGTGTATATACATGCCAAATTTCAAAGTATGGATGTTCAAACCTATAACATTATCATTAGAAGGTCATGTGTTTTAAGGTTTGTCCCCTAACCCATGGGGAAAAAAAATCCTTATATGAACATTATTGTCTGCTACACCATACTTAACTCTGAACATGTTCGGCTGTCAATCAGCTGTCAATAAATCAATTAACATGTCAGAAAAACTAAACTCCATGGTTAAGAAATGCTTGTATACAACATTTTATGCTCTAAATAATATTTGTTTCAAAACAGATTAATTTAACTTTAAATTTGCTAATTTTTCTCAAATAATGTTTCAGAAATATATATTTTATTTTTGCAAGATTTTTAAAACCGAGAATTAACTTTTGTTTGTAAATGTTTCCAAATAGCGGTTCTGATCGATTTTACTGAAAAAAAAATCGATTCCATCCAATATAATTTCTGTTTGAAATATACCATAGAGTATTTTGCTGACTGAAAATAGTAAATTTGAAATCCTTTAGCTTTCAATTAAAGCTAAAATGGAAGCTTCAAGAAAGCTTGTTTATTTTTAAAAATTCATTTTAAACCTTTTGTATATTGAATTAGTGGTGGTATCTATGTTAACATCTCCCAAAATGCAGCCTTCACAACCGGGATACATTTCGTAGTCCTGGAACAAAGATCCGTACAATTGCACATTTCAGATATGGACATTTTACATTTGTATGTTTCTTTCTTATTATTTGTTGGTTATAAATTGTTTTATATATATGTCACACTAAATGGTTCAGTTTTATTTCCAGGCTGTATCCAGTCTCGCATGATTTGCTTTTATTTCCAAATCTGCTTTTTATGACTACTAGGATTAATGGGAAGTACAGATAAAAATATCATTTGTTACTTTCAGGCAGCATGACCATGTGTCTTTGTTTGAATGTAATTTAGGGAGTTACCTTTAAAAGATTTAACTAAGAAAAGGATAATACTTGCAACAGAATATAACTGGATTTATTTTATTCCCTATTTCATTTTATTTTTTCTCTCCTCCACCAATAGGAGTAGATAGGTTTGCCTATCTACTATTTACTCCTATTTAATTCACTCTCCTCTTCAGTCTTTTAAATGGAGTAGAGATTTATTCCTTGTTTCCTATTTAGGATTGGGTTTCTGGTTCCTTCTAAAGTCTACTTCAGCTCTATACTCCTAACACTTGTTTTTTCATATGCTAATATGATGCCACACAGTAACCTTCTAAATTGAGTGGCTCTTGGGCCTTGTATTGGATGAATATTAGTAAAAAGAAAAAAGGTGTCATACATAATATTTATATGTGTACAGTTACATAGATTTAGAGTAAAGGTCTGTAAGACCAAAGAAAAGAAATGAAAATGCTTTTTATGCACCCTAATATATAATTCACCTTCTTTTCTATGCCACGCCCTTGGTTGATGGAGCTGGAAGAGAGTTCCACAAGCAAGAGGTGTGAGAGAAAAAACTGTTAGCATAGAACTTATGGTTACATCTAGCCAGTTGAACTGTAAAATGATGAAACCTTTTTGCAAATTTAGTACTGCAATTAAATTCATAAATTCTAGGTCCCGTAGTGGAAAGTTCATTAGAACAATTAACATGAAAGCATTTATAGAAAAAGTACTACATTACAGCAGTGGAAAAAGTGACTGAAGCCAGATGTCTGGTCAAGAGCAATTTATAAGTAATTCTTCAGTATCCTTTTGTTTTTCTATGAGGTTAGAACAAAATAAATGTTCATTTTAGCATTACATTAGTATAATCAGTTGTCTCCTCTTTGAGATGTTGTTTGAATTTTTGGACTACTTTTATTTTTGTCGTCCTGGGTAAGACTATAAACTATGTCCAACAGCAAGGCCACTCATCAGGAGGTTTTGGGGAGCGTGGAACCACCTCTTAATTACTGATGTTCCCAGATCCAACCTGACCTGGAGTGGTAGCACCTGTTAGGGTTCCAGCTATGGGCAAATAGTTAACTATTACCAGCAATACATTTTTGAAAAAAATTATTACCAGCAATACAATTTTGAAGGAAAAATATTACCAGAAACAGATTTTTGACAAAACAAATATTACCAGCAATAAAAAATTTTGTCAGCATTAAATAACCCATTGAGGTTGATATGCTGTAAAACAAAATAAACCAAACCAATCTAAACCAAAGAATGCATATTCTATTTATACAAATAAATCTATCCTAAAAATGTTGTCAGCATTAAATAACCCATTGAGGCTAATATGCCGTAAAACAAAATAAACCAAATCAACCTAAACCAAAGAATAAATATTCTATTCATACGAATCTATCCTAAAAATGTTGTTGGCATTAAATAACCCATTGATGTTAATATGCCGTAAAACAAAATAAACCAAACCAATCTAAACCAAAGAATACATATTCTATTCATACGAATCTATCCTCAAAATGTTGTCGGCATTAAATAACCCATTGAGGTTAATATGCCGTAAAACAAAATAAACCAAACAACCTAAATCAAAGAATACATATTCTCTACATACGAATCTATCCTAAAAATGTTGTTGGCGTTAAATAACACATTGAAGTTAATATGCTGTAAAACAAAATAAAGCAAACCAAACCAAAAACTTTTATTTTTGTGTTTTGGCGAATATCAGATTTTTATGCTCCATGAGTTTTAACTTGGCTATGGCATTGCTGTAGCCACATGCAACATTAATATTGATGGGGTTGGGGTCAGTTCGCTTGTCATATTTCCAGGTCATCACTTAAGAGTGACTAATTAAGAGCAGCTGTGGAAGTTTATTTAAAAAAACCCACAAAAGCATTGGGGAGAAATGGGGTAATTCATACAATAATCAGATGACATCTGGCACAAGTTGGTAAAGTGAACAAAAATTGCTGAAGAGGGTAGCCATTGAGTTGACTGATTGTCAGCACCTTTGACAAATTGACCTGCAATTTATAATTTGTTTTCTTTTTTTTTTATTAGAAACATAGGATTCTGATCAGATCACTTAATTTTTGTGCAAGAATTTGTACTCAAATTGTTTAACACATTGACTGCGGACCATAAGATAACTCAGTGTTGGCATCCTAATATTAGGTTGGTGCAAACTTCAGTCAAAAAACGACATTATTTTTGCACCAACCTAATAATAACTGACAACCACAAGTTATCTTATGCCAACTAGTTTATTCCGAGTGATACTTTCAATGTGAAAACAATGTTAAGACTTCAGTTGAAGCTATAAATCAACCCATAAAAATCTTTTATTGCCTAAGTTGGCATTTGAAATCAGATTTTGTAATGGACTTTTGGAAGTGAATGTGTTAAAGATTTTTATTTTTTTTATAATCATTTCACACCAAGCAAGGTTTTACTGAGAGTGAAAAAAAAACCCAAAGAAGACATTAAAAGACCAATATGCAAGGAGACAGAAGAAAATGTTGCATAAATCTTTTATGCTTGACAATTCTTCTTTGAAAGATGTGAACTGGTCTGGCAGTATGACAGCATCACAAACAAAGAACTGTACCAAATAACAGAAACCACATCAGTTGAGGACTTTCAAAAGCAGTAACAACTAAAATGAATAGCACATGTGACTCAATGAGAAGATAACAACATAATTAAAATGCTGACATTCCACACGAGTTCAAACAAAAGTCAAGGAAGGAAACCTAGATATATACTAGAAAGAAAATTAATAGCTACTGAAACCTATTTTGCCGAAATTGCTTTATGAGAAAGATTTAATAAATTTCAACTGACAGCACCACTAACTGTTCAGACAATAATTGCCACTATTTCCTTATAAGGAAACAGCTAATATTACCACTGAGGTTAATCGAAAAGAAAAACATTTCAATGGAACTAAGCAGAATTATTGAATATAAAAATAACATTTTTGCCATTTTTTTTGTTTGTTTTATTTTGTTTCATTTTTTGAGTTTCTTAAGCCACAGTGATGTCAATAGTAGAGTTGTTTAAGACGCAGGTGATTCATTGATTCCAGGTAATAATGGTTTAATGATAAAAGTCTTACTAATTAACCCATATCAAGAGGTGGATTCAAACTTTTGCCAGTGGTATTTGCATGTAAGTGAATACAACAAACCTAACAGGCATTTGAACCCTGCTCTCCAATTTCCAATTCCAAGCCATTCTCCATTACACCACCTGCACATCCAAGCTTACAGCACCTAGTATTCCCAAGCTGTCATCCAGCTGGGGACTGACGAGACTCGACCTTACTTAACTTTGGTGGTCATATATGTTTCAACATGATGTGGCCATAAACTGCAAGATTTAGTCAAATTTTAGTACAATGATATATTTAATAAATCATTTACTTGCTTGCTAAAAATAAATTATTCTTCCTTCCTTAAAGGTTTTCTCACTATATATTAAAAGTGAGGCAAACATGGATGTTTGTGTCAATAAACAATATCATAGTGTAAACTTATAAATTCACTTTCATATGTTTAGGTTTTATTCCAGTTCTAATCATCACTTTATAAAACAATAAATGTTGTGAAGGAGTGAAGGTAGTTAAAATAATAGTGGAGTCAATGAAATAACCATCCTTTTGACATACCATTTTTTTTTGTGGGCATGAAAGTCCATATTTGCCAAAAGCCATTTCTGTATAATAATTGGAAATGTGGCTTTCTTTGGGTTGACATTTGTTTTTTAAGTGTTTCACCCCAAGCAAGGCAGGAAGCCACTAGCACGCAAGGGGTTACAGAGAGTTGGAGCGAGAACAAATAGGAGTGATAGAGGAGAGGATGAAGAGAAGGATAGGGGATAGATCAAGGCATCTAGAGACATCAATTGACATTACATTTGAAAAGTTGGAGATTATAGCTATCAGGGAAACAGGAAAAGGGGAGGGGGTTCCACAGGTGAGAGGTGCAAGACATGAAGCTATTGGAGTAGAAGAGATGGCTACATTTAACAGTTTCAACAGGGAAAGGATGTGAGCAAGATGCCAGCCTAGTAAAATGCTTAAATTCATGAAGTCTGGGATCCAGCGAAAGCAGCTTATCAGAGCAGTTACCATGAAAGTATTTGTAAAAAAGACAGAGGGAGGTGACGACACATCTGTGAGAGAGTGACTGCAGACAAGATGCCAGATCAGGGCCAATTACATTGCATATCCGTCTCTGCATCTTGTCAAGAACCTTGAGACAAACAGTAGGAGTACCGGACCATATGGCAGCAATACTCCATGCAAGGGCAAATGGTTGATTTGTAGATTTGAATGATCGACTCCGGCAAAAAAAATTTCCTTGCGCGGCACAGGGAGCCAACTTTCCTTGTGGTGGTCAAAGCTATTGACTCACTGTATTTGTTCCATCTCAGGTCAGCAATGAATGTGAAACCGAGTAGTCGCAAAGAGGAGCTCTCGAGAAGTTGAGCATCAGATATTCTAATGGGGTGCAGGGATGGTTCTCTGTGATAAATAATAGAGAGCAGTTTTGTTTTTAAGGCGTTAAAGTTAACCAGCCAATTTCTGCCCCAGTTTATAACCGATTGGAGGTCCTTTTCGAGACGAACAGCCAGGTTAGTTTTGTCAACGACACTAGATTTGTTTTAGAGGCAGGAGAAAATTGTAGTGTCATCCCCATAGATACCTACTTGGGAATCTATGACGTCAGGAAGATCGTATTTCATCATTTCTCAAATTCTTTTATAATATAGATTGCTTAGGTATTAGGTTTTTTTGAAAAAAAAAATGGTTAATTGTGTCTGAGAAGATTTTGAAATGGTTTTGTGATGAGAAAATATTTTGTATTCTGGTTCTCCTAACACCAAAAAGAAAATGTCAAATGAATTGTCTTCTCCCCCCCCCCCCAATTCAATTCCATTTGGGAGACAGCTATATTAGAATTATAGTCGCATGTCCCATTTGATGTTTCGACTGCTTAGAGAACTAGAAATGCACAAAAGCAGAACGAATCAGATCTAATCATTCAAACCAACAAGCACCCACCACCATGTCCCCCAACACCCACTATTTCTAGTGCTGTTTTCTTATGTATCTATCAGTTTCATTTTTTTTTTTTTTTTGTTGCAATCTGTCTGCTTCTTGACTTTGTATATCCTCCAGAGGTCAGCTTCTGTCTGTTTGTGGGGGTTAATAAATGCCAAACAAGTTACATGATAGATGGTTTATTTGTCCAACCATAACCCTCAACCAAACATCTCCTTTTCTCTTACACACACACACACACACAAAAACTTTCTAATTTATTTATCCTGTGTCCTGTATATTTTGAAAGCTACGATTTGTTATGATATAACTTTTAGAAACTTATTTGCTGACTGAGAAACATTCAAAGACCACGTATTTATTCACTTCGAAAAAGGCTGTCGTCTTAAGACTTGAGAATAAAGAAGAAAAATAATGTCATAGAACAATGCATTTGTAGTTTGTCCCTCTTTGATTAAGGATTGAAAAAGTAGGTGGGGGGAATGTCTGCGTGGCTAGAAAAACTCTATCTGACCTCCATTTTATATTATAATTCTATTCAATAGAAATTGGCGTAAGACAAGGATGTGTCTTCTCACCAGACTTATTCAACTTTTCCAGTGAGATGATCCTGAGAGAATTATAAGTCCTACCAGGATTCATTGTTGGTAGCCACAATCTTAACAAGGGAAGATATGTGGATGACACAGTGTTGATAGCAGACATAGAAAGGAAACAAAAGGAAGTCTTAGAGAATGTAGTAGCAGAAAGTGAAAAGAAAAGACTAAACATCATTTGTAGGAAGATGGAATATATGGTTGTCAACAAGATAGCCCCAAGATGCAAACTATGATTTGTAGACATTAGAATCAAGCAACTATGAAAATTTAAATATCTAGAAAATATTTTAACAGAAAACGGAAAATGTGATGCCAAAATGTGAAGGTGCATTATAATAACAAAAGATGTCTTCCAAAAGCTAAGCAAATAAGAAACAGAAAATAATTGAAATAAACAAAGAAAAGCGTATTGAACTGTTATGTAATATCAATTCTCCTATATAGCAGTGAATACTGGACAATCTCCTCACCGATGAAGAAGAGACTTGAGGCAACAATAATTTGGTTCTACAGAAGGATTCTGAGAATGCTATGGACTGAACACGTGAGCAACGATGAAATTTTAAGGAAAAAGGAAACAAAAAAAGAAACTTATACTATTCTTCTATCAGAAAGAGACCAATAAATTTTCTTGAACACATACTTGTTCAGTCCAGCATCCTTTTGAAGAATCACATTTCCTTTCTTCATCTTTGAGATCATCCAGCACTCAATGCCATACAGGAGGATAAGTGTCATATAGTAGTTTAGTTGTCTTTTTCTTGTTTCTAGCAAAATTTTCCAATTTCTTAGTATTTTACTTAGCTTTTGGAATGCCTCCTTGTCTACTGGGAGCAAACTGTCTACATATGGCTAGAAAAGAAATTCAGTAAATACACAAAAATAGGAATTGGCCTAAGACAAGGATGTGTCTTCTCACCAGACTTATTTAAACTTTACAGTGAGGTGATTCTGAGAGAGTTATAAGTCCTACTAGGATTCATTCTTGGTGGCCACAATTTTAACAAGAGAAGATATGTGGATGATACAGTGTTAACAGCAGACACAGAAAGGAAACATCACAAAAACCTAGAGAAGTTAGTAAAAAAAGCAAGACGAAAGGACTAAACATCAATTGGAAGAAGAAAGAGTGTTTGGTTGTCAGCAAGGAGAACAGCCCGAGATGCCACCTACAAAATGGAAATATCGAAATCAAGCAAGTACAAAAATTTAAATATCTAGAAAGTGTTTTAAGAGAGGATAGAAAATGGGATACCGAAATCTGAAGGCACATTGGAATATGCCAATCCAAAAGCTAAGCAAAGTGTTATGAAACAGGAAATTTTTTTTCATAAGAAAAGAGTACTGAACTGTGGCAATGGATCCTGGACAATCTATTCACAGATAAAAAGATTTGGAGCAATAGAAATATGATTCTACAGAAGGATGCTGAGAATACAATGTGCTGAACATGTGAGCAACAACAATGTTTTAGGGAAAAGATGAACAAAATGGACATTATAGAATCAGAAAATGACAATTGAAATTTCTAAAATACATGATGAGGAAAGAAAGCTTAGAAAATCTGACATTGACAAGACATATTGAAGACAAGAGGAAAAGAGGAGAGCCGCAAATAATCTACCTGACAAGCTTGCATAGATTATTGAGAAAAAAGACATCAGGAGAAAGAGCAAAGAACACTTTACAAAGCACTAGAAAGGATAGGTAAATTGTGGAGAGCCATGATTGTCCATCCCCTGAAGAGACACAGCACATACAAGATGATCCACTATCCTGGAATTTAAACAAATAGCTCATGATTAATAAGATCTGACATGGTAATGGTAATGTCAGCCATTTCCTTATAAGGAAACATTTGGCATCCAATGCTATTGTCAGTGGAACTTTATTAAATCTTTCTCTTCAAAATTTTCAGAATAAGTTTCTTAAGTTTATGGTTATCTCCCTTTCCAGTACTGATGGGAAGATTCTTTCCTAATCTTCTATATGCAATAGTGTGGAATGTCAACATTTTGATTAAATCATTTTAGTTGTTGCTGATGTTGAAATCAATAGTACATGCACACATGTACACATATATATTTGTGTGTGTGTGTGTGTGTGTGTGTGTGTGTGTATGTATATATATATATATTGAGGAGGCATGGTGGAGTAATGGATAGTGGCTTGGATTGAGAATCGGAGAGCCGAGTTCGAATTCCAGTCGAATCCGTTACATTCACTTACGTGCTAATACACTTGGGAAAGATAAGAACCCTCTTCTTCTCCCTCCAGCTATGGGTAAATAGCAGGACAGACTGGGTTCTTTAGCCTTGGATGGCAACTGATCTAGGAGAAGGACAACTCTGAATTCAAAACCTGTGGGGGTCATTTGGGGACCTTGTGGCAATGTAGTGCACCAGGGTCTCCATATTTGTCCCTTCAAAAAGTGTGGTTGGGTCTGCACAAAGCCTTCACCACTATAATCAAATCATATGTGCTGGTGTCCTCGGAACTGAGCTGCTTGACCCTTATATGTCGAATATGATGGGAGAGTCCACTATATACTATGATCATCCCATATATATATATATATATATATATATATATATATATATATATATATATATATATATATATATAATTTCTAATACATTGGGATAATACCTAATACATTGAAAAGTGAGAACTCTGTTATAGTTGGCATGTTAAATTTTAGGTTGACCCCCTTCCCATATTTCTTCCTTACGGTTAACTTTTACTTTCTGCTTCCTCTAGCTCTACAGACCTGAATTCCATTCCATATCAAAGTTGAAAAGAAGGACAACAACTTGTATCATCTGCCAAAATAGCCTATTCGCTACATGGGCTAAAAAGTCATTTTCTACATATGACGGTCCACCAGCTCAGTTCTTAGAACTGAAAATTCAGACGATGCACGCGTTTGATTTGATTATCATGGTGAAGGCTCATGCAGAACCAACCACGCTTTTTGGAAGAGCTGAACACAAAGGAACTGATGTCCATACTGTCCTGTGCCACAAGGGCCCCAAATCAACCCACCCCAGGTTTTGAATTCAGAGTTGCCCTTCTCCTAGACCAGTTGCCACTTAAGTCTGTCCTGGAGGTGGGGAGGGTAAAAGAAATGGATTCATACCTTTCCCAAGGTTAATTATGCATAAATGTAATGTATTTGACTGGAATTTGAATTCAGCTCTCAGATTAGTCCAAGCCACTCACCATTACTCCACCATACCTACACACACAAACACACACATATATATAGATAGTTTTAAAGGTATGCTATATTTAAAGTGCTCAATAGCACAACACCCAACAGTGACAATCAGTTTCATGCTTAGACACAAACTTCTGGCCTGATGACTGTCACTGCTGGGTATTGACCTCAATGTCCTACATAATATATATATATATATATATATATATATATATATATATATATATATATATATATATATATATGATACAAATATACTTTTAATGTATGCTAGCAATTATAGAGAAGGCAGCAAGGGGCATATTTCAAATTATGCTGAAGACTATTGAGTAAAAATAATTGTGGATCAGAATGCAGTTATTTATAACTATTGAATAATGTTGTTTGTTAACTTTTAACTCATTATAATTGATTTCTTAGGATACTTTGTATTTATTATTTGTTATTGATTATTATTATTATTTATTAAATTTATTTAGTTGAGTTTGTGCATGCATTGATTGTTCATTAATTTATTATTTTACTTGTTTATTTATTTTTTTCTTTTTTCTTTTGGCGCTTGGTTAATTTTGTTTAGTTTAAGTTAGTGGCTTTGTCTAAAGTAGGTTACATTATCTACATTGAATATAGTGGGTATATTTCCATTTTTCTTGGTGCTGTTTTACAAGGTGTTTGTTTGTAGTAACATAAGTTCTGATATTTATTTAGTAATGTATTGATCAGGGAAGGTGATTATAGCTATATTCTCCTCAAACAATGTTTAGAGTTTTGGGATTTATTGTTGCAGGCTGGTGCTATTTTCCTTATTTCCTATGATATTTTTGGTATTTTTTTTGGGGGGGGACACCTTGTATATCTATCTATCTATCTATATATTCTGAAAATATATTTAGAAAATCACACTTGACAGCATATGTCATGTGGGTTTGGGTAACTGACTTTTACTTATTCCGTTATGAGGTCAAACTGCCTGGTTGTTAAGCAATCCAGATTCTATCCCGCCACCTCTCAGTCTAGACAGGAAAGAAAGGAAGAGAAGAAGGAAGAAACAAAGAAGAAACACAAAGAAAGCATGTCCCTTAATAGATTGATAATACATCTGATTTTAATTTATAATTTGTTGCCCATGTCACAGTATATATACATGTATGCATTGTGCATGCATACATATATATATCTGTGTGTGTGTGTCATTCATATATATATATATATATATATATATATATATATATATATATATATATATTCTAGTCCATGGATCAGATAAGATAATTTAATTTATTGTGCCTCTTATCCTCAAAAATCTCAACACATTTTCCTTACATACAGTTTTGTCTTTTATTCTGATCAGAAGAAGCTGAACTCAACATACAGCATATTGGGAAAGGTATAAAGCCTCTTCTTCTCCCCACCAGCTATAGGTAAATAGCAGGACAGACTGGTTTCTATAGCCTTGGATGGCAAATTGTCTAGGAGAAGTACAACTATTGTTTCTTCTGTGTGCAGTGTCCCTTCGGGACGTGGGTGATCATGGCACTCAACAGCACCCTCTCCTTTGTGGCTCTTAGCAATGTTTTTTCATTTTTACTATCTTATCTATCATCATCTGTTAAAAAAAATTCTCAGATATTTAAATTTCTATACTTGCTTGATTTTAACATCTCTACTTCGTGACTTACATTAAGGAGGCAGGGTGGAGAAGTGGATAGTGGCTCAGATTGAGGAATTGGAGAGCCGAGTTCAAATTCCAACTGAATCCATTACATTCACTTACATGCTAATACCCTTGGGAAAGGTATGAATTCTCTTCTTCTCCCTACAGCTATGGGTAGATAGCCAGACAGACTGAGTTCTATCACCTTGGATGGCAACTGGTTTATTGCAGAAAGAAATGGCAACCTACTGGAAAAAAAAACTGCCTCGTCAGTCATGTATCAAAAGATACATGATCGCCTAAGAGTGTATCACACATGGCACATAACTTACATCATCGTAGTGCATAATAATATGGAATTTGTGTGGAATGGTTAATGACTAAAACAGTTGAATATATTTTGAAAAAGTGAGTTTTTCTTCTTTTCTGCAGATTTCAGTAATTAGCAAAAAGACGTTTTTTTTATGTAATATATTTCAGTCAAGTTTCCAACGTTCATCTTGTGTTTTCAGCATGTTTTGATTTGCAACCTTGCTGCCTATTATCATAATAATATCAAGAAGAGAGAATTTACAAGACAAATGAGCAACTGAACTATTTTCTTTCTTTTATTTTCTTGCCCATGTATTTTACATCTGAACTCGTCAGGAAAGAACTTTATTTTTAAGTTTTTCCTGTCAGGTTTGAGGAGATGAAACCAAATGACCAAATATTACCTCCAGCATCACCCACCTCCTAACTCAGCCAACAAGGTGCTTACTATTTCTGAATAATTCATGCAGTCAGCAACAGGTGGCAAAAATAGGACCCATCAAGGTCATCGCCAGTCTCCACTTAGAAATAAGCTTCTATGTTAAATACACTATGTTCCTAATTAATTCCATTTTTGTTGCTGTCTACTATCGATGTAAAAAGCATTTGAATGATAATGGGGTTTTATAAAAAGAAGCAAACAAATTAATGATTAAAGACGAATAACATTTGCCAAATCTCTGCAGGAAAGCAATGCTTTTCTAAAGATTTTCAGTTATGGAATGAGGCATGTCTGCAAAATATTGGGTTATTTAATAATAACAAAAAAATTGCTTGAAATATGAGTAAACATGGCTTCTAACTGTCTCTATTTGTTCACATTTATCTTTTTTGTTCTATCCGTTTTTTGATCTATCGCTTTTCTTTACCTATTGTTATATACCATACCTATGAAGACTAATGGGTATGTCCAAGTCTTCATAAATATGTTGGACATTATTCTAAGTGGGGGTAATATGCTGTCTAAGTAGTCCACCACTAGCAGTGGTTTATCAACTTCATGCCGCTGGCGAGTATTGTATTTTGTTGATGTTATAAAGATTACCATTTCATTTCCAACCTCCATTTTGGTTATTCCTCATTCAGTAACCCTTTCTAGGTTACAACACCTATCTATTGCTTTTCTTTATCTATCTATCTATCTCTTTTCTTTACCTATCTATCACTTTTCTTTATCTATCACTCACTTTTCTTTATCTATCTGTCACTTTTCTTTCCTTATCTATCTTCTTTATCTATGTATCTATCGCTTTTCTCTATCTATCTATCTATCTATCTATCTATCTATGACTTTTCTTTATCTATCACTCACTTTTCTTTATCTATCTGTCACTTTTATTTCCTAATCTATCTTCTTTATCTATGTATCTATCGTTTTTCTTTATCTATCACCTTTCTTTACCTATCTATCACTTTTCTTTCCTTATCTATCTTCTTTATCTATCTATCTATCGCTTTTCTCTATCTATCTCTTTATCTATCTCCTTTCTTTACCTATCTATCACTTTTCTTTATCTATCTGTCACTTTTCTTTCCTTATCTATCTTCTTTATCTATGTATCTATCGCTTTTCTTTATCTATCTCCTTTCTTTACCTATCTATCACTTTTCTTTACCTATCTATCACTTTTCTTTCCTTATCTATCTTCTTTATCTATTTATCTATCGCTTTTCTCTATCTATCTATCACTCACTTTTCTTTATCTATCACTCACTTTTCTTTATCTATCACTCACTTTTCTTTCCTTATCTATCTTCTTTATCTATGTATCTATTGCTTTTCTTTATCTACCTACCTATCACTTTTTGCTATCTATTTATCCTTGACATCTGTCTTTGTTCACATCTATCCTTCTCTCTTTTCATCTATTCCTTCTTCTTTTTCTATTGGGTGGTGCATTTGTTGATATCATGATATATATATATATATATATAAAGTTGGCACTGGAGGTCAACACCAAGTAGTAACAGTAAATGTGTCATGCCATGACCTAAGAATTATGTTCAAGAATGAAACGGACATTCATCCCTTGGTGTTGACCTCAGTGTCCACTTTTGTATTTGCATATGCCCTATTTCTGATATTGAGCCTTTTTGCCCATAAATATAGCATACCTTTAGAACTACATTTTTACCATGTGTATCTGAGTGCACAATAGGAATTAACAAATTTCTTAATTTTAATCAGACATTATTTCTTATTACAACAAATGTTATTTTTAATGGATACCCTATGTTTGAGTAGATGCCGGAAGCAGATTTTCCTTATTAAGTCTTTTCTGGGATTAGGCTGGTAGATGTCATTCACACTGTTAAAAAATAAAAAAAACATGGTGTCTACCCATACATAAAAAAATAATTAAAAATAACATTTATAGTAAGATATATTGTTATTGTTACAATTACTCTCACAGACTTCCTAAAAAATAGAATGAAAAACGCATCTTAAATGTCTTCTTTGAAGTTAAATTTTGGTTTTATTTGAAAGATAATAGCTTGAAACTAATCCATATTAAAAGAAAAATTAATTTCCATATGTAAATAAAGTTTTAGGCATTTTTAAAATATTGGCATTTATTGAATTATTGACTCATCAAACCGCTATTAAAGGAAAAAATTAAAACAGCAAATTTTAAAATTTCTTAAAAATCTACTTTGTGTCCGAGAGATGTGCTTCAACGTCAGTAAATTTAAAAATTAATTAACTGAATTTTGTAAATGTAATGCTTGCTTTTCACTTAAAACATAATGAAAATAATGTTTATAACAAACTCAAAAGGTATTGATATTTCCACAAAGTTTTCTAATAAAATAACCGATTCAGTATACAATATATACAATTAACGAATAGGTACTGAAAATTTAGTTTGAATGCCCAGATTTTTGGTCATTTTATTTAAAATAGAAGGTAACAATTTTTTTTCTTTCATTTGGGAAAAAACACATCCATTTTGGTAGTATATATATGTATATATATATATATATATATATATATATATATATATATATATATATATATTGGCTCCTGAAAAATTAATTTCGGTCGAGCTCTCTGGTTTGAGGTGTGAATTTGTAAACAGTGACTGTTTAAGCTAATATTGCACGACTCTTCGGCAGAATTGAGTCACTGTCAGTCACTGTGTGTTTACCTAAATCTAAAAATAAACACGCTAAAATTCACCTTCATCCCGTACCGTGTGCTGATGGCTTAGTGGGAGAAGTTCCGACTGACGCAAATTCAGTTGGGTTTCGACCCTAGCCTCAACCGGACGTCTAGCCACACTGATGAGCTGTGAAACAGCAAAACAGTCTGTCTGTGGATGACAAAATATATATATATATATATATATATATATATATAATTAATTTATTGATTGTTTAATGGCATATCAACTCCTTATGGTTCATTTAATGCCAAAATTTAATTTTCTTGGAAGCTTTGAAGTAATAAAAATATGATATGTATTATTCTGCTTTCACAATTGAATACATGGTAGATGATGCTCAGTGTTTATGCATATACATGTTTGTGTAGATGTAATTACTGGAGGCAGTGATATGTGTGTTTAATGTTGTAGTTTTGTCATTGTCAGTAAGGTGAAAAGAAATGGAATTAATTTCAGCGAGGCAATATTTTCATATGTTTTTATCTAACAACTGGCAAATTAACAATTGATTAAAAAAGGATAGAAATTATGTGTGTGTGAAAGAATTCTGTCACTCCAGGAAAGTTATCCCTACGCTGATGTTACTTCTACTACATGCCAATAGGAAAATAGAAAAAAGACAGGAAGTGTCCTGTGTTTATAACTGTTTAACAGTGCCACCTAACAGTGTCTTGGTGAATGTGGCAAAGCTATGTGGGGGTAATACAATTAGTGAACGCTAACAAATACATGTGCAGTATTAGTTCTCAGTATTATGTAGAGCTTAAATAAGCATAAAAATGACACAATATAAATACCTTAGTGACTTGAGTTTCTCCTTTAAGGTCAGTGATCTTCAAGCAAGGTTATATTTTTATAATTATAAATTGCGCTCTCATCCTCCCGGTTTAAATATTTGCTAAACTATCATGATGCATGAACACCAGCAATATTTTTTGGCAAATATGGCAATAGATATGGTTCAGATCCTAGTTCATATATAGTAGTAGGCATGTTTATCTTGCGAGATAAAGGTAGTGCCCTGTTTGATCAAAATTCAGTCCTTTGGTGGTGAAACTGGAGTGACCTCTCCAGGTACTTCCCAGACTATATGGCTCCCTGCCTGGTCTTATGGACACCATCTAAAGAAATTCAGCCCATTACATTTAGAGTTTGGCTGCAGAAGCTTCCAGAAAATTCTCAGTGTTGACAGCAAACCGCCTTCGGAGCTCCACTCCAGGTTTTCTGTATGAATTTACTTCTTTTATGATGTTGGACGGCTTCACTTGTCACTTTAGCTAAGTTGAGCGAAAGCTCATTATCACTTCCAAAAATGCTCATTATATTCAAGACTTTGTAGACACTGGTACTAGTAGTAACGCCTTCCAATAGTATTAGCACTAGTAATACTTGTTCAAGTAGTAATTGCCAAATAGTATAATGATCAGAAAAGAATCATAATCTGTGTAGTAGTAGAGAGAGTGAACATATAGCAATAGTGGATAGACAAGAAGAGTGAACAGTGAACGTGTAGTCATCACGCTACTTCCTATTTATTCACTTCCTTTATGATCATGTGATCTACTTAATAATGGAATCGGCCATATTGCTCACTGACGATCTAGTTTCAAACCACAGTTTTGGCAACATTTACTCATATATAACAACTTCCATAGCCTTTCTTGTATTTGGATATGAGTGCAAGGCAGTAGGAGTTTAAAATCAGGGTCTCCTTTCTCCTAGATGAAATGTTTTCCTGGACTGTGAAGTTCCATCTACCTGAAGTAGCTTATTGTGAGTAGCCAGTTTTCTGCCTTTGTCCATTCTCCAACTTGAAGCTGGACTTAATTGTCAGAGGCGATTTGAAACGCATGCCAGTGAAGTGTTTTATAGACAGTGGGAGCTTGTCTCCACTATCACCCCCTGATATGACATTCTTCGGAACATAATGTGTGTATATATATATATATATATATATATATATATATATATATATATATATATGTGTGTGTGTGTGTAATTTGGCAGCAACTTTTCTTTTAAACATGTAGTATTGAATGTTAAAGACAACATATTCTTGCATATTTTCTTTTGAAATTCAAAAGAAAATATGCAAGACTATGTTGTCTTTAACATTCAATATATATATATATATATATATATATATACAAATTTATTATTATTATGTTTTATTATAAGAGATTATAATAAAACATTTTGAAATCGCTACACAAAAGTTTTCATGTTTCAATACTATGATTGTACTTCTTCAGGCAATGGTAAGTAACTGGTGATTAAATGTTTGTGTGAACGTATTCGGTCGCTGAAATAAATACTTAAATAAATATTTCGCCTGAAGAAATACATAGTATTGAAACATGAATGCTTTTCTGTAGAGATTTCAAAATGTTTTTATTATAATCTCTGATAATAAAAATGAAATAATATATTGCTCTACTTTGTGTTGAGCACTTTTAAAAAATAAATGTCACAAACAGTGGATTTTTACTCCTTCTGTTCTTTCTCTCATTTAAACATTTTTAACTTTACGTGTTTTAGAAATTAACGTTTTTTTTGTTTTGTTTTTTTAATATATTAACGTTTGGTGATCAAAAACACTAGAAAGCAAAACAAATTACGAAATACTACATAAAAAATAAACAAACGCAAATATCGTAAAGTTTGTTAATTTTAGAAAAAGCAAGCAGAAACAAAAAATGAGAATAAATCGTTGTTTAAGCCTAAAATACTTGGAGATTATGAAGTCATTATTTAGCATACAATAAAATAATTTATACTTCCTTTCTGACAGTACTAACACCTAAACAACCAATTCATAAAAAATAAAAATGAACGCGAATAGAAAATACAAAGTTGATAAATACAACTTTAGGTAAACAAAACAAAACAAAACAAAAGGTAAAAGTAAGATAAAATATCTTCAGGTGAAGTTGTATAAAAACAAATAACTGCTAAAACAGAAAAACTTGGTAAACGTGGAAAAAGTTGAAAGAAAGAATATTAATAAACAGTACATATCAAATAAATATTAAACATAATTGTGACGATCTACATCACACACATACATACTTACGCAAATACAAATCATACAACGACAAGCATTTATTGGATAATAAATCAACACTACTTTGTAAAAGACAATTTACAAATCGCAGCATTGCGACAATTTTGTAATCGCTCTATTTTCATGTAGTCGATTTTGTGCACTTTTGGGAGAAACGGATCCCAGAAGCTTTCTTGCGGCTCCCTAAAACTCCCTCGCTGATTGGTCAATGCCAACCAATCAGATTGTCTGCACGGGAAGAACAATTCTTCCCGCGCAGAGATTCGGAGCCGATGATCACCTATATAAGCAAGAAATATTCTTAGATAATTATGAGATTTCAGCTGCCAAACGAATCCACGACATTTGAAACGATGAGTCAATCTTCTCACTTATACGCTGAATATTCTTTACACTCGCATAATCTTTTCCTTACACAGCAAAACTGTTGAAAACATTTATTACTAGAAGCTATCACAAACTTTCTTTCTTTCAGTGAACTTTTTGGAATACAAATAATAGTTAAAGAGAGACAACTCTTGTTTTACTCAATGCATGCCTTCTTTCACATCCTTGTTTGTACATCTTGTTAAATACATATTTTATGTGTAATGATGTCTTTGGCTTATCCTTTCTTCACCTCAGTTTGGTTTCCTAATCTGAGTTGGATTAATGTGGTGAAGTCCGCCACAATATGAATAAAATAAAATAAATAATAATTACAAATTATATATTAAATTGTTATCATTTTGTTGGCTTATTATTCCTCAAATTTGATTAACTGGCCTATTAAATCAACACACACGAGCACACACACACACACACACGCACACACACACACACACGTGCGTGTGTCTGTACTTTTAAGCAATATTTGCGTTTTTCAGTTAAACTTAAAATCCATTAATTTTTTGAAGCTTCGAAAAAACGCGTCATCTTTTTCCTTGAGTTCAGAACGCCAAAGCCGTCTATATGATAAGATAAAGGAATAGGAAACGTTTATAAATTTAATATGTTTGGCTTTTATTTGAGTAAGCTTCATTAGAAAATGAAAAATGGAGATAAAATAAATTTTGTTTTTTGATGTTTGCGTTACGATTATTTGTTTTTCGTTGTTTAATAATACATTATGTATATTTGTCTTGTCAGGTAGCATTCGTTTGTAGAATTTTTGTGTTTGTGTATCGTAATTCTAGTTGCTTTATGCAGGATTTCTTTGATAATGTATGTGCATCTAGTGGGCATTTTTATTTATGTCTGGTAGTGTCCGTATGTTGGTTGAGGGGTGTTTTGTGTAGGAGTGAAAGAATTTTGGTTACACCGGTTTTATTTGTAAATAGATTTTAGATTCTTTACATATGAATTTTATCAAAGTTGGTGATATAATAAAGTCTATTTAGCGTGTGTACGTGTTTATTATATTGATGGGGAAATATTTATCAGAATCCTTTCTAAGTATTTTCTACTTTTTAAATTAGCTTCTTTTCTTCATTATATCAGCAATTTGTATAAAAGCCATACTTCATTTCTAATGAAGCTAAAATAAAACCGGAACATATTAATAAACGTTTCCTATTTGTTTCTTAGCCTATCATTCTGTCGGATATTTGATCCCAATTCACACACACACACACACACACACACACACACACACACACACACACACACACACACACACATTGTGTATTTAGGCAGCAAACCTTCTTTCATGCAAGTTTCATTAAATATGATACACAAAGTCCTTTGATTAAGTTTTTTATACATTTTCTCATGTGATCTTATAATTTTTTTCTTTTCGGTATATAAATTATATAAAAACTGTCCAATTGTTTTTTCCGAACGCTTTTGGCTATACATTTATATATTTTTAGCCTTTTTTTTTTAAAAGTAAAGATATGTAAAAAAAAAAAAAAAAAAAAAAAAAAATGGAGCCTTATTAATAAAAACAGAAAAAAACAACACTCAATGATATCAACTATGAACATGGACACAATATCTTGACTGCGTTTTGAAAATTAAACATTATATAAATACATATACAAGAATCTATTTCTTGTTAACAGTTCATATGTTTCAACCTTGAAAATGGCTAAATGTATAGCTGAAAGCGCTCGGAAAAATCAATGATCGGATAATTTTTATATAATCTATGTAGCGAAAAGAAAAAAATTATAAGATCACAGGAGAAATTGTATAAAAAAGTTATCAAATAACCTTGCCTGACATATTAAATGAAACTTTACACACACACACACACACACATATATATATATATATATATGGGATGAAGAGTATTAACCGCATTCATCAAAAACATTTTAACAATACTCCACTACCTTCAGGGCCTCACTGGGCGAGAGAGATGGGCTGATACTCTTCTGAGAGTTGTTTGCGAATCTCTATCTATAAAAGGCAGGGGTGTGTGTGTGTGTGTGTGTGTGTGTGTAACGAATGCACGGCCGAAATTTTCGACGGATTTGCACCAAAATTTAAATGCACATACTCCAAGTTAGTGAAAAGGCCAAGACCGACTTTGCATTTCCCAACTACCATCGATAGTGGAAATAATCGATTTTTTCATGCTTCTACGGCAGTTTTCATGTAGTTTGCGGCCATTTTCTACTGGCCAGAGTGAGAGCCTATGGCTGGCTGCCACGAATAGGCAGGAAGATTCTATTGGCCAGCGTGAGAGCCAACAGCTGACTGACACGAATGTTAACTAGCATGCAAAAAAATCGATAGCTGCATTCGTCACAAGTGGGGAAAATTTAAATCTGCATGGCACTTGACTCCAATTGGCTCATTCGCTTGCTTAAACTCAACGTTGATTCTGATTCCGCAGAACTGTGTTGGGTGTGTAAAAGTATTCGTTGTTAATATTCTTTTTTTCATTCAGTTTTTCCAGTTACGACTCCTTTTTTAAAGCTGATCGTTTTGTGTTCATTTTGTTTAGTTCTTTTTTCCTAACAGATTTAATGTTTAGTATAGAGCTTAGAAAAAATTCGCAGTGTGAGATAGGCAAAAAGTAAGGCATGTAGCAACATCAGCACGGCAAAGAGCACTCCTTTAAAGGCAAGGAAGGGCAAAAATATTTTAAGTCAAGTAATAGCGATTGCTGTATGAGTCGTACGATTTTTGAATCAAGCACGGGCAACACCGGGCCATGCTGCTAGTAAGTGAATATAACCCACTCGACTAGAATTCGAACTCGGCTCTACGATTTCTCAATGCGAGCCGTTATCCAGTACACTAGCTACATATCCATAAGTCAAGCCGGTTTGAATAGTGACTGTAACTAGATTTCAAACACCAACGACAGGTTCTGATAACTAACTAGCCTCTTGGTTACCGAGAAAATACTGCAAGGAGCTAAAGGATATATATATATATATATATATATATATATATATATATATATATATATATATATATAATCTATTTATAAGAAAAATTTATTCATTTTAATAATATGTAGAAATATCCACATATCCGAAGAAAGTTGCGAGACTCGAAATGTGTGTAGCAAAATTATGGAAAATCCACATTACAACCAAAAACGTTTGTGCGTTCTCTCTTCTTTTTAAATATATACCCTTTTTTCTAGTTGGAACAACTATAACCTTTTCCCTTTATATATATATATATATATATATATATATATATATATATATATATATATATATATATAGGGAAGAAGTTATAGTTTATATATATAGATAGATATAGATATATATAGGGAAAAGTTTATAGTTTTTATATATATATATATATATATATATATATATATAAAGGGAAGAGGTTATAGTTTATATATATAGAGAGAGTGAGAGAGAGGGAAATGGTTATAGTTTATTTATATATATATAAAGGAAAGAGGCTATGGTTTATATATATATATAAAGGGAAGAGGTTATAGTTTATATATATATATATATATATTTATAAAGAGGCTCCTTCTATAAACTGATACCACAAAGACTTTGAAAAATCCTGCGAATATTAAAATTAAAATACGTAGATCAAAATGGTCATTAACTAATTATAACTTAATTTCAATTGTTAGAAAAATGTTGCTTTGTTTAATGAAAATAAACATTGAACGCTCTTTGTGAGTCAGTTTTAAAATTCTATATTGTTTTAATAGGACTCGCTTTCATTTATACCAACGGATTACTACCTGTGTGTGTGTGTGTGTGTGTGTGTGTGTGTGTGTGTGTGTGTGTGTGTGTGTGTGTGTGTATATATATATATATATATATATATATATATATATATAATTAAAAAGAAAGTTTGTCCACGTGTGCTTCTTATAATATGTAAATTTAATAGGTAGAAAATGGTAACAATATTGGCAATAAAATTGACAACCATTTTTTTTGCGTGTAATTCACTTTTAATGCTCATATATATATATATATATATATATATATATATATATATATATATTATAATTTTTTCATATGGACAAAAACAATTTATAACCATTTTGGTTCTCACCATTCGAGGTGCAATTAAATGCACTAAAACGAAGTTGCACCTTTGTAGTGAGTAAATTGTTTTTGTCTGTATGAAAAAATTATAATAAATAATTATTGCTCTACTATCGGTATTGAGCCCTCTTTTGAATTAATGCTGAGAACGTTAGAATTTATATATTATTTTCGTTCTCATTACATTCAGATATATATATATATATATATATATATATATATATATATATATATGTGTGTGTGTGTGTGTGTGTCTGTTTCACTCTGTTGATAAACCAGTGCATTTCTGTCATCGCCATTTAATATTTATCTTATCTACTTCTCAAGGTTAGTGTGTGTTTCTGTTGTGAACAATTTGTGTGCATCTGCCATGCTTAGTTTTTGTGTGTCTATTTACATACTTAGTACCTAAGCATAACATACATCATGTTTTTGGGGTCTCTGCGCGTGCACACACACACACACACACACACACACACATATATATATATGCGATATGTAAATAGGTATATATATATATATGTGTGTGAGTGCGACAGGTGAATCGGTGTATATGTGTGTGCGAGTGCGATAGGTAAATTGTCGCCATTTTATATGTTTTTGATTTTGTCGACGGCGCAGTATAATAGGGTCAGTTGGGCACCGTCTGTGAGAAAACGAGCACCATGACGAAATTCACTCTGCCAGAAATTTGGCATGCTGTACTGCTTGGCATTCGCACCAGAAGCTCCAATGCGAATATTCCAAAGTGTTTGGGTGTCAATCTTAGGACAGTGCAGAGGATTCGAAAAGAGTTTGATGAGTCTAATAGTGATTACGAATGTGTTTGGAATGATCAGTAGTGATGACGACGTTATGCCTCCATTCATCTTCCCACAGGGCCTCATACTCAACATGAAAGCCTACATCAAGTGCCTTGAGGAAGTAGTGCAACCCTGGGTCAAGGGAATGCCTGCTGGAAGACCTTATGTCTTGCAACAGGACTCTGCACCATGCCACACGAGCAGAAGAACCAATGCAGTTTTACTTTTTATTACTCTTTTGGGTGTAAGGTGCTTACTCATATTAAAATGAATACAGATTAAATTCCTGCCAAGAATGACATTTTTTATTTAATAAGACTTTCGTTCTGTAGGCCAGTCGGCATTGATCGTACTGTCTAAAAAACTGGAATGTCTACTCACACACCTGTATCTACTAAATGTATTATAACAATAAGAAATAGGTATATTTCACTTCTTACTTTCTCCTCTTATGCTCATATCACACACTTCCGCAGTCCTCGACCTTGAGTGACTGTCGAGTCTTGGTTGAAATAAAAAAGGTAAAAGTATGCAGGAAATAACTGACTAAATAGATAGATGGAAGAAACAATTCCACAGAGGTAAAGATAACCCATAAAGGACAAAGAATTGCTGAGAATAACAAACAGTAGGAAGCTGCGGAGAGCTATGATCAATCACGTTCCGAAAGGGAGAGGCATATTGAGAGAGAATTCATATAAAAAAATATGAAATGAAAATATGGAATAAATGTGGCAAAATGATTAAATAAGGCACTATTAGGAAAACCTTTATAAATTTTGACATGTTTCGCTATTTTAATTCGGCTTCATCAGAAGGTGTTTCTATTTGTTCTTTATTTAATCCTAAAAATATGTTGAAGAAAGATGAAAGAATTTTACTTATTCTCTACCTTATGTGTTCATAATATTTAGATTTATCTCGACTGATTATGGTAGTCAGCGAGACAGCAGGTCGGTGACGCTACTGCCTGGGCAGTTTATTGCGACATGTCAGTGCGAAGTCATTTTCTCAGAATAGTAGGCAGCGAGCACAGAGTAAATTGGGTTTGCCTTTCCCAAAAGCTTTGATAAAAAGGGAACATAAGCTTTCTAAAGCGACTACTGATGGATCAGAGCACAGGGAGGAGTGAGTTCATGCTTTTTACAAAGGTATCAAGTACAAAAGGAATATAAACGGCTTTAGCCGACTATATTTAGTCAGAGGAAAGGGAGGAGTGGGTTTATGCCTTTCCCAATGGTATTATAGAAAATTGAACCATGTCAACTTCATTTGATGATCAATTTGTTTACTGTGCTGCAGGCTTTCGTAATATTCTACACTTTATTATTATTATTGATGACTCCTGTCAAGACTGACAATGGTGTCTGACAATGTTGGGAAAATCATTTTCGGTGAGTGGTATACTCAAGTGTTCACTCAGCCATGCTTACCTCCTTCTACGTTTCTTCTATTCCCATGATGGTACACTGGATTCATACATTTCTCAAAGTTTGAGCTTTGGTTTTGTGTGCAATTGCTGTCACATATGGTCTGGTCTCTCTGATATATGTATCTATAGATTCTCGACAAATTCCAAAGAATCTGCAATGTTATCGGTCCTAACCTGGTATCTCGGCTTCAATCACTTTCCCACCACCGTAACGTAGCTTCCCTGTGCCTTTTTCTATAAATATTTTCATTGTTCTGATCAGCTGTTCTCTTTGGGACATCGTCTTCAAAAATGTAAGCGCATTACTCGATTGGCAGCTAGGTCTCATCATTTTACTGCTGCAATAGTTAGAGTTAGCTGTAAGTTCTATTCTAACAGTTTCTTCTCGCTTGTGTCACTTTATTGCAGGATCTTGCTTTCTTGTCAACTACAATCTACAAAACTTTAATGTCAACCGTCATCAACTGCCTCCTTGAATCCTGCCTTTTATTGTCCCCCCTCAATTTCTTCTCAATAAAGTTTCTTCGGCCTTCTTCACTCTTAATACTCCCTATGCCTCTAAATGACTTTATCACCGTGCTTGAAATGAAATAATTAAAAAAACAATTATAAAAAATAGAAAACTAGATACCTACACTGATTCACTAAAGAATGAGCATACCATGATGAAAAAATGCCCCAAAGTTATTAAAAACAAAGTTTTATCGTCAACATTTTTGTTAATACTAGGAGGAAAGACCAAAGGATTGTTTTTAATTATGAAATTTATATTTTTTCATCCTTTTTAGAAGGTTCGAAATTTTCATAAATTTTAAAGATTACAGGGTAGTACATTCCTCAAGTAAGTTTTACAGGTATGTTCACCGCAGAGAGAAATTAGATAAACTTCCGTCTGTCAATCAAGCTGTCAACACCTTAAATAAACTCCGAACTCCGTGTTAAAAATGATTTTCTGCTATATTTTTAACTGAAAGTAATATCTTTTTCAAATCATTAATCATTTAATTAAACTTTAAATCAGCTAATATTCCTCAAATAAAGTTTCAGGGAAAGTATATTTTATTTTTTAAAAAATCTTTTAATAAGGAGCATTACATTGTGATGAACGATGGCTAAAAATGGCACTAAAATCAGCGATTTTAGTTATTTCAAAACAAAAATTCCTTCCGGTTAATAGTTTTGAAATACAGCAAAGTATTTTGCTTAGTGGAAATATTTAAATTAATCTATTAACTTAAAATTAAAATAAATGCTTCAAGAAAGATTTTTCATTTTTAAAAATTAATTTTAAACCTTAAGTATCACAAATTTGTGGACGTACATTTTTGTTAAAACTTATACAAACCTGTTCCTTCTTTTAAATAGAGTTTTGTAAAGTGGCACTGTCATGTCGAGTTCAAATTCTACTGGAAGCAGTCGTGTTTCGTTTTCACAATTATTCAAAGATTTACAAATGTGTTTATTTCTTCTCCCAGTTAGCGATTAATAGCAGGAGAGACTAACTTTGGTTGACAAACTCTGTAGGAGAAAGACAACTCTCAGTCAAGTATGGGGTGAAGTACCTCTACCCCGTTAGGACCTGCTTACTATGGAAACACAACAGCAACATGTGGCATGGTGAGGCTGTGGTTCTGTGCACAACAGGCAGGTTTCACATAAATTTAAATGTAAAACTAAAATTGTTAGGGAAGTGAGGAAAAAACAAGTTATTGTTAATGTCAGTGTTTGGCATGCAGGAATTGTTTAGGGCATTAAAATTTAAAAATACCCGAAAACATAATTGGAATTCTATTTTTTTTTTTCATTTTTAAAATGTCTGCGGTCAGTCTAAACTATTTCTACTCAGCACGACCGTTCTCACCTAAAATGCCTTCAATCTGACTGAACAGCTTAAAGTGGATTCTGTCTCACTTTATCAAGGGCAACCCTGACATGTGGCATAGATGAAGGAGATTTTAATGTTTGCAGGACAGTGGGGGGTCGAGGGTAAAGCTAATAATGCTTTCACCTTGACATATCTATGGGTCACATTTTTCACACCAGTGCCTGCCATAAATGTCTACTCATCCCCCAACACCCCCAGAACATGTGAATCCTTTTGCATTATATTTTAAAATAACCCCACCCCTTCTAAACATAAGATCTGATCACGTTTTATTTTGTGTTGTATGTTTAAAATCTTTATGCTTTAAAGTAAGTTTTCCTCCTCCTTTCTGTTTGCTTTCCTTCTTTTGTTTGTTATCGACTGACGGCAAATTGATCACATTTGAAATCTAAATTGTTTGTCCGTTCTGGGTAAGACGATAAACTACATCCGATAGCAAGGCCTCTGATCAGAAGGTTTTGAGGAACGTGAAACCACCTCTTAATTCCTGGCGTTCCCAGGTCCGCCCTGATCCGGGGTGGTAGCACCTGTTAGGGTCCCAGCTATGGGCAAATAGTTAAACTGGGGTCAAAATATTATGAAAGTGTAAAAATAGGTTCTAATACCAGAAATACCTTATAAAAATATGATTACCATTTTTGGAAAAAAAACTATATTACCAACAATAAAAATTTTGTTGGTATTAAATAACCCATTGAGGTGTTGATATGCCGTAAAACAAAAGAAAACAATCTAAAAAATTGTTTGTCCATTTTTAAAACCTTACAATAATGTAATATAATGAAATGGATTAAGTCCGACAATTATTTAATATATTCTCTGTTTATACGTTATTTTTAATAGATACAATTTATTTAAGTAGATGCTCTGTTTTTTAAATCAACTGTAGTACAGTGTAACTCGTATATAAGAGAGTTGTCGGGACCGGAGAAGAAGTATCTTATATCCGGGTTTGGTCTATTTTGTTTTATTAACACAGGCTCTAATTTGGGACCATAGAGAATCTAACTTATATCCGGGTTTCTCTTATATCCGGGTCCCTTATATTCGGGTTACACCGTAGTTACATTTTACCGGCCTGAATGTTCAAGAAATTTCTTAGAAAATACACGTTCTTTGACAGGAAGCAAAACTTGTGTCGTATACGAAAGATCGTCGAAGATTTGTTGTTTATAAACAAAAATTTAAACGTTGCTCATCAGATGCTTGTCTGTAGTTGTGTTGTATAGCACATCAGATCAGTTTTCAGTTCCGTATAGAACACAGGTTCGATTCCTCTCGGAGAACGCATATTTTCTACAAAATTTCTCGAACATTCAGACCGTTAAATATAATTAATAATATTGTTTATTTAAAAAAAGAAAATACACAGCATTTAAATAAATTGTATCTATTAAAAATATCGTATAAACAGAAAACATTATATATATATATATATATATATATATATATATATATAATATGAAATGGACAAAGTCCGACAATTATTTTAAGATATTGTCTTAAAATAATTCAGGCTGTAAATGTCGTTAATACTGTTTATTATAAACAGAGCATTTACTTAAATATTTGTCTCTATAAAAAGAACGTATATAAACATAAAAAAATGTCTTAAAATAATATATATATATATACACATATACAAACACACATATATATATATATATATATATATATATATATATATATATATATATATATATATATATATATATATATGAATACAGAACTCATAAAATTGACTTCAAACTGACGCACATTGCGACTTATACCCTTTTCCTGTTTCGCCGGCTTTTGTTCGTAGATAGAACGGGAAATTAGCCCTCGCAACATATATCTCTATTTGAATTTCATTCAAATTATGTGAGTGTATCCGTTTGCGTATACGTGTATATATATTTTTTAATTCAATGTCGGATCAAAAAATATTTCTAAGATATTTTTAAAATCTTTAAAAACAATTATTATCATTACCGAGTAACTTCCGAAAAAATTCTATAAAATCTTATAATTATCTGATATTTTTAGGGTTTAATTTTTTTCTTCTGACCTCCATCTTTAAAATGTTTATTGCTCAACCCAGGGTAGAGGTTATCCCAACTTACACACAAATACCATTATGAAAAAGATGAATCAATCTCTTCCTCCCCTAGCTATGGGTTAAATAGTGGGGCCTATATTTGGAAAAATCATTGTTATTAATAACAATGGCTAATGCAATATTCACTCGAAAAAAATAATTATTCTTACAATCCAAAATATGTTTCCGCATTAAATAACCCATAAAGGGTTGATAAGCCGTAAATAAAATAATGTTCAGTCACCATGAAGTGTTCATTCTTATTTCCACATTGTGTATACCTATGAACACAATCTCCGACAGTGAATTCTCTTCCC
The DNA here is from genome assembly GCA_964036315.1 of Acanthosepion esculentum. Lineage (NCBI taxonomy): Eukaryota > Metazoa > Mollusca > Cephalopoda > Sepiida > Sepiidae > Acanthosepion > Acanthosepion esculentum. Next base: position 123,722,349 of record OZ038477.1, on the reverse strand, counting down.
CTATAAATATAAGAAATGTTAAGCATATTGTCGGAGTTAGCTCCTCCTCATTTCCTTAATCCTTCAACAGGGGTCTCTCTCCCACGAGTATAAATACTGGCTGACCATTCTCTCTCTTTCTCTTTTCTGACTCAGTCCTTGGGCCGCCATCTCGCGTGGAAGCGAGGTAAAACTTTCTCTTTTTCACTTACACCAAATATGTGACATCTCACAGATACAGCGGTTCCCATATTCTGGGAACACGCTAAGGACAATACACGTACGTACGGACACTCAACACAATATACACACATAACTTCTCCAGACAAACACTATGTAACTTTTCATGTCTTCGTGTATTAATATATTTGTTTACCCATAATATATATTTGTTTACCCATGTATATCGGTCTTGTTTGTTTTCTTTGTCTTCTTTGGACTTAATTATAGTCCAACATCCCTATGTAGCTGGACCGGCTAGCAGGAAATCTTAACCCAGAGATATCTCTTCACATAATTCACCCCCACGGTCCTCTACAATATATAATACGCATAAAATTTAAAATTGCAGTGTATGTAGTGTGTTTGGCTATCAGTCCCTCTATGTTCCATTAAAAATGACTGGCAATGTTCATCGGTTAAATTTTAATTGTATTTTCTTATCTGCGGAAATGTTTCCTTTTTTAGCTTTCTGTAGAAATTGTCTAAAAATAATTGTTCGTTTTGAAAGCTTTCGGCTAATCTGTTTGCTATCAAACTTTTTGAAAATGGAAAATATATTAGCTGAAAGGGTTTAGAACGAAATATGATTTAGACAATTTCTACCCACACACGTCCACAAAAGAAATCTCTTGTTCACATACGACAAAAATACAATAAAAATCTTTACAAAAGTACCTTCTCGGTCATTTACGGTGGAGTAATGAAATGAGGAATCAGAGAGCCGAGTTCGAATTCCAGCTGAATCCATTACATTCACTTACGTGCTAAAACTCTTGGGAAAGGTATGAATCCTCTTCTCCCCCCAGATATGGGCAAATAGCAAGACAGCCTTGGATGGCAACTGGTCTACTGCAGAAAAAAATGGCAACCTACTTCGGGAAAATATCTGCCTCGTCAGTCATGTATCGAAAGTTACATGATCGCGTAAGCGTGTATCACGCACGTAATTGACTGAATAACATTAAAAATCGATTCTCTCGTCGTTTTCGACTCATGATATGATTGTTGTGGTGAAGGCTTGTGTAAAACAAATCACACTATCCACAGGAACTGAATACAGAATACTGGTGCGTGTTGCATGCTAATAACCACCCTAAGTTTTTTAAATTCAGAGTTGTCCTTCTCCTACTGCTAGCTTATCTATACCAAGGCGATTCCTGGTGGTTGGTTTTTATGTAGTTCATGGCGAACCATATTTCGCGATGTCATTTCACTGACTTTTTGTGGGTCAATAAAAAGTTGATGGCGGGTCATTTTATGACTCGTAGGTCAGTGGTTCGCCTTCTCTGTTCTCGGTCATTCTTCTTAGTCGAACTGAGCGAGAACTTTTTACCACTATCTCATATCAATTTCATTAAATCCACTTGGGAAAGCAAAAATGTTATAAATCATAGGGATCGGTCATTTTGTAAATAATAATAATAATAATAATAATTATAATAATATATCGTTATTAGAGACCGCCTCCTTATTGATATGGCAGTCCCTGCAGACTGCAATGTATCTTTGAAGATCTTCAAAAAGCTATCAAAACACAAAGACCTTGAAATCGAAATCTCAAAAATTTGCCACATGGGAACATCAACAATCCCTGTTGTTGGAGCCCTCGGATTGGTTGGAAAAGATTTCAGTAGAGTAATTGAAGGGATTCCTGGAAGTTCATGCCTTAAAGAAATACGAAAAATTGTTTTCACGAGTACAGCCCACACCTAATGAAGGGCTTTATCTATGTAAAATATTTTTTTTCTTTTTTAATTGGTCAGTGGAAAATGTCATGATGCCATTTCTAACCTTAGGTCTCTGGTCGGGACCCGGAAAGGAATGTGTACACTAACACACACCAGAAGAAGACGACGACGACGATAATAATAATAATAATAATAATAATAATAATAGAAGAGTTATAAATGGATAAATGATTGTTTTAAGCAGAAACCTGTGAGGTATCGGGCCACAGCCGCACTACATTAGGTGTTGCTGTTGTGCTTTCCACGAGTAAGTTGGAATGGTTTTCTCTACTGTCCTTCTCCTAGACTGGTTGCTAACGAAAGCTAGAAAACCCTAACCCTGCTCTGATATTAACCCTTAGTGAGATTGATAAGAGAAGAGCTAGATTCATACCTTTTCGAGGGTATTTGCGTGAAAGCAAATGCAACAGCCTTGGCTGTGATATGAACCCGGCACGACAGTTCTTCTTTCCGCTCAATAACTGTGACACCACATACACATCCAATGTGAACAAGAGTAATATACAGAAGACGCAGCTTCACACGCGTGTATCACTCAAGGTTAATAATAATTACTTATATATAACATATGACAAAGACGTTTATTTAACTTAAAATGTTTGAAAAATCAAAATTACATTACTAGAGATGAATAGTTGATAAAAAATAAATCACCTCAAATTACAAACGAAAAATCGGGTTTAGTTCATTAAGACACCATTGTTCAACTACCAGCTATAAACAGAATGGAATATACATACATACGTAATTGTAAAGATTGTCCACGTATGTTTCTTATATGTAGATGCAGTTGTCGTCCGATGAACGAAAATCGAGAGATACAAAAACAATAATATTTATTTAGGTACCTCCACTTTTTCGCTAAAGAGCAGCATAGCATGATAATAAAAAAAAAAGCGCTAAACAATAAAAGCGAAATTTTATCGTGAAAATCTTAGTTATTATTAGGAAAGACCAAAGTAATTTTTATTTATTTTTAAATTTTTTTTACTCTTCTAACACGTTCGAAATTTTGGTTAAAATTTTTGTTTTTTTATGCCTTAACGATGTAACAGAGCTGACTATGGAAATTTTAGCGCCTTTTTTGTGGTAAAATAACACATTGATTTTTAAATTCTTGCAAAAATCTAATAATTATCTGAATTTAATGAAACTTTCAGGACTTATTCACAAATAAATTAATTTAATTTTTAAATTATTATTTTTAGAAAATCTTGCTAAAAAAATATACTTTTTAACGCTACTTTACATAATTTCATGAAATTTCTAAAAATTAAATTCAAACCTCCAAATTTGTTTTATTAGTTAAACGCAGGACTCCTTACAGAATTAGTCCTTTACACCAAGAATCATCAGAAAAACATTTTCATTTTGCTGATATGGCGATATCGTTGATATAACGAGCATTTCTGGGTTTGCATAGTGAAATTATTGAAGACTTCGTGTCAGGTAGAAATTAGTCAGTCCAAGAGGCGAACACATCGCTACGACCCCAGTTTGTGTGTAAATGTTACAATATTAGTCGTAAATTGGTATTTGTGTCGTCAAAAAGTACATTTATAACTGCGCTAGTGTTACTTCGATTTTTCATTGCTTCTTGTCGCTTCGACCTTTTTCATTGCTCGTTTTTGCTTCATTTTTTTTCATTGCTTGTTGTTCCCCAGACACCTTTGCTTGAATATTTTTTTAATTATCTGATACACGATTATTTTATAAGCAACTTAGCAGTTTGACAAGTCGTCTTTGCACAAGAAATAATACGTAAGTTGCTTAAATGTTTGCTTAAATTTTTATGCTTGGATAAATAGAAAGTTATTTCAATATAACTAAGCTAGTACGTAGAATTCTTGAATACAGTATAAAATAATGGATTTAGTAGCTTATTTTATTTAATTTTACGTTGTTTTTTTAAGTTGCTTATACTACTGAGTCCAGTAATGTCATTACTGGACTCAGTAGTCTAAGCAACTCCATTACTGTAATGGAGTTGTTAAAGACGTAATCAAAATTGAGTAGAATTGCTTTTAAATAAAATATCGTGTCCATTTCTTTTGATAATGGGCCATCATTTTTCTATTTATTAATATTGAGAAAAACTGAGGGTCATTCTTCTATGTATTCAACTTTTTAAAAAGTTTTTGTAGGTGAGGTGGGCAATAGTCAGCTTTACAGAATTTGAAATGCGCCTTTTCCTTTTCTAAGAAGAGCCTCTGTGCAAAGTGTGCAATCCAGATGCGCTTATTATTTGAACTCGGCACGTGAATTCCACTACCCACTATTCATAATTTATGTAATGGTTTTACAAGTTTAAGTGAAATGATCAACAACATCTGATTCAAAGTTTAAACGGTTGTTATTTACATTATTTACAGTCGAACTAATGTCTTTGTTCTTACGATTGCATTGATTCGATCAGTGTGCTCTCCGGTGTTCTTCAGGTGTCTATCAATTCAGTTAACTTGAAATGAACCCTTTATTCATTTTATAAAAATGAATTGTTCTCCTTCTGCTGTAATCTTTTTTTCACCAATGTTAATAGGATTTTCTTTTCAGCTTTAAAAAGAAACGCGCAAACAGAAAAATTAGATCATTATTATTATATGTAAAATTATATATAATTATTTTTTGTATAGTTTACTTAGACTATTAACTTGCAAATTGGATTATAAATTGCTCCAAGTTAGGTTTAAATGCTCTTTACCTAATAAAATGTTCCCTTTAATTGTTATGTTGTTTTTATTGTTATTTTAATGTTATGTTTTGCATGTTAGTTATTATTTTTGTGAGTGGGGCGTTAGGGTAACAAACCAACACACCCATAAGTAGAAATTAGAAACCAATATCACATTTTTTAGACGGTATAAACACCCGTACAAACATAACCAATTTTAAAATTACTCGTTGGGAATATAATTATTCGTAATAACAAAAGCCACACATGCAATGCGATTACTTTTATTTCGTGCTGAAAGAATCTAGAATTTAAAAAATATATCAACATCTAACTAAAAGCCGCCTCTTCTAAGTACTTGGTGAACAATCGGCGGAATGTAGTCAGTTTGGTCTTCTAGAATCAAGCAAGACAACCACTATAAATATTTACGGTGGAGTGTGAAAGTTTTTGCCCCGAATTTATCAATATAAAAACACAAGAATCTATGTAACTCTCTACTAGATTTATATATATGGGCTAAGTGGGCTGCAGCCCAGGATCCCATAGTCTAGGGGACGCCGAACTAACATTAAAGTGAACAAATACATAAACGAATAAATAAATATATTTTTTTATATAATACCTTAAAAACCAAACTCATATCATCTTCTCGTGACCGATCAGACCCCCCCTCGCCACGAGTTTTCTCCAGTCACGATAAACGGTTGTAGTGTTGTCAGAGTTAGCTCCTCCTTAATTCCCAAATTGTCACTAGGGGTCATTCTCCCGATACTATAAATACTGGGCGACTTCTCGCCTCGTTCTCTTTTTCATTTCTTCATTTCAGCGACTACAATGTAAGCTCTCTTAGAAGATCCGCGTCTTCCCATTTGTGGGAGACGCCATGAACATTATACACACATACACCTACGTACGAACATTCACCAAAGAACAGACACCAATGTTTACACGCACACAAATGTTATTGTCCATTGTAAATTTGTTTTGTTTAATACATATATTTGCTTTTATATATATATATATATATATATATATATATATAAGTTTTGTTTGTCTTCTTTATCTTCAGTTGGACTTAATTCAAGTCCGGCTGTTTTCTTGTAGTTGGATCTTTTAATATTCTACCAGGAGTTACACACGTGTTTCTAATACAGTAACACACAAACACACACGGTCCTCTACAGTGTCAATGTGGCTCCATGTTCTGAACGCCTGTTGAGACTTAGGTTTTCTTCAGACCTCAGATGAAACTTGTACATACGATCCATCGCTAAATATGCTGGGAAAATGGTCGGTCCTCTTTTACCGCTACAGGAAGTACCCGACACCTCCTACCATGCTTTTTCTTTACAAGTGCCAGATGAGGCCGAAAATGAACTATTACTTCACAATCCGGTCTTGACAGAATTTAAAATCCTTTATGCGCCCTTATCAGCACCGGGTTTAGGACAAATGAGGCCCTGTGCTAGTAAAGTTATGATGTCCCTTACTTGGGCCCTGAAGGAGATAGACCCGGCATGCCTACACAGACATGGAAGGAAGATGCCTCACCCACATCGACCAACAGGGCCCTGTGCTTCAGCACATCTATGGTAAATCCGGCACTGGGCCTTACTGAGGAAGACATTCTCCCCTCCACATCCACTTTTCTAAACGGCGTGAGGTTGCAACCCTAACCGCTACCCCGTTGCTATTTCCATGGTAACTGTTTACACGAACACTTTAGCACCATCTGGCTGGTTTAGCGAGGACTCCCCTTGCTACGTCTCCAGAGTTGAATCAACCACGTTTCCTCCATATTCCAGTTGTAATTGATTGATTTGTTTTTTTACTACTTATCAACCGTTTGCAGGCTATTTAAAGCCATAAAATATTTTTAGATTATCATATTTTTTTTTTTAGATAATAGTGATTTTAGTGATACAAGTTTTACTAATTAACCCGTAACTGGGGGAGGATATTTGCGTGTAAGTGAATATAACGAACCCAACTGGAATTGGAACCTGGCTCTCCAAGTAACAATTCCGAGTCATTATCCATTACACCACTCGCACATCCCAACTTACAGCGTTTAGATTTCTCAGCGCCCCCGCCATCGAGATGCTGCTTAACTTCGGTGATCGTATGTGAACCGGTATTTCAGCCTGATGTAGCCGTAAGACTCCCAATTGTAATTAGGACGATAGATTTTTCCAGATAATTGCTACTTTGTGAGACATAATTCGGCAAGAATGCTTTCCTGTGCACTACAATCTTAACCTCTTCAAGTCAAAGCCCAATCGCTATCTGTCCTTCTTATCTTCATCATATTCACTCCCTTCTATCTTCTCTTACCCTCACCTCACTAAAACTCTAACTTGTGTGGCTCTTGAGTCTTGTATTGGTGGAAGTAGTAAGTTTATGTATAAAGGTAACAAAATTATTTTTTTATTTCACATTCCATTATTTAGTAAACCATACATGCATAGCCGTGTTTTGTGGGGCTTTTTTGTTTGTTTATTTTTTTTTTTTGTTGAGGCAGGACCGAGACTAAATTCATACAAAACAATGTGAATCCTGCCTGACAAAGGATTTGTCATAATGATTTGAGGCAAGGTTTTACAAGATCTGGTGCTCTCCCTGGCGCCCAACTCAGAGTAATTTATATACACCGAGTGTTTTTATTCAAGACACCGTCTCTAGGAAGGTTGAAGGTTTTTCAAGTCTTGAAACCTCATCTTAGCCCTAAGAGAACTTGCACCGATGAAAAGTACATATAAAAAAGAAAAATCTGAAATATAAGCATTCAATTGCTGATACCCTCTGACGAATGGACGGAGTAATTTCCGGCGTGTCCGTCTACGAAACTCTGAAGTCAGGATGCTGAAGGTAACACCAGTCAACTTTGACAGTTTTTTTTCGTTCTATGGAATGACATTGCGCTCTCCTCGCTAGCAGAAAACCTAGTCGTGGATCTTGTTTAGATCTCGTCTATGCGGCAGGTTTTACTGGGTTACATGTAGCAGGCCCGACCTCGAATCAGTTTAAGATAATATAAATCTTTGAAATTAATGTATGGTCATGGTAATATTAACTGTTTCCTTATAAGGAAACATTTGGCATTCATTGACCGAACAGTCAGTGCTACTCTAGTTTAGTGTAGTGTCTGCTCTCGGGTGGATGAACTGCATTTTATTTACGTTATTTACATTGTTCGGACTGTTGTCCCCATCTTTATAGCCATATTCGCAACGTTTCGACCTTCTCCAGGTGATTGAAATTTCGAACTGAACCCGGAATAGATTGTTCTAGTTCCACGTGCCATGCTTCTTCCGGATGTCTCAGTTTAACTCAACTGTCCAAGCTTTCGTTCACCACTGCAGTAGCCAGGTATTGAACTCACAACTCTTTGGGGCAAGTCACTGGATCCAACCAACGTTTTTATCCACTGAGCCATGTATCTTGAGGATCTGATCCTCAAGGACACATAGCCCAAATAATAGGATTTTTCTTGTATGGTATTTTGCGTTTTTTTTTTTTAATAATGAAACTGTAACAAATAATGGGATTTTTCTTGTATGGTATTTTGGGCTTCTTTTTTTTAATAATGAAACTGTAACAAATAAATGGGATTTTTCTTGTATGGTATTTTTAGGTTTTTATTGTTTGTTTTTTTTTTTTAATGTAACCGCAAGAAGTAAATGGGATTTTTCTTGTATGGAATTTTTTTTTTTTTTTTAAATAATGAAACCGTAACAAATAAATGGGATTTTTCTTGTATGGTATTTTTGGCTATTTTTCTTTTTTTAATAATGAAACCGTAACAAATAAATGGGATTTTTCTTGTACGTTATTTTTGGCTATTTTTCTTTTTTTACTAATGAAACCATAACAAATAAATGGGATTTTTCTTGTACGTTATTTTTGGTTTCTTTTTTTTTAATAATGAAACCGTAACAAATAAATGGGATTTTTCTTGTATAGTATTTTTTTTTTTTTTTTAATAATGAAACCGTAAGAATAAACTGTACGTTATCTGAATGTTAAGAAAATGAAAATTTTAAATCAGAAAACTAACTTCAAATGATCGCCCGTCTACTTTCTCACGCTGACGCAATGTAATATGTTTCAGTCCTCCTCCTCGTTAGACTACAAGCAGAGTGTCCAGGAAGGTTTACACGCATGTAACTGACGGGTGTAGGGAAATGGAATTAATTTTATCGAGGTGATATTTTATATTTTTGCTTTTATATAACTGAGTAACACTGGAGAGAAAATACACTGGTATGCATGCAGCAGAAAGAAAACATTAAAACTTAGGAATTGTGTGGGTGATACGCGCATATATTCATGTGTGCGTGCGTGTGTAAGTTCAGTCACTAAGGGGAAATTATTTATGTTGTAAAATAAGGGGAAAGATATCACCATTCCCGGGAGAAAGACCCGGTTGGAGTTAACTTCTAACGCATGCTAGAAGAAAAAGAGAGAGAAGACAGGAAATGTCTCGTTTTTATAGTTGTTTGACAGCGTTGCCTAAAGACTTCTTAGCGAACCTATGTAGTGGGTAACCCACAAATACAATGTATTATTTATTCTACTGGATGATAAGGCATTGCCATTCGTAAATTTAATATTCGTCACTTCGGTTTTTTCAATTAAAGGGACACAACTCTCTAACTTTCAATAGCTCATCTTATTCTATATAATAAATGCGAGTGTCAGTGTGTCACTGTCACACTTTACTCCTAGAGGCCGGAACCCAACATATTTTGGAATCCGGCCAACTCCGTGAGCAAAATAAAAACATTCCGGCTCGGATCCGAACCCGAAAGCCTGAAATTTTGGATTCCCAAATTTTCATTACTGCGATTGTTTTCGGCGATTTTCTTACGTGATTTTTTGCGACGAATTTTTTTTGTACTAAAACAATTTTTATAATTTGGAAATAAATTTAGGAATAATCGGAATTAATTGCGAAATCCAGAGAAAGTCACCCATGAAATAAAAATAATTGTTTGTACGGAAAGTAAGGGCCTACGTACATCAAATTGTCTTTAAATCAAGTGGCGGCAGAAGAATTATTGTTGAACTTTTAAAAGCTAAGCTTAAATATTAATGCAATACTTAAAAAGCAGCGATCAATTTTCGGTTTGTTTATTGTTGCCTATTGCATCTACTCCTCCCTACCTATTGCGTTGAAGGCCCAGTCAAGAGCCCTCCGCATGAGCTAGCTTAAATGCCGCCGGATAGGGTGGCTTTTAAACTAGTTAAGAAGTACTTCAATAAATAAAAGCGCATTAGTATTTTAGAATTTACTGGTTCCTTTCTCGCGTACATTGTATTAAACATTGGCTAATTGTCTTTTGCAATTTATATTTGATTAATTTATTTGGGGGTGAATGGAAATTAAATTTTTCAACAAGAAGTCTATCAAGTAAAATGTTTGAAAAAGCTCTTAATGTATCTTCTTTATGTTCCATGTCCCCTCAGGACGTAGGCGATCATGGCTCTCCAAAATTGCCTGTCCTTTGTATTTCTTCATAAATTTTGTCTTTTTTGTTATTTCTCCTAAACTCTGTTCCGCCATACGTTTACTCAAGCTCACTAATTATGTTATACGTGGTTTTCCTCTGTCCCTCTTGCCTTCTCTCTTGTGAGTATCAGATTTTCTAAGCCCTCTTTTCTCATTATGTCCCCAAGAAATTTTCTCTCTTCCTGATGTTAAGTATATATATCCTTTTTGTTTCAATTTTCTCTAAAACTTTGTTGTTGCTAACATATCCCGTCTATGGTATCCTCAGCAGCCATCTGTAGAACCACATTTCTGTTGCTTCAAGTTTCTTCTTCAGGTTATAATCAGTATTAGCCTTACTCAGCACTGAGAACATGTCCAAGTTACATCATCACCATTATTACAAACATTGTGATGATATTCTTCACTAACGACCGTGAATGTAAAATAAAGTCAATCTGTTGAATTTAAGGGACTAGCTGTCAGAATACTGTCGCAGTTAGCTCCTCCTCATTTCCTTAAGCCTTCAACAGGGGTCTCTCTCTCTCCCACGAGTATAAATACTGGCAGACCTTTTCGCCTCTTCCTCTTTCCACGGCTTCGCACACGTGCGGCCAGCTGCCTCGACTGGGGCCGCAACCTCGCGCGTGAGGCGAGATAAAAAAAACCTTCTCTTCCTTTTTACTTATTCCACTATGTGACCTCTCACACAAACTGCGTTTCCCGTATTCTGGGAACACGCTAAAAACAAAATACACATCCGTACGGACACTCAACACCCACGCACAATAACTTCTCCATACAAATACTCTGCAACTTTTCATGTCTTCAATGTATTTGTAATTCGTGTATTAATCTATTTGTTATTAATATATGTTTGTTTGCATACATGTATATCGGCCTTGTTTGTTTTCTTTTGCCTTCTTTGGACTCCATTAAAGTCCAACATTCTTATGTAGCTGGACCGGCCAGCGGGAAGCCTTAACCTAGAGATAACTCATCTTCTCTTTTCACATTCACACACCAAACGGTCCACTACAATACAGTGTAAAATTGATTTTCAGTAAAACAGTGGACCAGTATATAATTATTTGTTACTAACTAAATATACTGGGTGACATTAGTGGTATCGAGCCGTCGAAATGAATATTTGGCTAAACATTTATAATTAAAAAATAAAAACAGATACAAATAAGTCAGAAGAACGTAAATGGAGTTTTTATTTTGTAAAAATGAAGTTGTCTTTTTAAAATAAATTTCTGTAAATGAAATTTTGATATTGTAAAAAAATGCTAACAAAGTATAGACGTGTTAAAAATCTTCTCTCAAAACTTGAAAAGGAAAACAAGACAATGTCGCAAAAAGCTGTCTTTAATCATAAGTCAATCGCCGTACGTTGTAAGAGGCTGCTTCCATTTCCTACGATACATCTTAGCGTCGTCTACCAGTTGACTGTGTATCGATTCACACTAAACTTTGCTGACTGGCCATTAAGGGGTATAGGACCGGCCAAGTGCGGCGCATACTAAGTGGAGTCTCCAACCTTTGACCCGTTCTGCCTACATTGTCAACATCCAAAATAGGTTACGGCTTTAAATAACCCACAAAAAGTTGTAAAAAAAAATAAAAAATAAAAACAACCAGTCAATCAAACTCCAACATAAGAAAATATCCCGATTCAACAATTGAAACAATGTCGTTGCAAACTAGTAGTGTCGTTACAAGTTTCTCCTAAAAGATAGTATTAACTTATTTTATCACTTACAGTAGAAGGTTAGTAATTCTCTTTATTAAGAGTCTCGAATGCACAGGCCAGTAGATGTAATTGACACTGTTAAAAACAAAAGAAAAACAGGATGTCTACTCAAACACGTGTATCCAATAAAATATAGCATTTAAAGAAAAAAATATTCTCGAATTAAAATTTAAAAATCTATTAATTCCTTAAAAATTTCTTCTATTTTCATGCCCATGTTTTTATGAAAACATGGGCATGGAAATAGAAGTTAGCACTGTAATTCACATACAGTTAGCCCCGCGTTTCAGCATTCGGGGCTTCACACATTCGCGGAGTTTTCTTTAGAGCATATGTACTTGTTATTCGCGGAAACCCCGAATATTCGCGTGTTTTTCTGATGAACATATGTAGAAATTATTCGCTGAGAATTCCCTCGAGTCACGTATTTTTTCGATAGAACATATTTAAAATATTCTTGTATTATTTTCCTGTCATTTAAGTGACTTAAAACATATAACAGTCCATTTTTATGGTGAAAATTGGCAGAATTGTACATCTTCATTGTAAAATAACAAATGCAAAAACATGCGTAGTGCTTGGGCATTTTTCTTTGTTAGGGGCTGGGGTCTTAAAAGTGGCTTATGCTAAGTCTGGGGTCATCATCTCAGTTCTGTTTTTAGAAAATGTTTTAAACTTTATATTTTATGTCTTGTTGCACATATTTTATCCAGTATATTCAATGGTTGTATCGATCTAGGCAGAATTAAAATCGGTTATTGGACGTATGAAAGAAAATTTACGCTAAGTGTATGGCCACCAATACTATTTCTCAAAAATGTTTTTAAAAGGGTCTGAAATGTTTCTAACGTGTTTAGGATGAAAGTTTAAGGTATATGGTGTTTTAACAATCCAAATAGGTACTTATAAGCACTTTTAGTGGGGTTACAAGTATTCGCGGATTCTCATTATTCGCGGCCGGTTCTGGTCCCTAACTCCCTCGAATACGAGGACTCACTGTACTTTTATTACTGTATGTAAATGTTTATTCTTTACTTTCAAATGTGTATATCCTTTTGTTCCCTATTTTTAAAAAATTGTGGGAAAATGAAATAAAATCAATAAATAATATAATAATAATAATGAAATGCATTTTCCCATGATGCTAGTAATAAAGCAACCAGAAATTGTATTACCACATTGGCTTCGTCAAATGCCCATTAGGTGGCGCTTTTTAAGTCTATAAAAAGACGAACATTTCCTTCCTCTTCTTCTTGCTCCAAGATGTAGTACCTCGTAGGTGAGGACATCCCTGCTGGGTCATGTTCATTTCCACACTCCACTGAAGACTGAACTCTCTCTCTCTCTCTCACACACACACTCACAGGCACATTCGTAATTATTGCTGTCTTTTCCTTTCCCTTCAACTGTGTACACATTTATGTAATTGCTTTGTGTTCATCAGTGCATCTAATATGTTGGTTTAAATTCCATGTTTTGTGTCTTATTTGTACTCGGACTCGGATGAGTCCGCCAAATAGCTGTTTGCGAGACAATTTTTTTTCAGGGGCCATTAAATAATTATTGACAAACGTCTATACTTCACAACAAAGGGCGGGGGGTCCCACAAAATCTTTTTGTAAAGTCTGTTTTTGTACGCAAAACCAATAACTCGGGGATCGATTTGAAGTTGTATCGATATTATAAACAGGACCCACCGCCTTTCTAAAACGATAACAAATCAATATTTTTCGATTCTGAAAGTGCCACGACCTAAGGAAGGTCTAAAGTATGATAATCATCAAAAATTAATTAGCCCCCCACCCCAAAAAAAAGACAATTTCAAGTGGGTACAAAAAATCAACTATCTAAGTATTGTAGTAACAATGGAAAAATGTGACACAGAAATCTGAAGGTACATTGATATAGCGAAAAATGCAGAGAAAAAAAAGAAAAGAGTGCTGAACTGCTATGTAATATCCAATCTCCTATATGGCAATGAATACTGGACAATATCATCATGCCTTTCAGAAACTAAACAAAGTATTAAGAGCTAGGAAAATGTCGTTAGAAACAAAGAAGAGTACTGATCTGCAATATAATATTTATCCTCCAATATAGATAGATAATTACTTCACCCTAAGCAAAACAAAATCGACACGAAGACGCACGAGGTTACTGAGTGTTAGATAATGTGAGAAAATGAAAACATTACTAAGGAGAGAGAACAATAAAATAATAGGAATTAAGAAGACAGTAGATAACGATTGAAATTGCATTTAAATTTTTGAAGATTAATTTTGACTGGAAAGTAAGAAACTGAAAAAAAGGTTCCAAAACTTGAAGTGCGAGAGAAGGAACTGTTAGCATAAAAGTTACGGTTTCATCTAGCCATTTCAACTGTAGAATGACGAGAACTTGTCGCCAATCTAGAACTGCGCTTAAATTCATCAAATCTCGGTATCAACGAGGAGAGTAATGTCAGTTTTAACCTCTTCCTGTGTTACAAAAGCTGTTTCTTCCAAATGATTCTGTAAGCTACGAAACAAATGGTAGTCTGAAGGAGCAAGGTCGGGAGAATAAGGTGGATGAGGAATTTTCTCCCAACCAAGTTCTTCGATCTTTTGTGACGTGATTCTTGTTGTGTGTGGTCGTGCATTATCCTGATGAAACATCGCCCGTTTTCGATTCACTAGAGCAGGTCTTTTTTTCCTCAAAGCTTGGTTCAAAGGCTCTAATTGCTGACAGTATATTTGAGCATTAATTGTTGCATTAGGCGGTAAGAATTCAAAGTGGATTATTCCTTGGCAATCCCACCAGATTGAAAGAAGAACCTTTTGCTCATGAAGTTCCCTTCTCAGCTGTGGCTGGGGTCCTTCCCCTTTACCAAGCCACTGTCTACGACGCTTAACATTTCGATAAAAGATCCATTTTTCGTCGCCAGTCACAAGTCTATCCAAAAAAGGTGAAACAAGTTGGCGAGAATGGAGAGAAGAGCAGATGTCAACTCGGGATTTGAGGTTGTTTTCAGACAATTCATGAGGCACCCATTTTCCAAGTTTAGGAATTTTTCCAAGTTGTTGAAGATGACGATGAACAGTTGTATGGTTTGAACTGAGAACCACTGCCAATTCTTCAACTGATAAAGCAGGATTTTCTTCAAGGGCTGCTTCAAGAAGCTTTTCATCAAACTCAACTGGACGTCCGGTTCGATCTTCATCTTCAAGGGTGAAATCTCCACCTCTGAATTTTGCAAACCATCTTCTTCAAGTTCTTTCATTCACACATTCCTCTCCATAAACTGAGTGAATGTTTCTAGCCGCTTCGGCTGCTGAGTTTCCTTTCTTGAACTCATAAAGCATTATGTGCCTCAAATTATTCTTGGGTACTTCCATGTTAGCAGGGTTTTAATCAAACAAAATTTAATTTTATTGTTCTCTGAAATAAAATTTGATCAGTTTAAATGCATCTAAACATAAAAATAATGTTCAGCTCCATTAGACATTATAAAATACTCTTTAAATTTCGTTCATTTTAACAAAAAGTTAAAATTCGGACAGAATTTATGGGATGACCTAATAGTAAACCGGATATACTCGTGCATAAGTCGACTGAATCAGTGTTGTGATAAAAAGTATTAAGTTGAAATAAAACTTGTAAAAATAAAGTAAAAGTGTATCGACCCAGAATGTTTTGTTAAAAAAAAGTCATGTTGTATAAAATAAGTAATAAAATAATAATAGTGAAAAAACTTTAAAAAAAAAAAATCTACGTGTCATCCCAACATTTTTTCTTCTTAAATATATTTTTATATTATTTTTGTGTTTTTATTTATATTTGTCGATTTTATTTTGTTTTATTAACATTTTTAAGTCTCTCGTCCTCACCTCTCCGCCAGCTAAACCAGCCTCTTGAAAATACATATTCATTAACTTATCTCTTCAGGTTTTTCCTTCTACCCCCGCCAATCATTTCATCTCTCGTCGCCATCTTAGCGCCACGTCCTTGTCTTTTTTAGCTTCTCTCTTTATTCTTCTGTAACTTCTGACTACCTTTTACTTATTTTACTCTTTTGTGTGTTTTGTTTTTAAGTTTGGGGGCTGGGGGAATCCTCTTCGTCCTGCTTTAGCGTGCTTCAGATAAATCGGAGAGGGGCAGGGCGGCTTTTACTACTAGTGTTTTTACTTTCTGTCAACGCCCGCTCCACCCTCGTCTTTAAGCCCTGGGCATGTTCAGTGGGTTTTGACACCATCAGCTGATTCTGGTTGGACCTTTACCCCTTTCTGGCTCGAGGTCATTTCGAAGGGAAACTGGGAGGGGAGCGCTTATGTGGTGAATGGGGCGGGGTAGCGGTAAAAGACAGACATAAGTGGGGAGGTGAGTGACTAGATCTGCTTTAAACATAGGTCTGAGTGGAGATCTGTTTATCAGACTTTTGTTTTTTGTTTCGTTTTGTATTTTTTTTAGTCCTATGTTAAGACGTCTGTTATGGTGGCAAAAAATCCTAATGTGTGTGCGTGCGTGTGTGTGTATATATTTTAAGAATTAATGAATTTATAATTCGACATTTTTTATCACTTCAAACGTAATTTTTAGTGGATACTCGTGTTTAAAATAAACGTCATTTTTAAATGTGTATTACGTCTATCGGCCTGCGCACTCGTGAAAAAAACTTGATAAAATTTCTGTGCAGTCTGATAGACGTAACGCACACAGTTTAAAATAAAAACAGGACGTCTATTTCAGACACGGGTATCCACAAAAAAAAATGTAACGTTTGGAGCAATGTACAGGGTGGTCCGAAAGTCTTGTCATCCCTATATAATATAATTTTCTGTTTCAGATGGTTGACACAAGCTCCTACAGTTTACAAGAGAGGTAGAGGGTGACAAGACTTTCGGCCCATTCTGTATATATTATTCACGCGTCAATAAAAATTAATTAATATTAATTTATATTCGTGATTAGAATAGTTGTTTATTCCGGATTGGCGCAACGAGTCGGTTCACAAAACTCGGGAAAAAAAATGTAAAGTGTAACCCGGATATAAGAGAGTTGTCGGGACCGGAGACGAAGTCTCTTATATCCGGGTTTCTCTTATATCCGGGTTTGGTTTATTTTGTTTAGGTAAGTATGGCTCTAATTTTGGACCAGAGAAGATCTCTCTTATATACGGGTTTATCTTATATCCGGGTTACACTGTATTTGTTTTTCTTTTATAAGCCACAGGTGACATGAGCTGAGCCCGAACTAAGGAAATGATCAAGTTTGAGCTTTATTTCCTACTTAGTAATACAGTGTAACCCGGATATAAGAGAAACCCGGATATAAGATAGGTGTTCTCTGGTCCAAAATTAGAGCCATACTTACCTAAACAAAATAGACCAAACCCGGATATAAGAGACTTCGTCTCCTGTCCCTGACAACTCTCTTATATCCGGGTTACACTATAAATTCAAATTTGTAAGGACCAAGAGCAGGGGCCTAATGCAAAGCAAAATTTATTTTAAAATTTGAGGAAGGTGAAATTTTACTTTAAAAAAAAATGTAAGCTTCGCTTCATGTTCATTTTTTGCACTAATCTGAGACTTGTCACGTTTCCAGACATTTATTGAGCACTTTTATTGACAATAATTCTATTCGCCTTGACATACACGGTGTTCCAAAAGTCACGCGACAATTGGCAGCAAACACACTTGTGAAATATCAACCAGGGAAAATTTGCATGACATCATCTCCCATTATTCGACCAATAAGATTTCTTAACAATATATTGGCACACGCAGAAACATGATTACATTTGGTAAATAAATATAAAATTTACAAAGTTATCAATGGTAATTCGAATTTTGTAACACCATGTAGATGAAATTATGTAAGTTTATGTATGAACGACGCGTTTCGCCGATAACGTCAGCTTCTTCATATTAGAATAAAACATAAAAGTCCCTTTCTCTTCCCCATTTATTTATAGCCTCCTCTTATCATCAGAGATTCTAACGCATTTTCCTTATACTTAGTTTTGTCTTCCATTCTGATCTGCAAAGTAGCAGAACTTCTCGGCCAAACGCTTTTCCTTTCTACTTTATCTCATTATCTTCACTTTTTTCGAATACTATCACATCACATCACATCACGCACAGACACACACACATATACATATATATTTAATTTTAATAGGAGTAGATAGGTTCGTCTATCGCTCGGTTCACACTCCTCCCCGATCTTTTGAACAGGGGTAGAGGTTTATCCGGTGATTTCTGATTAGGATTGGGTTTCCGGTTCCTTCTAAAATCTGCTTCAACCTTATATTCCTAGTGCCTTTTCTTACCTACGCTAATATAAGTCCACATAGTAACCCTCTACCTTGAGTGACTCTTGGGCCTTGTATTAGGTGAACATTAGTGTAAAAAAAGGGATATAAAGACAAATTAATCAGTTTAAATTTCTTCAAAGTCATTAAAATCTGAGTTATCAGATCTTGAAAGGAAAAGCAGAATTAAAAAAAAGGTTTTGTTTAATTACTAATAAAATATTTTGTCCGGTTCACACTCCTCTCCTGTCTTTTAAAAAGAAGTAGAAGTTTGATCCATATTTCTTGTTTAGGTTTTGGTTTCCGGTTTCTGTTGAAATCTTTTAATTTTCTTTAACTCTCAGTAGTCCCTAGCGTCTTCGTGACATTATTGCCATTATCGGTGTGGGGGGGAGATTGATTTAATTTTTTAAAAATCATTTACTGTAGTCTTACTGCGTGAGTCGAATATAGAGTGATAGGCAGTTGAGTCCTTTCTGTCATCAGATGAGCTCGCGATGCATCGTAAAAATATTTGTAGTTAACTGCTAATACCTGCTGATTTCACCACCTGTGGGAACTTAAATTCGATTAATGCGGTCGTAGTATACTTATTTTCTCGGCGGGCTTTCTCCGCTAACTTCGAACACAAAATTCCGGCCTTCCGTTTGGCTCGTGCCAGAATCATATCGCTTCATTTGATCGTTTACAACAGTAATTCTAAAATCTAAATGTTGGTGGTAAGGCTCCCTTGGGGTCTCCATGAGCTCTCGGAGAGATAGTGATATGTCCCGGAAAGGGATATATTTGTTCGAGGTAGCTAAGTGGTTTTGGCTACTGTAACTAAGCAGTACAATCTCGCAGGTAACCGTAATCGACTGGTAGTTGTAGTCAATAGATGTAGGCAATAGTAGACCAATAGGATAGCGAATGGCTTAGTCCGAAGAGCGTCGTCATAGACTTTTCTCTCTTGGTCTCTCCGTCAGTCTGTATTTATGACTGACATCAACCAATCATATTCTAGTGAGGGGGAATATAGGTGTATGCCTATTCCATTATATCAGATAGTAAGTGTTCAATGGAGTTATGGAGAAGAGTTATAATTTGAGCTGGGCAGTAAGATGATTTAACCTTTTGAACCCTGGTTAGAACAACATACGTTTTATATACCATAAACCCTTGTGTATAAGACGCAGACTTATTCGTCTAAAATGTCCAAAAGTCTGCTGCCTCTTTACTTTAGTTTTGAACCTAATCCAATTTTTTCCAGCGCTCAAAACAGGCAAAATTTGGTCAAATTGAATTTATTTGTTTCCCAGAGAAATAATATCTACCTAATGGCGTATTGCAACAAAGGGAAATAAATCTTTCATAATGTTTCTCTAAATGCCGTACGGTTTCGTACTTTTTTCTGGATTTCGTTGAGTCAAGACACCTATGTGAGTTTGGAAATCATTCAAAGGTAAAAATATTATTTAATTTACGGAAAAATTACAAAATGATACATAATTTCAAAATAAAAAGCATCAAAAACATTTTTTTTTAATGAAAGGCAATTAATGTCTATTTCGCAATAAACAACTCTCGCAAGTTTTGCAAACAACCAATTGCCGACTTTGATGTTTTCTTAATGCTTACGAATCACAAATTTTTTCTCTTCCATTTTCACAAGTTTTAGTCATTTTCTTTGCTCAGGTGCGTTTTATACATAAAAATAAACTTTTTTCCTTGGAATTTGTCTGTTTTTATAATAAAAGCAGAGGGTCTAGGTCTTATACTCCCTAGCAATCAAAACACAAATGATTACGGTACGTTTTTGCAAAGATATTTACATTTTTAGATGTACTTTAAACATTTAGTTGCAATTGCTGTGTGTACATAGAGTTAAAGCCAGTAAGCTAAAGTCCGATAGCTTTTATGGTCTGTCACAGTGACCGCCGCTTTGTTGTTCCCTCCGCGGCTTACTTCCGGTGATTGGCGCTGTAAAAATACAGTAAAAGATGAACACTGTTGCTTTAGCTCTGCTCCACATACCAGTGCAATTTTAATATACGTGGCACCTGCCTGCGAAAATTTAAAAACAATAGGGGAGCACTGGAGAAGAAAAGCTTGAGAAGCATCGATTTACAATATTCACGGAGCTAATGAACCGTAGGCCTTCTTTCTCCATCCTACTTCACGCATTTTACATTAAATACTTCAAATTAGTAGGTATGCAAAATTTTACTCCACCTCCACCCCAGATAGCTAAAAATAAAAAAAGAAATATCTGAAGACATCTAAAGAATTTTAGAGTTTATCACTTCAACTTTAACACGACTCAGTCCTCAACCAGGAAATGCTTTTCGGTTGCACCCCCCCCGAAATTATAAATGCCCCCCCCCCTACCAAAACCTCCAAATTCACCCCCTTTGGGTCGTGCGTCCGGAATCCCTGTTTTAGACGAAAAACCATTTTATCCTCTTCGTGCGACTTGAATGAAGTTTTTGTCAGTATAACTGGTATTTTAAACAAATTTATCGCACTTGGTACCCCCTTATCCCCCTCCAGTGAATATATTACAAGACCCCTAGCCGATTTTTGAAATCGGGGCTAATACCAAGCCGTTTTTATAATGTTTTCTTTCTCATATATATATATATATATATATATATATATATATATATATATATAAAAAGGGTAATACGATTTTGCCGTTCACGGAAAACATTTGCCAACTGATTTACAGTAATGCCTGAAATCACATTAGTTATTTTAGCTAAAGCTAGGTACATTAAACTTTATAACATTTTTTACAGATTATTTCTATCGCAAATACAAATAAAGTTATAAATTTTTTTAAGTGCACACGAACTTTATGGACACCCTGTATGTGTGTGTATATATATATATATATATATATCAATTATGTAGTGCGTATTCAATTTATGTAACGTAAATCATTCAAACGAAAAACATTCAGTATTTGTTTTTCGTTTGAATGATTTACGTTACATAAATATATATATATATATATATATATAATTGCTAATGATGGAGGACATGTGGAAACTTAAATAAAATTTCAATAAAACCTTAAAAAATATAAACTTACTTCTTTCTAATCCTTTTTACAAATTATTTCTATCGCAAATACAAATAAAGTTATATTTTTTTTAAGTGCACACGAACTTTATGGACACCCTGTGTATATATATATATATATATATATATATATATACACACACACACACACAGCGTGGTCCGAAAGTCTTGTAACCCCTACATAATATAATTTTCTATTTTAACGCTCTGTCGGGTATTATCAAGGACAGTTTTTCACATGAACGATAACAGAATACCATCAGTTGAAGGACACTCTTCGGAGTGCCTTTATAGCAACAATCAACAAAGCACAGCTTCATAAAATATCACAGACATGGCACAGCCTCATTTTGTGCCGCGAAAATGATGGTGTTCATTCATACAGACCTTCACGACGCGTGACAGCGTTAATGAAAGTGAATAAACTGAATTTAGTACATATGATTTGTATTACTAGTTGTTCTCATTACTTTTTGATAGGTGGTGACAGGACCTTCGGACCACGCTGTCCATACATATGAAAAGGTTTAATTTAGAAATTAGGCACAATAAGAGATGATAAACCTCTGAGCGGTACAAGGTTTATTTCAGCCCCCCCCCCCCTTTTTTTTCTCTCAGTTAATCATCTTGTTTTTATCCTGGACAGATTTCTGCCATGGGCTGTTAGGCGAAAAATGAGATGTGAATGCTTGTCATTAATTTGTGCAAAATTATCATGAAATCAAGAGTCTTCATTCAGAAGAGTCAACTCAAGGGAAGCAACTACTGCTCCCCAGCTATAGAGTCATACAATCGTAACTCTCTTTTATCAGAGGAAGATTCAATTCAATTCTACCCCTTCCCACCAGGTACATATATTTTTTGAGAATCTTTAGTATGAATATAATATACCCGTTTCAGCCCTCTCATATCTCCTATAAGAAATTAATAACAATAGGTAATAAGATACAATTATAACAATACACTGTAATTAAAAGCAATGTGATGGATAGACTTGTTACGTATATCTTTGCATCCTTTTCTTAAGTCGACATTTTGTTTATCTTGTTTACTAAAAAAATAATTTTATGCTTTTCTTTGTTACATCTGAATTACCAACATTCCTGCTGTCGTATTTTGACGCCATTATTACGTAAAGTTTGTGAATTATTTATTTCTTGAGTTTGCCGCGGTTAGCTGAAACTGCGGAAAACAAAACCATTGTTTGTTTGTAGCTTTGAAAAAAGTCATTAACATTCCAGGTTTTTTGTTTTTTTAGACATTAATCTTTCTTTTCGAGTTCTTACTGTTAGCAAGACAATATTTTGGCCGATATGTTCTTGAGCCTTTATATCATCAGCATTTATATATATATATTTATATATTGAAACTGTTAGATGTAGACGTCTCTTCTACTCCAATAGCTTCGTGTCTCGCACATCTCGCCTGTGGAACTCCCTTCCCTATTACTGTTTCCCTGACAAATACAATCTCCAACTATTTAAGTGTAACGTCAATCGACATCTCCAGTTGCCTTGATCTATCCACTTCCCTTCTCCACATCCTTTCACCTTTCATTCCTATCTGCTCTCGCTCCAAATCTTCTGTAACCCCCTTGCCTTGATCGATCCATTATCTTTCTCCACATCCTCTCCTTTACCACTCCTATCTGCTCTTCCTCTAAACCTTCTGTAATCCCTTGCGTGCTAGTGGCTTCCAGCCTTGCTTGGGGTGATAAGCTTAAAATATATATATATATATATATATATATATACAACGGCTCTTACCATGAGACCCGGGTTCTAATCTCACCATAGTCGATTTGTCAGAAAGGCGACTTCCTGATCTTAGCGGACAGGATCGAGGTCGATCCCAGCGTGCGGCAGCTTTGGAATGTGCCTGAAAACCACACCACGGGTTGATCGAAGCCTTGTGAGTGAAATTGGGTAGACGGAACTCTTGTAGGCCGTTGATAGCTGTGCTAGCACGAAGCCACAAGTCATCGTGGTCGAGGGCTTCGGCACGCTGGCCTTGTTCAAATTGTTGATCACGCGAGATATCAATCTCTCTCCCAGAAACTGTAACTAAGGTCTGTTCAGCATAGTTGCATTATAAATCACAGGTGGGCTCTGTGGGTGTTGAGCAAAACACAAATGTGCCTGAGCGAGCATATGCAATAGGGATTGGCTAGCCGCCCTAGTAGATGGGTATCCTCGAATACGAGTGGCCAGCTATATATATATATATATATATATATATATATATAAACGTAATATGTCCAGATTATTCAACCAAACATGCTTGAATATATATAATTATATAATTCTCTGATCGACTTTTTAATGTTGATATTAAATTCATTAATGAAGACGTAGTTTTTATTTTTTTATTTTCTCAAGTACTTTCAATCTCATCCGAGATCATCTTCAGGGGTGAATTGCTAAGACAAAAAAATGAATGTAACTGATAGTTGTGTTTATTTTTTTTTCATAATTACGGATGAAACAAACTCTGTTATAATGATATGAACACGTACGAACACGCCTTCCTTAATGAATTTAATATCAACCTTAAGAAGTCAATCAGAGAATTCGAGAGGATTAAATTAAAAATAAAGCTATGTCCAGATTACTTAACCAAACATGTTTGAATGAAGATATGCTGCATATATATATTTAAGTAATTCATCGAATCTAGAAGAAACCTCAACAGAATGCAGAAAGCACTGGACGGCCGTTTCGTCCTATATTTGGGACCCATCAGCAGTGCACATCCACTACCGAGAACTGAAACCCCGGACAGTTACGTTCTCAGACAAACGTCATACCAACTGTCCCAACGGGCCTCGGCGACGAAAAGGTAGCGAATCAGACTCGATATGGCGCCGCTCGATCACATATTCCGTGGGGGAACTCATCCGAGTTTCCATTACCCATAGGACTGTGCCCCCACGAGCCACGACTACAATCCCCAAGCCGCTCCATCCAGAGCATGAGAAGCCAGTTCAAGCAACGATATACAAGTGATAGAAATTATTAGGAGGATTTTAGATAATTATAATTAAGCAATTCTTTAAATCGAGAAGATACCTCAACAGAATGCGTTTCGTCCTATATTTGGGCCCCATCAGCAGTGCGCATCCACTACCGAGAATTGAAACCCGGACAGTTATCAGGCAAACGTCATACCAACTGTACCAACGCGCCTCGGTAGCGAATTAGAATATATATATATATATATATATATATATATATATATATATATATATATATATATATATATATATATATATATATATATATATATATATATATAGTGTAACTCGGATATAAGACAGATTTTCTCTGTTCCCAAATTAGAGCCTGTGTTACCTAAACAAATGTAGACCAAACCCGGATATAAGAGACTTATTCTCCGGTCCCGACAGCTCTCTTATATCCGGGTTACACTGTATGTATAAAATTTCATGAGGTATTGATGTTGCAATTTTAAGAACTTTTGTTGTCTTTTCATTGTGTGATTTTGAAACATAATTCTTTCAGTTCTTTGGTGTGTCGTTTCCTCTTTTTTCTTAGCGACTTACTCGTTGCTAGGCGGATGGTCTTCTTGGTGTGTATCTTGCTTTAGATCTTCAGGCCTGAGGACATGAATACTTTCGCTTGGCACTAACGCAAGAATGTTAAAGGATTGGAGAACTGAGCCAGTATGCGTGATAATTTCTCTGACTTAACTCTGTCGTCAAGACACGTTCACATTAACTGTTAATATGTTTCTAACATTGAGAAGTAAAAAGATATCTGATGGAGATATTTTTTTCTTGCGTAGATCTAGCATATTATATTTTCTTAGCTTATTTAATCGAGAGCCATCACCTTTCCGCTTACAGAAATTACTTTACCACTTTCTCAAATCCAAATCGCCAATATCAGTGCTCGTGTACTTTGAAACAATTAAGGAAAATTATGATGTGTTTTGATGTTAGCCGCGGATACCTGAAACCACGGAAAGTTAAAAAAAAACAAGGCATAACAAGAGAATATCACAAAATTTATGTCGCAGCTGTATTCGTACCTAGATCTTAGCAACTTCAGCAAGTATTTGTTTTTTCTTAGCTTATTTAATCGAAAACCTTCACCTTTTGACATAAAAGGCCCACTTTATGGCTTCTCTTTGGTGCTATTTATCAGCGTCAATGCTCTTACACATTGGGATCATTGTTAAAGTGTAACTATTGAATTTGTATGTTTCTTGGGTTTTTCTCACGGGTAAATGAATCTGCGGACGAATAAACTTTAGGACAAGTGAAAAGAAACTTTTGTAAAATTTGACAAGAGTAAATGGGGTGATGATAAACGAATTTGTGTTAATGTCATTTACTCATACCTTGATAAATCATTAATTATTGACAGCAATAACTAATAATAAAATAGAAGCATTAATTCATAACAATATATTTCAATAAATGCTATGTGATGCATAGAAGATCCGTAAGATTGAACATGATTTTTTAGCTTGTTAAATCGCTAAACTTCATCTTTTCACTTTGTCGTGTCCATAACGAAATACATAAATAAAAATTAATTACAGTTTTAACAATAATTATAATAAAATAATTAGAATTGTTATAAATAATTATCATTAATTCACTCATTCTAAGCCAATGAGAAACAACCCCACTTTCCTCATCTACATACACAAACACATGACGTTCTCATTATTGGACAAGCAGCTCACACGTGCGTCAACGGAAATTTAGTTTCCTTTTCCGGCCATAATAGTAACATTAATCTTTTAGCACTGAACAAAAATTTGAGGTAAGAAAACCGCAGACGCTTCTTGTATTTTTCCAACTTAATTATCTGGAAACTCATACATATCTATAAAACTGTGGTCAAAAGAAATTAGCGACTCTGCGATTTCAGATTGGTCGATTCTCCCCTCTACACCGGTTTCTTGGGATTTATTGTCACTCTCTGCCTTGTACCCGCTTCGTTCGTTCGTTCGATTACAACTGCACGTATCGTACGATGTACCCCGAAAGAACTCGCTCTTTTTTCCAAGATGGTCTCGTTTAACGGAATGAGGCACTCGTCTTCTCTCAAATAGAAGTCCAACGAACTCTGTCTTTTCGAGACGCAGGCAAATCTCGTTCACCACTTCCGCTCCTCGACTCTGCTTCCGGTTCACTATAGCAGCTACAAAAGCACATACTAGAAATACTCTATATACTTGGCTTATTCTTTATCTTATTCCTCTGTCGGATTCTGATTCATATTTGATTTACATTTGACCCCAAGCTCTCAATTTTACTCAGTGATACTGTCTCTTGTGTTTCCAACACCACATAACAACCAGATAATAAATAATACAAGTTTTGTTGTTTCCATCTTGCTGTTACCCATTTTTACGAGTACTTTTTATTGGGTGAACACTAGAAAAATATATTGCTAAAATTGTAAAAAAACAAAACACAACAAAAACAAAGCCCAACCCTGTACGATTCCCTAAGTTCTGTAATTATCCTTTAACTGCTCTTGTCTACTTGGTAAGCGGTAGTAATGTAAATTGTTCAGAGTGAGCGGCAAAACTTCAAAAGCAGTGGAAAGAACGTGTTTAAAACAATGGCTGTATTGGCGAGAGAAGATACGAGTTAATAAATGTACAAATACCCACAATAGAAAATGTTTGATGTTCACGACCTTGTTGGTTTAACTTTAATAATAAGTACAGTAATATTCTAAAAAACCTTTAGTATTACATATTTACAAACACTTCGCACTTACACAGAACCAAAAAGGAATCGATTCTGTTTGTAAGTAGGAGTGCTCCTGGAGAAGTAAATATACCTAAGGCCAGAAACTATTTTTAAAGAATTGCCAGATTATATTGACGTGTAATTTTTAGCAAAAAGAAAGAAAAGTTGGTTTGCTCATTCGTTGTCAGAACCCCCCTACACACACAAGAGGGATCAAGTGGAAAGACTGTATATACTTTGCTTATTCCTTATCTTATCTTTCTCTCAGATTTCAATCCCATATTTGATCTACATTTGACCTCAAACTCACAAGTTTACTCAATAATACTGTCTCTTGTGTCTCCAACATCACAAAACAACCAGACAATAAATAATACTAGATTTGTTGTTTCCATATCTTGCTGTTTCCCATTTTTACAAGTACTTTTGTATATATGAATGTTAGAGGAGGTGGGTATAATTATTTACTCTTGGTTCTAACTCCCTGACAACGTAAGGAAACACTTTATAGCTTCTCTTCGGTGCAATTATTAACACCATTACTTATGCACTTTGCGATTCTTGTTAATTAAAACTAATCAGTTGTTTTTTTTCTACATGTTGTTCAAGGATAAATGAAAACGTGGGTGGATAAACTATGGCACGATAATGTTTAAGGGCCGTAAAAAAAACTTTTCGGGATTTTACAATGGCGAATGCGTGATTATAAACATGTAGGGGGCTCGGATTGAGGAATCGGAGAGCCGAGTTCGAATTCCAGTCGAATCCATTACATTCACTTACGTGCTAATACCCTTGGAAAAGGTATGAATCCTCTTCTTCTCACTCCCCAGCTATGGGTAAATAGCAGGATAGGTCGGGTTCTATAGCCTTGGATGGCAACTGGTCTACCGCAGAAAGAAATGGAAACCTACTGCGTCAGTCATTTATCGGAAGATCGCTTAAGCGTGTATCAATCATGGCACATAACTGACTGACTTATGCTAATGCTTTTCGGTTCATAACTTAAGTAGCGTTAATTAACAATAACTAATAATAAAATAGAATAATTATAACAGTTTGCTATAAAATTTTCAAGTGTTAGAATCATATTTTAAGTTATTTTTTCTGTTTAATTTTCATGGGGGCAACCAATTGAATTTTATCATATTTTTTTTCCTTCTCATCTAAAATCATTATATTTTTCTAAACTCTTTTAATTCCAGAATCTTTGATTGATAATTCAGAGATTAATCAAAATTAATGCCAGCAATTGATGTCAGTCCTAACAAAACTTATGACCTTTTCTATTTATTCAAATAATGTAAAGTTACTTATCGCAAATATTAATTCACCCCAAGAAATTCTAAATTTTGTTAAATCAAAGTTTTTTTTGTTAAATTTTTGGTGCTCTTTTGAAATTATAAATTTTAAAATAAAAATTTGTTTAACTTGCCTCACAATAACTCCAACCCTCAGAATGAAAAATTAGCAAATATCAGGGAGTTATTTACATTTCGTAAGTACGGATGATATTCGAGGTACTTACAAGGAATTATTTACAATTAAAAAAAAACAGTTTTGAAAATCAGTTTCTGACTTGTTTATCGGGATGAGCGTGAACGTTGACCCTACACTTAGAAACGGCACACCCGAGTCACCCATATTTGGGGCGATCGCAAAGGTCAGCACAACTGGAGTAAGGATTAAATTTATATGCCACGAGCGAAATGGTTCACAAGGCGTATTACGCCAATGAAAATGTATGTATTAGGACAAATTTAAAAACAGAAATTTATATATATGTATTTTAGAAAAAAAATCTATGAAAAAATGGGAAAAAAATTTCGTGTGATCCATTTCATCGTTTATCTATTGCTAGGTTAACTGCTAAGAAAGTTGATTGAGTTTGTCGCGCAAGGCAATTCTTCTCTCCAAGATAATATCTTACATATCCATAAGTCTACCATTGCTGCCAAATATGGTCCAATGTTCCTGTTATATATCTAGAACTTTTTGATAAAATCCAAACCAAAATCAGCAATATTATTTGTTCTGATCTGGCATCTCTGCTTCAGTCACTTTCCTAACGCCGTAAAGTTGCCTCCGTATGTCTATTCTTCTACAAGTACTTACTTGGTAAAATTATTCGAGCGAGCTCTTCGCTATAGTATCTAGACGGCAACGAGATGGCATCATTTTACAGCTGAGTTGGCTAGATGTAACCATAAGCTATATGCTAACAGTTTCTTTTCTCGCACTTCTCGCTTGTGTAACTCTCTTCTGGCTTCATGCCTTCAAGCCAACTTTAATCTTGAGAAATTTAAGTGCAATGTCATTGGCTATCTACTGTCCTCCCGATGACTCGTCTTTTGTTCTCGCTCCTTAGTAATGTTTCTGTTTTTCTAATTCTTCCACACCTTGTAGTGTAACCCCTTGTGTCTTAGTGACTTTATTGCCTTACTTTGGGTGAACTTGATTTTTAAAAAGTGCTTCATTAAACTAAAGTAATGTTTATGCAGATGTCACTATACATACATATGAACGTGAGTGGACGCTAAAATTTTAAATTTCAGTTTAATTTTTTTTTTAATATTTGTTTTGGGTTTATATTGCAGTCAATTTCATTTAGTTTCTTTTTGGTTATGTCTGAATGACCTTTGTTATTAAATATCCCACAATGTGTGAAAATAGTCGATCTGCTAGGAAAGGTGAAATCTTGTTAAAAAATGGACGTAAATCTACTGCGTATGATCTAGCGATTCAAGCACTTTCTATACGTTTTTCTCTTAGTAAATTGCGTTCTCTTTTAATTAGAGTAGCATATTTTAAAGCAAAATTATATTCAGACTCATCAACATGAGCTATTAATGCAGTGTGTGTTATTTTGTGAAATATCTTTTTTGTGTTCATGTAATCTTTTTTCTTACGTTGTCATGGATTTTCCTGAAATTGTTCTTCATATATATAATTATATATAGTTTTCCTATATAATATATATATATATGTGTGTGTGTCTCTCTCTCTCTCTCTCTCTCTCTCTATCTATCTATATAATATATATATATATATATATATATATATATATATATATATATATATATAAAGATTACTTAACTTTAATATATATATATATATATATAAAGATTACTTAACTTTAATATATATATATATAAAGATTACTTAACTTTAATATATCAACGTTGTTTCTTCGTAAATGTCCGTTCTTTAGTGGGGTTTGGTTTTAAAAGATATTTCCAATTTTTTTAAATTTTTAATTTAATTTAATTTTTAATGCCCTATTTTTAATATTATTTAAATATTTGAGCATTTTAATATTGAGCACTATATATATATATATATATATATATTATTTTATATTGAGCACTATATATAAAACCATAAAACTATATATAAAATATCTTAAATGCAATGTCAATGGGTATCTATTGTCTTCCAGATTACTCTTCTTTTGTTCTCTCTCCTTAGTAATGTTTCTGTTTTCTAATTCTTCCACACTCTGTAGTGTAAGCGCTTGTGTCTTAGTGGCTTTACTGCTTTGCTTTGGGTGAACTTGAGTATATAGCCTAGCCAATTTCATTTAGTTTCTTTTTCTTTTTTTATAACTTTTATTATGAAATATCCCGATTTGTGATAGTATAAGACCTACTAATAAAGGTGAAATGTTGAGAGAATCTGGAGGTAAATTTAATAGTCTTTAATAATTCCCGATTGGAATTGGAACTAGACTCTCCGATTTCCAATTCTGAGCCGTTCTTACTGCACCTGATATTCTTCGATCGTCTTCTTTAACCTTGGTTGGCAACCCGTTTCGGAGAAGGACAACACAGAATTCAAAACAGGTTGTACGTGGGTCGACCAAATCTATTCCTTAAACTGAAAACTACAGTAACTGTCTATTGTGATGAGGGTGAGGCCCAATACTTCACCGACCGATAACCGACCGAATGATACGTGATATGGTAGGTTTCTGTAAACACACATGTTAAATGACCTTCTGAACCCCTGCTCTGCTTTGTGAGACTTTGCCCCACCACCCCGTCCTTGAAAGTAATTATTTTGGATTGTCTTGTTGGCCTTACAGCACGAGGGGTAAATTGTTGGGTCCAGCCAGCTGATTTGGCACTTTAGGTCTGAAGTGGGTGGAGTCGGGTTGGAGACATTGGTGTGTGTGTGTTTGGGGGTCCGAGGGAGCTGCGAGAGGAATGAGTCTCTCCTGTCATTGAAGCACCTTCTTCTATCTACAACTTTGTTTCGGTCACACGTAGCCCTTATTTCCTTTTTGTATGGGATCCTGTTTTCATGATTTTGCAAGTATACGAATATAAATATTGATGATAATTATAACGGATATTATGTCCGAGGTCGGCAGCCTCTATCTAAAAGATTTGCGCAACATATTCTTACTACAGTGTAACCCGGATATAAGAGAGTTGTTGGTACCTGAGAATATGTCTCTTATATCCGGGTTTCTCTTATATCCGGGTTTGGTCTATTATATATACATTAACACAGGCTCTAATTTGGGACCAGAGAAAATCTCTCTTATACCCGGATTTCTCTTATATCCGGGTTTCTCTTATATCCGGGTTACACTGTATACTCCTTTCTTCTGGCTTTCTGCTCTTCATGACTAAGTTTTGTTTAGTAAGAAGTACCGTAATTTCTTGAAAATTATACGCACCTAGAAATAATACAAAAAGTGAGGTATATATCTGTCCCTATGTATAATGCGCATCTAAAAATTTTGTCAGAAAAAATAATTACGAAGACATTTTGTCGACCTTGACATTAAGAATTATATCGAAACTAACCGGTTAAAATAACGTTGAAAATTACCATGCGATTTCCCCGATAAATATAGCATTTTTTAACCACCAAAATCTCATCAAACCGTGCGAGTTATAGTGCAAATTTTAAACAAAGAAAGTAATAGAATTAGCTGAAAGAATTGGAAACAGACCTGCAGCTAGAAAATATGACTTGAATGAGGCTAACATACGTTTATGGAGAAAGAAGAAAAATGAACTAAAAAAAAGTGTAAATCAAGTGCCAAAGCTATAGGTAGAGGAAGAAAATCTCAATATCCAGATATGGAATAAAGTTTACTTAAATTTGGGAATTTTTACTGTGAAAAATAAACATAAATTTATTGACAAAAAAATGATACAATTGTTATTGCTGGATTTAAAATGAAAATTGGGATAATATCTTTTTTTTTATATTTTAGAACAAGTACGTATTTATTATTATAAATCACTAACGCAAAAATATTTTTGCTTAAACCTATTTATATACTATCACCTGTAATTTACAGAAAAAAAATGCGTATTATTTTCGAGAAATCACGGTAGTTTTGTATTTTCTGTCTGTCTGAGTGTTTAGTGGTCTAATCCGGATATGCTAAAAATACTGATTTTATTAGATCGTGTATCTGTTGCTCTGACTAGTCAGTTATGTGCCGTGTGTGATACACGCTTAGGCGATCATGTATCTTTCGATACATGACTGACGAGGCAGATTTTTTTCCCGCTGTAGGTTGCCATTTCTTTCTGCGGTAGACCAGTTGCCATCCAAGGCTATAGAACCCGGTCTGTCCTGCTATTTACCCATAGCTGGGTGGGGAGAAGATGATGATTTATATATTTCCCAGGGGTAAGTGAATGGAGTGGATTTGAATGGAATTCGAACTCGGCTCTAGTCAAATCCATAGACGGAGCTGTAAATTGCTCAATCCGATTCTTATTTTGGTCGTTGTGTCATATTTCTAATGGAAATCGCTTTTAAACAATAAGCGTCCAAATTTCGTTATTTAGGTGACTGGGGAAACAAATTAATAAAAATAAGCGTGGGTGGTACAAATCATGTTGCTAACATTGCTTTTTAAAAACAATACAGTGTCACCCGGATATAATAGAGTTGTCGGGACCGGAGAAGTCTCTTATATCCGGGTTTCTCTTATGTCCGTGTTTGGTCTATTTTATATACATTAACACAGGCTCTAATTTGGGACCAGAGAAAATCTCTCTTATATCCGGGTTTCTCTTATATCTGGGTCTCTTATATCCGGGCTACACTGTATTCAAATATCTAATGAGTCCCTAAGCGAAATTTGGGGTGGAAATACGAATGTCTGAAACACCATTTGAATGAGAACGGGAACGGATAATGGTGATTTTTTCCTTTTGTGGTTGTGTATTGTGGCTTCGTAGCTATGTCAACCTTGAAATATTTTAATACTTTCTAGGAATTAATGATAACTCGCATACAAGGAAATATATCGGAGAAAGGATTCAGGACCAGGCAAAAGACTACATCCGGAAGGGTGTAACAAGGATATCACGACAGAATTTTTGAGCCAACAAAATTGCGAGATACAACTGGGGCAATATTAGAAGCAATGATTTTCCAACTGTGAAATCCTGTTTGAACAAAGGTCTAACATTTGTATAGCAAAAGAGAGTTATACATAACTGTGTGTCTGGGGGGGGGGGGGAGTATATATTTGGACTTTGTTATCCATGACAGGCAGTCTGCGAATGTGAAATCAGCGGATAGTAGCAAAACCTATATACAGTGTAACCCGGATATAAGAGAGTTGTCGGGACCGGATAATAAGTCTCTTATATCCGGGTTTTTCTTATATCCGGGTTTGGTCTATTTTGTTTTATTAACACAGGCTCTAATTTGGGACCAGAGAAAATCTCTCTTATATCCGAGTTTCTCTTATATCAGGGTCTCTTATATCCGGGTTACACTGTACTAGATGCAGGGAGGCACGGGGGAGTAATGGATAGCGGCTCAGATTGAGGAATCGGAGAGCCGTGTTCGAATACCAGTTGAATCCATTACATTCATTTACGTGCCAATACCCTTGGGAAAGGTATGAATATTCTTCTTCTCCCCTACCCCAAGAGCAGTAAATAGCTGGACAGACTGGATTGCAACTGGTCACAGAAAGAAATGGCAACCTCCTGCGGGGAAAAAAATCTGCCTTGTCAGTCATGTATCGAAAGATGACTGATCGTCTAAGCGTGTATCACGCATGGCACATAACTGATTGATATACTAGATATGTCTAAAATTTTAATTTCACTATCTCTCGTAACTCTATTTGACGACGAAGGGAACGCAGCACTCCCATTAAGAAATTTATTTGACTTCTCTAGCAAAAGCCCACTAGAAAAATGGAATGACTGTTAAAAAAATTTTAGTACTGAAGGAATAAAACTTTTATAATTATTATTTGAGTATATTCCTCACGAAGGATCTCATCACGCAGATTTTTTTTTTAGGCTATTTAAATTGATTATAGTTTTATATTTAAAATATTAAAGATTTACGAAACATTTTTGTAAATATATTTTGCAAAATACTTCTGCTTTAATAGTCATCGACAGAAAAGTGAAGCTGCTGCTGACAGTTCACGGATGGTGAGGGCCGACTGAATATACATAAATATACACGTGTGTGTGTGTGTGTGTAGTGTATTTAGGCAACAAATGTTCTGTAGATAGAAACTAAAATTTAAAGTGGAAATCCGTTTTATTACCATTTAATAATTATTTATAGTTACTATGATTTTTGATAAATGAATATATATTTTTTTTTTTATATAATTTATCAAATTACCTGAAGCATCTTTTATTTGTAAAAATGATTCTCAAATTTTCCAGGCCCGATTCACACAAAATATGACCATCATCTTGTGTGTGCATATATATATATATATATAGATAATGGAGAGCCGAGTTCGAATTCCAGTCGAATCCGTTACATTCACTTACGTGCTAATACCCTTGGGAAAGGTGTGAATCCTCCTCTTCTCCCTCCAGCTATGGGTAAATAGCGGGACAGACTGGGTTCTATAGCCTTGGATGGCAACTGGTCTAGAAGGACAACCCTGAATTCAAAACCTGCGGAGGGTCGTTTGGGGACCTTGTGGTACTCAGTGCACCAGGTCTCTGTATTCGTCCCTTCGAAAAGTGTGGATGGTCCTGCACGAAACCTTCACCACTATAATCAAATCTCATGTGTCGGCGTCGGGCTCTCAGTTTCTAGGACCTGATCTGCTTGACCCTCATACGTCGAATTCGACGGGAGAGTCGATGATATATATATATATATATTATAATTATATATATATATATTATATATATATATATATATATATATATATATATATATTATATATATATATATTATATATATATATATATAATATATATATATAAGTTCTTACTTGCAATTGAAATGTTTATATATCTGAAATTAAAAAATAAATATCAGTCACTTCTTATCCAACGTTATTTTGGGGATACCCATATTTGAGTAGACGCCATGTTTTTATAAACAGTTAAATTACGACTACCAGCCGATCCCTCTCAAAATTCTGAGGACTAGACGTAATTTACACTGTTTATGAAAACAGGGCGTGACCTCAAAAAAGGCTATCTATAAAATAACGTTTGTAATACTATTATACATATTTCAAATATGAAATAAGCCGAGTTGAAAAATGAAATCAAACTCCACCAAGTATATTACACTAAAAATTTCTACAAAACGATATTGTAAGCTGAAAATTACATGCTATATTTTTCATAGGCGTATTATGCAAAGGCGTTTGATAAAATATAACACAAAGAACTATTTGAACTACGAGGTAAACTTGATTTATTTGAGAACTTATACTTATGGGAACAAACTACTTCCATGCGGAAACATAATTCAATAAATATACAAAAATAGAAAAGGGGTTATGACAACGATGTGTCTTCTCACCAAACTTATTCAAACTTCACAGTAAGGCGATCCTGAGAGAATTAGTAGTCCTACCAGGATTTATTATTGGTACATCTTAACTACATAAGATATAAAGATGACACAGTGTTGATAACAGACATAGAAAGGAAACGACAAAAACTCCTACAGAATGTAGTGAAGGGAAGCCATAATAAAGGACTAAACAAGAATAAAGAATGTATGGTTGTCAGGAAAAGGAGCAGTCCAAGACATGAACTATGAATTGGAAACACCAAAATCAAGCATCTGTCTATATTTCTGAGATGAGGAATTATGTACACTATTTACATTATTCGGACTACTGTCCTCATCTTGTCGCCATATTTATTACAACATTTCAGCCTTCCAGTATCTGTCTATATTTCTGAGATGAGGTATTATGTACACTATTTACATTTTTCGGACTATTGTCCTCATCTTTGTCGCCATATTTATTACAACATTTCGGCCCTTCATTATCTGTCTATATTTCTGAGATGAGGTATTATGTACTCTATTTACATTATTCGGACTATTGTCCTCATCTTTGTCGACATATTTATTACAACGTTTCGGCCCTTCAGTATCTGTCTATATTTCTGAGATGAGGTATTATGTACAGTATTTACATTATTCGGACTATTGTCCTCATCTTTGTCGCCGGGTATTGAACTCACACTGCACAGTGGATAAAGGCGTTGGTTAGATCCAGTGACAGACCCAAAGAGTGTGAGTTCAATACCCGGTTCAGGCAGTGGAGAACTTTCAGAGGGAAAATTACCAGGAGATAACTGATAACTGACATCCATCAAACATGGCTCGTGGAACTAGAACAGTCTACCACAGTGATCGAAATAAAGGGTTCGGTTCGAAATTCCAACCACCTGAAGAA
The DNA here is from genome assembly GCA_964036315.1 of Acanthosepion esculentum. Lineage (NCBI taxonomy): Eukaryota > Metazoa > Mollusca > Cephalopoda > Sepiida > Sepiidae > Acanthosepion > Acanthosepion esculentum. Next base: position 123,685,714 of record OZ038477.1, on the reverse strand, counting down.
GGCCGGAGCGTACAACGGCCGAAACGTTGTGACAAATATGGCGACAAAGATGAGGACAATAGTCCGACTAATGTAAATACTGTTGGGTGGAAAGTCATATTTCTAAAAAAAAAAAAATTGTTACTGAACAATTTTTTCAAAGTTAGTTTCAAACGCAGTCAGTTTTTAAATGCGTGATTGTTTAGAAATACCAGGTACTGTAAGCAGTTTATAGTCTTGTGCATAGTAAGTAAAAAGTGACGTTATGGTTAACGAGCACGCCAATTGCGTATTGGAAGAGGAAACTGAGACCGTTGTACCTTCAGTGACCTCCACCCACCCCGGAACTTGATCTCAATGCATTCTACTTAGAGTAAAAAAAAAGTAATTAAATATCTGGCTTGAATTAAGAAGACTGGAAGGGAAAAAAAAACTTGAAACGGGAAGGATCATCTACTTCAGGGAGAGATAAACGAAAGATTTGTTGTATAGAAAGCCTGGTCAGTTTAATTGGCCTCTGTCTGAGTCTAAATAAATAAATAAATGTTTAGAGAGGGAAAGTAATAAATAATATGCCAAGGGAGAGGACATTTTTTCCGCCTTGGAGACGACAGATGACAGCAATAAAACAACAACAACAACAACAACAACAATAATAATAATATGAATCCCAGATGAAAAACTATAGGAAGGAAAGGGTTTGGGCTGCAGTGACCTTATTATTCGTTGCTAGCAACCCGACCTTGACTCTAGGGGAAAGCGGGAGACCCCGGTGAGTCGCGTGTTTGTGTCTGTGTGTTTTCCTCACCTTTCTGTATTGTTATTTATTCATTTCGAGACATGTTTATGCTTTATCTATCTATCTATCTATCTATCTAATATATATATATATATATATATATATATATATATATATATATATATATATATATATATATATATATGCTGTTCTTAATTAATATTTCCCAATAAAAATATTTTAGATTGTTGCTGATGTTTGTTGACGGCTATAAATAAATCAAATTTAAGTATAAAGAAAGACCTGTTGTTTATAAAAGAAAACATTTAAAAAAAAAGAACATTGTATTTTTTTTACGTTGCATTTGCAAAAAATAAAATAAATAAATAAATAAAAACTTTTCCCTTTTCGGCATCCGGAAAATGAAACAAGAAAATATTTCATTGTGAGTAAAGAAAAAAATTATACAGCGAATTTTATAGAATTAGCTACAGTTCAATTGATTTGATAGTGTTGTACAGTCAGTACCGCAACCAGAAATCATCATTTTTCTCATACTATAAATTAGGTACACGACCTAAAGAAAAGCGATTCCTAAGGTTTAAAATTTATTTTCTCCTTCCTGCTTTTGTGTGTATTATTGTAGGCTGGTGCTGTCTTACTTATTTTTAATATACTTTTGGTGTAAATTGTTTTTTTGTTTTTAATTTCCCATATAGGTTTAGAAAGGGTTATGCTGTTCGCGTATTTGCTATTGGTAAAGAATGTTTTTCAGGGTCCATCAGTTATAATATTTCTTATCTGTTGATTTTACTGTGGCTTGATATATTATATTGGTTTGCAATCAATTGCTATTTAAGGGACATTCGTGCTTTACTCTGCAGTTACAGATTGTTTGGGCTTGTGCGGGTGATTTGTTGGTTATTTTTCAGTTGTGCTTTTTATTATTTGTGTCATGTTCTGAGTGCAACTGTAGCTGATTTTTACTGTGTTTCTGCTGAATATATTGTGGAGAGAGCTTGATGGTAAGATGGAAATATTCTATTCAGACTGTCGCCACGCGGTGTTGACCGCAGTATTCACAGGTTAAAATAGTTTTGTGTCAGCCCCACTATCTTCTCAAATGAGCAATGGTGCGAGGAAAAAGATTATTCGGTCCTTCAGTAATGGTACCAACAGTCAAACTCTGGCTTCCATCTTCAAAGTTCATTCAAGAACCACCAAGAGAACGGTGAATGTTTAAAAAAGAAGGAACAGTAGAGAGAAAAACTGGATCAGGAGGTCACACCAGGAAGAGGGATCATCATTTCAACTTAGAGCTAAAGAGATCAATTAGAAAAGATACAACTCAATCCATAAGACGTTTAGCACGCGAGAGAAGAGTTTCAGTTATGACAGTTCAAAGAGCTGTTAAAAAAGACTTGAAAACATGTAAGGCACCTTGTTACTCCAACAGAGAAAGTTAGAAGGTTAGAGAGTGCATAAAGTTGAAAAATGATCCTGGAATAATATATATATATATATATATATATATATATATATATATATATAAATCCTTCATGACCTTCGATCCTTAGCTATGATTAATTAATGATGAACATGTAATTTTCGTTTTTGATCGATCTCATCACGATTCTTCTGTTAAGCTTGGAAAGTAGAGTCCAATAGTGTTATAAAAACCTTGGAGAATTCCAGTAAGATATCTTTGATCATTTCTAAGATACAACGGTTAAAAGTTTAATCTAACAAATGGACAGTTTTGCTTTTACACGATTTGGACAATTTGTTACACCTGGTGTAATACATACATACATATTTACTGCCACAGACTAAAAAAAACGAAAAGTGCATTTTAAATAATTTAAATGCCTTCTTCGAACTTGAATTTTAGTTTTATCTGAAGGATAATAGCCTAAAACAGAAAGCTCATCCGAATGAAAAAAACAATTAATTTCCGTATGTAAAGAATTTTTTTAGGCATTTTTAAAACATTGGCAGGTTTTCTTATCACTCATCGATTCATCAATATCGTTGAAAAATGTAAACAACAAATTTTAAAAAAAATCTCTTAAAACTCCTTTTTATCCTAGACATGTGTTTCGAATTCATTTAGTAAATTTCAGGATTAATTGCCTGTATTTTATAAAAGTAATATTCACTTTTTACTTAAAACTTACTGAAAATAACATTTATTAACGCTTGTGGTGTCATAGATAAAAAATAAAAATAATGATATCTTATACTTAAGAAGTGCACGAAAAATTTAAAATAAAAGTTGACGAAATACGGAATACCAGTAGGCAATCAAGGCACTGATATTTATGTTTAAAAATAAATTATATTAAACTTATATAACAAATTAAGAATATTATTTTTTTATTCTGTAGGATTTTATGAAACTTAGTAAATGAATAATTAGAATTTTTTTTTTTTCAGTTTCATGACACTTTTAAGTTTGTCGGAGTAAGCTCCTCCTCAGTTCCTTAATCCTTCAACAGGGGTTTCTCTCCCATGAGTATAAATACTGGCTGACCCTTCTCTCTCTCTCTCTCTCTCTCATTTTTCGACTCAGGCCTTGGGCCGCTACCTCGCGCGGAGGTGAGGTAAAATCTCTCTCTTTTTCACTTAGGCCAATATGTGACCTCTCACAGACACAGCGTTTCCCAAATTCCGGGAACGCGCTAAGAACAATACACGTACGTACGAACACTTACAACACACACACATAATTTATCCATACAAACACTATGTAACTTTTCATGTCTTTGTGTATTAATATATATTTGTGTACCCATATATATCGGTCTTGTTTGTTTTCTTTGTCTTCTTTGGACTTAGTTAAAGTCCGACATTCCCATGTAGCTGGACCCGCCAGTAGGAAAGTTTAACCTTCTGATATCCCTTCACATCTTCACACCACGGTCCGCTACAAGTTTAATACATTGCTTTTAATTTTTAATTATTTTCGGATCTGTTTGATGTCATAAAATATATAATTGCACCTAAAATGTTTTTTTATTACTTAGAATTTAAGAGTTATTGTATTATCATTTATATTGATTCTTCCGATAGCGAAAAGAAAAGTTGTTTAAGTCGATAATTTCGAATGATCTTCTTTTTGAACTTTTATACGAAAAAATAATCTAGAAGTAACTAAAATTAAAATGAAAAATTATTTTTAAAAAGGTCCACACTCGAAAATGGTGTCAGAGTTAGCTCCTCCTTAATTCTCAAATTTTCACTAGGGGTCACTCTCCCTATACTGTAAATACTGGGCGACTTCTCGCCTCGTTCTCTTTTTCATTTCTTCATTTCAGCGTCTACGATGTAAGCTCTCTTAGAAGATCCGCGTCTTCCCATTTGTGGGGGACGCCATGAACATTATACACACATACACGTAGGTACGAACATTCACCAAAGAACAGACACCAATGTTTACACACACACACAAATGTTATTGTCCATTGTAAAATTGTTTTATTTAATACATATATTTGTTAATATATATATATATATATAGGTTTTGTTTGTCTTCTTTACATCTTCCGTTGGACTTAACTTGAGTCCGGTAATTTTCTTGTAGTTGGACCTTTTAATATTCTACCAGGAGTTACACATGTGTTTCTAATACAACAACACGCACACACACACACCGGTCCTCTACAATGTCATTATTAACCTTTTATTTTTCCATTATTGAAACTTGAAACATGTCTATATTTGATTGAAACCTCTTTCGAGGAACAGCCACCAGATGAATTTGAAAATCTCACTGAAAAATAACGAGTATTTTTTTTTATAAATATTAAGCGTAGATTTTTTTTTTATATTTTTGTCCGATCTGAAACAAAATAACATCTTTTATTACATTGTGCAAACACCAATTGTCAGAAAAATTTCTTATTGGATTATTTCGGGCAAGGTGGGTTGACGAAGTTTTCGTATGTTCACACTTGCATAAATCTTTTACTGAAATAACATCTTCAGGGATTTTTCTTCATATAACTAAAAAGAATTTACGACCCTCCACCCCAAAGTAAAAAGTACACATGAGATCTCGAAAAGGGACGTAAAACAGACCCCAAAGAAATATTTTCGAAGTCTTCTAATAACAGACCCTCTTCAGTTTATCGACTCATAATGAATAAGTTTTGAAATATTCGTTTGAATCGGATAATTCCATGATTTTTGGCAAATATTTTTTAAAAGTGTAGCGATTTTTTGCTTTCATTTCGGTAAATAAACGCATCCATTTTGGTGGCACCGAGTAAAATGGTGTCCGAAAAATTCGGTAATTTTCACAAGAAATGAGGTGTTGACACACTTATGTTTAGGGATTCTTTCTATGGTGGACATAGCTGTAACAATTACTTGACGAACATAACATGAACGTCTTTTTCATATGTAATTTTGTTTTAACTACCACGTAATCTTAAAAAATTAGCAAAATATTCTAATCAATATTATATTTTATTGCATTTTAGGTACTTTGGTTTTGAAGTCTAACTTACGAAGACGCTTGTGGAAGGAATGTTAGAAAATTACCAATAAATTTTAACTCTACTAGTTACCGTTCTTATTTTCTTATTTTCTCTAAACTATAAATCGGCATAAATATACATATAAAATAAATTCAAAATTCTTTTTAAAATATTACAAGTCGTTGAATTGTAGAGAGCTTTTCCATATGATTAGTAAATATAGTTTTTACTTAATAACAATATCACCTCCTAAACTCTTCGAAGTAAGACAAAACAATTGTAAAAAATTTACAGCCTTATAAATTATTATAATTAAAATTTTTTTTAAAATTAAACAATTTTTGTAAAACTTCATTATTCATTGATTTTTTTTTCTTAAGACAATAGTGTCCATAAAATATTTTATTCATAAAAGCAATTGAAAGCTCTTCCAATGAAATAATGTGTTAGTTTTGTTTTGCGATCCAGAGTAGATCCGTAACTGGTGGGGGTTGGGCGTCCTGTTTATCAAAAAAAAAAAAAAATGTCAAGATTTAAATTCTCCGAAGACTTGTCCTTAAACATTGAGCCCTACAAAAAGTATTTCTTGAAATTTCATAAAATTAAAAAACGGAGTTAACAGATGTAAAAAAGAAAAAACAACAAACAAAACAAAAACTGTTTGCAAAGATTTTCTAAAAAAAAAGAAACGTTTAAAAATTAATTGCATTCAGTTGTGATTGCGATCTACTGTCCTCCTGATTACTTCCTTCTTTTCCCGCTCATTATTAAAGATTTCTGTTCGTAATTCTTTCCCACCCAGTAACCCCTTGTGTTTTAGCGGCCTTTCTGCCTTGCATGGGGTGAAACCGAATGAAATAAAGCCCTGGAAGTTTCATTAAAATCCAACAATTATATGAATTTTGCGAGAATTTCCAAATAATTGTTTTGCACCACAAAAGGAGGCTAAATTTTCCCAAACTAAATTTATGGCCAACTGCTGACGCAAGAAAAACATTTTAACCAAATTTTCGAAAATTCTAAGAAGGATCAAAATCATAATTAAATAATCAAAAAATTCTGTGCTCTTTCCTGTTAATAATAACATAAATATTTTTACGATAAAACTTTACTTTTATTTGGTTTGGGATATTTTTTCATTATGGTATGCTAATTTTTAGAAAATTTTTGGAGGTACCTACTTGTATAACAATTTTTAAAAACATATTTGTGTGTGTATTTGTATATATATATATGTGTGTGTGTGTGTGTGTGTGTGCGCATGTAGATATATATATATATATATATATATATATATATATATATATATATATATATATATATATATGATAGAAATTGTTAGGAGGATTTGATAATTATAATTAAGTAATTCGTTGAGTCTAAAAGAAACCTCAACAGAATGCAGAAAGCACTGGACGGCCGTTTCGTCCTATATTTGGGACTCAACAGCAGTGCGCATCCACTACCGAGAATTGAAACCCTGACAGTTATCAAGCAAACACCATACCAACTGTTCCAACGGGCCTCGGTGACGAAGAGATAGCAAATCAGACTAAATATAGCGCCGCTCGCTCACATATTCCGTGGTGAAACTCGACTGAGATTCTCTGTAACCATACGACTGTGCCCCCCGGAGCCACGACTACTATCACCAAGCCGCTCAAACTGAAGCATTAGAAGCCGGATCAAGCAATGATATACACATGATAGAAATTGTTAATTCTCGGTAGTGGATGCGCACTGCTGATGAGTCCCAAATATCTGATTTGCTATCTCTTCGTCACCGTTGGAACAGTTGGTATGATGTTTGCTTGACAACCTAAATGTCAGGGTTTCAATTCTTGGTAGTGGATGCGCACTGCTGATGAGTCCCAAATATAGGACGAAACGGCCGTCCAGTGCTTTCTGCATTCTGTTGAGGTTTCTTTCAGACTCAATGAATTACTTAATTATATATATATATATATATATATATATATATATATATATATATATATATATATATATATATATATATGTGTGTGTGCGCGCGCGCATCTAAATATATGTGTGTATATACATATGTGTGTGTATATATGTATTTATAAATATATGTGTGCATACATATATATATATATATATATATGTGTGTGTGTGTATGTCTATTTTGGGTCATCAGTAGTCATTCACTTAATCTTATTAAACAGTACATTTGCATTATGACTTCTAATCAAACATTTGTTATGGTTTTCAATATGAGTAGACAATTTCGTCTAATGTCTGATTCACCCCCCCCCCCGGCCTTTTGAATAGGAACACATGTTTATCCATTGTCTCCTCTTTAGGATTACGTTTCTGGTTCCTTCTAAAGTTTACTTCAGTTCTGTTCTCTTACCGTTTGCACCTGAAATCTGAAATTTTTTCATTAATTATTTATTTTATTTTATTGTTTTGTCTCTCCTCCACCAATAGAAGGAGACAGGTTCGCCTATCGTCCTGTTCACACTCCTTCCCTATCTTTCGAACAGGAGTAGAAGTTTGTCTCTTGATTTCTGTTTTAGGATCGGGTTTCCAATTTCTTATAATGTCTACTTCAGCTTCTAATACTCGTCTTTTTTACACTAATGTACCTTCACACTGTAAACTTCTATTTTTAAGTGGCTCTTGGGCCTTGGATTGGGTGAACATTAGTTTAAAACAGAAAAAGAATTTTAAAGCAATGATTGTGTTTCTGTTTCCCTATATACCTCGATCGATATGTATATGTATATCAAAACAGATATTTTAATAAACGTTAAATTCACTAACACACCTCCATTGAAAATGATGTAATCTTTGTGGTAAATTACAAGAAAACCAAGTCAAGTGGAAGGCATAAGTTTATTCTGACAACATCCGCTCTTTTAGGTGAACTTTTTCATGTCATGAATGCCGCTTCTTTGTACCCACCACAAGAAGACCCACATCAACCACAAATCCCCACCCTCATCTGTACACAGACAAGTCTCCTGTGTTTACACTAGCCCCCAGCCTTCATCTCACAAAATCTATAGTATGTCTCCTCCTCCACTACTTGCGGTTGCTTTGAAAGAGTTTTGTTGTTAGGAAATGTGCTCATTTGTCTTTCTTGAAGTATCAAACCCTTGGGATTTCTACTTTCACTTTAGTTTGAAAACTACATATGTCTTGTTCTCAAGTAAAAAATGCACGTCTGGATTTCAGCCTACCTCAGTTTATCTCCCGCTCCTAGTCTTATTTTTTTTTTTTTGAGGTTATCAGAATTTTTGTTATGAAAGTGCTCAGCAGATAACTAGAGCGACAATAGTCAATAAATGAATAAGTGTCAGTAGAAGGTTCGATAAATCGAAGAGCTACGTTATGTGAAATTCTGGAGTCGATCAAGAGATAAGTCACCAGAACATTTATTAATTTATTGATTATTTGTTTCTGTTCGGTGGCGCGTCTATGGTCAACTTACTACATTGACCTGCTCATCATATCTTTGCCATTCTCTCTCTTCCTACCTTCTCTCTCTCTCTCTCTCTCTCTCTATATATATATATATATATATATACACACAAACATATATTTAAATAATTTAAGTAATTCTATTACATTTACTAGTTTTAAAAAGAAATATAGTCTATTAGTAATTAAGAGTGAAAATATTTTAAAATTGTAGTTAAATAAAAGGAAATTGTAACCTAAACATCCCCTAAAAAAATCTTTAAATATACAAGTAGTAAAAAAGGCCGAAAGACTTTTTTGCTGTTAATAATAGGAAAAAAACCCAGACGACATGCATATATAACGGATGCCAGAATTCGTTGAAAAATGCACCCCTACCCTCCCTAAACTTAACCTCTTTTTCGAACGTAACTCATAATTGATACAACAATTGTTAATAAAAATGAACACGCTACTGCCCCTTGTCTGAATGATTGGATTTCTCTGTATCCTTGGAAACAGGAATTATGAATTTTATGTGTGCGTTTAAAACTCAGTAAATTTAAAAATAAGTTATTCCAATTTTCGCTTGAAGATGAAACAGAACTAATGCTTTTAATTTAATTACAAAGTTAAATTTGAAGTTTTTAGCTTCCATTTTTGAAACATGGTTATTACTGTAGCGAAAAAAACATTTTATATCAGTTAATTTATACTATTTATGCCCTGTAAATTTACATTGAGCATTGCTTTGTAAAAATAAAAAATATCAGTAAGAACACCGGATTATATAACTTACTGTTCTTTATATATATATATATATATATATATATATATATATATATATATATATATATATATATTATTTATTTATTATAATTTTATCATATAGACAAAACCATTTTACTCACAACAAAGATGCAACTTGGTTTCAGTGCAAGTTGCATCTTTGTTATGAGTAAAATGGTTTTGTCTATATGATAAAATTATAATAAATAAATAATTATCACTCTACTACCTGTATTGAGCTCTTTTTTGAATTAACGCTGCGAACGTTAGAATTTATATATTACTTTCGTTCTCATCGCATCGGATATATATATATATATATATATATATATATATATATATATATATATATATATATATATATATATATATATGTGAAATGTTATCTAAATATAAAAGCGAAGTTAACACCCAGAAGCGACAGTCATGCTAAATGCAATCCTCAGGCCATGTGCGTTCGTTTTTTGTTTGTTTTCTCGACTTTTAACATTTTCAGGTCATTGATGTCATGCGGATATTCTATTGCATTGTGGGTATCCATCTCATTCTTTTTATCAAGCTTTCTATTTGTCTTTTAATTTTAGCTTCTATATGGATGGAGATGGAGTGGGTATGTTTTTTATGGAGTAGTCGAGGCTAAACTTTTCTGTATCCATGATGTGTTATAAATATAGCGAGTGTGCTCTACTGTTTATCAGGAGCTAAATATGACAAAATATAGTTTTAAGGTATGCTATATTTATGGATTAAAGTGCTAAATATCAAGGATAGAGCATATGTAAATATAAAATGTCATCTATTACATTAGATATATATATATATATATATATATATATATTCTCTCTTTCTCTCTCTCTCTCTATACACACACACGCGCGCGCACACACAGACACACACAAAGTGGGAAAAGTTGACTTGTGACGCGTTTCGTCCTTCAGCACTTCATCGGACTAAATTTGTTATGCTGGTAGGATTACGCATGCGCACATCAGAGGGGTGCTGGGAATTTTAGATTTTTTTTTTTTTTCAGCCGAATTCATTTAGAGTCCTTTTCGTTTACTTTCCATCACTTTTGTAAGTAGGTATTCCACACTGTGATATTAGAAGATCTGTCAGGAATGGTGAAATACAAGAGCTAGGGCGCAAATTTACAGTAGACGACCTTGTGATTAAGGCACTCTCTAGACGCTTACGTCGTAGTGAATTATTTTCTCCTTTGATTATGGTAGCATATTTTTATGTCATAGTTGTGGTCAGTCTCATTACGGTGGGCAACCAAAGCATTTGATATATTATTTTGTAAAATGTCATTTTTGTGTTCATATAATCTTTTTAGATTCCTTGTGGCTTCTTCTATGTATTTTTTGTGACAAATATTACAGGCGATGGGAAAAACTTCACCTTCAGGATTTAGCTTATTATTTTGGAGGTACCCGGAAAATTCGGTAACGGAAAATTTGGTAATTATGACAAAGTAGGAAAATTCGGTAACTAGGAAATAAAAGTCGATTAAAAATTGATTTTAGGGCCGTTCTGGGGTGGGGATTTGGAAGCCAAGTTCTCTCCCCTATATTTTTAAAATATAAATGAGGCTATATAAGTATTGCTTCTTTAAAAAGAAGTAACTATCTAAAACTTAATTTATTTACTACATTTTTATTAAAATAATAATTTGAAAATATACAAGAACTTAACTTTAACATCGATATATCTATTTTATTTGCTTGAAAACAACAGGTAAATATTTTTTATAAAAATATTTTAATCAAAAATATTAGTAATTCTAAAATTCCTTCGTTTTTTAGTTATTAAGTTTAAAGAAAGTTTACGGTAGATGGCGCCGTGATGTCATGTAGACTAGGTTGCATTTGTCATTCGTGTACATTTGTGGTTAGTCCGTTTTCAACGTTTAACTAGTGAGTTAACTGAGAAGTGTTCCATTTAACAATGGCAGGATATTCATAGCGTGAGGAGGCAGATATGATTTTTACATACGCATACGTAATGGACGTGCGACTGCACGGCTGTATCAGATTGTGTTTCCAGACCGAAGGCAGCAGAGTTATCCAATCTTTGCTGCTATTTATCGTCGCGTTGCTGAGACAGGACCCGTGGCACCACAAACTATGGACCTCAATTCTTTGGATTTTTATCTGTGATGCCACCTAAAACAATTGGTTTATTCGACAGACATTAATAATGCAGAAATACTTCATCAGCGTGTCACGGAGGTCTGCGAAACCATTCAACACCGTGTGGGAGTATTTCAAAAGATCCACCAGTCACTGATCTGACGGGTACATGTGTGTGTAGAAGCAAGCGGAGGTCATTTTGAACATTTGTTATGTGCTGCTGTGTTAAGGTACAATGATGTTCTTTTGGACTTATATCTATATGGACATTTTAGGTTTTTTGTTGTTAGGAACCCGCCCCCAAAATTTATAAAAGTATTTTTAATACACCCTTTATATATCAGCATCCCGACTCCAAAGTTTCGTAGACGGACCTGTCCGTCCACTCTTCAAGGGGGTATCAGTAACACACACACACACACATATATATATATATATATATATATATATATGACATTCACAGACAGTACTGTTTCGCTGTATCACATCTCCTCAGTGCGACTAGACTTCCGAATGCCTCAAGCCAGGATTGAAACACAACTAATTTGGTGTCAGCCAGAGCTATCTTCACTCGGTAGAGTTACACAACTAAATCTAGCGTATTGTTTTTACAAAAGTAAACAAATGCCATACAGCCAAAGTGCTCCATTCATTTTACTGAAGAGCTTTGCATTAGTGCAGGTGGCTGTTGTTTATAGAATTAGCTTATCACTCAACAGTGCTCAATTGAAATGTATTTTATATATATATATAATCATCTCTCTCTCTCTCTCTCTCTATATATATATATATATATATATATATATAATGTCTATGCCCTGTATATATATATATATATATATATAATGTCTATGACCTGTATATATATATATATATATATATATATAATGTCTATGCCCTGTATATATATATATATATATATATATATATATATATATTGAGCACTATATTTAGAAAATTAACGATAATCTTCATTTAACTGGGTTTAATATTTCGATATAATAATAGTTTATATAAGAACCGAACAGCCAGACAATTCGTATTAAAACTCTGTCGATTAATATAATATTGAGCTCTCTTTCGCCCTTAGCATACTCCCTTCGTAGTTGCTTATTTTATTTAAATTATATGATCTGTTATGGGGGGGGGGACTTTGTGGGCCCGGTATTGTTAAGCACTATTTTGCTTTTAGCAATAAGCGCCTCTGCTGAAGTCCTATTGTTTCCCATGATCTCGAGCACTCTCCCGGCACGCTTGTCAGTTTTTTCTAGTGTTTTTACAAATTTTTAGGCATTTTCATCTTGGTCGGATGGGTACCCTTCCCCACTCACACGGTGAGTTTGGGTGGGTTGTGTGTGTGCATGGTATGTATGTATCAACTAACTGCTTTTGTAACATCTTGAACTTGCCAAACAAATATAAAATGCCCATTTTCACAAATAAAAGTTGATTGTGTGAAACTTACACTTGTGATCGGCCGCTGTTCACAGGGTATTTTTCATAAATATATATATATATATATATATATAAAAATATAAAAGTGAACATTGAAGTCAACACTTAGAGGAGGCGACAGTCTATTTCATGCTAGATGCAATCGTCAGGCCACACATGTTGCCGTCGTCGTCGTAAGTCGACGACTACCTATATATATATATATATATATATATATATATATATATATATATATATATATATAGGTAGCCGTCGACTTACGACGACAACATGTCTGGTTAAAACTTGTACGTCTGAAAAGTGAAAGTAAGCGAACGTATCGAGTATGTTGCGTATGTCCGACAGTTTCCGCAGTCACCGAGATACAGTAGTAACCCGTTACAGTAATGTCGAGTTATAACCGTGTCTTCTAAAATCTCTTTCAAAACACCCCAAAATGTCTTCCAAGAGGAAATTGTCTCTGCCTACTCGTAAGCCTGCCAAGAAGGAAAGAAAGGCAATTGATCTGGACACCAAAATGACGGTTATTAAAAAGTATGAAGGAGGAAACTAAGTATGATCACACATGAGATGAACTTATCCCATTCAACTGTGTCGACGATTCCTAAGGATAAAGAAAGGATCCGTGAAGCCGTGAAAGGTTCGGCCTGCATGCGTTCTACCGTTATTACAAAGCAACGTACCTGGTCTATCCATGAAATGGAGAAATTCCTTCACGTTTGGATCGAAGACCAAATTCAAAAACGGATACCAGTGAGCCTTTATACTGTCCACACAAAAGCGAGAAGTTTATTTCAGACGTCAAAGAAGCGCGCCGGAGGTTAATATACGCAAGAGTTTGTGGCAATACTGGGTGGTTCAAGCTACGGTTCCAGTTGCATATTGTTCGTGTGACTGAAGAAGCAGTGGATGCAGACGAGGAAGGAGCACGTAAGTTTATTAATGATCTTGATAAAATAATTATGGAAGAGGTTATCGTTCAGAACAGATTCTTGATGCGGATGAAACCGGGGTTATTTTTGGAAACGGATGCCAGAACGCACTTACATCCACAAAGAAGCAAATAGCACGCACTTACATCCACAAAGAAGCAAAGAGCACGCACTTACATCCACAAAGAAGCAAATAGCACGCACTTACATCCACAAAGAAGCGAAGAGCACGCACTTACATCCACAAAGAAGCAAAGAGCACGCACTTACATCCACAAAGAAGCGAAGAGCACGCACTTACATCCACAAAGAAGCAAAGAGCACGCACTTACATCCACAAAGAAGCGAAGAGCACGCACTTACATCCACAAAGAAGCGAAGAGCACGCACTTACATCCACAAAGAAGCGAAGAGCACGCACTTACATCCACAAAGAAGCAAAGAGCACGCACTTACATCCACAAAGAAGCAAAGAGCACGCACTTACATCCACAAAGAAGCAAAGAGCACGCACTTACATCCACAAAGAAGCAAAGAGCACGCACTTACATCCACAAAGAAGCAAAGAGCACGCACTTACATCCACAAAGAAGCAAAGAGCACGCACTTACATCCACAAAGAAGCAAAGAGCACGCACTTACATCCACAAAGAAGCAAAGAGCACGCACTTACATCCACAAAGAAGCAAAGAGCACGCACTTACATCCACAAAGAAGCAAAGAGCACGCACTTACATCCACAAAGAAGCAAAGAGCACGCACTAACATCCACAAAGAAGCAAAGAGCACGCACTAACATCCACAAAGAAGCAAAGAGCACGCACTTACATCCACAAAGAAGCAAAGAGCACGCACTTACATCCACAAAGAAGCAAAGAGCACGCACTTACATCCACAAAGAAGCAAAGAGCACGCACTTACATCCACAAAGAAGCAAAGAGCACGCACTTACATCCACAAAGAAGCGAAGAGCACGCACTTACATCCACAAAGAAGCGAAGAGCACGCACTTACATCCACAAAGGAGCGAAGAGCACGCACTTACATCCACAAAGGAGCGAAGAGCACGCACTTACATCCACAAAGAAGCGAAGAGCACGCACTTACATCCACAAAGGAGCGAAGAGCACGCACTTACATCCACAAAGGAGCGAAGAGCACGCACTTACATCCACAAAGAAGCAAAGAGCACGCACTTACATCCACAAAGAAGCGAAGAGCACGCACTTACATCCACAAAGAAGCGAAGAGCACGCACTTACATCCACAAAGAAGCGAAGAGCACGCACTTACATCCACAAAGAAGCGAAGAGCACGCACTTACATCCACAAAGAAGCGAAGAGCACGCACTTACATCCACAAAGAAGCGAAGAGCACGCACTTACATCCACAAAGAAGCGAAGAGCACGCACTTTCATCCACAAAGAAGCGAAGAGCACGCACTTACATCCACAAAGAAGCGAAGAGCACGCACTTACATCCACAAAGAAGCGAAGAGCACGCACTTACATCCACAAAGAAGCGAAGAGCACGCACTTACATCCACAAAGAAGCGAAGAGCACGCACTTACATCCACAAAGAAGCGAAGAGCACGCACTTACATCCACAAAGAAGCGAAGAGCACGCACTTACATCCACAAAGAAGCGAAGAGCACGCACTTACATCCACAAAGAAGCGAAGAGCACGCACTTACATCCACAAAGAAGCGAAGAGCACGCACTTACATCCACAAAGAAGCGAAGAGCACGCACTTACATCCACAAAGAAGCGAAGAGCACGCACTTACATCCACAAAGAAGCGAAGAGCACGCACTTACATCCACAAAGAAGCGAAGAGCACGCACTTACATCCACAAAGAAGCGAAGAGCACGCACTTACATCCACAAAGAAGCGAAGAGCACGCACTTACATCCACAAAGAAGCGAAGAGCACGCACTTACATCCACAAAGAAGCGAAGAGCACGCACTTACATCCACAAAGAAGCGAAGGGCACGCACTTACATCCACAAAGAAGCGAAGGGCACGCACTTACATCCACAAAGAAGCGAAGGGCACGCACTTACATCCACAAAGAAGCGAAGGGCACGCACTTACATCCACAAAGAAGCGAAGGGCACGCACTTACATCCACAAAGAAGCGAAGGGCACGCACTTACATCCACAAAGAAGCAAAGAGCACGCACTTACATCCACAAAGAAGCAAAGAGCACGCACTTACATCCACAAAGAAGCAAAGGGCACGCACTTACATCCACAAAGAAGCAAAGGGCACGCACTTACATCCACAAAGAAGCAAAGGGCACGCACTTACATCCACAAAGAAGCAAAGGGCACGCACTTACATCCACAAAGAAGCAAAGAGCACGCACTTACATCCACAAAGAAGCAAAGAGCACGCACTTACATCCACAAAGAAGCAAAGGGCACGCACTTACATCCACAAAGAAGCAAAGGGCACGCACTTACATCCACAAAGAAGCAAAGGGCACGCACTTACATCCACAAAGAAGCAAAGGGCACGCACTTACATCCACAAAGAAGCAAAGGGCACGCACTTACATCCACAAAGAAGCAAAGGGCACGCACTTACATCCACAAAGAAGCAAAGGGCACGCACTTACATCCACAAAGAAGCAAAGGGCACGCACTTACATCCACAAAGAAGCAAAGAGCACGCACTTACATCCACAAAGAAGCAAAGAGCACGCACTTACATCCACAAAGAAGCAAAGAGCACGCACTTACATCCACAAAGAAGCAAAGGGCACGCACTTACATCCACAAAGAAGCAAAGGGCACGCACTTACATCCACAAAGAAGCAAAGAGCACGCACTTACATCCACAAAGAAGCAAAGAGCACGCACTTACATCCACAAAGAAGCAAAGGGCACGCACTTACATCCACAAAGAAGCAAAGGGCACGCACTTACATCCACAAAGAAGCAAAGAGCACGCACTTACATCCACAAAGAAGCAAAGAGCACGCACTTACATCCACAAAGAAGCAAAGAGCACGCACTTACATCCACAAAGAAGCAAAGAGCACGCACTTACATCCACAAAGAAGCAAAGAGCACGCACTTACATCCACAAAGAAGCAAAGAGCACGCACTTACATCCACAAAGAAGCAAAGAGCACGCACTTACATCCACAAAGAAGCAAAGAGCACGCACTTACATCCACAAAGAAGCAAAGAGCACGCACTTACATCCACAAAGAAGCAAAGAGCACGCACTTACATCCACAAAGAAGCAAAGAGCACGCACTTACATCCACAAAGAAGCAAAGAGCATGCCCGGATTTAAAGCGTTCAAGGACAGGCTAACATTCTTACTTGGTGGGAACATCGCAGGGTTCAGGCTTAAACTTTTCGTTACCTACCACAGCAAAAACCCTCGAGCATTCAAGAACGTTAGCACGAACACTTTGCCGGTCTGCTATCGTTCGAATCATAAAGCATGGGTGACTCAGAGGCTGTTCGAGGACTGGTTCATTACTTGTTTTATTCCTCAAGTGCGTGAGTATTGTCTAGAGAGAGGCATTCCCTTCAAGATTTTACTGCTGCTTGATAATGCGCCCGGACATCCTACGTACATAAATGATCTCCATCCCGATGTGAAAGTCGTTTTTTGGCCCTCATAGACAACTCCCTTTATTCAACCTATGGATCAAGGTGCAATTGCTGCCTTTAAGGAAAATTATCTGCGAGCCACCTTCTCCTAAGCAATAACTGCTACAGATACCGACCCAGAAATATCACTGCGTGACTTTTGGAAGGACTATAATATTCTTAAGTTTATAAAAGATATTGCTATCCCGTGGGAAAATGTGATTGAAAAATGCATAAATGGTATCTGGAAACATTGTGTTAAGCGTTACGTGAATACTTTTGCTGGGTTTGAAAGGAAAACGAACTTGATGTGATGCGTGACAAAATAGTGAAACTGGAAAAAGACCTTTCGTTGGTGTCTGGTATAGAAGATGTCGAGGAGTTGCTTGATGGGGAATCAGGAGAACTTACAAATGAAGATTAGAAGGGTTCTCGCAACTCAATAAAGCCTTTGCACAATTTGAAACAATGGACCCAAACATTGAACGATTTGCAAGGATTTAACGAATAATATATGATGCGATTAGTCTATATTTTGTAATTTATGATGAGAAAAAAATATATATATAGTGTATTTGGGCCGAAATCACTCTTTTGTACATGTTTTGTTAAAAATGGCTGACAAGGTCCTGAGATTAAGCTGTTTATTTAATTTTTCTTGTATTTGTATAAGCGTTTTCTTTTCTGGACACAAAGTGTGTAAAAACTGCGTATCTAAGCGCTTTCGGCTATTCTTTTAGATATTATCAAGGGTGATTTTTATTTTTTTTATTTTTAACTAAATGTATGTGGGTTTTTTTTCTGTATGTGTCTAAAGTTATAGAAATGTTTTATTTTCCGAATACGGTCAGCATATTGTGGCCGTGTTTGTAGTTATTGTTATTGAGTGTTGTTTTTTTCTTTATTATTATTAGTGCTTCCAATATTTTTTTAGTCCTTTTTTGCATGTGGATGGGGCTATCATACTTGTATTTTCTGTTAGTATTTTGCGGATTGAGTTTGGTAGGTTTCCGTCTGTGTTGAATGCGAACAAGGAAAATCAAATAACAAGTTGATTCGTAGTACCTTGTCAGTTGTGTGTGTATATATATATATATATATATATATATATATATATATATATATGCAAGCTTCATTAAATATGACAGACAAGGTTCTTTAAGTTTTTTATATAATTTCTCATATGATCTTATAATTTTTTCTTTTCAGTACATAAATTATACAAATATATACATACAACAATCTATTTCCAGTTAACTATCAATATATTTCATCCTTGAAGATGGCTAAATGTAAAGCCGAAAGCGTTCGGAAAAAATATAACATTGGACAGTTTTTGTATAATTTATCTACTGAAAAGAAAAAAATTATGAGAAATTATATAAAAAAATTAATCAAAGCACCTTGTCTGTCATATTTAATGAAACTTGTATGCCTAAATACACTATATATATATATATATATATATATAATGAAAAGAGAACTGTATAAACAGTGGGGAGTGAAACTTTGAAAAACTTTTGCATTATCTTTCTAGTGGTATATGCAATGATTTTTTTCATCATTACTGATTAATAATGCTGTAACCTTAATGCAAGAAATATTTATTTTTCAACACAATCTCCTTCTTTGTTAATGCACTTAATTCATTGCTAAATATTAATCGCATAAATTGAACATTATACAGTGCAAAATTCAGATCAAAATTTAACTCATAACGAATTATTAATGAAACCATCCATGTCAAAAATGTTATAAAATGTTGTCTCTCTTTGTGGTTTTATTATGCTTATCAACCTCTGAGTTGGTAAAAATGTCCACTTACTCTTTTGTTGATAACACGGTCCCGCCATAATATTCCCAGCATCCTTCTGTAGAATCACATCTTCGTTGATTCAAGTCTTCTCTTCATCTGTGAGGATATCTTCGTGCATTCTCTGCATTGATATTATTAAATTCCATAAACAGTGATAAAACGTTATAACGCAACAATACAAAACTGAAATCCTCATCAGAGCTTTTCAGGTCACTTCGTATTTGGGTCTTGAAATTAAGAAGCCTGAAAGTAAATATGGTTCTTGAAACAAAATATTTTCACAAATAACAAAAGGAATGAAACTGCGCATTACAAAATTCATCTTACACGTGAACACACGCAAGAAATACCCCGGAAAGAAAACATATATAGGATGGGCAGCTCCAGTGGCAAAGGGTGAATTTGAAATTGGTGCATGCAGTTAGTTCATGATAACCATTAATGTCTATGAGAGAAATATGAGATAATTCTAATATCAAACAAATAACGATGTATTTAAAACTTATTTATTTATAAATGAATTCTATTTGATGGAATAGTCCATACCTACCTTTCACCCCTCCTGGATAGTGCACTTTACACCAATAATTACCTATTAACCAATCAGCATCTTAGTTTCAGCAAACTAGACTTTTCTTTGGCTCAGACCTCTAAAACTGTAGCAAGTTTAAGCGAAAATATCTTTTCGTGCCTAACGTTTTTGAACCGATTTTTAGACCCAAAAGTCAATAAATAGAAGCGTCCGAATCGATTCGAACCAGTCAGAAATTCACCCTGGAGAGATGCCAAACTAATCCACGCTAGTCAAAACTTTGACCAACTACACTTTTCCTGCACAAACTTCTCTGACTCAACAAACAACATTTCGCTCTCCCAGGAACAATTGCTTACAATACTAAAGAAAGTGAAATAACACACTACTAAATAAGTATTCATAAACATTCACTCAAACACCAAAACAACTAAAGGTACACAACTCTTACCAACTTTGGACATTAATTTAAACAAACATACGCATACACACTATTGACTGAACTCTCACAAAAGATATTTTTGTACACGACCAAACACTTTGTTTAATTTCACACACAAACCTTAGTAACAGTTTCACTCACACTGAAACTTGGCATAAATACACTACATAATTCAATTCAACCATTCACACTTGTCCAACAATATCTGACTTAATTGTGTATGTTAATTTTATATAAATCAATGTTATTGTTAAACTTTTAATTACGTTGTTCTCAATTTGATTTTACTTGAATGATTTGCCTTCAATATTCCTGTTTCTTAATTTGTTGTGGATGAATGTCTGAGAACACCAACATCATTAACCCTTCTGATAACTTAAAATACATTCGCCAGCGTTGGTTAGATCCAGTAACTGGACCCAACGAGCGTGAGTTCAATACCCAGTTAAGGCAGCTTTCAGAGGGAAATTAACAGGAGATAACTGATAACTGACATCCATTAAAACATGGCACGTGGAACTAGAACAGTCTACCCCAGTGAGCGAAATAAAGGGTTCAGTTCGACATTCCAACCACCCGAAGAAGGCCGGAGCGTACAACGGCCGAAACGTTGTAATAAATATGGCGACAAAGATGAGGACAACAGTCCGAATAATGTAAATAATGTAAAATAAAATAGGTCATAACATTTCGCGTCACTTGCAGGTGATGATTGATGATTTCATCGCATTTGACAGCTTACGTGAGGAAAATTTGTCATACGGGAGGACATAAGTAATATTTAGAAGTTATTTAGATTTAAGTGAACAAATTATTTACCTCGTTATTTTTAAGGAAAACTTTCAGCGCTCTAATTTCTTTTTTTTTGTACTTAGTTTTCACCTTTACGTTTACGATGCTTTATGGAAAATATATTATGAAAAAATTAAAATAAGACTGTTGAGAGTGAGATTAAATTTCATAAGAAAGGTATCTAATTAATTTATAGGTACCTTTCTTATGAAATTTTATTAGAAGTGTACATAAAATATAATTTTATGTACATTTATTACATTTTACTGTGTTATCTGTATTTCCATTCATTTTATTAATTTTGATATTTCATTTATGGAAAAATGCCATAACTGAAATTAATATAAAAATAAGATCATATAAATTTCACAAGATGATACTAATACTTGTAGGTACCCTTCTCAGTTGAAATTGAAAAATCAAATTAACTTCTCCGCACGTGTTTCGCAAAAAATAAAGGCCTTAACAGCGGAGAACAATGCTTAACTCAAATAACGCAACTTAATTGTGTTCTTGCTGGTCTTCCGTACTTTACAGCCGTATTATAAACACAAAATTACATTTTTTAATTACTGCGCGTCTTCTGATTGGTCTAAAAATTATACAATTTACGATGCGCTAAAAATTTATCTATCTCATAAGGCTATTTACGAAACTGAATGTGGCTTTCTTTAACTAATTTTATAATATTTTAACAAATTAAATGTAAAAATTTAATATAATTAAAGAAATAACAAATAATTGTATTAAAAATTCATTTTTCATCGAAAAAATATTTTGCTTTCAGAAAATATTGTCCATATTCATAAAAACAACTAAAAGCAAATAAAAGCATTTGAAATTAAATAATATATTTGTTTTATTGAGTTTTGTATGTTACACTTCAGAGCTGATTTTCAGGTAGGTGGGGTGTGGGGTCCAATTAAAAATAATATATGATTTGCTTAACTCAAACCTTGTGCTTTTAACTAATATAATCACTAAACTGAACGCGATTGAATTTCTAGAGTTTTCATAAAATAAGTTTAGTAATAAATATAAAAATAAATTTTCCATGACTTTAAAAAGATGAAAACATATTTATAATAATTTCCATCATTTGTGAATAGTTTCTGAAAGTTTCATTAACATCCGACAATTATTTTTATTTTTGCAAGATTTTCCAAATTTTTCTGTCATAAAAAAAAATAAATGGCTAAAAAATTTTATTTTACTATTTCCGGTAATACAAAAAGAAACAAGGTTTTTTAATCAAAATTTAGAATGTTTTAAAAAAAAGGAAAATTAAAAAAAAATAATTTAAAAAAATACTTCGGTCTTTTCTCTTAATAATAATATAAACATTTAGACGAAAAAAATTTGTTTTCGTCAAGTTTGGCGTCTTTTTCATCAGACTATGCTTCTTTTTTTTAGCAATCTCATGAAGGTACCTAGATAAAATGGAAACAAAAAGGACATTTAACATCAGAAAGAGACAATTAAAATTTCTAGTGCACATTATGAGGAAGGAGGGCTTGTAAAATTTGATACTCTCAGCATGGGTTGGAGGTCAGAAAGACAGAAGAAAAACAACGCATAACCTAATTAATGAGCATGAGTATGGCGGAACAAGATTTAGGAAAGATAAAACGACAAAAATTATTAAGAGCTACAAAGGACAGGGAATTGTGGAGAGCCATGATCGTTTATGGACACGTCACGTAGAAGTAGAAGACATCAGAAAATAAAACTAAAAATAAAAGCTTCAAGAAAGATTTTCCATTTTTCAAAACACATTTTAAAAACGCTAGGTGTCGCTTTTCTTTTGGACATACCTACTTATTAGCAAACACTAAAAAACTTGGCGCGTAAGATGAACTCAGATGAATGTCGTATTATGTCACCTAGTTGCGCATTATGCGCCTATGTCTATCTTACAGACCACATTCAAATCTTACACACACACACATTATATATATATATATATATATATATATATATATATATACACACACACACACACACACACACACACACACATATATATATATATATATATATATGTATATAAAAAGTATCACTCGTATGCATGATGAAAGGATTTGTCCCTTTTTTTTCTGATTACCTACATCAAGTTGTTTGGCCCAACAGA
The DNA here is from genome assembly GCA_964036315.1 of Acanthosepion esculentum. Lineage (NCBI taxonomy): Eukaryota > Metazoa > Mollusca > Cephalopoda > Sepiida > Sepiidae > Acanthosepion > Acanthosepion esculentum. The sequence goes on along the minus strand of OZ038477.1, from coordinate 123,662,451 downwards.
CATTCACACACAATCAGAAGTAAGATTGTGTCTCAAATTTCGCAGTTGAATACCACATGTGGCGTTTGTGTCACTGTGTATGTATGTATCTATGTAAGTGTGTGTTTGCTTTCCTCTCACATCCGGTTTCAAATAACTTGTAATCACTTTCCCTTTTTGCATCAGCCCGTTGGTACTTCCCGCTTGTAAACAATGGCGAGGGTTAAGAAAAGAAGAAAGTAGAAATGAAAGAAGAGGA
>OZ038477.1:123552213-123647213 GCA_964036315.1 Acanthosepion esculentum | reverse complement strand
GAATTACTTTTCAGAAATCATATGATACCTAAAAATGTTAATTAATTTTCCTAAATGACATAAATTTATGACATAAGCTGATTTGAAATGTTTCAGTTACACACACACACACACACACACACACATATATATATATATATATATATATATATATATATATATATATATATAACAAAGGGGAAAAGACTACTTATGTCAGGTTTCATCCTTCAGGAATTCAGCGGATTAAATTTGATTTGGTTTATTTTGTTTTACGGTATATCAACCTCAATGGGTTATTTAATGCCAACAATTTTTTTATTGCTGGTAATATTTTGTTTTGTCAAAAATCTGTTTCTGGTAATATATTTCCTTCAAAATTGTATTGCTGGCAATAATTTCTTTCATAAAAAGTATTGCTGGTAATAGTTAACTCTTGTCCATAGCTGGGACCCTAACAAGTGGTACCACCTCAGGTCAGGGTGGACCTGGGAACACCCGCAATTAAGACGTGGTCCCATTCTCCTCAAAACCTCCAGAGGCCTTGCTGCTGGACGTAGTTTAATGTCCTACCCAGGGCACAGATGTAGTTTAATGTCTTACCCAGGACGGGATGAAATTTGTTATGTTGATATGAGTACACATGCACATGAATGAGGGGTGCTGGGTATTTTAGAATTTTTTTCTTCCAGCTGAATTCATTTCGAATGTTTTTCTTTTTCTTTCCATCACTTTTGTTAGTAGGTATCCCATACTGTGATAGTAAAAGATCTGCCAGGAATGGTGAAATGTTGTAAGAACCAGGATATATATGACATTGCGATCAAGGCAGTCTCTAGACATTTATGTTGTAGTGAATTTTTTTTTCTCTTTTCATCAGGGCAGCATTTTTTATGTCAAAATTGTGCACAGTGGGCTTAAATGGGGGTCAAGCGGACATATGACAATAACATATGGTAAGCACCTGCTTCAGGTGCTTAAGTACATTTTAGACAAATTCTAGGGTGTGGTATGCAAAAAAATTGATTTTCAAGAACTGAGATATGATTTTTTATGAGTTTTTGGCTCAAAAATCCAAGTTGGGGCCAAAAGATAGAAGGGTAGAAATTTTGCGGAAATCCGACATTTACGAACGAACTTCAAACAGGCATATCTTGAGAAACATTTGGAGTTAGAAGACAAATTAGACCATTTTTTTGACACTACAGACAATGAGCGTTTCAAATATTCAAGTTTAAAAATGAACAATAAAATCATATACAGCTACAACTTATCACAAAGATTACTGAAAAAAAGTTAATAGTTATTCATCTGTGAGGAAGCACAACAAAGATTCATAATGACTGTTACAACCATACATAGCAGCCTTCAACTCCTCACAGCTGCGAATGGTGTGCCCTGTCCCTTTGCAAGACAAGCGTTCCATGGTCTTAAAAGGGCTTAAAAAAGGGTAAAAATCACTTATACCAAGAGCATGGTGTAGTTTTATGGTGTTCTGATGCCAGATTTGGATTCAGCACCCCAAAAAACATGGGGAAAGTGGGCTGGATCATGAAATTTGAGTGAGAATTACATAAATTATCCGGATTTTGGATTCAAAGGGAATTGAAGGTTGTCCCAAATTTTTTCAATATAAAAGAATTAAAATGGTTCCCCAGAGTGAATTTTTTCACCCAAATGGATTATGATAGCCCTACATGTCTAGATTCTTATATGTGAAGCATGAAAAATTTCATCTCGGGGCTTTTCTGCAATTTTTCATCACAATTTATCAGCGGGGGCCAATTTTGGGGCTTTTTTGATGGAAAAAATGCCCATTTTTACAGTAAATTTTGTGGAAAACTCATAAAAATATGTCAAAAACCTGTCCATATACCCAATTTTTTATATTGAATCAAATTTTGGGCATTTGGCCTTATCTTAGGGGCTTATGGGACATATTTAGAAAGGATGTATCGAAAACTTGAAATTCACGAGCTTCAAATGGGCATATCTTGAGAAATAATTGGAGTTAGAAGACAAATAAGACCATTTTTTGATACTACAGAAACTGAACTTTTCATTTTTCCATGTCCTAAAGTCATTTGAGGAAGTTGTCAAAATTCGATATGTCCACTTGGGAACCCACTGTGTTGTGGTCAGTTTCATTAGGGTGGGCAAGCAAATCATTTGGCATATTGTTTTGTAAAATGTACGTTTTGTGTTCATATAACCTTTTATTTAGATTCCTTGAAGTTTTATTTTAACTGTTGGTAGAGAGAGCTTTATCTTTGATTGTGTTTGATGCTTTTTTAGAAGATTTAGCCATTTTTCAACTAGGACATTGGTGTAGAGGCATGTAATGTCTAGACTAGCCATGCATTTGTGAGGCATGGGTTTCATGTAAGTAATGTCATGATTTCTGAAAATATATTCAGTTTTGCTATCAATTCTCCTGAAGAGTGGATATAATATCTGCAGAACTCACTAAAGAAACAAGATAAGTGAACATTTAATTTTATTTATTACTATATACAGGGTGACCATAAAGTGTGGACGCATGGATTTGGATAGAAACAACCTTTTCATAGAAGACTGTGTTGTTCAGTGACAAAGCTTTGTTTCATGTGAATAGTGAGTTCAGCTGCCAGAATATTCAGTACTGGTCCCAAACAATCCATTGTCGGACGCTCTCTTCTAAACAGTAAGGGTAACAAAGTGGATTATTTGAAGCTCATGTGTTGCAATAGTTTTTCTTTGATGGTTATATAAAGAGTGACAAAACCTCAACATGTTCAGAAACCAGTTAATGGCCAAAATTGAAAGATTAGTTGAAGGCCTCCCTGAGTGGTTCCAACAGGATGGTGCCCCTGCTCATTGCAGCAGAGTGGTAAGAGACTGGCTCTAATGATGATTTGCCTAACTGGATCAAAGAAGGCGCCATATATTTTTCTAACCCAAGTACTTTTGATCTTTTCCAAGATCATCTTCAGGCATAAATTACAAAGACAAATTTATTGTAACTGTCTCTCTCTCTCTCTCACCGACGCGACATTGCCTCGCTCTGTCTTTTTTATAAATACTTTCACGGTAATTGCTCCGAGGAGCTGCTTTCGCTGGTTCCTAGGCCTCATGAATTTAAACGTCCCACGAGGCTGGCATCCCGTTCCCACCCCTTCACCGTTGAAACTGTTAGATGTAGACGTCTCTTCTACTCCAATAGCTTCATGTCTCGCACATCTCGCCTGTGGAACTCCCTTCCTTATTCCTGTTTCCCTGACAAATACAATCTCCAACTATTTAAGTGTAACGTCAATCGACATCTCCAGCTGCCTTGATCTATCCTCTTCCCTTCTCCACATCCTTTCACCTTTCATTCCCATCTGCTCTCGCTCCAAATCTTCTGTAACCCCCTAGCCTTGATCGATCCGCTATCTTTCTCCACATCCTCTCCTTTACCACTCCTATCTGCTCTTCCTCCAAACCTTCTGTAACCCCCTGTGTACTAGTGGCTTCCAGCCTTGCTTGGGGTGATATGCTTAAAAAAAAAAAAACTGCAATAAAATCTGCATTCTGTCGTGATGGTGATTCTTACGCCTTAATGCACTCTTTAATTATTTTAAAATTTTAAATTTATCCATTGTAGCTATGGAATTTATTGCCAAACAAGTGTTTCAGTGTAAGAGAGCTGGCCGGAAATTGGTAGAAATGCAAAACGGCATTAAATGTTTGTTATATGCACTTCAACACATTGCTGCTAAACTCATAATAAATTTTGTTGAGTGTGGGTTAGTTGATTTTCATATACAGGGTCTCAAGAATTTGAAGTCTTTGTTTATTATTTTCATGGTGTAGTATATTGGCGTTGTCAGCAAATATTTTCCTGTGTTGTGAAGGTGGACAGGAATGTGTTTTTAAATGTGCAATAGAACTTGTCCTGCAAATAAAGTGTAAGACGTCTTGATAATGTAACCCCATTTAGATAAATGTCATCTTGAATATAAATATATCCAACATGCTCTTTAGAAGTTCAAGGAATATAAACAGTTGTTTATTTGGTTCATCTGACATATTGCCCTTGTCTTAATGGCCATTGTACATATTATGAAAAACTCACAAACAGGAAATAATGTATTTTATTATTTTCTGTTATTTTTTCCTTTTCTTTGAGGAGAAAATTCTTTTTCTAAAGTTTCCTGAAACTTGAGATAACATTGTATTATCTGTTTCCAAATGTGAAAATTTTTATGTATCTTATGTCATGAACTATAAAACCCATTTGTCTTTTGAGCTATAATGTATAAAACATATGACTGTTTTGTTATGAAATATGGGATAACAATATATATATTTTTATATATCAAGAACAATTTTAGGGGAAGTAAGTATGGCAAAGTGGATAAAGTTTTCATGTGATACATTTTATATTTTAAATTTTAAGCTCCTCTTAATGCAGTGTAGCATGATATCTAGGAAAGATATTGTTTCCATTTCATATGTTAATTCTATTGTATGTTTGACGTTGTTTAGTTTATCTACAACCTCTGGTAAATCAGTACCACAAGGATATCATAATAGGACATTTAGTGTCCAAAAATCAACTAACAAAAATGATTTCATAAATTCCTATTCTCATCATAACAACAAAAATAAAATCTGGAATAATCATTAGATTCTACTTAAGAGCAATCAGAACTTGCAGCCCTGAATATTTACCTGAAGAGGAGAAATATATTGAAAGTACTTTCAAACTCCCCCAATACACTAATTATTTCATATTCAATATGAAACAAAAGGCTCATAAAATATTTAAAAAATCTAATGAATAAAAAAAAAATATTGTTCTATCCACTAACTCTATCGTAACTACAATTGAAAAGAATTTATCTGAATACAACATAAAATTTTTCACAACTATGTCTAAAACATTCATTTATTTATTCAGTTATCACATTTTGTGCCACTGTGGTCCCCACTCTCCATTATTTCTGTTGTAATTGTGGTTCATGGTGACATTCAAGGCAAAAGAGTGCAATGGTTTATCGATTCCTTTTGCACCAAAAATGTTGAGGTTACTCCATCTCTCTTCTCAGAAGTTCCTCCACCCACGAGTAAAGCCATTGATTCCAAAGACCCAGGCTGGCAACTGGCTGATGGCTGCTTAGCACAAGTGAGTTGAGAAGACTTAATTAATACAATAAAAGATTTAATTCAAACAAAACAAAATAATTAGCTAAAACTTGAAGGAATTTACTCTATTACCTGTAATAATTGACAAATGGAATATACTGGAGAAATTTCAGTGGATTAAAAAAAACAATTACATGAACACAAAAGGGATATTTTACAAAACAACACATTAAATGCATATAGTTGCTTACCGTAACAAGACAGAACATGATTTTGATTTAAAAAATGCTACTCTAATCAAAAGAGGAAACAATTTACTAAGACGAAAATGTTTAGAAAGTGCTTTATTCACTAGATCATCCACAGTAAATTTGTGTCCAGGTTTTTACAATTCTCCATGGATCTTCTATCACAATGTGGGAAATTTAACAACAAAAGTGATTAAAAGAATTTAAATAAAATTAGCTAGATTATATACCCAAAAAACATATTAAAAAAATTTTTTTATTTAAAATTCCCAATGTCTCATTCGTGTGCATTGGTAATTTCATGAATGTAAACATAAACTTAGTTCAATGAAGTCATAAAAGACAAAATATGTCACACAAAAACTTTCCCCACTTTGTTATGAATTATAAAAGTCATTTTGTCTCTCTTATTAACAAATATAAAACTTAATGAATTTTATAATAAAAGCAATTTTGTCTCATATGCCATGAAATATAAAGCCCACTAGATGCTGGTGTTACCAATGTGTGAATGTGAATGTTGCTTTGTGGTTATTGGTATAGGAGATGCAATAGGTTTTCATAGGTTACCTTGTCACTGATTGAAACTCGTTGCACTTTTGTGTACATGTTAATCACCATATAAGGACTTATTTTGGTGGCGGTAAGTCACATGGGTCATGTGATGGACTGCTTAGTGACATCACCACATACTAATGCAGCAGCTAAATACAGTTTGAATTAAAACAGCTAAAGCAAAAGTTTCTTTCTTTAGCCTGGGCCCTCATGGCCCAGTCAGAGACTAAATCTGCCTCCCCAGCAGCTTACAAGTCCATGGTGCCACTTTCCTTTGGGAATATATCTTTCACAGATATAGAAAGAAACTTTAGCTTGCAGTCCTTAATTTGGGAAAAATCCAAGAGTTGCTGTTTCCTGTTTGTGGAATATGTTCCTGCATGGGACATAGATGAATCCAGCCCATTGGAGTCCTAAACATGACTTATCCAGACACAGGAGTATCTCCATATAGTGGTGACCACTATAATTGGAGAGATATAGAAGAAAGATTTATTCTCCCATTTACATTTCCCCTCATTATGGGCATTATTATATCTATGGTATAATAACACCGTAATTCATGGATGGAATGGCTGAAAGGAAAAAGGTGGTGAGGAATATTTCTCACTACCTTCTATGTCAACTTATATAAGCTTAATACTGCCGATCAAAAGTGTAAATTTTAAATTCATTTTTCATTTCACCTTTTGAAAGTGAAGTCTGAAGATCCAGAGAAAAATAAAATTCTCTGGTGAAATAAATTATTACAAATGGACTCTTAAAGTGGTCCTTTTTCTTTAAATTAAATTATATATATATATATATAGTGGCAATGAAAAAGAAAACAGTCTGACTGTGAAAAAGAATTTCTGTTCTCTGTGATGTCTGTTGAAAATGAAAATCAAGATCAGGTTGACTTTAGTTGGCCTCAAAATATGGTAATTTTATACACTTCTTTACAAGTCTCCAACAATTCCAGCCTTTCTTATCCCCAATAAAAGAACACTACTTTGGACAAATTTAATGTTAAATCATGTATCTTATCTTTCATATTGACCCATGTACCTTTTCTTATATGTTAAATCATGTACCTTATCAATATCAGTGTTTATATAGAGCTTTTATTTATCTATACTCAAAACTGATCATGTGTTATTTTGATTTGTTATATAACAAATAGATAACATCTCACTGCCACATTAACTGCTGTTAAAAACATTTACTTAATTGGCTCGTGTTGACAACTTATGAATTGATTATTCTCCTTAACCCACTTCAAATAAATGTCTGTGGTTGGTAAGGTAAGTGGTAGAATTTTAACCCCACCCCCTGAAAAAAACAAACAAACCCAAAAACTGTTCATAAAACAAGAAACAAAAGGAAACAAAAAATAGAACAGTTAACTATGTTTGTAACTATGGCAATATGAGACACACAAAATTGACATTTATATACTGCAGAAATATAGATTGCTTATGGCCACAGCCATATCACGTTGAAACACCACTTCTCATACAATCACTGAAGTTAATCCATGTTGGACCTGGTCAGTACCTACATGGGTGACTGCTTGGAATACCAAATGCTGCTTCAATGGGCAGGTGGTGTAATTGCTATAAAATTCACCTCTTCTCTCCCCAGCTATGGGTTAATTAGTAAGACTTGTATCAGTAAATCATTATTAGCTCCAAAACATTCTAAAAACATTTTCTGGCTTTAAATAACCTGCAAAAGGTTGATAAGGTTTAAAAATCAAATCAATCAATATAGATAAAATATTTTCTTTATGGTAGTGTATATATACACTATAGACCAAAAGTTTGGGGACACTCTCTGGACTCAATAATTGGTCAGATACTTTGGCATATGGATCAGTTATAACAAATTTAGTATAGAAGATAAGAAAATTAAACATAAAATAAACTGTGCCAGAGGTTAGTTTTGACTAACACAGTAAATTGATATAAAACCAAAACATCAATCTGAAAATTCAAGTTATGTTCTTAAATAGCCTCATCAGATCATGACTTTCATATTGATGTCATGAATGGCTCCAGACCCATTCAGAAATATCTAAACTCTCAACTGCATACAACTACTTCCAATGATTAAAAAAGGCTTTGAGTAAATGATCCCTGAAGGTCTTGGCAAAGATTGACCTTCTTTGAAGATTGTTGGCTGGTATTACAGAATCACTAACAAGGACATTACTGAATAACAGAAACTACATCACTTGAGGGTTACCAACAACAGCAATAGCTAGAATGGATAGCACATGCAATTCAAAGATAAAATGACATAATCAAGATGTTAATGATTCACACTGCTTCAAACAAAGGTTAGGAAAGAAACCCCCATCAATACTGGAAAGAGCAATAACAGCTACTGGACTTGAGAAACCCATTTCCCTGAAAAATTGTTTGAAGAGAAAGATTTTATAAATTTCAATGGAAAGCAGTACCAGCAGCTTTGTCAATGAATGCCGAATGTTTCCTTCTACGAATTCTTGTAATATTACCATTACTATTTAGTTTAATTAACTTCTACTAAGCTAGGATCCTGAAACTATTTATGCATGGAATCCAAATTTTTTTAGAGAGTAGGGTGTATCTAAGTTTTAAAATCTGCCTCGCAAGGTAGATTTGGCAAAAAGAGCAAAGATTTTAAGAAAACTTTATGCAGTAATGGGTTAATTTCACTATTATCATTAAATATATGCTTAAACACAGGAAGAGAAAGTCCCTCTGACCAAAAGAGAATGAGTAAATGAGTTTTGAAAAAGGCATGAAACCTTCAATTTTTAGATATTTCTTCAGAATCCAGAGGGTGCCCTCAAACATTTGGCCTATAGAATACAATATGACCCATCATTACAACACAGCATATGAACTTCTATGTGCAACGTCCCTTCAGGATATGGACAATCATGGCTCTCCACAACTTCCTGCTCTTTGTAAACCTTAGTAAAGATTGTCTTTTTGCTATATTTTGTAATCCCTGTTCTACCAACCATTTATGCTAGCTTAATAGGTAGATTATGTATTGCTTTCCTCTGTCTCTTGGCTTCAATATGTCCCACAAGTGTCAAATTTTTCAAGCCTACATAAGAACTAATACAGCCAAAACAGATCTACTTAGAGTGGGGGATAAATTTCAAATCCAGCAGACATTAGTGCCTTCACACCAACACTCTGACCATAAGATCTGATGAGAATCTTCATTACCTCTTCCCTGGTTGCCACCCAAGGCTAGGAGGTCCAGTTTACCCTGCTATTTAACCCATAGCTGGTTGGGAGAAGAGATGGATTCATAACTTCCCCAAAGGTATTTGTGAAAGTTCCATAGTGTCCTCTTCCTTGAAAACTACAGAAAAGATATTCGGAAGATTTTGTTTAATAAAACACTGAAGACTTTTGCGTACATTACTGAGTGAGTGAGACCCTAAGTGGGTAGTCAGGTAGTTATGAGAGAATGATTTTCCAAACTGGCTACTTTCTTTCTTATCAGTCATTACAGCATACTAAGAACATGATATTTTTTACACTATTTACATTATTTAGACTGTTGTCCTCATCTTTGTTTGTTGCCATATTTATCACAATGTTTTGGCCGTTGTACGCTCTAGCCTTCTTCAGGTGATTGGAATGTCAAACTGAACCCTTTATTTTGCTTGGTGGGCTAGACTGTTCTACTTCCACGTGTCATGTCTAATGGATGTTTTTCAGTTATTTCTTGTTAATTCACCTCTCCACTCCACTCATACTTGAACTCACAACTCTTAGGGTCCTGTCACTGGATCTAACCAACACCTTTATCCACTGTGCCATGTATCCTTAAGGACATCTGTGTATGAATTTTTGGGACTTATAAATTTAATGTCTTCAGCAATCATTTTTAACCAGTATTCATATTGCAATTTTTGCTGTTATCATTGCCAATTTTTTTACCAGATCTCATATTGCAATTTTCATTGTTATTATTGCGTTTCTCCGGCACTCCTTATTACTGGTTCCCATATTGTATTCATATAGACAGATACTGAATATATTTTTTGTCAAGATTGAAATCCCCCACCTTTGTTATGCAACTTCTGGATATCTATATAATACAGAGTGTGGCAGAAATACCTCCCACATTTTAACAGTTCACCAAAAAAGCAAGGTAATTGCCATTAAAAAAATTTATTTCATTGTTGTTTAAACAAAGGGCTATAGTTTTTATTCATTTGGCTTTTAAAATTGTAACCTATTTGCCATACATTTTTGTAAATGATTTCTAAAATTTTTCATCATCTGGATGATCGAGCACTTTGAGGTCTTTCAGTTGGCTTTCTTTTAAGCACTGAACCTTTGACCCTGAAATTTTCAATTCATAGAAGTACTGAAGTCCAGAACAGCATCATTATGATGAAACGAGTACGAAAAGCCTTGTGTTGCAATTACAGAAACACCAGTCTTAAAAAAATGTTTTCAATGCAAATGCATAGTATGCACAATCCAAGCCATGATGATAAGTGGGGGTAACAGAAAAACAAATTGTAAGATATTTGCTAGAGGAAGACACCAATGCCACTTGCCCAAGTTCACTATCATCACACAGGTGACAGTTTAAAATGTGGGAGGTATTTCTGCTGCATCCTGTATATTGTGGGAAAATGAAATAAACTCATTAAATAAATTAATGAATAATAAAAAAAAGAAGATATACATTTTCCCATGATGCTAAGAGTAAAGGTAGCAGAAATATGATTACCCCACTCTTGGCTTTGTAAAATGCCATTAGATGGTGCTGTTGAAGTCTATAAAAGACAAGCATTTTCCTGTCTCCTTCTTTTTCCTCCTTTTTGCTACAAGATTTATAACCACATGGGAAATATTAGTTTTCCGAGTCCACTGATAACTGAACTCTCATTTCACTTTCCAACACATGGTGCACACACATATCTTCCAAAAAAACCCCACCTATGAAGTAAGTCAAGCTTTCTCTTTGGATGTTCCAACTCTGTGCAAGGTTGACTTGAGCATGATCATTGATATGATGCTTAGAGACTTACTTACCCTAACTCCTGGACCAAAAGTAAAATGGACATACCCAGGAGATATTAAAAACTTCGTTTCAGTACAGTTTATATAGCAAAAAGAATAAATGGTCTGTGGTAGAAACTGAAGTGGAGACAGTGTGGACACAGAAATAAACACCGAGTGGCGACAGTCTGTTTCATGATTGAATACAATTTTCAGGCCATGATGAAGATTGCATTCAAGCATAAAAATGACTGTCATCATTCACTGTTGATCTCTTTGTCCGCACTACTTATATATATAAAAAAGTGTGCAATGAGTGTTGGTGGTAATAATAAAACAGTGCTTGATATAAAGTAATAGATGTCAAATTTATATTAAGAATAGGTATACATTTGTTCCTCATCATTTGCTGCAAATCTGAATTTTATAGCAATCACCAGGTACAAAAAAAAATTTATATATATATATATATATATATATATATATATATATATATATATATAAGCAGCAATTTTTCATTGATGCATGTTTCATTAAATAATATAGACAAGTTTTGTCTATTTATTTTAAGTAAGTTCCTTTCATATTGTCTGATAAGCTTAATAACATTATCATTGAAAGACGAAAGGAAATCACCATATTGGTATATGTTTAAATCCAATATTAAGCTTTTGGTTTACATAAGCTATTATCAAAGATGACAATTACATTTCAATATATCAAGCAATACACGGACAAAACAATACTGATAGTCTGTTTTTGTTGCATGAAAAATTTCAAAGCAACAACAAACTTGTGTATACGAGACACGGAAGCGAAAATCGAATTGCAGCTCGTGATGTCACACATGACCATGTGAGAGTGAAAGCGAGAAGTATTAAGTATGGGAAGCCGTTGGTATAAACCAATGGCTTCTGTTATTAATTATAGGCATTTAAGAATATTTGTGCAGATTTCGTAGTTTATTTTGTTCAGGTTAGGTTTCAACAGTTTTATGCATATAGCTTCAAGAATTTTTAGTTTTTGTTTATTGTTTTCATGTTTACGTATAGTTGTGTTTTCAACAAAGGATTTTTCGGAATTGTGTACGCAGCCAGGCATGTTGTTTTAAATGACTAAAAATGTTAGAGTTATCATTCAAATGTAGAGTCAAGCATTGTGAAAGCTAGTTTGTGGTGTGACCAACATAAATATTATTTAATACATTGGAGATACACTCTCCCAAAGGGCACTTGAATTTGTAAACTGTGTTGGTATACACAAGTTTGTCATTACTTTGAAATTTTTCATGCAACAAAAACAGACTATCATTATTGTTTTGTCCGTGTATTGCTTGATATATTGAAATGTAATTGTCATCTTTGATAATGGCTTATGTAAGCCGAAAGCTTAGATTGAATTTAAACATGTATCAATATGGTGATTTCCTTTTGTCTTTCAATGATAATGTTATTAAGCTTATCAAACAATATGAAAGGAACTTACTTAAAATAAATAGACAAAACTTGTCTATATTATTGTTGAAACTTGACTAATGCATGGAATAATAATGCAAACACAAAATGTAGTTAGAATAAAATGTATTGAAACAAGAAAATGTACACAATATTTACATATAGTCTTTTGTATATTCCTGGGAAGACCGTTCCTGGAGAATGTGTTGACTAAGTCGCAGTTGGGCAGAGTCTCAAGTTGGATCTCTTGATTTGCCTCCCTGTCTTCCGGTACCAACCATATTTATATCGTCGGTACTCCGCTATGCAAATTAGGTGGATCCTACCACAACAATTATTTAATGAAACATGCATCAATATATATATATATATATATATATATATATATATACACTTGTAGAAGACATCAATATAATAAAATAATCTAAGTGCAGTAGAAAACACTGAAAACTAATGAAAGGGTTAATAATAAAAAAACCAAGAAATCAACTCTTAGTAACTTTGAACATGGGCATAATGTGCTGATTGTGTTCAAGAATTAAAACATTTCTATTGCCAAAAGAATTACCATCACAATCTACAAATTAAGACAAATAAAACCACCCTTGATAATGACTAATACATTAGTGGATGGCATGCAAGCCTAAAGATCATTTGGACAATTCTCATAAAGTCTATGTCCAAGAAGAAATGTCTTGTACACAAGCCAGAAAAGCAATAAAAAACAATCACAGTGCTTTTTCAATTGTCTTCAATTAAACCTACATAAAAGAAGGATTGCTGCCCAAATATACACATTTTTTTAATATGTATAGGTATTTCTGGTTTCTTGTATTATCCTAATGGTTGCCACCTATGAAACAACTGTGAATATGATACAAGGTAACCAAAAAAGTTCTGTCCGTTTTCAAAGGAAAAAAAGAAAACACTTCACAGTATGTGTAACTTATATTTAGTCTTCGAAGTAATCGCCATTGGCATCCAGCACCTTCTGCCAACGGGTCTCCAGCTGTTCAATGCACTTGCAGTAGAACTCGAGGGGTTTTGATGCAAAGAAGTCCGTGAGGGCTTTGCGCAAGTCTGCTTCATTGGTGAAGGATTTCCCACGAAGATGATTATCCAGGGAGTGGAAGAGGTGGTAATCGGATGGCGCAAGGTCAGGTGAATAAGGTGGATGGCACAAAGTCTCCCACCCAAGTTGCTGTATGGTATCCCTGACCACTCGCACGACATGCGGCCTGGCATTGTCATGGAGGAAAAGCACACCTTTGCGATTCACCAGTGCTGGCTCCTTCTGGTGCAATGCCTGTTGCACACGTTTCAATTGCTGCGAGTATAGGTCTCCAGTGACCGTTTGTCCCGTTGGTAGCAGTTCATAATGAACCACTTGATGACCTGTCCACCAGACACAAAGCATAATCTTGCGTGGGTGCATAGGCGGTCTTGCGGTGTGAGGGACAGCATCCTGAGGAGACAACCAATGTCTGGAACGCTTGGGAGTTTCTGTACAGAACCCATTTTTCATCACTGGTAAGCACTCGATTGAATAAGGATGCGGTATGGTGGCGAGAAAGCAGCGGATCGCAGGCTGCCACTCGTTGTCCCTTGTGGACCTCAAACAGCATTTGTGGAACCCACTTGCTCAGTTTGTACGTCTTACCTAGGCAGTGCAGGTGAAGTCTAACTGTTTCATCGGAAACGTTGAATTGTCTTGCAAGTTCACCACATGTTAGACTACTGTCCTTTTCAATGGCCACTTTCAGGCTCATCATGGAGAGACAAATCTCCCAACTTGAATTTTCGAAACCAACGCCTTGCAGTACGTTCATCCACAGCACTATCCCCAAACGCTGGGCATATGCGGCGACTTGATGCAGCTGCTGATAAGCCCACTTTAAAGTCGTAAAGCAAACAGCCCCGAACGAGATCTCAAGACACTTCCATCCTTCTCACAGCTGTCTGGATTATAACTGATGGCCGGGCATGGTGCACGTGTTTTTTATAACGTCTGATGTTCCTACTTCCGGCTGTCTGAATTTGAAAACAATTGTTACACGCATTTCATATATATTTCAACTTCATTCAATGACTAATCAAAAAACGAACAGAACTTTTTGGTTACCTTGTATAATAAACTGGAAATACCTGACCTTGCTACTCAAAATGTCCCATTGACCATCATATATAATCAAGCCAGCATACAACAAACATGGCCTGAAGATTACATTCAAGCATGAAACAGACTGCCACCACTTGGTGTTGACCTCAGTGTCCCCTTATATATATATATATATATATATATATATAATAAAATGACTGATATGAAATATGTGAAAAAGTAAATTTTTTTTATCATTTCAGCCCAAGTAAGGCAATAGAGCCACTAAGACACAGGTATTACTGAGTGTGAAAGAATATGAGAAAAAGAAACCATTATTAAGGAAAGGGAACAGTAAAAGAATAGAAATTAAGAAAACAGAAGATAACGATTGACATTACATTTTAATTTTTGAAGATCAAAGTTGACTGGAAAACAAGAACCTGGAAGATGTAAGATGGAACTTGTGAAAACCTCTTGAATGTTTAAAATTTTTGATCTTGTCGACATTTTGCTCTGTAAGAGCATCACCAGAACAACTGAAAAAAGGTTAATTTAAAAATATATATTATTGAATACTTTATACATTTTTATTTTGAAAGCATACATTACAATACTGCACTGTGAAATAATTGATTGATGTCATATTCTCTGGGGCGGCAGGGATTGTTGATTTTTTTTTTTTTTAACAAAGACCCATTGTACCCTCATGCATACAGATCTTCATTCTCTTTTAAGTTTTGTTATTCCCTGCTATGATAAGCGGAATTGTTCCACACATTTGACAAAACATTGTTGCACTCAGTGACTTGACAAAGGTATTCATGTGTCTACAAATTTAGCTAAGATGCCATAAAGAATTATTATAATGAATTATTCTGTTTTATTTTTTTTCCTCTATTGTCAACTTTTGACAGGCTTCTAACATTGTTCTATTTTATTGTTTGTATTTGGTATTGCTATTTCTTTTTATTATTATGAATTGTTATTATATTATTATTCTTTTTATTATTATGAATTACTTTTCCTATAATTACTAGAAAGTGCCCCTTGGGACATAACTTTCTTGCTGCTTGATTTGCATATTGTAGATATTTATACCGAACAGTGAGATAAAATTTACTTGTGTGTGAATGTGTCTTTCTTAAAGCAAATATATTCATACATGTTTTCCAGGAGGGAAAAAATTGCATATAGTCACACAAGTTCTTGTAATGAAAAACCAAATGGTAATAAAAAAGTACCGATATTTTTCTATTCGAATGTATCAGAAATAATTTGGTTTTTAATCAGTACAAAACCTCCTGAGAGTTCCTCGGCATTTTTTTAAGCTTATATAATGCTCTGTATATTTTATCGTGTAATAATCTTCATTCTTCTGAAAGTTTTTTAATACTTGTAGTTGGATTCTATTTTGTCTTATATTTTAAAGCCTCAGAAGCGACAACTGGTGGTTATAAAATTCTGGACTTTATTTTAAAGAGGCAGGTAGCCAACTTTAAAATGCTTAAAACTGTTTTGAGCTGAAGATATTCCTGTTAAAAAAATAATTACTTTTCTTCTTCTATGTACCATGTACTTCAGGAGGCAGGTGATCATTGCTCTCCACAACTTCCTGTCCTTTGCAGTGCTCAATAGATTTTGTATTTTCACCATCTCTCTCAAACACTGCTCTGTCATCCATTCACTCAAGCTATTGTGTTATGTGTTGTTTTCCAATGTGCTTTTTGTCTTTGATATGCCCTGTGAGTATCAAATTTTCTGAGCCCTCTTTTCTCATTATGTGCCCTAAAAATTTCAAGTGTCTTTTCCTGATGTTAAGTATAAGTGTCTCTTGTAGGATACGATATATATATTTGTATATCATGTTAACTATGGGTAAAAAAAAAAAATGAAAAAATTCTCTATAAAATATTTTACTCTAAAAGGAACTTGTTTACACTTATGCTTTTATCAATCAAGTTATAAGCAATGTGGAAAGAAATTAGAAAGCAGTGTGGACACAGAGATCAAAACCAAATTGTGACAGTCTGTTTCATGCTTGAATACAATCTTCAGGCCATGGAAACTCAATTATAAAACAGACTGTCGCCATTCAGTGTTGAGCCCTGAGAAAATAATGGCATAATCAAGATGTTAACATTCCACACTACTTCAAACAAAAGGTTAACAAGGAAGTCCCCATCAAAACTTGAAAGATCTATGACAGCTACTGAAATTGAGAAACCTATTTTCCTGAAAAATGTTTAAGAGAAAGATTTTATAAATTTCAACTGATGTAGGTTTCTCAATAGGTTTCTCAAGTTCAGTAGCTGTCATAGCTCTTTCCAGTATTGATGGGGACTTCTTTCCTAATCTTTTGTTTGAAGTAGTGTGGAATGTCAACATCTTGATTATGTCATTATTTTCTCTTGAAGTTACATGTGCTAGCCATGTCAGTTGTTTTTGTTTAAAGTCCTCAAATGATGTGGTTTCTGTTATCTGGTAAAGTTCTTTGTTTGTGATTCTGTAGCACCAGTCCACCAGGTTTGAAGAATGATGGTTCTCACTAAGAGCCACAGGCTTCACTCACTCAAAACCATTTTTAACTATTGATCTGAGAAAGTGATTGTAATACTACTACTAATATTAATAATGCAGTGGAGTTATAGTCTTTAGCTGTGTACATGAAATGAGCCTTTGAATAAGTATCAGTAATAAAGGAAAATACATTTGATACACCCTAATATCAATGAAACCATATAATAATTATTAATGTGCATTTATTTATACATTTCCTGTCCCATTTCTATTGGAAATGGAGATAAATCAGCTTAAGTTAATAAATTTATGAGTGATTAGTTCTCTTAATCCTTTTAATAACCTATACAAATAAAATATTTATTTGCTTTTAGTCAAAATTAGTCCCTGAAAAAATGATAAAAATAATTTAATTACTCAATTCTTTTACTCTTACATTTTTTAGATTGCAGTCTTATTTGTTCAAGCTTCTCATGTGAAGTATTCAGATACCTTTGTCAATTAAGTCTTTGTCTTGCTTCAGTTAGGTTTTGAAATAATGTTTGTCATCACTAATCTTTTTCTTCCGTTATATATTTCCATTTCACTATTATATAAATATTGATATTGAACAAAAGGCAATTTATATAATATTAGGAAGAATCAACAATTGCTATCATTTTTGACAGTAGGGGTACACTAGTATATTCATAATAATATACCTGAGGAATAGAAAATCTTCATATGTATACATGAAATGAGACTTAGAGAAAGGTCTGTAGAAATAAATAAATAAAACACTAATAACCAAATATATCTTAATAACAATAAAAGCAATAAAAAAATATGATAGAATCATAGAGAATTTTTAAATGTGCTCAAGAAAATAATCTTTGGAGAAATAAAACTGCAAGAAACAAATATAATTTATATTCACCCTAAATTCAAATCATTACATTAATAATATACTTTTAGATAGAATTCGCCTTTCTTTCAACCGTGTGCTGATGGCTTAGGGGGGAAAATCTCCAACTGATGCCAAATCAGTTGGGTTTTGATCCCAGCTTGAAGCAATCTAAAGCAATACTGATGAGCTGTGAAACAGCAAAACAGTCTGTCTGTGGATGACAATATAATTTTAGATAGTATTAAATTTGAACTTGAAATAAACTTTGAAGTAAAAGTCTACAAAATAGATAAATATATTTGATCCGCCCTAATATTTAATAATCATATTAAGAATATAGATGAGCCATGGATAGTCTATCGGTGTCTATATGAAATAAACTTTGGAGTAAAGGTCTTTAAAAAGGTCTACAAAAAGCAAAAATAGTTTTCATGCACACACCCTCATATGTAATAATTATAATAATATAGGAGAGATGTAGACAATCTTTAGATGTGTACATGGTGTAAGTTTTTACTAAAGTTCTTTAAAAAAAATACTTTTGATATATAACAATATTCTGAATAAAAACTTCCCTTGGTATTAAATGTTGGCTACAATTTTAACCAGTTCAGTTCTCAGGTTAACTTCTGTCTTGTCCACATATCTGTATAAACTATTCCACTTACTCTGTAACCCTCTACCTCAGGTGGCTCTTGGGCCTTGTGCAGGATTAAAATGATTGTAAAAAAGTCATTTATCTGAAGGAGTACTTTGAAGTTCTCAGGATTACAAATGAGACCTAAAAAAAAAAGAATTTTCTGACATTTGGTTACATTTGGGTCCAGTCAAAAACTTTTCATCGTTTTATCTTATCCATGATGAGATTAGTACATTCATATACTTGTAAAGTCATTGCTATGCAGAATTTAAAAAAGAAGCAAAAAATGTCTTTCTAAAGGCATTGTCATAAAAGTAAGCCAAGACTGTCTCCACCCTGTCGTCTGTTGTTACAAGGTGGACTTAACATTCCGACTTCAAGTAGAAAGTAATGCAAAGGTGTCTTATGTGGAGTTATTAGAAAAGTTCTCACTGTTTTATGCACATGTCATGTCAGTCTCAGGAGCCATCTGTGGTGATTGCAGAGAGAATGACAGGTGGGTGGGAATTAAGAAACATGAAGTTGTCAAACACTTTGGATCAGTAAAGAAAAAAATGAAACATTATCATGGTATTCTGCCATTAATGCTTGAACAATGCAATCAGATTATGCATTTAATATTCCTGCTTGGTCATCAATGCTAGCCTTAATTCCTGACCATTGACAATTCCTTCTTCCTGATTTTCAATGCAAGAAAAGTTGAATGCCAATTCTCATCATTAAATGAATGATAAATGATTGCAAAATGTTGAGCTTGTTCATGATTTTTTTCTGTTAGCAACAGAAATTAGTTTGTTAATGTCGAATATAACAAAATCTAATTGTACAGGCAGTAGAGTAACATATGAAAAACTGAAACTAAACCTGCATATTCTCTTGCTTTATGCATCAAGTCCTTTCAGGTGATCATGACTCTCCACAACTTCTTGTCTTTAGTTATTCTAAGTAATTTTTAACTTTTTACTATCTATTTTTTTTCTCTGTTTTGCCATTTATTCTCACAAAATTGTTAGGCATGTTATTCACTTCTTCTTGCTATCTTTCTTGCCTTCAATATGTCTAGTGAGTGTTATATTCTCTAGGCCCTCTTTTCTTAGTATGCGATCCAGAAAACTTGATTGTAGGCATAACTGTTACAGAATGTGTTGGCTGGCCCAGAATGGCAGACTACTGGTCAGAACGCTGATGACCCAAACTGAGTGGGGTGGTTTGAATTGCATGGGAATAGAATTATGGTAGTAATGGATTACCTTTGTTTAAGTTTTTGATATAAATCCAAAAAGATGCAAAGACACAGAGATGGCTGCAAGAATTAGATTCCTTAGTGAGGCAAGTAAGCATGTGGTGAGGAAATTGAGCTAAGTAATTCTGTGTTATCTGCTTCTTGCTTCCTCCAAGAAACAATGCTACAACTACTGTCCTTTATTGAATAAAGTGAGATAAAAAAAAGAAAATTGTCTATTGTTAATGCTGACTATGATGTAATGTTGGAGTCTGGAGAACCAAAGTCAGAGATGACAGGAAATGAAAACATAAATGTTCTGCTGTCTCATTACATCTGGGACTTGGTGGGTTCTTCAATGACCTGGGTTAGTTCCTATGCAAAGGAGAGGTCTCTGCAATATCTGTCGTCCTCATCAGTTTTGTTAGAGTGGACTAACCACTCTTTGTGGTGAACATTGAAGTCACCGCATGTGTGAAAGCTTTTTTTTAAAGTTGCTCAAAGATCCCTGACTATCAGGCAGATAACACCAAAACCCTGAAAAACGTTTACCTTCAGCACCCTTAATGAGGGGACAAATTACCCAGGAAAGATTCAGGCATGATACTCTGAGTGTATGTGTTTCGCCCACCTAGAGGTCAGGTAACATAACTCCTCCTTGGGTCAGAAACATTGTACTGGTCAGAGGCCTCAGATACCAAGGCAAGCTTGCACATATACATGAGGATTAAAAGAACCATTGGAAGAAGAGGGTAGTAATGAAGGTTGCTTGTGGGGTGCATATGCATCCCCTATCCCCATTTGAGTTAGTATCAGGAGTATAGTCGTTAGCCAGAGGGTATATTGAATGAGGTTAATTATTCTGTTTGTGTGTGTGTGTGTGTGAGAGAGAGAGAGAGAGAGAGAAAAAAAAAATATATTTTAGAATTAAAATGTAATTACTCCTGTCACAGACACAAGGTTATTTACCACCCCCTGGGTTGTGTATTAATATTCTTTTGTTTTTATTATTATTTAAGTTACATTCCTTGACTAGTTTCGGCCAACATGGTCATCATCAGGAGAAAAAAAAATTCTGCTTGTTAGTAGCAGTGAACTACAGAAATGAATGTCTTTATGGAGAAAATGAACTTTTGTCTGTAGTTTTCATTTGTTTTTTAATTTTTTTAACATGAATTTTGGTTAGTCCTTGTGTTGGTCAAACAGTCTCTTTTAAGTTGTTATTTAAGATAAGAGCTGGATGGATTCATTCTGCTCTGAATGACCTTGGTCATTTTGACAGTTTTATTGGTTCCTGGAAAGGGGATATGTCTCTGTTATCTATGTGTGTGTGTTTGTGTGTGTGTGTGTTATTTCGTTCTTAGGGAGTGAGTAAGTAGGATGTGTGTAAGCGTGTATATTACTATGGGTGTGTGTTATCATTTGGCTCATTAGGGAGTGAGTGAATATGATGTGTGTAAGTGTGTATAAGTGTGAGGCCTCAACACCTCGGTAAGCATGTCTGTCTTGTGTGGGTAAGAAATGTGGGTAGGTCCTGATTTGATTAAGCCTCTCTGGATAGTGCATTTTTAAATGTTGTATCCACTTATTTTCATGGAACTCTAAAATCTTTCTAATGTTATCTGCTCTGAACCTTTCTATTCTCTGATATATATATATATATATATATATAATTATAATATTTTTTTAAATTTAAAAAAATCTATTTTTAATAAATTTATGTCTACTTCATCAAATCTACAAATTATATTTGGAAACACCAATAATATGTTTGTTATGTTAATTGTTCCCTAGTATCATCGAATGACATATCTTCTTGACATGTAATAATAACCCACCCATCGCCATCCTTTGACCTTATTTTTATATGTTAGCATAGACATTTATTGGTTAATCTAGACATACCCATGAGTAAATTTTAATTCTGACCTTAGGCCTCCACCTTTAACTTATGAAAAGACGTAAAGTTTTGTTTTTTAAATTTCCCTCATAAATAATTTTTTATCACAAATTATCTACCATTGCCTGAAGAAGTGCCATCTTAGTACTGAAACATGAAAGTTTTTGTGTAGTGATGTAAAATGTTTTTATTGTAATTTATTATAATAAAAATATTATAATAATATTTTGCTCTACTTTGTATTGAACACTTTTTAAAAAATAAATGCTACAAACTGTGGATTTTTACCCCATCTATTCTTTCTCTCTTGGATATATATATATATATATATATATATATATATATATATATATATATATATATACTTACATACTTACCTCAAAGAGAAATTTAAAATAAATGTTAAATTCTCTAAGCCCTTTTTTCTCATAATACATACCATAAATTTCAACTGTCTCGTTTTGGTTGTAAGTATAAGTTTTCCTTAAGACTTCCTCTTTGCTCATATGTCCTGTTTGTGATATTCTAAGCTTTTGTCAGTAAAACAACATCTTTGTCACTTCAAGTCTCTTCTTCATCTTCTTCATTCACTGCCAATATGTCTATGACTTTCATTTGAAGTAGAGTCTTGAAGAAAATAGAAGGTTTTCCTTTACTTCAGAAAGTCATGAGGAGTCAAACAGAAATGGTTTTGATATACTAACTGGTTTGGTTCACACCCAGCAATGTAAGCCATATAGTACTCTTCTGAACAGAAAAATATATATATATTTTATATAATTATATATATATATATAATATATATATATAGTGTATATTTAGGCAGCAATTTTTCATTAATGCATGTTTCATTAAATAATATTTGAAATGTAATTGTCATCTTTGATAATGGCTTATGTAAGCCGAAAGCTTAGATTGGATTTAAACATGTATCAATATGGTGATTTCCTTTCGTCTTTCAATGATAATGTTATTAAGCTTATCAGACAATATGAAAGGAACTTACTTAAAATAAATAGACAAAACTTGTCTATATTATTTAATGACACATGCATCAATATATATATATATATATATACATATACATATGAAGAAATATAGTTTTAAGGTGTGCTATATGTATGGGATAAAGTGCTCAATATCAGAGATAGAGCGTATGTAAATATAAATATAAAAGTGAACCTTGAAGCCAACACTCAGAGGTGACAGGCTGTTTCATAGACATAGCTTCTTTTGGCTGTAGGACCTTCTCCTGCTGCCAACCTGGGAAAACCTGCTTTACTTCTGCAGGCGTCAAAGCCAAGCCCATAATAATATTTGTAACCTTTGCACATCTAGTTCTCTTATGAGGAATTGACTTTCTTAAGGAGGTTGTGGATAATGGAGGTGCTTGAGAAAACACTCTGATGTTGTAATGCCTGTAAATCCTTTGGATTTGTTCAGCCACTTCTCTTACTTCTAATAGTCTTTCTCTAGTTTCATAGTTGATGTCTCTACACTTTATTCTGTTCCTCATTCCAGATGTTATACTCGATTCTTCCTTTGGAGAGGACTGATTATGTTTTAACTTGAATTTTATTTACTAAAAATAAAAGCACATATTATATAAAAACTACTAACAAGAAATACTTGTCAAGATTCAGCTTCATTAATATCAACTGTGTGTCAGAAATGATTACTTTTTTTCTTTATATCCAGTAACTGTATATATCTCCAGCAATTAGCAGCCTAAAAGAAAGGAAAAAATAGATTCTATTGTAAATTGTAAATTTCCAGTAAAAAATACTGTGAAAAGTACAAACTACATTTAAAGGGAAAAATTGTTTTGTGAATTTGCTTTTACAAGGTAAAAGTATTTTTCTTTGCTGGATGATAATAGTAAAGTGAAATTATAGTCCAACACTGAATAGTTACAAATGGTAATTTTTACGATGAAAGGTATTTTCACGTAATTGAAGAGGTACCCTCACATGACACAAATCCTTTCCCAAAAGAGACAATTTTTTTATGCAAAAACCTTCCACTGCTTACCAAAATTGACAGCTGTACATGAAACTGTTTGACTATGCATCATGAACAGAAAGATTCTTCCCAATTATATATATATGTATATATATATGTATATGTGTGTGTGTGGTATGGATTGGAATCTGACAGAATGATAAGAAAAAGAACAAATGGGAATCACTTATAAATCTAACATGATTCACTTTTATTAAAGCTTCATCAAAGAATAAAATATGGAGAAAGAAAAAAATTCAGGTATTTTAATTTTTGTGTTGTTTTTCATTGGTTAAGCAGGCTTCACTTGCATTTGCCTTGTTAAGTAGTGTTAGTATAAGTTATGGTGTTCTGAACTCGTTTTTTGAGCTTTGAAAGGACACATCTCTTATGAGTTCAGAACACAATAACTTATACTAATGCTGCTTAAAATGTCAAATGCATGTGATGTCTGCTTAACCTATGAAATTCAAACAACACAAAAATTAAAATATCAGAATTTCTTTCTCCATATCTCATTCTCATTTAATAAAGGTGAAACATTAGATTTATAAACATTTCCTGTTTCTTCTTTATCCTGTCCATATATATATATATATATATATATATATATATATATATATATATATATATTATAATTATTTAAAAAAAAAAATGATTCTTTCGCTACATAAGAGTTCTCAAGTTTCAAAAACGAGAGCGTAAACCCTCAATATAATTATTAAAATTAAATTGAATTAAGGTATCAAGCCCTGTTTCATCCTCAAGCGAAAATTTAGGAATAACAATCTTTAAATTTACGCATCTTTATAAGCATGTTTGTTCGCAAGATTAATTACTATGGAAACGGCTGGGGCGGACATTTTGGTTAGGTGGTCTAACAGTTAATTCTTATCCACATATCACTCACCTTCAAAAAGGTCAAGCCGAGGTAGTGTGGGGTATTTCAAAGCGGATGATGACATTCATGTACACACATCGTCTGGTCAATTACAGTGAAAGATAGCTTTTGTCACCATGATATGTCGTGAAGTGTCTAGAGAATTTTGTTTTATTTTATTTATTTATTTTTTTATTTTTTTTTTATCCAAATAGCTGTTTCATATATAAATGCGTCGCACTGAACTACAATTTGTTTTTTTGACAACTTCATAAAAGGTTTTTCTATTTAATGATTGGGTTAAGCTTTTAAGCCTTTTATTAAACTATGAAATTAAATTTTTTTTTTAAGCTAATTATTTAATGCGAAAATTTGTTGATGTCGGCAAAAAACCATTAACTCATGTCTATGGTTTAATAAATTTTCATTATTTAAAACTTAATAATGTTTAGTTTTTCATGCAGGCATAAAGGGCATGGGTCATCCCAGGTTTTACAAGTTCTTGTTCTATTTATTATTTTCCAGCATGTTTATTTTCCTTCAAAAATAGTTCTCATAAACATGCTACCTTGCTGTTCAAATACTATTGGAGTTTAAAGGATAAAAACTCCCACTGTTAAATGGAAGCTAATTGGAAATGTTTGTACCTGTAATTCTTTACCATGTTATCTTTATCTCAATGAAAAGCTAGAAATCATTAGATTTAAGGATAAACCTTTTAAATCAATGGAAAGAACTCACTGTTAACTGCTGGCATAAATTACCTTTCAACTTGCTTTCTAGCTAGATAGAATATTGTATATAAAGATGAAACGGTATTGTATGTCTGTAAAAAAAGATTTTCTTTTTTTTCTTTAAGTTTACGATTATTAATGTTTGTGCAATTTTGATAGGTAGTTTGCATTATCTCTGTAGTTATGTTGGAAGATTAAATCTTAACGAATCTGTCTGTTGGTTGTATATTTGCGTGCTTATATATTCAATCACATTTATGTGTTTGTCTATTATGATGTGATGTATGTATGTATGTATGTATAATCACAAATATAACTTTCTCCCTTGTCCACTAAAACTATCATCACAACCCTGTCAATGTAACTGACTATGTCGTTATATATTGTACCTCTCACTACCACTCAGATTCGGATAAAAATTTTAACCTATTTCTAAGAACAATACACAAAAGTTTAGACATATTTTCTCTGTTTTTTTCTGTGAATAAATTTTTGTTCGTTTCTAAACATGATACATGGTTACATTTAGAGTTTAATATGCGTAACTTTTATTTTTTAATTACAAAATATTGGAGATTAATTGTTTATCCTGATTTCTTAAAATGTAATACTTATTTTTAAGCAATTATAAATTGTGTCTAGGGTCCATCGTCAAGTTATTTGAATTATCATCTACAGTGTAACCCGGATATAAGAGACCCTACTATAAGAGAAACCCGGATATAAGAGAGATTTTATCTGGTCCAAAATTAGAGCCATACTTACCTAAACAAAATAGACAAAACCCTGATATAAGAGAAACCCGGATATAAGATACTTCTTCTCCGGTCCCGACAACTCTCTTATATCCGGGTTACACTGTACTTGTAATTTGATTGGCCTTAACATCTTATGTTAAAATATTTATCCCAGTGGTGGTAGTAGTTGGTTTTTGAACTCTTTAAAAACTCTTTATTTTACTTGCAACACCATCACTTGACAAGATATCAGAAGTGTTGAAACAAAATAGCTATTTTTGTAGTGATGTTATAACATAATTATAGGTTTTTGCTGGGGGGGGGGGCGGGAGGAAAAAATTTATTCATACCCTTTCCAAGGATATTTCCAAGAAAGTGAATGTAATGAACAACTGGAATTCAAATATGGCTCATCAATGTTCTTGTTTCGATCTACCCATTAGACTCTAACCATTATACCACTTAAAAGTTGGTTCTCTGTGCCGAGCCAGGAAATTTTTCTCCACGGAATCGATCTTCCAAGTCTATAAATCGACCATTTGCCCTTGCATGGAGTATTGTTGCCATATATGGTCTGGGGCCCCTGCTGTTTGCCTCAGGGTTCTTGATAAGATCCAGAGACGGATAGGCAACATGATTGGCCCCGATCTGTCATCTCGTCTGCAGTCGCTCTCTCACAGACGCGATGTTGCCTCGCTCTGCCTTTTTTACAAGTACTTTCATGGTAATTGCTCCGAGGAGCTGCTTTCGCTTGTCCCTAGGCCTCATGAATTTAAATGCCCCACGAGGCTGGCATCCTGCTCCCACCCCTACACCGTGGAAACTGTTAGATGCAGACGTCTCTTCTACTCCAATAGCTTCATGTCTCGCACATCTCGCCTGTGGAACTCCCTTCCCTATTACTGTTTCCAAGACAAATACAATCTCCAACAGTTTAAGTGTAGCGTCAATCGACATCTCCAGTTGCCTTGATCTATTTACTTCCCTTCTCCACATCCTTTCATTTTTCATTCCTATCTGCTCTCGCTCCAAATCTTCTGTAACCCCCTTGCCTTGATCGATCCACTATCTTTCTCCACATCCTCTCCTTTACCACTCCTATCTGCTCTTCCTCCAACCCTTCTTTAACCCCTTGCGTGATAGTGGCTTCCAGCCTTGCTTGGGGTGATACGCTTAAAAAAAAAAAAAAAAAAAGATATAAATGAGTAGTGTAATGGTTAGATTCTAATAGTTAGGTATTACACACACACACACACACACACACACACACACACAGAGGGTGCGATGGATAAATTGCCATCTAAATTATGCAAAAATTAAAATAACACTGACATCTCATTTTAACAGATATATTTACCAAAATTACACAAAAATATCTTGAAATACTAATGAGTAAATTTATTCAATAAAATCACCATTGGCTTCAATCATGGCCTCCAGACAACTTCAGAACCTCCTGCAGCTTTTCTGGATGGTCTCCTTGTTTAAGATGGTAAATGCTGCCATAATCCTTGCCTTCAGTTGATCTTTGGTGTTACCAGAAATTTTGTTGCTCTTTCGCTCAACTAGGTGCCAAACATAACAGTCAACAGGGTTGCAATCGAGGGAGTTAAGTAGCCAAATGTAAGGTGCTGATGTGGTTGCAGAGATTGGATTCTCCTGCTTGTGTGGCATGGTGCAGAATCCTGTTGCCAGTACATAGGGTCTTCCAGCAGCCACCCTCTTGACCCAGGGCAGCACTACCTCCTCAAGGCACTTGTTGTATGCCTGTGTGTTGAGTCTGAGGCCTGTGGGAAGATGAATGGAGGCATAACGTCACCATCACTTGTGATGACTCCAAAAACTATGATGTTTGGATATATTGTCCAATTCTTTCCAAATCCTCTGCACTGTCCTCAGATTGACACCCAAATACTCTGAAATGTTCGTATTGGAGCTTCTGGCATGAATTCCAAGCAGTACAGCATGCTGTTTCCAAACTTCTAGCAGATTGAATTGCATCATAGCCCTTTTTTTTCTCACAGATGGTTCCCAACTGACCCTAATATACTCAGCAGTTGACAAAATCAAAAACAAACAATGCATATGTGCAATATTAAAAATATAAAATAGCAACAATTTCCCCATCGCACCTGTGTGTATGTGTGTATATATATATATATATATATATATATATATATGAACAGTGGCTCCTACTGTTATTAATACAATACTCTTCAAGTACAAATTGAGTTTTCTGGGCCACTGGTGTATTTTCTATGGAAAAATGTTAAAATTTCCCTTCCTCTCTGCTGTGCGACGATAACCTAGCAGTAGGATCTCTGACTGATGTCAAATCGGTTAGGTTTTGATCCCAGTTTAAAGCAATCAGATGTCTAACCATGCTGAAGAGCTATGTTACAGTGAAACTTTCTGTCTGTGGATGACATTATATACATATATATATATATATATATATATATAT
Source organism: Acanthosepion esculentum (assembly GCA_964036315.1). Lineage (NCBI taxonomy): Eukaryota > Metazoa > Mollusca > Cephalopoda > Sepiida > Sepiidae > Acanthosepion > Acanthosepion esculentum. Next base: position 123,618,780 of record OZ038477.1, on the reverse strand, counting down.
ATATATATATATATATATATATATATATATATATATATGAACAATTTTAGGAAAATCTATGACAGAGTGCAAAAAATCTTGTGTGATACATTTCATCCTTTAGTTATGTTTATATTGATGTGATTACACACGAGCAGGAAAGAAAGGGAATGCTGAAAATTCAGATTAATTATTTTTTTAAATATGTGTTTGTTCATATAGCCGAACGAATTTCATTTAGTTTCTTTTTGGCTTTGTTTTTATCACTTTTGTTATTAAAAATCCCATATTGCGATAATAGAAGATCTGCCGAGAAAGATGAAATCTTTTAAGATACTGCACACAAAATCTGTGTGTTTGACTGAGTGTGTGCATATATGCATATATATTATCTAAAATTTGCTATATTTTGTGGGGAAGAGTGTTTAGCATCAGAAATAGAATGTTTGTAAATATAAACAATGTGGCCATAAAAATTTGTATTTAAACACACACACAGACACTTCCACTGCAAGGTCAGAGGTCGTGACTCAAGGTCGGCTTCATGTGGGGAGCTGGAGAGCGTACGCCCGGGCTAGGAACAAAAATTGCCGAGTCCCTGCAAGCGATGGTTGTGCTGGCCTCGGTGTGAGCACTGATTCATCTCCCTAGTGCAATGAGAGGGCATGGCCTTGGGCAGCTGTTCCCTAGAGCTGGGCACCTCTCAGTATAATTTTCCTCAGCTGCAACTCTGTCATCTGATAGAGTCACCCCTGAGCGCACTCTGCCCAAAAACAGAGACGCAACCGGCAGATGATAAATAATTGTGTTACAAACTACTCAAAGAGCAATTTACACACTTTGCACATAACAATTAACACTGTACACCTGTGTGTGTGTGTGTGTGTGTGTGTGTGTGTGTGTGTGTGTGTGTGTGTAATTATATATATATATAAGCAAAGGTGTGGTCAAAATTTTTATGTCTAATCCATTTTTCAAAATTTGAACAAATGACCAAACCAAAATTTTTACTCCATTTTGTTCTTCTGTATATTTATGCAGCAAGCATTCTTTTATGTTTGTTTCATTAGGAAGCATTCTTTCATGTTTGTTCCATTAAGAAGCATTCTTTCATGTTTGTTCCATTAAGAAGCATTCTTTTATGTTTGTTCCATTAAGAAGCATTCTTTCATGTTTGTTTCATTAAGAAGCATTCTTTTATGTTTGTTCCATTAAGAAGCATTCTTTTATGTTTGTTCCATTAGGAAGCATTCTTTCATGTTTGTTTAATTAAGAAGCATTCTTTTATGTTTGTTCCATTAAGAAGCATTCTTTCATGTTTGTTCCATTAAGAAGCTTTCTTTCATGTTTGTTTCATTAAGAAGCTTTCTTTCATGTTTGTTTCATTAAGAAGCATTCTTTTATGTTTGTTTCATTAAGAAGCATTCTTTTATGTTTGTTTCATTAAGAAGCATTCTTTTATGTTTGTTCCATTAAGAAGCATTCTTTTATGATTGTTCCATTAAGAAGCATTCTTTTATGCTTGTTTCATTAAGAAACATTCTTTTACGATTGTTCCATTAAGAAGCATTCTTTTATGCTTGTTTCATTAGGAAGCATTCTTTTATAATTGTTCCATTAAGAAGCATTCTTTTATGTTTGTTTCATTAGGAAGCATTCTTTCATGTTTGTTCCATTAAGAAGCATTCTTTCATGTTTGTTCCATTAAGAAGCATTCTTTCATGTTTGTTCCATTAAGAAGCATTCTTTTATGTTTGTTCCATTAAGAAGCATTCTTTCATGTTTGTTTCATTAAGAAGCATTCTTTTATGTTTGTTCCATTAAGAAGCATTCTTTTATGTTTGTTCCATTAAGAAGCATTCTTTTATGTTTGTTCCATTAGGAAGCATTCTTTCATGTTTGTTTCATTAAGAAGCATTCTTTTATGCTTGTTTCATTGCATTATCTTAGGAAGCATTCTTTTATAATTGTTCCATTAGGAAGCATTCTTTTATGCTTGTTTCATTAGGAAGCATTCTTTTATGATTGTTCCATTAAGAAGCATTCTTTCATGTTTGTTTCATTAAGAAGCATTCTTTCATGTTTGTTCTATTAAGAAGCATTCTTTCATGTTTGTTCCATTAAGAAGCATTCTTTTATGTTTGTTCCATTAAGAAGCATTCTTTTATGTTTGTTCCATTAAGAAGCATTCTTTCATGTTTGTTTCATTAAGAAGCATTCTTTCATGTTTTTTTCATTAAGAAGCATTCTTTTATGTTTGTTCCATTAAGAAGCATTCTTTTATGTTTGTTCCATTAGGAAGCATTCTTTCATGTTTGTTTAATTAAGAAGCATTCTTTTATGTTTGTTCCATTAAGAAGCATTTTTTCTTGTTTGTTCCATTAAGAAGCATTCTTTCATGTTTGTTTCATTAAGAAGCATTCTTTTATGTTTGTTTCATTAAGAAGCATTCTTTTATGCTTGTTTCATTAAGAAGCATTCTTTCATGTTTGTTCCATTAAGAAGCATTCTTTTATGTTTGTTCCATTAAGAAGCATTCTTTTATGTTTGTTCCATTAAGAAGCATTCTTTCATGTTTGTTTCATTAAGAAGCATTCTTTCATGTTTGTTTCATTAAGAAGCATTCTTTTATGTTTGTTCCATTAAGAAGCATTCTTTTATGTTTGTTCCATTAGGAAGCATTCTTTCATGTTTGTTTAATTAAGAAGCATTCTTTTATGTTTGTTCCATTAAGAAGCATTTTTTCTTGTTTGTTCCATTAAGAAGCATTCTTTCATGTTTGTTTCATTAAGAAGCATTCTTTTATGTTTGTTTCATTAAGAAGCATTCTTTTATGCTTGTTTCATTAAGAAGCATTCTTTTATGTTTGTTCCATTAAGAAGCATTCTTTTATGTTTGTTCCATTAGGAAGCATTCTTTCATGTTTGTTTCATTAAGAAGCATTCTTTTATGTTTGTTTCATTAAGAAGCATTCTCTTATGCTTGTTTCATTAAGAAGCATTCTTTTATGCTTGTTTCATTAGGAAGCATTCTTTTATAATTGTTCCATTAAGAAGCATTCTTTTATGCTTGTTTCATTAGGAAGCATTCTTTTATGATTGTTCCATTAAGAAGCATTCTTTCATGTTTGTTTCATTAAGAAGCATTCTTTTATGTTTGTTTCATTAAGAAGCATTCTTTTATGTTTGTTTCATTAAGAAGCATTCTTTTTTGATTGTTCCATTCAGAAGCATTCTTTTTTGATTGTTCCATTAAGAAGCATTCTTTTATGCTTGTTTCATTAGGAAGCATTCTTCTATGATTGTTCCATTAAGAAGCATTCTTTTATGTTTGTTTCATTAATTAATCATGTATATGTATGTGTCAGTATAAACATTAAACCAAAATTAGATGTATGTGTCCATGTATACACTTGCACAAGTATATGATTAAATTCAAAGAAGAATCAGCAATATTATTGGTCCTGATCTGGTGGCTCAGATTCAGGCACTTTCCAACTGTGTAACGTTGTCTCTATATTTCTTTTCTATAAATACTTTCGTGTTTGCTCTAATGAGCTCTTTGCTATGGTACCTAGACTTTAAATTTGAATTTAAATGCAGTACTCGATTGGTGTTGAGATCTCATCAATTTACAGTGAAGCTGGCTAGATGTAGCCATAAGTTCTGTACTAACAGCCTCTTCTCTGGCACTTTTCACTTTCATCTCCATGCTTTCCAGCCAACTTTAATCTGCAAAAATTTAAATGTAATGTCAATCACTATCTACTGTCCACCTGATTACTCTCTTCTCTTTCTGCTCATCATTAATGTTTCTGTTCCTATTTCTTTCACACCTTGAAACCTCTTTTAGTTGCATTACTGCCTTGCTTGGGGTGATTCTGATTAAAAAAAAATAAGTATATATATCAGTATAAACATTAAAACAAAATTACATGTATGTATCCATTTGTACACTTTCATGATTATATACCTATTGATTACATAGATATATATGTTTCAATATAAATAATAATATATTATTATATAAATAATAAATAAAATATATATAGAGAATAAATAAAAATAAAATACAAGTAAAAACAGTCAAAGAAAAGTAAATAAAGTAATTAACAAACCAATCCCACCAAAAGTAACCGTCAGAATAGACTACAACAACCAATCCAAAAATTGGACTTAAAAATAGCTATAACTGCTATATATCGATAAAAAAAATTGCTACATTATTCTAAAATCGAAAAACAATTAGAATAAATAAAAATATACAAAATAAAAGTAAGTAAGTAAGTAAGTAAGTAAGTAAGTAAGTAAGTAAGTAAGTAAGTAAATAAAAACTAATAAAAATTAATCTAAATAAATAAATAAATAAATAAATTAACAAATTGCGCAAAAATAACCATTAGAACTAATAAAAATAAGCATAAATAAGCAAAAACAAGTAAAAATAATCAATACAAACAAATTAAAAACTATCCACCTGCCAAAATAACAGAAAAGACTACGGCAAGCAATCTAAACATTGGACAAATAGGTTTAATTATCTTCCTAGATCAAAAGAAACTATTAAATAAGCAACCTAAGCAAATCCCCCCCACCAAATTTTTTACTACGTTAATAAAACATCAAAAAACGAAAAGAATAAATAATACAAAATGAAAATGAAAAACAAATAAATTAACCCAAACAAATAAATAAATAAAGTAAATAACCGCCAGAATAGGTTACCCACAATACACAACTAACCCACATATATAAATAGCCGAGGAAAAATCCAGCATTCGCTGCCTGACCATTGCGTCCAACATGAACAGCCTGTCACCTCTGAGTGTTGACTTCAATGTTCATTTTTATATTTAATGTTTATGTTTCACTATATGAATGTATACATATGTTGCAGGTTTTTCTGGAATTCTTAGCACAAATGTCTCCAAGAAACAGGCGCAGTCAACATGAGCTGTCATCCTTCCTTTAATAATATAGAAAATATTAACATGAGAATTATATTAACCTCATCTTTCTTGTAGTTACTACAATGTTTCTGTTGTTATTCCGTCTGGCCTTCATCAGGTGCTTGTTGATCCAGGTAACATGAATATTTTATTTAATCTTCACGGGTGGCACATTGTTCTTGACCTGCTGATGATGTTGAGAAATATCTCATTATGTTCTTACTTAGTTTTGCTCAGTTATAGCTCCCCTTGCACTACCCAACCTAGGGATTGAACTCACAAGTACTATATCACTAAATTTATGAACCAACATTTTAATGCTTTCAGCTTTGAATCATCTTGCCACATATGTTCTGCAGTTTGCTGTATATTTAGAGATTTGATAAAATTCAATTCTTTATAAATATTTTCATGATAATTGTTCTGATGAGCTTTTATCTTTGGTACCTCGACTTCATGATTTTAAGTGCAGTACTAGATTGGTAGCTAGGTCTCATCATTTTACTATTGAAATTGTTAGATTTAACCATAAGTTCTTTGCTAAGTTTCTTTTCTTCCAATTCTTGACCATCCTGGGTATGACGGTAAACTGCATCCGCGTCCATGGGTATGACGGTAAACTGCAGCCGCGTCCATGGGTATGACGGTAAACTGCATCCACGTTCATGCGTATGACGATAAACTGAATATGCATACTGGGTACGGTGATAAACTATGTCCAACAGAAAGGCTGTTTTTGAAAAAATAAGGTTGTCGGCTATACGTTTTTGGAAAAATAGTATTACCAGCTATACATTTTTGAACAATACATTTTTGAAAACCAAATGTTTCCAGCAATGCATTTTTGAAAACCAAATGTTTTCAGCAATACATTTTTGAAAACCAAATGTTTCCAGGAATACATTTTTGAAAACCAAATGTTTCCAGCAATACATTTCTGAAAACCAAGTGTCTCCAGCAATACATTTTTGAAAACCAAATGTCTCCAGCAATACATTTTTGAAAACCAAATGTCTCCAGCAATACATTTTTGAAAACCAAATGTCTCCAGCAATACATTTTTGAAAACCAAATGTCTCCAGCAATACATTTTTGAAAACCAAATGTTTCCAGCAATGCATTTTTGAAAACCAAATGTTTCCAGCAATGCATTTTTGAAAACCAAATGTTTCCAGCAATACATTTTTGAAAACCAAATGTTTCCAGCAATACATTTTTGAAAACCAAATGTTTCCAGCAATACATTTTTGAAAACCAAATGTTTCCAGCAATACATTTTTGAAAACCAAATGTTTCCAGCAATGCATTTTTGAAAACCAAATGTTGCCAGCAATACATTTTTGAAAACCAAATGTTTCCAGCAATACATTTTTGAAAACCAAATGTCTCCGGCAATACATTTTTGAAAACCAAATGTCGCCAGCAATACATTTTTGAAAACCAAATGTCTCCAGCAATACATTTTTGAAAACCAAATGAAAGTCACTCAAAATCATTTGCGGCATAAAGTGACCACTGAGGTTGGAATGCTGTTAAACAAAACAACCAAACCAAACCATCCAATTCTTGATTGTGGAACTCTCTTCTGGCTTCTTGCTTTTGTGTCAAGTATGATCTTCAAAAATTTAAATGCAATGTCAGTCATTGTCTTCTGTCTTCTTAAATCCTGTTTTATATTGTTCTCTCTCTCTCCTTAATCATGTTTTTCTTTTTATTATATTCTTTCACATTCAGTAACCCAACTTCCATCTTAGTGGCTTTGTTGCCTTGCTTGGTGTGGTGAATTGATTAAAAAAAATAAAAATGGCTGTTGTCCTGTTCAAAATTCCCTGAAGATAAACTGAATTGATTACCTTCATGAAGAAGGCTAGAGAGCACAATGACTGAAACGTTGTGATAGCAACAACAAAGATGAGGACAATATTTAATGTGTAAATAATGGTAAATCCTTATCCCAGAAATTCAGGCAGAATTTCTAATTTTAATTTTATAAGAATATTGGCCAAATTGCAAGGCTTTTGCATAATTTCCTTGGTGATAAAAATACTGGTGGGTGATGATCAGATATTATAATTATCCAACTGAGTCTCTCACATTGATCTCAAATTATTCAAATGAGTGATACAGTTGTATAGGTTCAGTATAAGGTAGAATGGTTTCTTTGTTTTAAATCTAATGATAAAGTTAGACATGTTTTATTTATAATTTCATTTAGTCCCTCCAAGGACAATCATCATGCTCATAAATTGAATGAAAGGAAACAAATGAATATAGTCCAGAATAAAAACCGCAGAAACAGTTGCTTTGTTGGGATGGGATTGTGACATGTGACTTTCTCATGGACTCTTTCTATCTTACAAATAGAAGATTTCACAGCATCAGTGGATGGTTGACTTTAATGTTTTTACATATTGTTCTTGTTAATAATAATGATGGGAAAACATATATATATATATATATATATATATATATATATATATATATATATATATAGGCAATAACCTTGGCAGCCTTATTTTATGTTAACATTCTGTGATATACAAGTCTATGAAAGACTTTTTTCTTTCTCTGTGATTAAAACCTCAAATTTGGAGTCATGAGGTGTATGGTTCAATTCTTGACTTTTGATAGATGCTTATTAACTCTGATTTTTAAGGAGAAAAAATGGAGAATAGCTTTATTTTTAGTATTTACATTAGTCGGACTATTGTTCTCATCTTTGTCGCCATATTTGTCACAACGTTTCGGCCGTTGTAAGCTCCGGCCGAAACGTTGTGACAAATATGGCGACAAAGATGAGGACAATAGTCCGACTAATGTAAATACTGTACATAATACCTCATCTCAGAAATATAGACAGAGCTTTATTTATTTATTTCACTAATGTTCACAAGGCTCAAGAGCCACTTAAAGTAGAAGGTTATTGAAGGAAGTTGATTTGTAAGCAAGATAAGGGGCACAGTTTATGAAGATATGTTTGAAAGATAGCAGTTAACCGTAGATTTGAATGAGTGAAAATTGGTTGGGAAAACAACCTCTTGAGAGTCGGTTCCATAAGTAGCAGGTCTTAGATTTAAAAGTTAGTTTTTGGTGGAAATAAGGAATATAGCTCATCTCTACTGAATTTACAGTCATCGTGTTTAGGTTTCAAGTCTTAGAACCTGGTAGATTTTTATTCACTCTGATTTATAAAGAGAGAAAATGGAGGATAGCTTAATGGTTAAACTACTGAATTTAGAGTCATGAGGTTTTTGCTTTGTAGGCAAAACTCATTTTACCTGAAAATTAAATGAAATTACCAATCAACAAGATATGAAAATTGTGTTGCACCAGTATTCCAAATAGTTTCATTTTTAATGTCCCATAGATTTTAGTTACCTTTAACATTCAAGATAACTGTTGATGGTATAAGATGGTTGAACAATCAGTAGTTTCAGAGATCATACCATTTGCAGCTTTAGTTTGATCTCATAACTACATGTTTGGCTTGTAATCTAAATCATTTCACTTATGCTGCTTGCCAAACCTTTAACTACTACACTAACTTTGCTTTCTAGTTCTGGAGGACATCAAAATTTAAAACTCTCTGGAGACTCACAAGAAGTAAAATAAAGATTAGAAAAATCTTATTTGTCTAAAGTTTTTAAAATGTTTCATTAAACTGTTTCTTCTCTTTTGTGTTTTACAGTGTAGCTAAGTAGTTATAATACTGGTTTAGAGGTTCATTCCCTCCAAAAGAACAGATGTTTGCCTTGTTGCTGTCAGATAAGCCCATTTTTGCTTTAAAACATTTTTACTAATGAGAATATTTATAAAAAGTATTCAAATTCCTGCATTTTGAATCAATATAAAATAATCCTGGGAATTATCTCCCTTTACATTTGAAAACAACTCATTGATGCAAGAAGAAAAAATAGAAATCGTTTGTAAGTAATTTAAAGTAAGGATGTGCAGATAGCTTAATGGTTATTGGTGTGTAAAGTAGAAACAGTAAACAGAGTTCAAGTTCTGTCCAAGTCTGTTGCTTTATTTCACACTGATGCCATTGGGCAAAAATCATGAATCTGTTTCTTCTCTATCCACCTATGGGTTAAATAGTAACATAGACTAAGCTTTTTAGCTTTGAGTAGCAGCCAGTTTAGGAGAAAGTAAGGATGTGCAGATAACTTAATGGTTATCTGAATTCCAAACCATGGAGAAGACAGTGAGAAACCATTTCATTATCTTTCCCAAGAAATCATGGCAGTTCACAGATAATAAGGAAAAGGAATCTGATGTGTTCTTCAGACTCAAGATATGCAACTATTGGTGGATAAAATGTAATCAGAAAGCCAAATTTAAGTTTCATCCTCATCTGTTGCATTAAATTTTGTACAAATGCCTTTAAAATAGCCCTATCTCCATCGCTTTTATCTCCATATATGGGTTAAATAGTAGAGTAGATTGGGTTCTATAGCATTAGGTGGCAGCCAGCCTAAGAAAAGAAAAACTCTGAATTATCTGTGGAGAAGCCAGCAGGAAACCATTCTGTTACCATTCTCAAGAATTCATAGATAATAAAATGAATGACATAATAGTGGTATAAACAATAAAAGTATCCTAAATTTCCAGGAACCGGTCTTATAAAGGCAAGTAATTTTAAGGAACCTATTCTGCTTATTTTCTTTTCAATCTGAGAATGGAAACAAATCACTTTATAGTATTAAAGAGAATTAAACCATTTTGATAATTTAATAGAAAACATTTATTTATTTAGATATTTCCAGATTAAAATTGTTTTCATCATATTTCTCTTCAGAAGTATGATGCATTTTGACTCTAGTGACACCAGCTGTGTTATAGTTTCTTAGCTAAACTCAAATATCCAATGGAAGACCTATCAAATTTATGACTAGAAGATTTGCCACATTTTTAACCGCAAGACAATTTCTTTTATTAGAATATATTATGTTCATCATAGAAAACCCTCTTTCAGTCTCCACAGAACTCATAGCAATGTATTAATTATAATTTTAGCTATTATATATGAGATTGTTTTCAGATAATCTAACAACTGGCTTGCTAAGCTTTTATAATTTTAAGAATTGGTTGGATGCCATCACTGTGTATTACCATTTTATTGGAATTGATATGTCATTTCAAAAAGAAATTATCATTTGATTGTTGAACCTATTTTAAATTTAACTTTGTATCCTCTTGATATTGTTTCTGTTTGGTATTCAAACATTTTGATAACTACTTCGTCGACAGCTTCTGTATACATATCTGTGCATAAATTATAAAGCCAAAGTATCTCTTGGATATTTCGCATGTCTCAGATATTGGTTAAGATTTGCTGATCAACCAAAATTAGATCATGAGCATGATCAACAATTTCAGAAGTTGACATTGTTGAAGGCCTCTCAGAGTGTGATGTGTCTTGAGTGTCAAAATCTCTGAGCTGGAAGTTGGAGCACCACTTCATCCCACTTAAGTATGACAGTCAGTTGTCAACTGATGTCTGCATCATTCACACATTTTGATCTCCATACATCTGTAGGAACACAAATTTCATGATGACCTAGAGTTCAACATTTGAAAATTCCATATTTTCTGTTGATGTGATTCAAATAATGATTCGAAAATGAATTTTAAAATAATCTTTTAATCATCTCAGAGAACTATTTTTTGCTTTCCATCAGCTGATGCTAACCTCCAGTAGAGTGGCCTTATGCCATCTCAGGCTAACATTTAACTACTGACACGAAGCTGAAAGATTATATTAAATCAGTTGCTAGGAAAGTTGGTTCACTGTCTCGTGCTAGATGGATTTTCTCACCAGGATTTATATTATATATTTATAAGTCTACCATTTGTCCATGTACTGAATACTGCTACCACATCAGTTGCCTACTATAAAAGATTTATGACTCTTGATTTTTCTTGATAGAAATGCATTACAAATTAAAATAAGATTGTGAATTCTCAAGAATTTGTGCACATATTACAAACAGCATTCCTACTATATACTAGTGTACTCATGCCATCAAAATGGATGGCAAGACAGAAGGTATTAAAAGTAATATGTATCATATTGTAAGTAATTTTCATTTAAATCAAGTACAATTTTGTAATTTAAAATAGTTTGTTGTTAACATTAATAATTGAACAGTGTACAATTTATAAACACCTCAGTAAAGATATCCATATTTTATCCTCATAAATGTTACGTACTTACAACCAAGATTTTTTTTTCCTGCAAAAGTTCCCAAAGCACAGTATTTTTTGTGTAAACTTTGGAAGGTCTGAGTAATCCTTGACAGTCCATAGATTCAATCTCTGATTTCAGAGTCTGGAAAAGAAGGGGATTGTTACACACACAAAAAAAAAGTAGTTAGAATTTCGTTCTTACTGTGAACTATGCCATCATTGTTTAAGGTGGTCTCTTTGTAGTTTGTCAGCATGGTAGATTTTTGCATGTGGATGTGAATGCATTCTTGACTTGTGTGTCCCATGTCAAAATTTTGTACACTGCCCCTCAATTGTCTCACACAAAACAAAAACTTACACACATATATATGTATAGGGTGAAACTTATATATATATATATATATATATATATATATATATATATATATATATATATATATATAGGGGGAATTTTCATTTCATTTTTTGTTTCACCCTTTGGAAGTGATGTCTGATGATCCAGCATCCTTTAAAAGGGCTATGGTGAAATAAATTATTACATGGAGCCTTAAAGTGGTCTGTTTTCCTTAAATTATTAGCTCTGTATTTACATTGAGCTCTCAGGATTTCATCCTCCTTGGGACTACCCATACGGATTACCAAGTTTTTCGTAACTTAACTATATATATATATATATATGTGTGTGTGTGTGTGTGTGTGGCATATTATATATAAACATTTGAAATTCTTTGAATGAAGAAAGGGATTGTCAGTGGTCAGGAAATAAGGCAAGTGTTACTGACAGGGCTATCTATATCTATAAAACAGATGTCTTTGTGTGTGTGCTATTTATGCACATCCACATTCCTCAACCGATTCTGATGAAATCATATACACATGTTGCAAATTTATCAAGATAGATCAAAAACAACTTTTCAATCTCCAGGGCCTCCGGGTTTGACAGAAAAACCAATAAAACTGAAGGTGGGTACAACTTTTTGCAAAAACCAAGGCAAAGTAACAGACAAATGAAATTTTTACTGGATGAGCTGATGTTCTTTGCAATTAATGCAAAATATAGCTCATGTTACAAGGTTTATGTAGAGTGCTTGATAGCTTTCCTGAGACATTGGCTTCACACAAAAAATTACAAAATCTGTGAAAAAATCGTGTTTTTTGTACTACATAAAATAAAATCTTGAATAACTTCCTCAATTTTTTATTTGATTTTCTTCAAACATGTCACAAAAAATTTGCCATCATGCAAGAAATAAGTGTGATTTTAGTCCTGTTCACTTCTCTGCATATACTGAAAAACCACAAAAAACTTCAAAAAGTCTGTTTTTTGGCCATAACTCCTTGGTTTTTCATCTGATTCTTTCCAAATTTGCCACGTAAATTCTATATGACACACAAATTGTCTTGTGTGAATGTTTGGCTTAAATTATTTCAGTTAAGTGGTTAAAATCTGTGACAAACTAGGTCCAAAATCGGCTTTTGCCATTTAGCCTATAGTTTCTTCATATGATTCCATCGTAAATTGGCATTTGAACAACCTTTGATGCAAAGATTGTTGAGAAGGATTATTGAAGTGTTAAAAGGGAAAAATTCCTAAAGAACCACTTATTAGCCCCAGCTTTACAGTAAACATGTGAAGGAGGTGGGGGCGTTCATGTGTTTGCACTTGAATCACGCTCTGATACTTCATTGCTGTTTTTGTCTCATTATTATATTTGTGAACAATGTCATACTGTTTGAAAGTTATTACAGCCATAGGAAATTTACTGAATATCTAAAACACTGAAACAATTTAACCCCAAGCAACTGACCACACAAGAAGGTTTTATCAATGGAATTCCTTTATTAAGAACAATCAAACACTTGTGAAGGACATACCATAAGAAAGATGTGGGAAGAGTAGCTTAGTATATCAATGGATTGTTAATCAACGTGAAGTTGTGCCCATTGTACCTTCTCCATGAGTGAGGTACGATTGAGGCGGAAACACAGGGGTGGGGACAGTTGGTTACCACCACGTGGTGTTAGAAGGTCGCAAAATAAATTCTCTCTCTAAACACAAGTCTTGTTGGAGTCAGTTATTTAATTCACATTGGTAGCAGAGCATCTAGATCCTAAAAAAAAAAAAAATGGCTTCAAAGTTTATTTCCCCACCTGCCTTAAACACGGACAAATACAATACTTGGAAAAAAGAAATGCAAGTGTGGGAACTTGCCACCAGCTTAGAGATACATAGACGCGCCCCAGTGGTACTTCTATCCTTGGAAGGAAAGGCCAGGGAAGCTGTACTAGAATTGGACATTGCCACCCTAAATGCCGATGATGGCATGGAAAAGTTATACGAAAAACTGGACACACTTTTCTTGGAAGACGCAAACCAGGCGGCCTTTACAGCGTATGAATCCTTTGAGCGATACACACGACAGAGCACTGATTCAATTGATGATTTTCTTATCTGCTTCGATCGTAACGTTGCAAAATTAAAGGAACACAAAATATCGCTGCACGAACCGGTTCTCGCGTATAGGGCATTAAAAAGTGCAAATCTCACCCCAGAGAATGAACGGCTGGCGAAAGCCACAGTTAAGGAACTTAGTCTTAACGAAATGTCTAAACAATTGAAGAAGATTCTGCATAGACAATATTGCGACGCTTCATCACCCACCACTCCTCCAGTCGTGGTGAAAAATGAAATGGCTGTTGCCTTCAGCATGGATAATCAGGAGGAGCAATCTAGTGGGACATTTTACAATCGTTCAAATAGAACTACTACTCGCTTTTCTGGTCGGCGAGGTAATGGCAGGAGGGGTCGTAACAGAAATTCAACACGCTCCACTGATAAAAATCTAAACCCACTAGGACCTGAAGGAAACACCACTACATGTTTTACATGTGGATTCAAATTTCACTGGGCTCGCGAATGTCCATACACAGAAGATACTTCGCATAAAAAGGAAGACAATGAAAACATACTCGTCTCCAACCTCGTGCTGATGAGTCAGCAAAAAGGGGAAGATGGCGCTAACACGTTTTTGGGTGAAACACTAGGCTCGGCCGTCTTGGATTCTGGTGCCTCTGAGACTGTTTGTGGAAAGAAATGGTACGAGTGTTTTCTTGAAACCATACCAGAAAAACAAAAAAAAAATATAAAAATTCGAGACGGAGTGAGAACATATAAGTTTGGTGATGGAAACAAACTCAAATCCATCTGCACAGTCACTCTACCATGTGTCATTGCCGATGTTGAAGTTAGTATCGTAACTGACGTTGTGGACTCTGACATACCACTTCTGTTGAGCAAAAATTCCATGAAAAGAGCCAGGACATGCCTCAATTTTGAGAATGACACTGTTACCATGCTGGGGAGAAAAGTCCCAATGCAGTGTACTTCATCTGGTCACTACCACATCCCTATTAGCAGACCTCTACCAGACCGAGGTAAGTTCAAGCAAGTTTTATTTATTAAAGAAATTGCTAGTAAAAATAGACTAGAAAAAATTAAAAATGCCACAAAGTTGCATAGACAATTCAGTCACCCCAGCAGCAAAAAGCTATGTGATTTAGTGAAAAATGCTGGAATGAGAGATTCTGAATTTATTAAAATTTTACAGGAACTTCCTAATTCATGTGAAATTTGCATGAGGTACAAAAGGGCTGAACCTAGACCCATTGTTGGATTCTCATTAGGAACCTATTTCAACGAGAGCATTGCCATGGATATCAAAGAAATTAACGGCAATAAGGTACTGCACCTAATTGACCATGGTACAAGATACAGTGTTGGAGTCAGGATTCCTAGTAAGGAAAGTTCTGACATCATTAATGCCATCTTCAAGCACTGGGTTGCATATTTTGGAACCCCAGGATTTATTCTCACTGACAATGGCAGAGAGTTCAATAACCAGTCATTTAGAGATATGGCACAAAATTTAAACATTGTGGTACGTACCACTGCTGCTGAAAGTCCTTGGAGCAATGGGTTAAATGAAAGACACAATGGGATATTGGGAGAAATGGTAAAGAAAACCATAGAAGATACCAACTGTTGTTTCGAGGTAACACTTGCATGGGCCATAAGTGCCAAAAACACACTTCACAGTGTTCACGGATACAGTCCCAATCAACTTGTTTTTGGCAAAAATCCCAACCTACCTGCTTTTCTAAATGACAAACTTCCTGCATTAGAATGTGTTTCCACCAGTGAAGTTGTTGCAGATAACCTAAATGCTATGCATGCTGCCAGGAAACAATTCATAGCATGTGAGTCCTCGGAGAAACTAAGACGTGCACTTCGTCACCAAGTTAGGACAGGTATAGCACAAGCCTACAAAAATGGTGATGCCGTCCTTTATAAAAGAAACCTATGTGACAGATGGCTTGGTCCAGGAACTGTTATAGGGTGGGAACATAAGCAGGTGCTTGTCAAACATGGTGGCACATATGTAAGGGTACATCCATCTCGCTTAACACCCTACCCTGAGACATATCGAAGCTCTTCCAAGGACAGCATCAAGGAACCTAGTGCCTCACAGAATAGGCTCGAAGAATCTCCAGAAGTACCAATTTCTGAAGAGTTTGATATGAATGAAGATTTGGGAACCACAAACAACAATGTCGAGCAACATCAGACTGTAGAAGCAAGAGATAGACCACATAAGCAGGACTTCACTCCAAAGAAAATTGAGCTTCCTAAACCAGGACAAACTATTAAATGCAAGCTTGCCAATGACAGATCCAGAATGGAAAAAATTAAATGTCATAAGTAGGGCAGGCAAAGCAACAGGCAAAAACAAGCATTTGATGAACGTGGTTATGGAACAGGGTGAACCTTTTTGGCTGGACTTTGAGCATGGGGTATCAGAGTGGCAAACAAGTGAGATTGAGGAAACTGAACTTGAACACACTTCTTGTGACGAGGAAAATGTAATAATTTCCTCCTCTAATGATGACCTGGAACTGGAAGAGGCAAGAAAGAAAGAGCTCCAAAGCTGGGTTGAAAATAAAGTGTACACCCAAGTACCTGACCAAGGTCAACCAAAAATTTCCACAAGATGGATTTACACAAATAAAAATTCCAATAGCAAGCAAACCTATAAAGCCAGACTTGTGGCAAGAGGCTTCCAGGATAGAGACACTAACAACGTAAGGAATGATTCTCCCACATGCTCTAAAGAAGGTTTACGCATAGCACTGGCAATAATGGCAGCTAACCAGTGGATGTGTAAATCAATGGACATAAAGACCGCATTCCTGCAGAGCAAGCAGTTGGATCGACTGGTTTATCTGGATCCTCCTAAAGAAGCCAATGTACCTCAGGGCCATATCTGGAAACTCTCAAAATGTGTATATGGCTTGACTGATGCTTCTAGGTCCTGGTACTTAACACTCAAGGAAGAATTAATGAAGTCAGGAGCAATAGCTTCAAAATATGATCAAGCAATATTTACATGGCATTTTGGAAACAAACTGCAAGGTATAATTGCTGCTCATGTTGATGATTTTTGCTTTGCAGGGTCAGAGATCTTTCAAAGCAGAGTTATAGACAGGCTTCGTCATGTATTTGCAGTTAAAACCGAAGAAACTGCTGAGTTCCAATACATAGGATTAGATATAAAAAAGAATAATGAGAATATCAAACTTGGACAGAATGAGTATGTAAAGAAATTAAAATATATTCCAGTAGAAGCAGGCAGGAACCTTAAAGACGCAATTTCCACAACCGAAATTACTGAAATCAGGCAAGTTATTGGTCAACTTAACTGGCTGGCCACCCAAACCCGACCGGATCTAAGTTATGATGTTAGTGCATTAAGCTCCATTCTAAAACAACAAAATGTAGAATGTACAAAACAAACCAATAGAGTAGTTAAGAAAGCAAAAAAGGTAAAAATCACAGATAGACATCCCTGACTTAGGAAACCTTAAGCATTTAAAAATTGTTGCATATAGTGATGCTTCTTTCGCAAATTTGACAGATGGAGGATCACAGGGAGGCTATATACTCTTTTTGGTAGGGAATAATAATAAATTTATGCCCATTGCCTGGCAATCCAAACGCATTAGAAGTGTGGTCAAAAGTACACTGGCTGCTGAAACTTTAGCCATGGTTGACATGTCAGAAGCCTGCCTGTTTTACAGAAAACTATTATTGGAACTACTGCATCTAAAAGATGAAACTGAGAACATTAAGATCATATGCAAAACTGACAATTCCTGTCTCTATGACTCAGTACATTCATCAACACAGATTTTGGACAAGAGACTTCGCATTGAGATGGCCATTTTGAGAGAAATGTTGGACAGAAAGGAAATTGCAGAGTTCTCTTGGACACCAACTGATGAACAAGTTGCAGACTCCTTGACAAAGAAAGGAGTACCATCATTTAAAATCCTTGGCTTTATATCAGAGCCCAAGGAATCATCTGTTTAATAAATTCAAAATTTTTTTAATCTCTTTTTCAGATGGTCATCTGAAAGAAGAAAGAAAAGAAAAAAGGGGAAGAATTGTTAATCAACGTGAAGTTGTGCCCCTTGTACCTTCTCCATGAGTGAGGTACGATTGAGGCGGAAACACAGGGGTGGGGACAGTTGGTTACCACCACGTGGTGTTGGAAGGTCGCAAAATAAATTCTCTCTCTAAACACAAGTCTTGTTGGAGTCAGTTATTTAATTCACATGGATGATGCATGCAAGCAGGGACACAGGGAGATATTTCTAGACAGGGGTGCGTTTATACAATTGCAGACATGTACACCCAGGTAGCTTGACTAGTTCAGTATATAATGAAAATACATTGGGAATGGTTTTGCTATAAAAATGGATTGAATATCAGGAAGAAAAGAGTTGTCATTGGTCAGGAATTAAAGCAAGTGTTACTGATAGAACATGGGTATTATATACATAAATTATAAATTTCTATCTGAATTTCTGGGATGAAGAGTTATCAATTTTTACATTGTTACATGCAGATTATTGTCGTCATTTTTGTTGTCACTATCACAATGTTTTAACCATTGGGCCCCCTGGGCCTTCAAATCATGGATGCCAATCTGGCTAGATATGTGTCGTGTAAAAATAAAGTATTCTGTTTGTAACTCCCTGCAATTTATTTCTTGTGTATAATACAACTTGAGTATAATACACCACCTTATGTTTCTGAAGTTAAAAACAGGTAATAAATTGCACCCTTGTGTATAATATGACTTAGTAGTACTGCCATCCCTATGTAATTTTTTTTTAAAAGTTGTATCATATTATTCATTAAAATCTCAATGTTGTACATATATTTCACTAAAATATTTACTTTTTCATGATATTTGTTGTAGCATACCTATGGATGATAATGAGTGTGTCCCAATTCACATAAATACAGTAGTAAATACTGTATGTTGGTCTGCAGTTGGAGATTTGTCTCCAGCTGTGCTGCTCAAACTCTCTGCTTTTGGGCAGAGAGGATGCCCAGACAAAGCTATGTCAAAGGGCAGAGTCTCGTCTTGGGAAACAGCTACCCGACCCCGTTTTAAACGGGGAATTTTTGGCCAAGCCTACGGGCTTGGATACCTCACATTAAATTCGGCCTTGTGCCACATCTGACCACATGAGCTGGTTGGTAGATATCCTGCAGTTGGAGATTCATTGTGGATTTCACTTGACTCACTTCTAGCAGTTGACTAGTTCTTCTATGCGCTGCTGGCGAATCTTACATATGTTGTTCTTGTCCTAAGTATTATTGTTCATTATCAACCTTCATGTGATTATTCTGTTCAGTAACAGGTTACAACAATATTAAAGAATAGAAATGAGCTCTATATTTCTAATTTTAAATTTTCGGGGAAAGGTGCTAAGTAGACATAACTAGTAATACATTTTCAGGTGTTAATTAATCTATCATATTTTTCCGTTTGATATAAATTTATTATATTTCTATTCATTAATGAACAGATATAAATAAAAAATATTGTCTTTCATTAAGAATAAAGAGAGAATCAAATACTGCCAACATATCAAATACCTTTTATAAAGAATTGTTATCAACACCTGTCTACTTTGTGTTTTATTATCTATTGAGCTGAGTGTATTTGCAATCGTGCAGTTGCAAATAAGAGGTTTGTAAGATGAGTAAAAATTTCTGAAAACTTGGGTATAATATGAACCACACCTAGTTTACTTTTAATTTTTGTTTGAAATTTCTATTTTTATACAAAACAAAATAAGGTAGATTACCTGGATCGACATACACCTGGTGAAGACTGGCTGGCACAATGACCAAAATGTGATAGCCACTGTGTTTCTGAAGCTAAAAACCGGTAATAAATTGCATCCTTGAGTATAATATGACTCTGTAGTACTGCCAGCCATGTTCAAATGGAGTATGTAAATATAAAATGTTCAAATATGACGATATATGGCATCTCAAAATATGACTCCTTTACATTAAAGAATAGAAATAAACCAGATGTTTAGAGATTTTTTTCTAATTTCCATTTCAAAACATTATTCAGGTAAAGTGCTAACTAGACATACCTGGTAATACATTTTCAGGTGTTAATTAATCTCTCATACTTTTCCGTTTGATATGACTTTATTATATTTCTATATATTAATGAACAGATTTAAATAAAAAATATTGTCTTTCATTAAGAATAAAGAGAGAATCAAATATTGACAGTCTATCAAATACATTTTGTAAAGAATTGTTATCAACCCCCCTGCTTACTTTGTGTGTTTTATCCATTGAGCTGAGTGTATTTGCATTCTTGTTGTTTCAAATAAGAGGTTTGAAAACTGAGTAAAAATTTCTGAAAACTTGTGTATAATACGATCCCCACCTAGTTTGCTTTTAATTTTTGTTCGAAATTTCTCTTTTTATACAAAACAAAATAAGGTAGATTACCTGGATCAACATACACCTGGTGAAGACTGGCTGGCATAATAACTGAAACGTTGTAATAACAACCACAATGGTCATAATAAAATATGAAGTGATCAAAGTTCTGGGTGACTAAATATGAATTAGAGAGACTTGGAGTTTTGTATCAGGTTGCATTTCTCAGTGGTAATAATTTGCACAATAGTTACAAGGTCAAAAGTCTTTGTGTGAAATTGATTAATAAAGTCTATAGAAAGTAACTGTGAATGCATTTCTATTTTAAGACTGAAAAAGAAAATATTTGGGAATAATGACAAAGCTGAATAAGACATAAAAATATAAATCTCACATCTATTTTGTAATTTGAATTGAAATAATGAATTGGACTCTGTGAGTGGACGCAAAAGAATATTTGAACTGAAACAAAGTATGAAAGAAAAGAGTTCAAAGCAATTAAATTATACAATATATCTCTCATGCTCACACTCACACATTCAATGAAGATAGGAATAAAAGTTTAAACATACACATGTAAGAATGAGTGTTTTTACTAGCAATAGAGAAGGTATATCATTGCATTTTTTCTGTCCTGTCAGTGAAGCCTAGAATATGCTGAGTGCATCCCCCTCAGAGAATTAAGACCCTTACCAAAAGCAGTAATCTCCCAAGTAAACGTATATAGACTCAAATATGAAGAAAATATAATATGAGAAAGTGAAAAAATGTTTCATGCGATGTGTTTCGTTTTTAAGATTTCATCAGAATAAAGTGATGTTTATATTGATGTGATTACACATATGCATGAAGGAGGAGGGATGTGTTTGGGTATATGACATGTTCATCAGAGGAGGGGCGCATTCAACAAAAGATCAAAAATTGCTTTTTTCACTGCAAATCATTCATTATATCATATCCACGTACTTTACAAAAAATTACAGCTGATTACACATTATTTCAAGCTCAGTTTAGGTTTGTAGTTTGTAACCATGCAATGAGGTAACAAAAACCATAGATTTGTTTGTGGAATATCATTATTGTTACATAATTATAGTGAAATCATTAAGGTTTTTTATCAAAAGCATTTTATTTTTGGTCGTACATTAGTTTAAAATATTCCTTTTTACAGGCTTTATTTTTGAAATGGAATAAGTTCATTCTAAATTTCAGAATTTCGCTATTGCTCATCAAAATGACTGGAAGAAAGCGATCAAAAATCAACAATAGAACAAAGCATAAACGAAATAGCTCCAGTTTGTTCAACTTAGGAAACTTAGCATTGAAGTTAAAATATTCTAAAATGCTGCCAATAACAAAGGAGAAAATGAAAAATGCCTAACAACAAATCGATTATAGCATCAAAATATATATATTTTTTATTTATTTGTTATATAACTAAATACATAATTGTTAACAATGTTTCCGTAAAACTTGATATTTCCTGTAATAAATTATTAATAAATATTATTATTGTTATTATTTTACTTACGTTTAAGGTAGTCCTACATTTACAATTCCTTATGACTATCCATGAAAAGAAATGTTGATCAAAACTGCCTAAAACCTTTAAGCACATATTGCCGCAAGATTATCAAATGTTGAGTATTCCCCTCCTCCACCAAATGTGTCATATAGTCTAGCCAAGTTCCTTTAATTTTTTCTCCTTTTTATTTTTGACATTTTTTTATTAAGCATTCCACATAGTGATAATAGAAAATCAGCTACCATTTCACCTTTCTTGGCAATTTTTTTTTTACAAATCTTTCATGGTAACTGCTCTGATGAACTGCTTTCGCTGGTTCCCAGACTTCATGAATTTAAGCGTTCTACTAGGTTGGCATCTCGCACTCACCCTTTCACTGTCAAAACTGTTAAATGTAGCTGTCTCTTCTACTCGAATACCTTCATGTCTCACACCTCTCACCTGTGGAACTCGCTTCCCCATTTCTTGTTTTCCTGATAGCTTTAATCTCCAACTATTCAAATGTAATGTGAATCGACATCTCCAGATGCCTTGATCTATCCCCTATCCTTCTCTTAATCCTTCCTTTATCACTCCTATTTGCTCTCGCTCCAACTCTCTGTAGCCCCTTGCATGCTGCCTCCATCCATTGCCGCCGTTCATTGCATTTGGAAGCCATTTCCAGTCTGCATTCCGTGTCTTCAATCAGATGGTCAATGTACATCTTCTTTGGTTGACCTTGTGCTGTACCCAGAGTAGAACATCTCCAGCTAGTTCTTCTTTGCTACACTAACATTGGCCAGCAAGTCTTTGTTGTTATATTAATTTACTGATGGGAGGTATGTTGCAATAGAAGTCTTTCTTTATTGGATTAGATACTTAATAACAAAAGTGATATAAACAAAAACAAAAAGAAACTAAATGAAATTGGTGAGACTATATACCCAACACATATAATAAAAAATAAAAAAAATTTAAATTTAAAAGTTTAGAATTTTAGTGTCCCCTCCCCTTCATGTGCATATGTAGTTACATCAATGTAAAATTCAGTTCAATGAATTCCTAAATGAGGAAACATGTCACATGAAAATTATTTTTCATATTGTCATTAAGATTCTTATTTTAATATAACTTTGGATTTTGGTATCACATTTTCCATCCGTTAAATCACTTCTCAGTTAAATTTGTGTACTTGTTTGATTTTGACATGAAGTTCACATTTTAGGATGTTCATCTTGCTGACAACCATACATTCTATTTTCTTATAATTGATGTTTAGTTCTAGTTTCTTATTTCCCTTTCCTACCTTGTCTAGGTGTTCTTGCTGTGTATGCCATCAAGATGGTGTTATCTGCATATCTTATAGTGCCCATCAATAAAAAATATTTGTAAGACTTGTTATTCCCTTAAGATTGCCTTGCTGTAAAGAAACATTTGTTTACGAAATATAAAAGACACCAGCCACTTGCATGTTATCTCGTTCGGAGATATTACAAGACATTCACTTTTTTGCCTCTTTCACACTGCTGCTTGTAGTATACATATGTTATAGTTTCTCCTTGTGGGACTAATTTCTGATAAGCATATATATATATCAGTATAAAAAAACTCTTTGAGAACCATGCATGCTTATCATTCTTTTCTTGTAGCGCTCCTGTTCTGTCTGTGTATTAAGATATTACTGTATCGCGAATATAATAATGCCTATAATGGGGAAATGCACCCAGGAAATATTATCTTTTTCCTAGCATGCCCCCCTTTTGAGTGATAGTAGAAGCATTTGATTGATGACTGCTGGAAGTAGTGAAGTAGTCAGTGGCAGGAGTTGAATGATTCTAAATTTCCTGCAATTACATTGGTTGAACACACGCTTCATATATACATCACCTGAATTATTCAGTTTATTTTAGTTGCCAACTGATTTTTACCTGTTATCTTCACAAATAAAATGGGAAGCATTAACAAGTAGAGCTAGTTGCTATAACATAGGGCTTTAAGTTGTTAGGTTGGTCATGGTCATTGTCACTAATTTGAAAAGACAAAAGGATAAATCTTAAAGCAAGAAAGTTAATTTAGTCTGCTGGTTAGTCCAATATTTGACAAATCTGCAATACTTGTGAGGTGTAAATCATTTTTCTTAGAGAAATATGTTTAATATCTTTCTTGATCTTTCTGCTTTGCACGTGTGCAGTTTTTCAAATATCAGTGTTCGAATTAGCAATCAGATTAATCAGCAAGTTAAATTAGGTTTTCAGGTTAATTAATTTAATGATATATCAACACATGTTGGATAACTTAATGTCAAATATGGGTCTTAGAGTATAAAACTCAAAATTAATTTACAGATATGTAGATATATGTAGATTTTACAATATAGTCAAGAAGATAGACACAAGTTACTTTTTGATGAGGGTTATGAAGGGAAACATAAATCCAGTTTGCACTGGTCCCATTTTACACTGGAGTCAAAATATAGAAAAAAGTCTCATTTAACACTGGATTTAAAAAGGTAAACAAAGGTGCCATTTTACACTATATTCAAAATGTAGTAAATGGTCCCATTTTACACTATATTCAAAATGTAGACAAAAGTCTCATTTAACACTGGATTTAAAAAGGTAGGCAAAGGTCCCATTTTACACTATATTCAAAATGTAGTAAATGGTCCCATTTTACACTATATTCAAAATGTAGACTAAAGTCTCATGTTACATTGAAGTCAAAAAGTGAACTAGAGTAAATACTAGACAAAATGTTATAGTAGAGTAAATAACTTACACATAGCATTGGTTTACACTAGAATGAAAAAAGTTTATACACTCATAAGTATCCACCTAGAAATTAGACAAGTATGAAGAGTAACATACCTTTGTATTTTGAATCACATCCAGGTCATCACACTCTGCCCGACCTGACTAAAAAAACAGGATAAGTTACTGTAGAGAAGGGAAAAATCTGTCAGAATTGTGGATTGGTCATTTCCAGTGGGATAAAACTAGATGACAAAATGGTAGAATGTCTTTGATTGTTATAGAATATGAAGATGATGGTTTTATCTATGATCTGTAGAGCACCAGTATGTGTTCTACCAGATTGTGAATTGCGTTACATTTGAAAGCCCAATACAACTTAAATTTTAATTGAATTTCTTCTCATTAATCAACCAAGTTAGCCTAGCTAATGCTAAAATAACCTCAAAAGTATGTAATTCACAAAATTCAAAATTTAGTAGAAGTGGGATTTCAAATGTCAGTTAATCTTGAAACCCTGTGAAGCACAAGGAATGGTTTTGAATAATTCTTAGGAAGAGGTTTGAACCTGTATAAGAAAAAAGGAAATGATTCAGACAGGAGCTCACTTGAGGTTAGAGAGAATACTGAGGAGAGTGCTGATGGTTTGAGGAGACTTGCTGTCACTTTTCCCTATATGATGGCCACCTTTTATATGAAGATACAATTCATAATTGCATTGAGATGATGAAGACCACAACGCTGCTGTTCTCTTCATTGATGATACTAAAAAGATGGCTGGAAGTCTAAGGATCCATTCTCTTTATTGATTATATTAAAAAGATGGCTCGAAGTCTAAGGATCCATTCTCTTCATTGATTATATTAAAAAGATGGCTCGAAGTCTATGGATCTCTTCTCTTTGTTGATGATACTAAAAAAATGGCTGGAAGTCCAAGAATCCATTCTCTTTATTGATGACTGAATTGACCATCAGAAAAATTGATGTGTAGACAAAAATATTTCCAAAGAAAGTTTATACATTAAATCTTTAATGGATTGTCACAAGTATTTATCCTTTTAATGGATCATCTCAAGAATTAACCTCTTCAATGAGTTGTTCCAAGAATTAATCCCTTTTACAGATTGTTCCAGTTATTCATCAATTTAAGGGATTGTTAAATGAATTAATCCCTTTAATAGATTATCTTAGGAATTAATCATTTCAATGGATTATTTGAAACATTTGTCTCTCTATTTATCATTTGAATGTATTTTCCAAAGAATTAATCCTTCTAATGGATTATCGCAAGTATTTATCCCCTTACTGCATACTACAGGTTGACTCAAGCCTTGTGAGTGTAATTGGGTAGACAGAACACTTGGGTGCCATCAATGGCCATGCTAGCACAAAGTCACGATTCACTGTGACCAAGGATTTGAGCATGCTCCCCCTGTTCAAATTTTTGATCATGCTAGATCACACACTTCTCCCAGAAACTTGCTCAGCATTGTTGCAGTATAAAACCACAGGTGGGCTCTGTGGGTGTTGAACAAACAAAAAATGCACCTGAGCAAGCATCTGCAATAGAGATTAGCTAGCCACCATAGTAGATGGGTATCCTTGAATATGAGTGGCCAGCCATTAAAGTGTATATATATATATATATATATATATATATATATATATATATATATATATATATGTAATTATTCTATCTTTAGGGATGAAATCTAGCAAATGACAGATGTTTGGGTTGTCTATTTAATCAATGGCCATGTGTCTGTGACCAAGGTGAACTTTCAAGTTGGAGGTCATCAACTGCAGCTTGACCTGGGGAGGGATGGTCACTGCCAGGTTTTCTTGCCCAAGACACACAACACATGAATGGATACCTCTCCAGCTCTCCACCCTCAAATGTGGAGGGAACTGGTCGGGTTCTGAGTTGAACAGTGACCCTCCAACCACACCTGGTCATGGAACTGATAGTGACAATCATTTACTAAGGCTTTAAACTCAGATGAATTATTTTTTTTTATCAGAATATATGTTAGATTTAATGAATTTTACTATTATTATGATGATGATGATGATATTCCTTTTGGATTTGCTTTTTGACATAATTGTTTACCATTTACCTGTTATCTAAGATCAATGAAGGTTTTCCTTAGGAAGGTATTGAAAGAGTTTTTCTGTGTGAGCAGTACTCATTAACACAATCCTTTGTATTTCAGAAAAAGACAGATTTTTTTGGATTTTCTTAATCCGTTTATCAGTATCCTTCATAATCCTTGCTTTTGCTATAACTGGAATGATGGCTGTGTGTAAATGCCACGTTCTTGTAATTTCTATTTAGAGATTCTTATATTTGGTGAGCTTATCAAGTTCTTTTGCTGAAATATTTTTATCTGACAGTATGATCATGTCTGTAAGATAGTATTTATGTCCTTTGAAGTCTTCCATAACAATAACTGGTCTATTAGCACGTACAGTAAGGTTGTTAAATATGGTGAAATCCCAGTGTAATGTAACATGAACACTTTCTAGAACTGGTGATGTTATGTTGTTTTCTTTCTTTACTTATGTCATTATAATGAAGGTATTGTCCTCCCCTATCAGACCTATTTTTAAATTCATTTGGTGCTGGGGTAGAGCAGTCAGATATTAGATAATCAATACTCTCCCAAGTGTGTATACAAAAATGATATTTCAGATCTACTTCACTCTTTAATATATGTGCCTGGTACGATCTTGTTAGCAGGATTTGATGTCGAACTGTGAGGATAAACCCTCATGTTCCTGGTTTCAACTTAGAGATCAACAGTTGTTGATGGGTCAGATTTTTGTTGATATCATGGTCTCACAATGGGTCTCGGCCATATAGAGTTATTTTTTCCTGTTTGGTTTTAGCCATCTCTTCTATTCCAATAGCTTCATGTCTTGCACTTCCTGTTTGTGGAACTTCCTACCGCTTACTTGCTTCCCTGATAGCTATAATCTCCAAATATTCAAATGCAATATCAATTGACATCTCCAGATGCCTTGATCTATTCCCCGTCCTTGACTTTATCATTTCCTCTATCATACCTCTTTACTCTTGCTCCCACTCTCTGTAATCCCTTGCATGCTAGTGGCACTCCCGCCTTGCTTAGGGGGAAATGCTTAAAAAAAAATGTTACGATATTAATTTTTGTTTAATTTTTATCATCATTTGTCAATATTTTACATTCTCTTTGATCTTGTGTGAATGTTGGCCTTTCTTAAATTCATGTAACTTTTTAGTTGATTTTATTTATTTATTTTTTTTTTATAGTAAGGGTCATCTTTTACAAGGCCTGGGGGGCAAATTGAGGTAGAGGGTTACGTTAAGAAGCCATTTGTGTGTATAGGTGAGGGAGACAATGATTAACCCTAGCCTTGAATAGGTTAAGATTGTAGTGATCAGGGAAACATCCTCTCGGGAGTCAATTCCACAGGGCAGTGGTTTGTGGGAAGAAGCTGCTCGAGTAGAAGTTACTTCTCACTGATGAAATATGGAGGGAATGTGGGTGGTTTATGTTATAGTGGAAGACACCTTGTCTAGATAATAGACTCTCCCACCTATTATAAGTAGGAGTCAGTAGGTAGTCGAGGAAGGAGTAAGTTATCAGTGACCACAACTCGATTACTCTGCGTAACACTTATTTACAAGTTCCTAACGTTTCTGTACGTTTACCCCATTTAGGACGCATTTAGTCCGACTACAAGTTCTATTGTGGAAATAACTCTACAACAGTTTGCTACTATGTAAGTGTCATAGCATGTTCTTGCCTTGAAGGTTTGCCTTGGCATGACCAGGGAATGGAGTTTGTCCAAGCACTTTCTATGAGAGTAACAGTACAGCAGCAATAGGCTTGCCACATCCTGCCTGTGGGAGAGGGGTTGAAAGTTGGGGAATAATTCGTCACCTACAAGGGCTCAGACATGCTCAAGGCTGGAGATGATGTCTGGGCAGCTCCTGCCCAAATATGACAAGAGTAATCCATTTTTGGCCTGATCTGGATCTTCATACTTATAAAACTATGTCATTTATTAATCCGAGATATGTTTCAAGCCGTAAGGAGAGGGTCTTATATATGAGTGCTAGTTGGATTAGTCCTAGTCTGTCAACTGCCCTACATAGATAGAGATAATCTATATTTGCTTATACGGGGGAATGCAAACATAGGTATACAATAACAAAACATACACATAAAACATGTATTGATTATATAAACATATCAATAATAACATTTATTGTACACTTACTTTTGCACCTCTCTGTATATATGGTTACAAGTATTCTTTTTATTATTCTGCCAATTATCCACACCTCTTTGAAATGCCAACTGATCACTTACATTATTTGAATTATTCAGATTGTTATCCTCAACTTAATTGCCTTATTCACAATGTTTCAGCTGTTGTATGCTCTGGCCTTCTTCAGGTGATTGGAATTTCAAACTGAACCCTTTATTTTGTCTGCCAGGGTAGATTGTTCTAGTTCCACATGCCACGCCTCTTCCAGATGTCTCGGTTATTTCCCTTTAACTTAACTCTCCAAGCTTGGTTCACCACTGCCGTAGCTTGGTATTGAACTCACAACTCTTTGGGTTTAGTCACTGGATCTAACCAATGTCTTTATCTGTTGGCCAGCAGTGGTGAACCCAACTTAGAGAATTTTGGGACAGATACCTTGTGGTATAGTTCATAAGCTGGCTGCCGATCTGGGTTGATCTCTCATAGTAGTTCCCACTGGTTGGCGTGGCGTTCCTCCTGCTGACTGCTGCTGACTGCCCAGACTCACCGTGACAGATCTCTTCCCCGGCCTCCCGTTGACTGCTTTGTACTTCCCCGTGTGACCCTTTTTATGGCGTTTTTTATGACTTAACGGGCTCGAAAACGACGCGAGTATAATTAGGAGGGAAGCATTTTTATTGGTCGAAAAATAGAAGCACTTTGAAATATTTTATTTTTCGATCGGAACTCATGCGTCGGGCCTATGCGTAAACGACGATAATGGTCATTTTGTGACGGGGCCTTGTCCCGTTCACATCCGACTCTCGCTCTTGAGTATGTTAGTTTATTTGCCTGCAAATCAGCCGAGATATGTCTTATTTTATTTAATAACAAGGCTCCCCCAGATCTTGGTCTGATTTACAGTGAGCGTTACTCGTGTATATTTGGGTGATTAATTCATGATAAAGTCTCTGAAGCGTGTGGGAAGTTGTCCTCGTGTTCTTCTTATTGGCATTTGTTTTGGTATGGAGTTATTTGCTGAATTATGTGTCCCAGAGGGATGTGGGGGAGAATGATCCTGGTGACTGTTACATGGTGGAGGCAGAGGGATTGTATTAGATAGATGTGTTGGACGTGGAGCCAGTCGTTGGATATGCGCACGGGGAATCCAGATTGTATCACCGTTATCGTTTTGAACCTGACACATCATATTGTTCATTTTTATAATGGTGTAATTTTCTATCCAGGGAAGATGACAGGATTGGGCAACAGTTGAGTGTGGCCGGTGAAATAAAACCTTGTCGCCTACTTGTATTGGGTCCTTGTATGTGAGGCGATTTAAGTTAGTCTCAAGTTTGTGGTCAGCTTCGTCGTTGGCCAGGGTGACGTGGTGGTGAATCTGCTTGAGCAGAGCATTAATTTGTATTCCATATGCTCCAGGATCGTCACTTGCGATTTCTTTTCTGTGTAGTATAGGTAGGCCGATGTTGGGGTGACGGCCAGTAATGGCATAGTGCGGGGAGACACCGGTGGCGCTGTTGGTCGTGGCATTCATGGACGAAACGACAGATTCTAGAACGTCTGTCCATTCACAGTTCTTGTCTTCGCATAACATATAAAGTGCGTTCTTCATCATGCGATGTTATCTCTTGATATTTCCTGAGCTTTGCGGGCGCCAAGGACAGTGAAGTTCTTGCGTGATTGACATCTGGTTACAGAATTGTCGATAGACTTCTCCAGTGAAGTGTGTGCCTCGATCAGAGGATACTATGCGTGGAATCTCTGTGTCGAAGGAAGAACTGGTACAATCCGCGGACGTCGATAGCACGGTCTCTCGTGCATGGTATGGCTGTAAAGTGTCAACTGAAGCTATCCAAGATTGTTAGGATGTAGCGTTTTCCCTTTGAGTCGGGCGTTGTGACAAAGTCTATAAAGACGAGATCGAATGGTCTCTTTCCTCGTTTGCAGTGGCCAATGGGCCAGTGGGTACGTTTACCGTAGTTGCCCTTGCACTTAGCACACGTGTCGCAAGAATCGACATAGGCCTTGATGTCGCGGTTTTTGAATTCCCACCAGTAGCTAGAAAGGAGTTCTTGCATACAGGTAACACCTGAGTGGTTGTTGCCCTCATGTGCCTGGTATCTGGATCGTAGTTTGTATGGTACAACCAATCTCGGAGAGTGTTTACTGTCTCTTATCATCAAATCTCTAGAAAGAATTGGTGCAAATGTTTTTTGAAAAGTCGTCAGGATCGATATGGGGGTTCGCTTAGAGTGGGTGACTGGA
The DNA here is from genome assembly GCA_964036315.1 of Acanthosepion esculentum. Classification (NCBI taxonomy): domain Eukaryota; kingdom Metazoa; phylum Mollusca; class Cephalopoda; order Sepiida; family Sepiidae; genus Acanthosepion; species Acanthosepion esculentum. The sequence goes on along the minus strand of OZ038477.1, from coordinate 123,588,067 downwards.
GGGCGCTGATGATCTTTGCCAGGGCGTCGTCCTTTTGTTGTTCATTTGCGATGCCGAGGTAGTTGCAGATTCTCTCAGTGGGGATGGTGGTGTTAGAGTGATAGGCGAAGAATGCGTTGGTGACGCGCTTGTGGGTGCGGGCGTTTTGTGGTGTGTGAGTTTTGGGAATGAGCTGTAAACCGTTAAACTCGCCGAGGCACCAAGATGGGATGTATACGCGGAGGTCTGAACCACTTATCTCGAATGTCCTGCCTGCCGGTGTAGGGTCGTTCGGGGCTTTCGTTTTCTTATGTCCGCAACCTCTGCTGAGCATGTCAGCCCATACATTTGATTCGCCTTCGACATATTCTAAGACGAATTTATAACATGAAATTTCTTCTTGCCATCGTCGTATTTTGACATTATTGAACTCTCGTTGGTTCAGATATGTCAGCGATCTGTGGTCGGTGAAGATGACGAAGGGGCGCTTGCGAAGGAAATAATCAAATTTCAATATTGCCCACTTTACTGCGTATGCCTCTCGTTCCGTCGTGGACCAGTTCTGTTCCGTGGAGTTGAATGTATGGGAAACGACTGCTATGATATCTTTCTTCCCGATGACGGGTGGCGAAGAGAGACGGTCCTTGATTTTTTTGAAGGCTCTGTCGGTATTTTGCGTCCAGATGAACGGTTAATTAACCTTGTTGAGTTCGTGTATGGGACCCATAAGTTTTGAAAACATATCTGACCTGATTTGTTCGTGACGACGTGTCTCTAGGTATTGTCTGATCCACACTAAACGGCCGATAAGGCTTTGTAATTCCTTTTTTGATGTTGTAGGTTTCATTTCCCTGATGGCACGAACGTATTCTGGATCAGCCTTGAAACCTTCGCTGTTTACTATGCGTCCGAGGAATTTTGCCTCTGATGCGAGGAAGGAACATTTATCTGGATTCAGCTTGAGTCCGCATTTTCGGAGGGCAGTAAAAAATTGTTCGAGGGAGAGTATGTACTCCCTAAATGTCCTAGCGTGGACCAGGTTGTCGTCGATATAGGAAGAAATGTTGTCACGGGATGTGACCGTGGCTAGGGCTTCTGCTATGCAACGGGAGAAGATTTGTCCGGCAGATGTAAGGCCGAAGGCCAGGCGCGTGTATTGATAGCATTGGTCCTTCCATGTAAATGCTGTTTTGTATCGGTCTCGCTTGTCGATCTCAGTTTGCCAGTAGCCGCTGCGTAGATCGAGGGAAGTGAAATATCTGTTGCCTTTGCCGATTTTGTTGAACAAGTGGTCGATCCTTGGCATTGGGTAAGGGTCAAGATCGACCAAGACCTTGTTGAGAGTTCTTTTAAAGTTAGCGACGACGCGAATCGATCCGTTTTTCTTGCGTACGGCAAATACAGGGCTATTGAAGCCTTTGAGGTCGCTGTGGCGCATTTCTTTGGTTTGACCGCTGTTGTTTCTGTGTGAAATACACAGTGTCGTGCGAAGTAGTGTCGTTGGATTTTACATCGCGATCAAGGTATCTTTGAGCTTCGGAGGCTATGCCAATGGCTGAATAGTGGTTGTCCATTGTCTTGAAAAGATGTGGGTAGAGATTTGAGTTCCAAATTTTCACCTTTTCGCTCATTAGCATAGCGCCGATGATGGAAATAAGTCCATCGACTGTTAAGTCCGTATTTTTGTCTTTTTTGTATTTGTTTCTTATGTGGACGGCTGCCTCTCTAAAGGTATTTTCGAGTTGACCCGCGAAGTCTGTTAATTTTTCGCCGTCTCAGATCCCAGGCTTGACTGAGGTGTTAGAAGTTAGTTATCTGGCTTCCGTTGGCTGCTAATAAGTATTCCTTCAGTTGTTCGAAGGTGGATATGTCTTTTTTTGAGTCATCTGCTGAAAGATACGTGGTTATTAAGATGTTAGTTTATTTGCCTGCAAATCAGCCGAGATATGTCTTATTTTATTTCATAACAGAATAAATAGTGCTCAGTATTTTTAATGTAAATAACTTCAAATTTATTTTTGAGCATTTAGTGCCGTTTTATTTCTCACTCTTACTCAACTAAAACATTCCTGTCTGTATTTCTGAGATGAGGTATTATGTACATTATTTACATTGTGGGATCAAATTGAGATCATAGACAAAGAACACCATTGGAAAATTCGTAAACTTAAGGAATCAGCACATATGCTAGGCCACAAAAATCTCCTGAGCCGACCAAGCATAGAAATGATTACAATATGGGAATGAGTAATAAGGAGTGCCAGACAAATTGATAACAACAACAAAAATTGCAATATGAGCTTTGGTAAAAACATGAAATGATAACATCAAAAATTGCAATATGAGCACAGGTAAAAAATAGTTGCCAAAGACATTAGGTTTATAATACCCAGAAATTCATACACAGATGTCCTCAAGAACACATGGCACAGTGGATAAATGTGTTAGTTAGATCCAGTGACAGGACCCAAAGAGTGTGAATTCAATACCCGGCTAAGGCAGTGGAGAACTTTCAGAGGGAAAGTAACAGGAGATAACTGATATTCATTAGACATGGCACGTGGAACTAGAAAATTCCAACACCTGAAGAAGGCCGAAGCGTACAATGGCCAAAATGTTGTGATAAATATGGCGACAAAGATGAGGACAATAGTCCGAATAATGTAAATAATGTATAAACATTACTTTTTTCTTTTTTTTCTTTCAATGTTGCTTGTTGGATCTTTTACCTTTCACTGAACCCAAGAGGCACTTTTTTTCCAATCCAGTTCATGAATCATGGTTTCAATATTAAATTCTATTGACATTGCCTGTACCAACTTCTTTTTTTTTTTTAATTTGCTTCAGTATATTTGCTTATGCTAAATTCGATAATGATAACATCAGAGAATTTTGTTACTGTTTTCTAACATGGCTTTTAGTTCATTATCAGTTCTGGTAAACAGTTTTAAATCATCTCTATAGAACAAGTGATTCCTCAGTTACTGAATTTTGTGCTATCAGCCACCTGTGTTATTTCACTTGTTTGAGAAAAAGTATTAATGCAATAGAGAACAGAGCATGTGAAAATAGAGTCTCCTTGAAATATTCCATGGTTTTATTTTTAAGTTACCGTGGCTATTTTAACTATTAAGGTGTAAGATGATTGCTGCTTGATGGATCCTTTATCCTTTACTGAATCCAATAATTTAAGGGCTCTTGATTCCGATCCACTTCCTGAATCATGGGGAGGAAGTGGAAAATAGAGAGTCCTTGAAATATTCCATAGTTTATTTTTAATCGCAAATATTTTTACTCCTAAAAGGATTAAGGTGTAAGGGAGTATTCTATTTTTTTCATATTAACGTTCAGAAAATTAATAAGAATTTGAAAAATTTTCATTAATTCTATGACATTACAAGTCAATCACGCAGAACACAGTCAAAAGCTTATTTATAGTCTATCCACATATTGCTTCATATGGAAGAATATGATATATAAATATATATAGTCTATCCATTTATTGCTTCATATAGGAGAATATGATATATAAATATATATAATCTATCCACATATTGCTTCATATGGAAGAATATGATATATAAATATATATAGTCTATCCATTTATTGCTTCATATAGGAGAATATGATATATAAATATATATAATCTATCCACATATTGCTTCATATGGAAGAATATGATATATAAATATATATAGTCTATCCACATATTGCTTCATATGGAAGAATATGATATATAAATATATATAGTCTATCCACATATTGCTTCATATAGGAGAATATGATATATAAATATATATAGTCTATCCATTTATTGCTTCATATAGGAGAATATAATATATAAATATATATAGTCTATCCACATATTGCTTCATATGGGAGAATATGATATATAAATATATATAGTCTATCCACATATTGCTTCATATGGGAGAATATGATATATAAATTTCAATATATCAGAACAATGTTAGGCAAATGAATGACAAAGTGGGAAAATTGTGTGTAACCAGTTTTGTCCTTTTGGACTTCCTCAGACTAAAGTAATGTTTTTGTCAACAGAATTATATATATGTATAAAGTGGGAGGGGAAATTTATAAATGCAAGCACTTTTCATAATTATGCACCGACAGTAAATGCAGAATATGCTGGAATGCTGAAACTTTAAACTTTTAAATTTAAAATTGTTTTGTTTTTTTCTCAGATGTGTTTTTGGCATTCTAGCCCAGCCATTTTCACTCAGTTTCCTTATACTTCTTTTTATTTAATTTTTATTTTTAATTATCATACACTATGATAATAGAAGATCTGCTCAAAAAGGTAAAATGTAAGAACCTGGGTATAAATTTACTGTGGATGATCTAGCAATCAATACACTATCTATACACATTCAATCTTAGTAAATTGCTTACTCTTTTAATCAAAGTAGCATTTTTAAAATCTTAATTGTAGGTAGACTTATTATAGTGAGCATCTATTTCATTGAGCATGTTGTTTTGTAAAAGATCCCTTTTATGTTCATATAATATTTTATTGAAGTTTCTTCTATGTATTCCTTTTAGCAATCATTTCAGGTGATAGAGGAAATTTTTCATATGTATATCATGCATGGTATTCAAATTTTTCAGGAATATTTAAATTATAATCTATATTCATATTTCTTTTCTTGGATTAATGATCAAAAATGGTTTCAGATAAATGTTTCTTTTAGGCCTTAAAGAAGACGATCCTTCATCAGTCACTTATAGACTGGCACTACAAAGTCACAAAGAGATTTACCAAATAGCAAAATCGACATCACTTGAAGACATTCAATGGCACTGACAACTAAAATTTCGTAGCACTTGTAACTAGATGGGAAAATAAGGATATAATCAAAATGTTAGCCTTCCACACTACTAAAAACAAAAAGCTAGGGAGGAAACTCTCATCATACTAGAAAGAGAATAGCAGACTTGAGAAATTTGTTTTCCTGAAAAACTGTTTAAGAAAAAGATTTTATCAGTTTTCTCAACTGATACTAATGCTAACTATTCAAATGACGACCAAAAATTTCCTGTATAGAAACAGATAATTTTGCCATTACCATTAGGTTCTTATATTCTGAACAGCACTTTTCTGACAGCATCATCTTCATCAACTACTGATCTTTGCAGCAAAAAAAGAGCCTTTTTATAGGTTTTTGCTTCTTTTTCCTCTTCAAGAATAATATTAGTTTCAAGGAATCAATACATTTTCTTTGCTTAAACTCAATTTTTGAGTGTTTTGTATATTGTGGATAAACATGTGATTGGCTGGTAATTTGGAGAATGGCAGTGTCATCATTTTGGAGGTTTAAATAAGTAATGCTTTGGGTACGACATTCTAGGTCTAGCTTGGGGTTATTGATAGCATTAGAAAAGAGATCTGCTAATGGTCTGTGCATAGATAGAGAAGCATTTAAGTATAAGTTAGGTATGTTATCTCTTCCCAAGGATTTCCATTTTTTAAATTTTTTTGAGAGGTTCTTTAGTTTCTTTCCCATCTATGTTTTTCCATTCCTGTTCATTTATCTCGCTATACTTCTGTGTACTTAATCCATTCTGTACTTCTCTTAGAATTCTTTGCATTTCTACATTTCCCATTGCAGAATTCTCTCACTTCTTTATTTTATGCTGTATTTTCTATAGGCTTCGTTAATTTCTCCATTTCACTATGGAATTTTTTCCTGTTAGTTTTGAAAGAGTTGTTTTTGTTGATAAAATTTAATTCTTTTTTCATGTCTCTTTTTTTTTCTTTGCACTTTTAGTTTGGATGAGTGATTTTAGATGGTATGTCATTTCTCTCTTTTATATTTATGTTTTGTTTCAAATAATCTATGGTTATTCACTTTCATTTCTTTCCAATACTTTATCTAATATTGAGAGTTTGGCTTTCCAAATTTCAATCTTTTTATCTCTTTTTACCACAGTGATAATTTACATTTATTTCTTGGGTGAGAATTTCTTTTCCTATGTTTTTTTTACATTGATTTTATGAATATTGCAACAGAATAGATTACTTCATTTTAGGTGATTAAATTCAAGTCAGTATTTTATTTTATTTTATTTTTTTTACTATTTCCTTAATAACTTTATTTGCTCTTCTGATAATGTTCTTTTTATTTTGTTCAGTTTTTCTTAATCTTTTTTTCTCTTTCTTTTCTCTTATATTTTTCCCTTTTTTGTTCTTCCATATTTTTCTCTTTTTTCTCCATATTTTTCTATTTTTTCTTCCTTCATATTTTTCTTTCCATATTTCATTCTTTCCTTTCATATTTTTCTCTTTCTTCTTTCTCTTTCTTTTTCATTTTTTTCTTTCTTCCATATTTTTCTATTTTTTCTTCTTTCTTTCCATATTTCATTCTTTCCTTCCACATTTTTCTCTTTCTTTTCTCTCTTTTCTTCCATGTTTCTCTTTGTTTTTTTCTCTTTCTTCCATATTTTTCAATTTTTTTCTTCTTTCATATTTTTTCTTTTTTCTTTCCATATTTCACTCTTTCCTTCCATATTTTTCTCTTTCTTTTCTCTCTTTTCTTCAACGTTTCTCTTTCTTTTTCTCTTTCTTCTATATCTTTCTATTTTTTCTTTTTTCATATTTTTTCTGTCCATATTTTACTCTTTCCTTCCATATTTTTCTCTTTCTTTTTCTTTCAGATTTTTATATTTTTATTTCTAATTCCTTCATGATGTCCGTTTTCATTTCTTCCGCATTTTCTATATTTCTGTTGTTTTGTCTTCTTTCTTAACTAATTTTTTATGTTTCTGTTATCAGCTATTTTCATGTCCATTGTTTATTAGCCTTTCAATTTCATCTGTATTCAATTATATCAATTTGTATTCTTAAAGATCCTACATTCTCAATTCTAACATTCACTAATTCTATTTTGTCATTCAGTTAAGTTGTATTCTACATTTCTTCAAACCCTGCAAACTTGGCATCATTAATCACATTCCTTTTGGCCAATTTCTTTACTTTTTTCCTATCTATATTTTTTTTGTGATCCAAAAATCATCATCTCCATATTCTGTATGTTTCATTTGTAATACTTTCATTTGAAGGTTTGTCTACAACATAGTATTATTATCCATTCTTAGTCCATTTGAGTCTTTGTTTTATTCCTTTGGTTATTAGCAAGTGTTGATTGCAGTGGACTGTCAAGTGAAATCATTGGGTGAATGTGTTTATTTTTGTTATTTGGAGGAATAGTGTTATTATTAGGTCATCCCATAAGTTCTGTCCAAATTTTAACTTTTTGTTAAAATGAACAAAATTTAAAGAGTATTTTATAATGTCTAATGGAGCTGAACATTATTTTTATGTTTAGATGCATTTAAACTGATCAAATTTTATTTCAGAGAACAATAAAATTAAATTTTGTTTGATTAAAACCTTGCTAACATGGAAGTACCCAAGAATCATTTGAGGCACATAGTGCTTTATGAGTTCAAGAAAGGAAACTCAGCAGCCGAAGCGGCTAGAAACATTCACTCAGTTTATGGAGAGGAATGTGTGAATGAAAGAACTTGCAGAAGATGGTTTGCAAAATTCAGAGGTGGAGATTTCACCTTTGAAGATGAAGATCGAACCGAACGTCCAGTTGAGTTTGATGAAAAGCTTCTTGAAGCAGCCCTTGAAGAAAATTCTGTTTTATCAGTTTAGGAATTGGCAGTGGTTCTCAGTTCAAACCATACGACTGTTCATTGTCATCTTCAACAACTTGGAAAAGTTCATAAACTTGGAAAATGGGTACCTCATGAATTGTCTATTTTTCAAGCCACCTTATATTTACTCTTGATATCATGACCCTTGGTAAACTATGTTTTCTTTACACTATTTACATTGTTCAGACTGTTGTCCTCATCTTTGTTGCCATATTTATGACATTTGTACACTCTGGCCTTCTTCAGCTGTTTGGAATTTCAAATATCCATGGTATTCTTTGCATTCTTCTTTAGAACCACATAACAGTTAATCACTCTTTTCTTTGTTTCAAATACATATAAATTGGATTAATCTATTCCAATCCCAACCCAAATTCCTCATAAAAGTATCTAAAAAATGGAAAATACACAAATTAAATTGCAAGTATATAAATTCAGAAACAAGAATATCTGACATTGTAGCTTCACTTCCATTGGTTGCAACTCATCCCTTGATAAACATGGCCTTTGTATAAATTATCAATTCACTTATACTGTCATGGGTAATCTCTTTCTCTTTAATCCAGACCAAAATTAAAATTTCCATTTCTTCAATAAAACTGCTAAAAGATTTCCAAAGTTTGGTTATTCCCTTCTGTCATATAGAACATAAATGAATGGAATCATCCATTTATGCAAATAAGTGGAGTTAATCATAATTAAGGAAAGTTAGCATTAGGTCAATTGCTAAGTGTACCTTTGTGTAGTAAACCTCCTATTTCATTACTTACCTATGAGTTTGTCTTCCTTATTTAGTTTCCTCCGTTATCTCGAAAACACAAGATACAACACCTTCACAGGCTGAAGATTTTTTTAAGTGATCCTCATTTTTTGATTCTGGTGCCGAGTGTTGATTTTGCCATTCCATACTCAGCACAACCTTTGCCAACACTTGTTCCATTTTCATGTTGGGAAATTATTTCCTTCTTAATTTCTACAGTGATTGATTTTCTCACCTGCTTCTGTCAATCGATGGTTATGTTTTTCATAAAAAAATATTATAAAAAATAGTATTTTTCAATCTAAAACATCAAAATTGGCAAGCTAAGTTCACAGATTATAACATGAAACAAGTTTAATATGAACACTGAATTGGTGTTGCAGATGCTCTCATCCACTTATATACATATGTAGTCCTTAATTTTCTTCATAAAATACCTTCCTTATTCAATTTGTGTATTTAGTGAACTGTTAGTATATGGTACCCCACTGTATTTTTTGTCTGTAATGTCAGCATCTTTTACTGTCCCCTCTGCAAAGGGGATAAATCATTATACATATTCTTATATGTAATTTATTTGGTCGAGCTAGCTGGGATATTCATAAGTCTATCCTGCCAACCATCACGGTCCTGCATCAAGGTCAGAAGTTCATTAGGGGTGGCATTCTGTTCCATAACATAGCTGGTCAATGTAGGTGATTGCTGGGTGAGTGTTACGAGGGAGCATTTCTATAAAAAGTGTTATTTAAAGTAATTAAAATAGTTTAAATGTACAATAGGCCACTCTAGATTATCCCAGTAATAAAATCCAAAAAGTTTTAATTCACTAAATAGCTTCGATCAGTAAATAGCTTTTGGAACATTCTAGAAAAATCGAGAACGCTTTAGAAGGTCCCAGAAAATTCTACCTAGTTGTTTCGGTCCCCTATAAATAGGTTTTTCAAAGGCACCCAGACAGTTTGTAAGTTGCTGTCGCCAAGCTAACTCCGGTAGATTCACGGATTCAAAGTCCAACCGTAAGAATCCTTCTACAATTTCTCCAGCCACGGAACGTCTGCATGAAACCCTCCTGGGACCAGTGGTAAATAGATATTTTGAACTTTTCATTGACCAAAGAATGTTATTTTAATATTGTCTTTGAATTCTTGTAAAAATTGAGTGGTCTGTTTAAAACTTAGCGGTTGTCCATTCCAAAAAGGTAACTACCTTCCTTCTTCCTCGTGAACTCCTTACCTGACCCCGTATTTGACCTTCTCGGTTCCTGCCTTAGGCAAAAGATAGTAGTTTCCTAAAATCCATTATGTTAGCTTTTGTATTCATGTTTGTTAACTGTTAATTTTTATGTTGTTAATGTAAATAAATTGTCTCATTACCAATAATCACACTTCAGGTTTTTATATTTTTTTGTTACCACCACGTGTGCGAAACATATTGTCTATCTTATCGCACGTGAGCGTAACAAATTGGGGGCTCGTCTAACGTGATAGAATTGTTGACAAAAGTATAAAATAGCTTAACTCGTTAACAATAAAATAAATAAATAAATTGAATTAAAAGATAGCATTCATTAAGTTATTTTCAAAATAAAATAAGAGAAGTAACATGCCTTTTTCAGTGGAAAATTTTTTAAGTTTAGCCGATTTGGGCGAAGTATTTAAAAATTTACGAAAATCGGAATTAGTACAAATTGCTGAATATTTCGGTTTAAATACAAATCTAACCATGAAAAAAGCGGAAATAAAAAATATTGTAGCTACAGAATTAATTGAAAAAGAGTTTTTAGACTCGGGTAATATTGTTAGAGATGACCAAAGTAGTCTACATCTCAAATTAGAAATGAAAAAATTGGAGCTAGAAAAAGAAAGAATAGAACTAGAAAAAGAAAAAATAGAGTTAGAAAAATTAAAAATACGAGAAAATCGGAATCAGAATTCTGATAATTTTTCCTTAAAGACGTTTGATATAGGTAGATATATAAAACTAGTGCCTACATTTTTCGAAAAAAACAGTGGAAAAGTATTTTCCTCATTTTGAAAAAATTGCTGTAAATTTAGGATGGCCTTATGAGATCTGGGCAACACTTTTACAGACGGTTTTGGTCGGCAGAGCTGCCGATATTTACTCGGCACTCAGTATTGAAGATGCCTCAGATTATGAAAAAATAAAAAATGCGATACTAAACGCATATGAATTAGTACCGGAGGCATATAGGCAGAAATTCAGAAAATATAAGAAATTCGAACGGCAGACTTATGTCGAGTTCGCTAGGGAAAAAGAGGACCTTTTTGATAGATGGGTTAGGGCGAAGAAAATAGATGACTATGAAAAATTACGACAGCTTATTCTTATTGAAGAATTTAAGCAATGTGTTCCAAACGAGACTCGAATGTATCTCGAGGATAAAAATATAAACACTATTAACGAAGCCGCAGTAATGGCTGATACGCATAGGCTAACGCATAGGAGTTTTGAAAAAATTAAAATAACCGAAAACCAGTCAGGTTTTACACAACAAACCTTGTCTGAATCCCACCCTAATGTATATCATAGAAAATATACACAAAAGAAAATAAGAGATACACAAAAGAGTTTTGTCCCAACGGAATCGAAAATCTTCTGTGCATACTGCAAGAAGGATAACCATATCATATCCGACTGCAGAATCTTAAAAAGAAAACGAGAAGAAAATAACTCTTTTCAACCTCATGCTTTTACTCAGCAAATTAGAAATGATTCCTCTCCTCAGCTTTTCTCAAAAGTAGGTGATGACGAAAACACCGAAAACGCCTGTATAAAAAATTATAGACCCTTTTTATCCCAAGACTTCGTTTACAGCAGCAACCCCGATGAAGCTAAGCCTGTCCAAATCTTGCGAGACACCGGGGCGTCTCAAACCTTACTGTTAGAAAGGGCACTTAAATTATCGGAATCGACCTTCACCGGCGATTTTGTTTTGTTACAAGGCGTGGAGTTAGGAGTAATTAAGGTCCCCCTTCACAAAATTTATATAAAATCAGAATTGGTGAATGGTCCTGTCATAGTCGGTGTACGACCAACCCTACCAGTTAAAGGTGTCTCCTTACTGTTAGGCAACGATTTAGCAGGTGACAGGGTAATAGCAGAACCAATTGTCTGCGATAAGATAGAAAAAAGTAAAGAATCGTTGATTGAAGAAGACAGAGACTTATACCCTGATTGTGCGATTACTAGGGCGAGAGCCAAGAAACAAATTTCAGAAAATGAGGACTTAGCAACAGATGGTCTGTTACAATTAAATAAAACATTTATATCACATAATAATAATCCTCCTCAGAAGGAAAATAACACAAGAAAAAAGAAAAGAAGTTGCCACATTAATATGTTAAAAAGTTATATTGACAGAAATGATCTTAGTAATATTAAGCCAATCTCAACCTTAACAAACATTAATATTACAAATCAATCTGAAAATGATATAGACAAGGAGGAAGATGTAGTTTTTAGGGAGAAGGACATGGGTCAAGATAGCCATTTAAAAAACTCGGAAATCCTTTCTAATTTAAATGTAAAATTTGAACATTTATCAAATGAAAAAAGACAAGAAATTCATGATTTGGTCAGTGATTTCAAAAATCTTTTTCCTGATGTTCCTGAAAAAACGACAGTTGCTGTACACGATGTTTTAGTTGGAGAGGAAAAACCCATCAAACAACATTTTTACCGGGTAAATCCAATCAAGCTGCAGCAGTTGAGAGCAGAAGTGAAATATATGCTGGATAATGACATCATCGAACCAAGCCAAAGTCAGTGGAGTTCTCCTTGTATTCTGGTACCAAAACCGGATGGTACTTACAGATTCGTTACCGACTTCCGGAAAGTAAATGCAGTAACTAAAAGTGATTCTTTTCCAATTCCTAGAATTGATGACTGCATCGACAATCTTGGAAAGGCAAAATATGTCAGTAAATTTGATCTGATGAAAGGTTACTGGCAAGTACCCTTAACTGACAATGCCAAAGAAATTTCAGCCTTTGTGACTCCGGATGGTTTATACCAATATAAAGTTATGGCGTTTGGGATGAAAAATGCACCGGCAACCTTTCAAAGGATGATGCATTCCCTTCTGCATAATATTCAGGGATGTGAAGTCTATATAGATGATGTAATTGTTTACAGCATGACCTGGGATGAACATTTACACATCATCAGAAAATTTTTTCAGAAGCTTGAAGAAGCAAACCTATGTGTGAACCTAAGCAAGAGTGAATTCTGTTGTGCAAAAGTAAACTATTTAGGTCACACTGTTGGACAAGGACAGGTTAAGCCTATCACAGCAAAAGTGGATGCCATCTTGAAGTACCCTATTCCAACAAATAAAAAACAATTAATGAGATTTCTCGGTATGGCAGGATTCTACCGAAAATTTTGTAAAAATTTCTCATCTATAGCAAGTCCTCTCACCGACCTCCTGAAGAAGAACGTAAAATACAAATGGAGTGAAGCCTGTGATGGGGCTTTCAACAAAATCAAGTCAACCCTCATTGGTGGCCCGGCTCTTGCAACTCCTGTTTTTTCAAAACAGTTCAAACTGCAAATTGATGCCAGTGATGTCGGAATGGGTGGTGTTTTAATTCAAGAAGACGATGAAGGTATTGATAGAGCCATTGGATATTTTTCAAAAAAGTTAAACACCTGCCAGAAGAATTATTCTACCATTGAAAAAGAATGCTTGGCGGTGTTATCAACTCTACAGCATTTTGACTTTTATCTTAATGTTACTGTTTCTCCTGTTCTGGTCTATACCGACCACAATCCACTAACTTTCCTTCAAAAAATGGCGAATAAAAATCAAAGACTGACAAGATGGAGTCTTCTCCTACAAGAATATGATATCATTGTAGTACATATTAAAGGAAAGAACAATGTCATTGCAGACGCTTTATCGAGGATATAAAATTCTGATTTTATAGTGAGAAAAGAATATTCATTGCAAAAAAAAAAAAAAAAAAATGAATAACTTAGACTGATTTTCTCTTGAAAGTTTTTCATTGTCATTTCAAAACTTACTCTAAAGGGGGGAGGTGTTACGAGGGAGCATTTCTATAAAAAGTGTTATTTAAAGTAATTAAAATAGTTTAAATGTACAATAGGCCACTCTAGATTATCCCAGTAATAAAATCCAAAAAGTTTTAATTCACTAAATAGCTTCGATCAGTAAATAGCTTTTGGAACATTCTAGAAAAATCGAGAACGCTTTAGAAGGTCCCAGAAAATTCTACCTAGTTGTTTCGGTCCCCTATAAATAGGTTTTTCAAAGGCACCCAGACAGTTTGTAAGTTGCTGTCGCCAAGCTAACTCCGGTAGATTCACGGATTCAAAGTCCAACCGTAAGAATCCTTCTACAATTTCTCCAGCCACGGAACGTCTGCATGAAACCCTCCTGGGACCAGTGGTAAATAGATATTTTGAACTTTTCATTGACCAAAGAATGTTATTTTAATATTGTCTTTGAATTCTTGTAAAAATTGAGTGGTCTGTTTAAAACTTAGCGGTTGTCCATTCCAAAAAGGTAACTACCTTCCTTCTTCCTCGTGAACTCCTTACCTGACCCCGTATTTGACCTTCTCGGTTCCTGCCTTAGGCAAAAGATAGTAGTTTCCTAAAATCCATTATGTTAGCTTTTGTATTCATGTTTGTTAACTGTTAATTTTTATGTTGTTAATGTAAATAAATTGTCTCATTACCAATAATCACACTTCAGGTTTTTATATTTTTTTGTTACCACCACGTGTGCGAAACATATTGTCTATCTTATCGCACGTGAGCGTAACAGTGAGCAAGTCATCTTGTTCCATGGCTTGACGTCCAGAACAGTAGATCACTTGCAAGTTCTAGCTTTGCTTGCCAGCAGTGTCCTGCAAAGCACATCTTGTGTTCACATAAGATTGTAGAAATATCAGGGATGATTCCGTAGGACTGTTATTTAGTTGGATGTTGTCTCCAAGAGATGATAAGTGTAGCTCTCAGGATCCAAGTGTAGGTTCCATCAAGCTTAGACACTAGGGCAGGGGTTGGTAACCCTTGGCATTTGTGCCAAATATGGCACACCGATGACTTGTTTCTGGCATGCGAGACTTATTCATTAAATTCCCTTTTATTCTTTCTCCTCTTTCATGTTATCTCGTATTTTTATTTTCTCCCCTTTACAGATGGTGCAGAATGTCATGATCATTAGTTAAGAAACAATGTCATTCAGATGAAGAAGATATTAGAGAATTTAAAGGATACTGGACTGAAAAATATAGTATAATTAATAAAGAAAATGAAGCCTTATGAATTTTCTGTTCTGGAACAATAGTTTGTGGGACTTCTTCTGATAAGGGACAGTGTGAAAATGTCCATAAGATCTTAAGCAATAAAAATGAAGAAGAAAAAAGAAAATGAATTTCTCATGAACTGACAAAAACAGGTTGATGCTTTTATGATCTTTATTTCAGGTAGGCCCAGTTCTAACTTAGTTGCTGCTAGTTTTGAGGTTTCATAAATTTTTGTTGGCATGTGGAAAAATTGTGTCCGAGCTTTCAGTTTTAGGGGCATTGACACAAAGTTCAACATGATTGGTAGCATTTTGTAGATGAGGTTGGAGAACTGTAACATTGGTAATGCAGGATGGCAGTCAGGTGCAAATGGCATTATATGATAAACTCGTATGCATGAACACATATAAAAAATAACAAGTGTTATATCCCTTGCGTTGACCACTCCAGGTGGCAGTGTCTTTATCATGACAATGACCAGCTGTTTGGATGAATAACACATAGACAGAATTATGTTTATGAAATATAGAAAAGACCAAAATTGAAAAAAGGGATCCTAGGATCAATGCATGGATATGCTGATGAGTAAGCTAACATAACTGGAAAGAAATATATTTAAAACGACATTTGAAAAAACTATTCTAATAATCATAAAAACTTTTTTACTGGCAAGGATAAATTTTTATTAGCATAAGATTCTTGTGGACAAAGTGGGGGATCAGTTTTATATAGTTATTAAGTAATAGACTGATTCCCCTCAAATGACTACATATTAATTTTATAATTAGAAAAATATGTGAAAACCTATTTTAATAATAAAAATATTGTATCGTTTTTTGATATCATAGGTAAGCTTGTGTCAACAAATAATAATTCTAGTGTGCATAAAGTAGGTGATCAGTTTTATGTAGTTATTAAGTAAAAGACTGATCCCTTGCATAATTACTACATATTAATATAGTAATTGGAAAAATATTATTTGAAGTCTTACATGTGAAAACTTTATCATAGGGAAGACATCATCACTGACTGGACACAGAACTTTCAATGGGTATTCCCTCAGGAAGGCCTGGTGCCTTGAGTACCTATTGGGATTGACACTCAATCTAGACATCAAATGGAACTTGTACATACGATCTATTGCTAAAAATGCTGGAAAAATGGTCTGTTATATGTACTGCTTCAGTAAGTACCTGACTCATGCTATCCATTACCTTTGCAAGAGTTAGATCAGGCTGAAAATGGGGTACTGCAGCCATACACGGGCAGAAGCTACCCAGTCTTCAATTTCTAGTCTTGAAAGAGTGTAAAAGCCTTTGCACATCTAAGTGGATGACAAGTTATTTTCAACCCTGCAATCTTTTTCTCAGAGACAAAACATTGTAAGTATTTTGCTGCTCTATCACTATTTCCATGGAAAGCGTTCTGACAAAATACATTTCTTAGTTCCATCTGTTCTAACTTTCATGGCTAAGACCCACCATGCCACACATATTGTAGCAAACCCCACCCTCATTCCCTCTGTATCCCATCAGGGAGAAGTAAGTTCCACACAAGCAGCTTCTTCCCACAAACCAGTGCTTTGTGGAACCGATTCCCAAGAGGATGCTTCCTGATCCCTACAATCTTAATCTGGTCAACTTGAGTAAACCTATCTTCCCTATTTAATCCCCAAAACTGTACCTTTTACTCTTTAACCCTCTAACTTGAGTGGCTCTTGTACAGGGTGAATATCATTATAAAATAAATATATATTGCATATAATGAAGCACACAGATTTTCTTGGCAGTTGCCTGATCTTAACCAGTTGGTCATGTCACCTAGAGGCTGATTTACTGTACATCTCTATTTATGAGCGGGAGTAGTGGTGAGGCATCATGGCCAAATGTCAAGAGGGTTGTTGTCATTTAAGTTTGAAGTATGAGGCAGCCAAGGCAACTTGGGAGTCACATCTAGATACTTGGAAACACCCACAGTCAAGGACTATCTCTACGGAATTGGTTACCTAACCTACAAGTATCTTTAATTGAGTTGCACCAACAAGGTTATACTTTGCTTTTATCAAAACCTATCACCATGTTGCACACATGTGGCTGTGGTGCATGTATCTGAGATACATTTAAAAAAAGACTAATATAAAAATAGTTGAGCATTTGTCAGGTATTTAGATAAGTAGAGTGGTACATGAGAGTGTCTTTTTTTTAGCCAAGTAATTGTACTTATAAATGTCTGGAAGCTGAAGGCCACCATTTTGAGTATATCTTGTGATTGTAGAGTTCAAAGGTTAATCTTGTGATGTCTGAATCTCTGAATTAATGTCTGAATATATTTAGTGTTACATTATGTATACAAGTTTTTCCTTATCCTTAAATGCCTATAATTAGTAACAGAAGCCATTGGTTCATACCAACGGCTTTCCATACTCAATACTCATCGGATTCACTCTCGCGTGGTCATGTGTGACGTCATGAGCTGTGGTGCGATTTTCGCTTTCAGCGTCTTATATGCACGTGTTTATCGTTGCTTGGAAATCATCCATGTAAACAAAAACAGACTATCATCAATTTCTTGTTCGTGTATTGCTTAATATATTGTGTAATTGTCATCTTCGATAATGGCTTATGTAAGCCGAAAGCTTAGATTGGATTAAAAAATATGTATCAATATTGTGATTTTCGTTCATTGTTTAATGATAATGTTATTAAGCTTATCAGACGATATGAAAAGAATTTACATAAAATATATAGACAACACGTATCTATATTATTTAATGAAACATGTATGAATATATATATATATATATATATATATATATACCGAGTGTAACAGCAAAATTGTCCAAATCATGCAACACCAAAATTGTTCAATTGTTAGGTTAAGCTTTGAACCATTGTATCTTAGAAATTATTAAAGATATCTTACTGGAATTCTCCAAAGTTTTTATAACACTATTGGACTCTACTTTGAGCAATAAGAATGTATTTAGTTGAAATGATGATCCCGCTTGCTGTTGTGACATCTTCATCCAATTTTCTTCTCTTCTGTTCCCTATTTTTTAAACTTATTCACCATTCTCTTGATTGTTCTTGAATGGACTTTGAAGATCGATGCCAGTGTATGTTATTCTGGTACCATTACTGAAGGCCTTAATTATCTTTTTCCTCTAACCATTTCTCAGTTGAGAAGACATAGCAGTGCCGACACAAAATGATTTTAACATCTTTCTGTCTGAATAAAAGTCAAAAGGTTTTTCAGTGTTACTTACAACAAATTGTGTCAAGATGGCTTATCTGAAAACTTGGAAAAAAGATATTAAACATTTTGTGGGATAGACAATTATCCCATGCTGAAACACAATTTGGACAATTTTGCTGTTGCACCCGGTGTGTGTGTGTGTGTGTGTGTGTGTGTGTGTGTGTGTGTGTGTATGTATATATATATATATATATATATATATATATATATATATATATATATATATATGTTAGAACCACAATTTAACCGACTAATAGTAGGTGGGCCGTCCATTAAAGCCATTTGTCTGTTAATTTGAAGCACTTTTTTGGGCCTAACAACAGCCAGTACAGTACAAAATAATTGTAAATAAATGTAAATACAGTATACATGAAATGTGTATGTATATAAAATATATATATATATATATAAATCGACCTTGCTAAACGAACGATCCTCTGTGGCCCAATTGGTTAAGGCACATCAGGCTATATGACGGTTCCGTATAGGATACAGGTTTGATTTGTGTCAGAGGACGAATATTTTCTATGAAAATTTCTTGGACATTCAGGCCGGTAAATGTTGTTAATACTGTTTATTATAAAACAGAGCATTTACTTAAATATTTGTATCTATAAAAAGAATGTATAAACATAAAAATGTCTTAAAATATATATATATATATATATATATATATATATATATATATATATATATATATATATGTATGCAATTTTTTATATATATTATTTATATATTATATATGCACAGTACTTATTGGAAAGCGCTCAATATCAGTGATAAAGCTAACATATTTAGTTGGATTGATGTGAGTTTGTGACCCTGGGTTTCATGCTTACAGTATATATTTATGTGAATTTTATTTTTAAGTTACTATATGGTAACTTAAAATACAAGGTAACCAAAAAAGTTCTGTCCGTTTTTAAAGGAAAAAAAGAAAACGCTTCACAGTATGTGTAACTTATATTTAGTCTTTGAAGTAATGACCATTGGCATCCAGCACCTTCTGCCAACATGTCTCCAGCTGTTCAATGCCCTTGTGGTAGAACTCAGGAGGTTTTGACACAAAGAAGTCCGTGAGGGCTTTGCGCAAGTCTGCTTCATTGGTGAAGGATTTCCCATGAAGATGATTATCCAGGGAGTGGAAGAGGTGGTAATCGGATGGTGCAAGGTCATGTGAATAAGGTGGATAGCACAAAGTCTTCCACCCAAGTTGCTGTATGGTATCCCTGACCACTCATGTGACATGCGGCCTGGCGTTGTCATGGAGGAAAAGCACACCTTTGCGATTCACCAGTGCTGGCTCGTTCTGGCGCAATGCCTGTTGCACACGTTTCAATTGCTGTGAGTATAGGTCTCTAGTGACCGTTTGGCCCATTGGTAGCAGTTCATAATGAACCACTTGATGACCTGTCCACCAGACACAAAGCATAATCTTGTGTTGGTGCATAGGTGGTCTTGTGGTGTGAGGGACAGCATCCTGAGGAGACAACCAATGTCTGGAACGCTTGGAAATTTCATCCAGAACCCACTTTTCATCGCTGGTAAGCACTCGATTGAATAAGGATGCGGTACGGTGGCAAGAAAGCAGCTATACGCAGGCTGCCACTCGTTGTCCCTTGTGGACCTCAAACCGCATTTGCGGAACCCACTTGCTCAGTTTGTACATCTTACCTAAGCGGTGCAGGTGAAGTCTAACAGTTTCATTGGAAACGTTGAACTGTCTTGCAAGTTCACCACATGTTAGACTACTGTCCTCTTCAATGGCCGCCTTTAGGACTCCGTCATTCAAGACCTGTGGTCGTCCACTGCGAGGCTCATCATGGAGAGACAAATCTCCCGACTTGAATTTTCGAAACCAATACCTTGCAGTGTGTTCATCGACAGCACTATCCCCAAATGCTTGATATATGCGGCGACTTGATGCAGCTGCTGATAAGCCCACTTTGAAGTCGTAAAGCAAACAGCCCCGAACGGGATCTTTAGACACTTCCATCCTTCTCACAGCTGTCTGGCTTATAACTGATGGCCTGGCATGGTGCACATGTTTTTTATAACATTTGATGTTCCTACTTCCGGCTGTCTGAACTTGAAAACAATTACTACACGCATTTCGTATATATTTCAACTTCATTCAATGACTAATCAAAAAACGGACAGAACTTTTTGGTTACCTTGTAAATTGTACACACACACTGATAGAGAAAGGGAGAGAGAGATTCTGTGTATGTTTAATTTTACCTTTAAAGTTTGAAGACTTTTAAAGTTTCAATTTGTCACCAATATTAAGGTTAGTGCTCTTCCATTTATCACCTCTGTTACGATTGGATGGCATACTGAAGGGCTTGACAAAAAACAACACTGTATATTGTACCAAAATCAGTATAAGATGTTCAAGAGACATTGCACGTGTGTGCACGATGAGTGCTCAAGTAAACAGCAGTGATTATCCCCAGAACTACCAGTCTCTGTCTATTGCTTGCACCAGTAAACAACAGCAGTCAATTCTAAAACTAACGGACTTTGCTCGCTACGCGTGGGTGTTTTGAGTTCCAGCTGGTTATATATATATATATATATATATATATATATATATATGTATGTGTTTCCTTTCTGGTGCCTTTAGCATATAAGGCCTCTAGTGAGGGTTTTTGTAATCAAATAGTTCTATAATGTGGGATGATTGTTTTCAACTTCTGTAAGCTGAGGAAGATTTAGTTTTCTGTTAGGGCTTTTTTTTTCCTCCCCTTAGACAACCTTCTCTTCCCACACTAATGAGTTTTATCTGTTTGGGAATTCAGAGTTTTCCTTCACTTAGACTGGCTGTCAACCAAGACTGAATAATCCGGTGTATCCTAATATTTAACACATAACTAGGGGAAGAAGAGATGGATGTGTACCTTTCCCAACTTGACTGGAATTTGAACTCGGCTTGCTAATTTCTCATTCCAAGCTGCTAATGCTTGCACCACCCACACATTCTATCAGAGAGTAACATTGATAAAGAATTGAGACTGAAAAGTTGAAATTCACTTGGTAAATTATAATTTCATCAGTCAAGAAATATTTCCTGTTTCTTACATAATAGAACTGGTCGAATCTTTTGCAAGAACCCTATTCCAGATTGATACAAATTCTATGAAAGGAAAACATTATGATATTCTCTCAACTTTCAAGAAAAATTATTAAACTCAAGAATAGAAACTTAGATTCCAACATCCTTTTTTTAATACTGGATGATGTGTGTGTTGTATGAATGTAAAAATAGGAAGTGAAGATTTTGAGAATATATATGAAAGATAGCAATTGACCCTAGACTTGAAGAAGTCAAGATTGTAGTAATTGAGGAAGCATCCTCTCAGGAGTCTATTCCACAAAGTAGCAGTTTTTGGGGAAGAAGCAGTCTGAATGGAATTCCATTCTCAAGATGAAGAAAATGTTGATGATTTATCCAAGAGTACATGATATCATGGATCTTAACTGTAAAGGTCTGAACTGGAAGAACTAATGAGTGTAGCTCATCAAAATATTTACCATGGAAATAGCAATAGAGTCGTGAGAAACTTGAAACAGTTTGTCTGTGAGAAAGGAGCTGTAGAGTGGAAAATAATTCATCATGATAAGGCCATGTAGACGCTTTTGAATTCTATCAAGGCTGAAAGTAACAAATGACCCTAAGCTTGAAGAGATTAAAATTGTTGTGTTTGAGGAGGCATCTACATGGGAATCTGTTCCACAGTGGCAGTTCTTGGGCAGAAGCTGTCTGAGTGGAACATCCTTCTAACCAATGGAATACATAAGAAATGAGGGTGATTCAACCTTGTGGATGTAGGAAGGCAGGTTTTGGCTGTTAAGTTGTAAAGAATGGAGATAATCTGAACATTTTCTGTGGAAGTAGCAATATGTTTGTGATGTTGCATCTATGGGGAAAGGAACGGCATATTTGAAAATCGATCATCACCCACAAGACCCACATAAAGGATTTTGAATGCTGTCAAAGCTGGAAAATGATGACAGTCCAGATATGGCACCAATATTCCATTTTTGGCCTAATCTGGTTCTTGTAAAGATAAAAATGTATAATGTATAAATATTGAGGTACAAGCTAGTTTTGTTTTCTGGGTGTCTTGCTGTGGGGTACTATGCAACATTAAATAGATTTCACAGGGGTTGGAATGTCATAAAATCAAATTACCTTCTCTTTTTTTTTTTACAGTGATGTTCCCCCAGTGCAAAGGCCAAGAGCCACTCGAGGTAGAATGTTACAGAGTCAGAAGCACAGTTTATGAGGATATGTGGGGAAGATAATGGTTAACCCTAAACTTGAGCAGGTTAAGAATTTAGTGATCAGGGAATAGTCTTGGGAGTCAGTTTCACAAAGTAGCGATTCATGGGAAGAAGCTGATTGAATGGAACAGTTCTTCCCAGGGGAATATGAAGGGAACGAGGGTGGTATGGCAGTGGGTCTTAGCCATGAGGGTTAAGACTAGTGGAACTAAGGAGCATAGTTCAGCTGAACACTTGCCATGGAAATAGCAATAAAGCAGTGAGAGGCTTGCAATCGCTCATCTTTTAGAAAGGGGTTGTAGGGCAGAAAATAATTTGTCAACTACAAAAGTGCAGGAACACATTTGGACTCTATCAAGACTGGAAAGGGAAGACTGTACCGCTCCTGCACATATATGGCAGCAGTAGTCTATTTTCAGCTCAGCCTGATCAGGGAATCAGTTTCACAAACAAAGTAGCAGTTTGTGGTGGGAAGATGCTGCTCAAGTGAAACTTAAATCTTACCAATGGAATATGAGGTGGTTTTGCTGCAATGTGCATGGTATGGCAGGTCTTAGTCATGAATGTTAGAACTAGTGGAATTAAGGAATCTAGTTTGTTTGAACACTTTTCATAGAAATAGCAATAAAGCAGTCACATTTTGTCTGAACCTAATAATAATGAAAAAATTCAACAAAATATGCTGTAGTATCCTTCTATATTTCTGAGATGAGGTATTATGTACACTATTTATATTATTTGGACTATTGTCCTCATCTTTGTCACCATATTTATTACAATGTTTCAGCTGTCGTACGCTCCGGCCTTCATCAGGTGGTTGGACTGTTGAACTGAACCCTTTATTTCACTCACTGGGGTAGACTGTTCTAGTTCAATGTGCCATGTTTTTTTTAAATGGATGTCAGTTGCCAGTTATCTCCTGTTAATTCTGCTCCCTTATTGAACTCACCCTCTTTGGGTCCTGTCGCTGGATTTAACCCATGCCTTTATCTGCTGTGCCATGTGTCCTTCAGGACATCTGTGTATGAATTTCTGGGTTTTATAAACCGCATGTTTTCAGCAATCATTTTTTTACCAGTGTTCATATTGAAATTTTTGTTGTTATTATCACTTTTCTCTGGCACTCCTTATTACTGGTTCCCATATTGTATTCATTTCTATGCTTGGTTGGCTCAGGAGATTTTTGTGGCCTAGCATATGTGCTGATTCCTTAAGTTTATGAATTTTCCAGTGGTGTTCCTTGTCTATGATCTCAACCTGATTCCACAGAGGGCAGTTATCTCCCTTTTTTCTCCATATGCGGTCAGCCACACCTGATTTTTCCACTTCCCCTTGTGTTACAGCTTTCTGGCGTTCTTGAAGCCTTACCTTAAGGGGGCGGCCTGTCTCACCTTTATATTTCTTTCCACAACTGCACGGGATAGCATACACACAGTTTTTAGTCTTGTTCTCCTCTATGGGGGGGGGGGTCTTACTCAGGAGAGATACCTGCAAAGTGTTGTCCAGCTGCTGTGATTTTTAGTGTATTAAGTAAACTAGTATTAATGTAAGATTTAACTGGATATAAAGTGGGGGATCAGTTTAGTATTAATATTAAGTAAAAAACAAAATGATCCCTCCCTCCAACTTACTACATATTGAAAAACTATATTTAAAGTTTCCCATTTAAAACTTAATACTTGGAGAGTGCATTGGTGTGGTGTAATGGTTAGTGAGTCTAGTCTGGCTAACCATTACTACTGAGTCATGGGTTTGATATTTACAAGATGTCTCATCCTAAAAAGCATTTATTAAATAACCCGACAAGGGTTGCCATGTCATAAAATCAACCAGCCTAATCTAATTTGTTGTCTGCTTTTATGATCAGATGTTTCTTTGGTTCAGCAAAGATCTTGGACAAAGCAAGAAGTTCAACCATATTTTTCTTTTCTTTTTTGTTGTGTCCTTGTTTTTCCATCTTTTTTTCTTTAATTTTCTATTTTTTTTTGCTGTTCTTTCTTTCCCACTTTTTCTTTTGTTTTTCTCTCTTTTCACTTTTCTTTCCATTTTTTTTAGCTCCTTTGTCTTTTCATTTTTGTCCATTTTCTTTCACTTGCCCCTTTTCTTTTTCTTTCTGTTTTTCTTTTTCCATTTCCTTTCTTTTCCTTTGTTTCTTGTCACTTTCCTTTCACTTTTTACCTTTTCCTTTTTTCCACTTTCTTTTCTTCCTTCCTTTCTCTATTTCCTTTTCCTCCTCTTTCCTTTTCATTCTTCCTTTCTCTTTTTCCATTTTCCTCTTTCCTTTCTCTTTTTCCATTTTCCTCTTTCCTTTCACTTTTTCTTTTCAATTTTCCTTTCCATTTTTCTTTTTCCACTTTTCTTTCTCTTTTGCTTTCCACTTTTTTCTTTTCCCTCTTTTCCTTTTTTACTCTCACCCCCTTTCCTCTCTTTTCCCTTCCTTCTCTTTCTCTTGCTTTTCTTTTCCAATTTTCTTTTCTCTTTTTCTTTTCCACTTTTCTTTTTCTGTCCCACTTTTCTCCTCCTTTTATTTCCACTTCTTTTTTCTTTTCCATCTTTTCTCTTTTCTTTTTCATGTTTCCTCTCCCTTTTTCTTCATCTCTTTTCCTCTTTTTCCTTTCCACTTCCACTTTTACTTTCTCTTTTCCTATCCCTTCTTCTTTTCCCTTTTCTTTTCCCAGTAATTTCCTTTGTTTTTCTTTTCTATTTTACTTCTTTTCTTTCTGTTCTCTTATTCAATTTTTTTTTTATTTGCAGTAGCCTTATTTCTGGGTAGGAATGGAATGCTTTTAAAAACCGGTAATCAAAATTTGGCTCTCAGCAAGAAACAGTCTGCAAAAGTAAATTTGCCCCTAGTTGTTCCACCAAGGTGAATCTGTCCCTGCCACCTGCCATCAGCTAATAATTTCAACAAGTTGCACAGGCTGTTGTCAGAATGAATTATCTCCTCAGAACAGGCAAATCATTTGAGAGTGGTGCGAAACCTTATCCAATGATAATTCCATCTGAGAAATCTAAGCCAGAATACAAGCTATTTGCTTTTTCAGGTTGTCTTTACAGTTTGTATGGAAGAGAATCTGAGGTGGGTGAAGGGGTTGAGCTGAGAGGTAGATGCAGTTTACCAGACTCATGGAAAATTACTTACCCTCTATAATGCACCTTGTTCTGATATCTTCAAATTTATATATATATATATATATATATATATATATATATATATATATATATATATATTTTCACTGGAAATTTTTGTACACAACTTCTATATATAAGTGGATACTGGGGTTGACACCAAGTGGTGATGGCCAATTTCGTGCTCCAATGCAATCTTCAGGCCATGTGTGTTGTGTTTTAGCTTGACTATTTTTCTATGCTGGTCAACAGTGCATCATGTGTAGTAAGGTCTATTGTCTTGACAGTTATTGGGTGGGCGGTTATAGTTGTGTTTCAAATTATTCTAGAGACTATTGAGTAGAAGTAAGTGTGTATCTGTTTGCAGTTATTTGTTAACTTTTATCTCCTCCCCAGCTATGGATTAAATAGTAGGATTTATTTCAGGTAAATCATTGTTGTTCTCAAAAAAATTTTAATTGAATATTCACTCAAAAAAAAAAAGAAAAAGAAGCATTATTCCTACAATCCTATATATGTTTTGGCTTTAAATAACTCACAAAGTGTTGATAAGCCATGAAAAGAAAAACTGTCAATCAATATAAATTCTGATGTTGATTTAGATCGTTTAATTGATTTATAAAACTGAAAACAAATAAGAAAGACTGAGTTTCTTTATATTTGCTGAAAATTTTCCATGTTTTCTTTTTGTACTCATAAAGGTTGAAAAATATTAAAAACTGCAATACACAGAGGACGTTTCCATAGAAAACTTAATGGATAAATAGGCAGAGGAAAATTTTTAGCAGAAGTAAACAGAATTTGTGTGTGTTTTTATTTTGATGAATCAATTAAATGAACTAAAGACTTGAAATATAAGAGAGAAACATATTCTAATGTTTTCTTACGTGAACTCAGTGTTTTTTTCCATGTTTTCTTTTTGTGCTTTCCATTGCAAGTTAACTAGAACTGAACAAGAATTTTTCGGGCTTATTTGCTCATCAAATTTTGTGTGGATAAGTCCCACTTTCTGTTTTGAGGTTTTTAATACTCTTGACATTTGTAACATGTAAAATTGTAATTACTTTCTGCTGTGGGTGTTTTTAATTTTTATTTGGCCTTGTTTAAATGTGCACAAATTTGCTAAAAGGTGAAGAATGAATAACAAAGTTTTGTAAAATATAACATTCTTTTATGCAAATGTTTTACAATGAAATATTAAATTTTGTCCTTTATAACAAAGTCTTTGTGTTCCTGAAATATATATTTGTGCGTGTCTAATTGTTTTTTTAAAGTAAGAGGCATTTTTTCTTATTTGGGAAGGAAAAAAAAATAAAATGTCACTGAACAAGAAGTAAAAATTGCTATTATTTTTAAGTAATAGCGAAAAAACTGATGTATATGGATTTCCGGTAGTGAATATCTTGAAAGGCTGAAAATGAATCTCTCTCTTTCCTTCTTCCTCCTTCGTTTTATGTGTATTCTATTTTGCTTGGATATAGTTGTAAACACCTGCTTTGGCATGCAAAGATAATTTTACTTTTCAAAATGCCTATCGTCCGGTTCACACTCCTTCTTTCTCTTTTGAACAGGAGTAGAGGTTTATCCCTTGTTTCCTGTTTAGGATTGGGTTTCCAGTTCCTTCTAAAGACTTTTCATTCTCTTTCACTCCCAGTATCCCCTTGTGTCTTAGTGGCATTATTGCCTTGCTAGGAGTGAACTGATTTTTAAAAAAATGTTTTAGTTGAGAGTTATAATTTTAAAATAATTATTGTGATTGTTAGAAAGATGAAACATTGATAATTCAATATTAAGTTTTAAATGATGTGAAAATTTTATCCTTTTATGTAAATCATAAGCTGACTACATTCATTCATTTTATGACATGGTAATTGTGAGTTCAATCCCTGGCTTAGGCAGTGTGCCCTTGAACCCAGTGAAAATGGGGTGAGCAATAACTGAGCAATACTAAATAAAGATGAGACAAGATATCCCTAGACATAGTCAGCAGAATGAGAACAATTTACTCCCATTGATTAAATAAAGGGTTCAGCTCAAAATTTCCTGAAGATTACTTGGATTGAAATAGCATCTGATAAAGGTCGAAGTGCGCAACAGCCAAAATGTTGTAATAATAACAACAAAGAAAACAGTGCTTCCTGGGTATGATGATAAACTGTATCTGCTTCCTGAGTAAGACAATATATTATATCCAACAGCAAGGAGGTTTTTAGGAGCGTGGAACCACCTTTTAATTTGTGGTGTTTCCAGGTCCACCCTGATTCAGGGTGGTAGCACCTGTTAAGGTCCCAACTATGGGCAAATAGTTAACCCCCAAACTGATGGTTAACTTTCATGGAAGTTTATCATGGCAGATTGAAGTTTAAAAACAGTAAAATCGACCTTGCTAATCGAACGATTCTCTGTGGCTTGATCGGTTAAGGCATGTCAGGCTAAATGACGGTTCCGTATAGGATACAAGTTTGATTCCTGTCGGAGAACGAATATTTTCTATGAAAATTCCTCGGACATTCAGGCCGGTAAATGTTATCAATACTGTTTATTGTAAAACAGGGCATTTACTTAAATATTTGTATCTATAAAAAGAATGTATAAGCATAAAAATGTCTTAAAATAATTGTCGGATTTTGTCCATTTCATAATGGAATCTTATGGTTCATTAATAATAGTTAATAAAATGCATGGTACTTTGCTTGAAGTTGGTGAACTTATGTGTTTTAATGATGTGTCTGTTATCTTTATAAATTAGAAATTGACAAAGCAAATTTTAATTTATAAAAATTTTCATAATTGTTCATAATGCTCATGTAATAAGCTGTGTTGTGCATTCACTCACATATGTCATAAATACAGATTGTAAAAACTGCACAAACATTATTTGTAAAGCCATATTGTTTATTATTGCATTTCCAATGATACTTTGAAAATTGCTTTTTCAGTATTTAAGCATTTAATAAGATTTCTTGAATGTTCAGGCCAGTAGACAAAAATAAAATACTCTTTAAAAAATAAACGGAACATCTACTCAAATATGGGTATCCACTATAAATAACATTACTATACTGTATACAGCAATATTGCTCCCCTTGACTTCTTTCTATGGGTTATGTTAAAGATATAGTCTATCAAGCAAAGATAGGGGACATGACTGATCTAAAGCAAAAGATCACTGATGCCATTGCCACCTTTGATGAGGCTATGCTACAGCAAACATGGCAAAAGACTGAATACCGTCTTGATGTGCTTTGGGCAACTAACGGTGCCCATATAGAGGTGGATTAAATTAGTTAAAAAAAAAACTTCAAATATCTACTTCTAATTTTGTTACAATTTCCACATATTTGTCTGTTCATTTGCTTTTGCAATAATTTTTTTAAATTGTAAAAAGACTTTACAGACACCCTGTATTTTTCAAAATGATTATCACTACTGTAAATTATTGAGCCACGACTGTATCTTCACAAGAGATCAGTAAAATATCATATCTCTGTTATTGATCCCTTATATATCTCCCACAAGCATCCGGCAGCTTGATGCAACCAGGTTTGCCAGATCTCGGTTGTCTCAGTTCCCTTTGAGCCACGAGGGGGGGTGCTTCTGGCCAAGTGTGTGGGCCTCTCCATCGCACAGAGTTGGCCACCAAAATCAAATTCACGCGAATGACTTTGGCAAACTCTCTTTGATTCACAGCCATCTCTGCCACCCCCACCAGGCAGGAGGGAAGAAAGAAATAGCAAGAGAGAATGATGATCCTGATGTTCGGATGTGAGTGGGTGCCAGCAATAATATTTCTCCTTGTTGTTACATCGATATTCTTCCACTTTTTTTCATTTTTCAACCATTCCTGAACAACTGTTAAAAATAACTACACATACAATATATATATATATATATATATATATATATATATTCACCCTCTGTATTCAAATTGTAAGGAGAGTATTCAACTTACTCAGCTTTTTCTCAAGAACTGTTACTTTGCTTAACAGACTCCTATGTGGATGCTTCAGCAAACACTATAATAGTAGCCATTTCTAATCAAGGGTCAATTGTTATCTATCCTCCTTATCCTCATAATTTTCATTTCCCACTTCCTCCTCTTACTTTCATATCACACATCTCATTCAGTAACTCTCTACCTTGAGTGGTTCTTGGGCCTTGTATTGGTTGAACAATGGTAATAGAATTTGGCTCGGTTGTTTTAGGTTACTGGCCTATAAACCTCTTTAGGTTATTTGATGCTGAACTCTAAATATTTTGTACACAATTTTATGCCTTCAACTACAGATATTTTGTACATAATTTTATACTTAAAGAGTAAAAGGTATATTTTATAGATATATAGTTTGTAGTTGATCTATCGTAGATGTTATATGTGTTTGTAGAAACCAGTTTCTTCAAGGTAAGACATTATGTTGACAGTTTCAGTATTTTTAAGTAGTTCTCTCATGTTGTTTTCCTTGTAGTATTTATGTCTTATAAGGGGTTAAACAAGGAATGTGTAGCTAAGCTTAAATTACTTTGTTTTCTCTCCTTTCTCTCCAGAGCCTGTCTGAAGTTATTATGCAAATCAAATAAACCTGAATAATTCAAAAAGTTTTGAACCAATATTTGTCAAATTTAAACTTGTCTATTTCCACCCTTAGTGAAATATTTAATTAAATTATCTGCCATTTTTAATGGTTAGTTTTTGAGATATTTGGAATTTGCAATAATGGACTGACTGAAGTATGCAGATAAAACTAATATTAGCTTAAGACCTCTAAAATCAAATAAAAACTATTTTTTATTTTTGTCCATAATATATGTTGAAACATGGGTAAAAGGAAAGATCTAACAACTGCTGAAAAACAGAAAATAAAGTTATTGAGTGAGGGAATGTCCACATTGGAGATATGAAAGGAGCTTTGTAGAGATCATTGAACGATAAAGAAGGCTGTTGAGAAATTGAAGCAAAGAAAAAGGCTTTAAGAACTTGAGATGAACGTAAAATAAAGCGAGTTATAGTGAAACAACCATTTTTGATCAATGCTCAGTTCTTTGAAAAGGCTGGAATTGGGTCAGTCAAGAAGGACAAAGGGTGTAGAATACTTTGTGAATAAGGATCTGTAAAAAATCTCCTAGGCCACCTCCTCTCACTTAAGCAAATATTTTAAAGCATCAATAAGTGAGAATTGCGAGAAAAAAACTGTTATCATAGAACTTAAAGTTACATCTGGCCAATTCAAGTGAAAAATGGTGGGAATTGCCGCCAATCTACAGTCTGAATTTATTATGCAAATCAAATAAACCTCAATAACTCTAAAATTTCTGAACCAATATTTGTCAAATTTAAACTCGTCTATTTCCACCTTCAGTAAAATATTTAATTAAAATTTCTGCCATTTTTAATGAGTAGTTTTTGTGATATATGAAATTTATGAAAATGAACTTGCTGAAGTTAGTATGCAGATGAAACTAATATTACCCTAAGACCTCTGAAATCCAATAAAAACTACTTTTCCTTTTTGTCCATAATATATGTTGAAACATGGGTAATGGGAAAGATCTAACAACTGCTGAAAGACAGAAAATAACAAAGTTAATACTCAGTTATTGCTTGCCTTGTTTCTGTAGAGTCCAAATACACACTGCCCTGCCCAGAGATTGAACTCTGTGGTGGAGACATACCTCACTGAAGCAAGAGAAGGCAAATTGTCTGTACATGTGCTTGTAGACATCACAGATGTGTGAGGCGAACTCTGGCAATTCAATATTGAAGTGACACAGCGCATGCGTTATTGGCGATAACGAGGCTAATGCCAGCCAGAGATCTTGGTTTCTTGCTCGAGACCAAGGGAGGATAAAAAAAGCTGAATTTTTGTTTCAGGGTAGTTTTGTTCTTTGAGACTGGTGAAGATTATACCTGTGTTCCAGAGAAAGAGCGATAGTACTGTTGTTTACGGTGTGCCGGAAACAGAGTCCCGAGCAAAGCGTTGTTCCGGTTTCCACATTAGCTGTCATCAAGAATAGATTCGAGTGGAAATCTATTTTTCCTACCACTCAATTTTCATTTAAATTACACAAACTCACAAGTAGTATGTCACCAAATTCATGAAACAATGCTAGGCTATTGTCCTGTACAAATTCTGTGTAGGTTATCTGGATCGTGCCAGAGGGCACAGTGGATGAAACAGGATAACAATAACAAAGATGAGGATAATAGTTTTAATGTAACTAAAGATATTTTTATCATCTGTCTATGTTCTCTGATGGTAAGAAAATAAAATCATCAGACCTTAAATTTTCTTCAGCCCTGATAAATGGTTGTGCTCCCACGAAGGCTTCTTGTGTTGAATATCAGTTGGGACTCAAGCTCACTCCAGACCTCAAGTGGAACTTTTGTATATGAATCATCAATAAAGATGCTGGAAAAATGGTTGAATCCTTCTATCACTGCAGAAAGTATTTAACTCCTCCCACCATCTTTGCTAGAAACAGATCAGATCAAAAATGGAGTCTTGCTACCGCATCTGGTCTGAAAAGATGCTCATTCCTCACTTTTCAGCCTCACCAGAGTTCAAAAATGTCCACGCAGTGGGTGATGAATTATTCCCCCTCCCATAACCTCTTTCCCACATATAAACTATTGCTAGCCACTTGCTATTGTATCACTATTTTGATGGCAAATGTTCAGATTAGCTACATTGCTGAGTTCCACCAGTTCAGACCTTCACATCTAGGACCTGCCATGCCACATACACATGGTTGAATGATCCTCATTCCCTTCATATTTCATTAGTAATGAGGAAGTTCTACTCAGACAGCTTCTTTCACACTTTTCTTACTTTGAGCAATGGTGAAGACGCTTCTCAAGAAGACACTTCTCAGATCACTATGCTCTTAACCTCTTCCCGTCTAGGGTTAACTGTTATCTCTCTTACATATCCTCCTAATACACACTTCTTAATTTCTCCATTTAAGCTCTTACAACAATCTCCTTCAGTAATCCTCTATCCTGAGTGGCTCTTGGGACTTGCATTGGGTAAACAATAGTATAAAACAATGCCTGGGTAATGTCTTGACAGCCTGAATAATATTTTGGATTTGAAAATAAATTATAAATAAATTCCATGGTGATCATTATCCTTAAAAAATCAGAAAAGTTTTAATTTTACACACACACACACACACACACACATGCAAATTAAAAAAAATTATAATATTTACATGCAGACTGTTGGACATGTATTTGTTGTTATTGCCGTAAGGCAGTGTTTCTCAACCTTTTTTTTACTTCAGGACATACTTTAAATTTTAATAAGGAAAAATTAGTCATGAAATTTTAAAAAAGGAAAATAATAAAGAAGTCTCCTGAAATAAGCATTTACTTTTAAGATATCACATTGTATATTTAAGGGGATGCTTATCTGAAACCTGTGTTTGATATGCTTTGGTAATTTTTTGTAATGTTAGCCCTTATATGTTATGCCTTGAGGAAAACAAAGAAGAAAGGTTTATCCTCTCTTTATTAAAGATTAAGAAATTTAATATCCAATTTAAAATATCAAATGACAAAGACTTGACTTAAACATGGAAGTCATGTGCTTGATGTCTCTATCTTTTTTATAAATAAAGATTTTTAAATATAAAAATAATTCATAAATTGCTCTTCTGCTAATTTGAGATACACAGTTACGTTTCAGGGCGCATCAGTGCTCCTGAGTGCACCAGTTGAGAAGCACTGGCTTAGAGCTTCTTGCTTGTGACAAAGACCACTCAAAAAAAAAAAAAAAGAAAAAGCCCTCCATTTTATTCTCTGCATTTATCTTAATGCCATCGTCAACTTTGAAAAGACTTTATAATGCTTGCAATACTAACTGAAAACATTAGTGCACTTGATTCCTGTTACATTCTAATTCAAGCTAGTTGACTATTTTCATAAAGAATTCAACCATAATCCCAGTCATCCAATGTAGCTCTACATTAATCTATAAAAACTAAAACTCTGGGACTGACTTTAAATTTTAATAAGCAAAAATAAGTCCTAAAATAAGTCTGCGACCCATGTAAAAATAAGTGGCGACCCAGATACATACGAACAGGAGATGATCAGCATCAAATGTACCTTTCAGTTAAACATTTATTTTGCAAGCATAATATCAGCTTTTGCAGGCAAAAAATTGGTTCCATGTGTTACACTAGATAATCTATCTTGCATATTTATAAGTCTACCCTCCATCTATGCTTAGAATATTGCTGCCATATATAGTCCAGTCCTCCTGCTATATATTGAGAGATTCTTGATAAAATTCAAAGAATCTGTAATATTATTGGTCCTGACCTGGCATCTCGACTTCACTTTCCCACTACCATAATGTAGCTTCCTTGTGCCTTTTCTATAAATAGTTTCATAATTTTTTTTTTTTTTTTTAAGCGTATCACCCCAAGCAAGGCTGGAGGCCACTATCACGCAAGGGGTTAAAGAAGGGTTGGAGGAAGAGCAGAGAGGAGTGGTAAAGGAGAGGATGTGGAGAAAGAGAAAGACAGTGGGTCGATCAAGGCAAGGGGGTTACAGAAGATTTGGAGCGAGAGCAGATAGGAATGAAAAATGAAAGGATGTGGAGAAGGGAAGTGGATAGATCAAGGCAACTGGAGATGTCGATTGACGCTACACTTAAACCGTTGGAGATTGTATTTGTCAGGGAAACAGTAATAAGGAAGGGAGTTCCACAGGCGAGATGTGCGAGACATGAAGCTATTGGAGTAGAAGAGACGTCTACATCTAACAGTTTCAACGGTGTAGGGGTGGGAGCGGGATGCCAGCCTCATAGGGCGTTTAAATTCACGAGGCCTAGGGACAAGCGAAAGCAGCTCTTCGGAGCAATTACCGTGAAAGTACTTGTAAAAAAGACAGAGCGAGGCAACATCGAGTCTGTGAGAGAGCGACTGCAGACGAGATGACAGATCAGGGCCAATCACATTGCCTATCCGTCTCTGGATCTTATCAAGAACCCTGAGGCAAACAGCAGGGGCCCCAGACCATATATAGCAGCAATACTCCATGCAAGGGCGAATGGTCGATTTATAGACTTGGAGGATCGATTCCGGGGAGAAAAATTTCCTGGCTCGGCACAGGGAACCAACTTTCCTTGCGGCGGATGATGCAACTGACTCGATGTATTTGTTCCATCTCAGATCAGCAGACAGCGTGAGACCAAGCAGCCGCAGAGAGGAGCTCTCGAGAAGTCCTTGTGGTGGTTAATAGAGAGCAGTTTTGTTTTAGAGGCGTTAAAGTTAACCGTCCATTTCTCGCCCCAGTTCACAACCGATTGGAGGTCCTTTTCAATTTGAGCTGCCAGGTTAACTTTGTCAGCTTCACTAGATTTGTGTTTGAGGCAGGAGTAAATTGTGGTGTCGTCAGCGTAGATGCCGACTTGGGAGTCTATGGCGCCAGGAAGGTCGTTTATAAATATGAGGAACAGAGAACGACCTTCAAATCCCGGTTTGACAGGAATGATTGTATTAGGTCAAACAATCGACCTGTGATACCATAACCCTGGAGCTTACGAAGAAGGCCGGCATGCCAAACTCTATCGAATGCTTTGGAGATGTCAAGGGCCACGGCACGAGCTTCACCATTATTATGGATAGCTTGGTAGACAAATTCAGTGATGGCCGTAAGCACATCGGCAGTAGATCGGGCAAAGCGGAAACCATACTGCTTGTCTGAGAGCAGATTGTGGGATATCAGATGATTAATCACTTCGGTGTTGAAAATGGCCTCGAAAACTTTGCCGAAGAGGGGTAGGAGACTGATAGGACGGTAATTGGAAGGGTCGGAGGGGTCACCAGAGTTCTTAAAGACAGGAACAATGGTTGAGGACTTCCAGCAGTCAGGAAAACAGGACTCCTTGAGGCAGCAGTTGTATAATTTAGAGAGGGCAGGCGCCAGTTCAGGTGCGCATTTCTTCAGGACAATAGCTGGTATTCCGTCACCACCAGTAGCCTTGTGGTGATCTAAGTTAGAAATAATGCCCAATACCGACGACGGGGTTATGTGCAATCCGTCCAAGAGGGCCTCAGTTCTGGGAGGGAAATCGGGCAAGGGTACCCCGGAAGAATCTAGCGTAGAATTGGAAGAAAACTTCCGAGCAAAGCACTCGGCCTTGTCAGCAGAAGTGTTCAGGACCTCAAACTGATTGAACAGGGGAGGAATGGAGGGTTTGTTATTGTTCAGAACGCTCTTGCAGAGGCGCCAATAATCTTTGGAGCCAAATTTGCGGGATGCAATAGGTTTCTTCATCCGAGTAGCAAATAGTGACTTGGCATCGTCGAGGATACGCTTACACTCGTTGCAGGCAGAGGTAAATAGACGTCTATTGGAGTCGGACATATCACTACGAAAACGGTGGAAGAAGTGGTTCCTATGGGCAATGGCGGCTGAGCAAGCAGCTGTGAACCAGGGGGAGGAGCGCGGTTTGAC
>OZ038477.1:123534713-123547213 GCA_964036315.1 Acanthosepion esculentum | reverse complement strand
CTTCTTTTCATTCTTTTGTAATCGGCTTTTGTCTTTTTTTCCTATCCTCAATTCTTTATTCTTTCTCTTTCGCTTAAATTTTTTGTTCAGCTTTTTCTGGGTCTTTGTTTTTTAATGGTTTTTTTTTCATTCCCTGCACTCTTTTTTCTTCTTTTTTTTCACCCTTCCTTTTCTCACATTTTTGTTTGATTTTTTTCTTTGCCTCCATTTTTCTCCCACATTGCTTTCATCTCTTTAATTCACATTCATTTGTTTTCGTTTTTTTTATTCCATTATTTTTCTATAGTCCTTTATTCCACATGATTTTCTTTATTTTTTCTTTCTTTGCTATTTTAATTTGGTTTTTCCTTTCTTTCTCTCTCTTCTCAACATTGCCTTGTTTTTCTCACCATTTTCTATTGATTTTTCCTTCTTTTTTCTTTTCTTCATTATTTCTCACTTGCTCCTTCATTTTTTACTTCACTTTCTTTTTCTTTGTTTCTTTTTCCCACTTTCCCTTCTCTTTTTTCACTTGCTATTTTCCTTTGATGTTTTCCTTTTCTTTCTTTCTTTGCCCAATTTTTTTGGCTTTTTCTCACTCACTATTTACCTTCAATTCTATTCCTTGTTCTTTATTCTCTCTGTTCAGTTCCTTTTTATTTGCATCTTTTCTGAGATGTTTTTTCTCTTTCCTTACCAATTTAATTCCTCTACCTTCCCTTCATGTCCTTCCTTCTTTCTTTCTATTCATTTATTGTTTTTCATTCTTACTTTTATTCTTAACCTCATTATTCTCAGTATTTTTTTTCATCAAATCTCTTAAACAAAACCAAATCGACGTCTACAAATTGCTTACTTGCATAAAAGATGAAATAATAAAAATCCTAACAGAGCAGAAATAAATATGGTGGGTTTCTTATTTAAGTCCATCACATCAGCCAAGATATTTTATCATTACTTAGTGAGGTCCCTTTGCTAAAAAGCAAGTGAATTAGACCCTATATTGTCACACACACACACACACACACACACACACACACACACACACACACACACACACACATATATATATATAGTCATTTATTCTATTAATTTTTATCACCCAAAAATTCATTTTGTGTGGGAGGAATATGCTTCTATAGATACAAACCAGATGTTGTTAAAGATTGATATGCAAGTACACTTCAAACACAAAATATTACAGTTTGAATACAGATATAGTTATAATTAATGGCATTTACAAATCTTAATATATTCAAGTTAATACAAATTCATATCAATATATATATATATATATA
Organism: Acanthosepion esculentum; assembly: GCA_964036315.1. NCBI lineage: Eukaryota > Metazoa > Mollusca > Cephalopoda > Sepiida > Sepiidae > Acanthosepion > Acanthosepion esculentum. The sequence continues at coordinate 123,545,936 of OZ038477.1, read as the reverse complement.
TATATATATATATATATATATATATATATAATGTGTTTGTTGATGTTACACTACAGGTCTATTGATTTTTTCATTGTTATTTGACTAAGATGTTTACATAAAAATTTTGTGCATGCTTGTGTCTGTAAATCATTTCATTAATTGACATATATAATCAGGGACATATATAGGTCCGTGTTTGAATATATATAAAAAAAAATATGTATCACTAATAATGATAACTATAAAATTTTTAGGCATTTAAAACAACATGCCTGGCCACATACACAATTCTGGAAAATCCTCATTGAAAACGCAGCTATACTTGAACATGAAAACAATAAACAAAAACTAAAAATTCTTGAAGCTATATACATAAAACAGTTGAAACCTAACCTCAACAAAATGAACTATGAAATCTCCACAAATATTCTTAAATGCCTATAATTGGTAACAGAAGCCATTGGTTCATACCAACGGCTTCCCATACTTAATCCTCCTCGTTTTCACTCTCGCGTGGTCATGTGTGACGTCATGAGCTGCGGTGCGATTTTCTCTTCCAGCATCTTGCATGCACGAGTCTGTTGTTGCTTGGAAATCATCTCTGTAAACAAAAACAGACTATCATTATATATATACATATACATATACACACACATATATATATATATATATATATATATATATATATATATATATATATATATATATATATAATAGCTGGCCACTCTTGTTCGAGGATACCTGTCTACTAGGGCAGTGAGCTAATCCCTATTGCAGATGCTCACTCAGGCACATTTGTGTTTGTTCAACACCCACAGAGCCCACCTGTGGTTTATACTGCAACTATGCTGAGCAGACCTTAGTTACAGTTTCTGGGAGAGAGTATTTTATCTAGTGCGATCAACAATTTGAACAAGGCCAGCATACTCAAACCCTCAGTCACAATGACTTGTGACTTCATGCTAGCACAGCTATCGACAGCCCCCAAGTGTTACATCTACCCAATTTCACTCACAAGGCTTGGGTCAACCCATGGTATGACTTTCAGGCACTTTCCAAAGGTGCTACATGCTGGAATCATCCCCCTCCAGACTAATAACATCAGGAAGTCTTCTTCCTGGCAAATCAACCATGGTGAGATTTGAACCCGGGTCTCATGGTTAAATAGCAAACATTCTAACTACTCGGCTACACATCCATGTATATATATATATATATATATATATATATATATATAGCACATGTGTGTGTCTGTAACCATTACATTAACTGACATATTTAATCACGGAAATATGTAGGTCTGTGTTTGAATAAATTTATATCTATACTTGGGAATTGAAGGAGAAAGGTCTGAACTCACTGATAGACTGGAAAATTATATGTTTTTCTTATACTCCTAATAGAGATAGGTGTAACTTGTGTTTAGAAGAAAAAATTAGAATAATAAAATACAATAATCAAAGCAAACTATTAAATCAAAGGAATGAATTAGTTTTAAAATGTAAACATAGAGGCAGATTTAAACTTCTATAATATAGATTTTACTTGATTACTTTATAATTCTCTAACTCTTCTAATGTTGATTGGATAACTGTTTCTAATTTCTATATTTCCATTTTTCTCACCACATTAATTATATATTATATTTCTCTCCCGTTCTAAGAACTCTCTTTTCTTTTATCTCTTACACCTCTTTATCTATATATTTTTTAAAGGTTTTTTTTAGATTTTTTTAAATATAACTTTGTATGGTTTGGTTTTTCTTAAATTGATTTAAATTATCTTTAAAGTTAAAAATGTATAATTTATTTTATTTTATTATATTTCTATTTTTAAATATATTTTCATTCGTTAATATAAATTTTTTCAAAATATATTTTTACTTAAATTTTATATAAATTATCTAAATGTGACTTATTTTTAATCTTTTAAATATATCTTATTTTTAAGTATAATTTATCTTTGGAAGTGTATTTGTAATTAGGAACCTAGCCATATATATATAATTTTTTTTTTTTATAAAACTCCCTTTTCCGCACTCTTTCAGTTTCAAATTAACACCTCATATTTCATATAACCCCAATTTAATGTCATATGGTTAATATCCAGGTTAAATATATAAAACTTCTTCCATTTAAAGCTAATACCTTCTAGCCTCCCCATTTAGCTACAGAAGAAGTGTCTGGTTAGCAAGGTCAAATTACTGCTTTTAAACTACAAATTTCCCATGATTTCTCTTGATATGGTATAGCACGTCAGGCTATATGATGGTTCCGTGTAAGATACAGATTCGATTCTTGTCAGAGGACACATATTTTCTATGAGATTTCTCAAACATTGAAGCCAGTAAATGTTGTTAATACTATTTATTATAAACAGAGCATTTACTTAAACATTTTTATCTATAAAAATAACATCTGAACAATAAAATAATTGTCGGACTTAGTCATTTTCATAATATATATATATATATAGATAGATATTGATAATATTAGTGGTCAATATATATATATAAATAAATTCCCAAGAGGATAGAATCCAGGTAGAACTCAATGTCCAGGATTGAGTAAGAATATAATATAAAAGGCTCAAACACTAATATTCCATGGTTATAATTTATTACATTGGAATCGTAATTATGATTCGTGATGAATTGGATTGTAATTATGATTCCAATGTAATAAATTATAACCATGGAATATTTGTGTTTGAGCCTTTTATATTATATATATATATATATAATATTATTTACATATATATATATATATATATATATATATATATATATATATATATATGTAAATAATATTATTTAAAAATTATAACATAAATATGTTATAACATCACTACAAAAATAGCCATTTTGTTTCAACACTTCTGGTGTCTTGTCAAGTGGTGGTGTTGATTGTAAAATAAAAAGTTTTTAAAGAGTTCAAAACCAACCACTACCCCCACTGGGGGGGGGGATATTCTTACGTAAGATGTAATGGCCAATCAAATTACAAGTATATGACAATTCAAATAATGTGACAACGGATCCTAGATACAATTTATTAATGCTTTAAAATTAATCTTACATTATATAGGAAATCAGGATAATTAATTAATTTCCAATTTATTATGTAATTAGAAAATAGAAGTTGCAAATATTAAACTCTAAATATCACCATGCATCAAGTTTAGCGACTAACAAAATTATTCAAAGAAAAAACGGGGAAAATATGCCTAGATTTTCATGTATTGTTCTTAGTAATATGTTAAATTTTCCGTCCGAATCTGAGTGGAAGTAAGGGGTGCAATATAGGGCTACATAATTAGTTACATTTGCAGGGTTGTGATTAGAGATTTAGTGGATGAGGGAGAAAAGTTTATTGATGATAAGACAGAGAGACATCACATCGTAATACACAAACATGTAAATATCATTGAATGGATGAGGATGTAAATATACAAATGACAAATAAACAGACTCATCAAGATTCAATTATCCAAATAACCACAGAGAATTACCCATCAAACTTACACAGACATGGAAAATCAATATACAAATATATAAACATATGCACATATATATATATATATATATATATATATATATATATATATGTATATCAGGTCATCCCATAAGTTCTGTCCAAATTTTGAATTTTGAAACAAGTGACCAAGTATTACATTTAATTACAGATTCAATCAACAATGTATTTTCTCTGATTATATATGACTTCCTTCCATCTATTAACAAGATTACTAATTCCATTACTGTAAAATTCTTTGGGCTTTGATTCGAAGAACTCACAAATGTCAGTTTTAACCTCTTCCTGTTTTACAAAAGCTGTTTCTTCCAAATGATTCTGTAACCTACGAAACAAATGGTAGTCTGAAGTAGCAAGGTCGGGAGAATAAGGTGGATGAGGAATTTTCTCCCATCCAAGTTCTTCGATCTTTTGTGACGTGATTCTTGCTGTGTGTGGTCGCGCATTGTCCTGATGAAGCATCACCCGTTTTTGATTCACTAGAGCAGGTCTTTTTTCCCTCAAAGCTTGCTTCAAAGGCTCTAATTGCTGACAGTATATTTGAGCATTAATTGTTGCATTAGGTGGTAAGAATTCAAAGTGGATTATTCCTTGGCAATCCCACCAGATTGAAAGAAGAACCTTTTGCCCATGAAGTTCCCTTCTCGGCTGTGGCTGGGGTCCTTCCCCTTTACCAAGCCACTGTCTACGACGCTTAACATTTTGGTAAAAGATCCATTTTTCGTCGCAAATCACAAGTCTATCCAAAAAAGGTGAAACAAGTTGGCGAGAATGGAGAGAAGAGCAGATGTCAACTCGGGATTTGAGGTTGTTTTCAGACAATTCATGAGGCACGCATTTTCAAAGTTTAGGAACTTTTCCAAGTTGTTGAAGATGACGATGAACAGTTGTATGGTTTGAACTGAGAACCACTGCCAATTCCTCAACTGATAAAGCAGGATTTTCATCAAGGGCTGCTTCAAGAAGCTTTTCATCAAACTCAACTGGACGTCTGGTTTGATCTTCATCTTTAAGGGTGAAATCTCCACCTCTGAATTTTGCAAACCATCTTCTGCAAGTTCTTTTATTCACATATTCCTCTCCATAAACTGAGTGAATGTTTCTAGCCGCTTCGGCTGCTGAGTTTCCTTTCTTGAACTCATAAAGCCTTATGTACTTCAAATGATTATTGGGTACTTCCATGTTAGCAGGGTTTTAATCAAACAAAATTTAATTTTATTGTTCTCTGAAATAAAATTTGATCAGTTTTAATGCATCTAAACATAAAAATAATGTTCAGCTCCATCAGACATTATAAAATACTCTTTAAATTTCGTTCATTTTAACAAAAAGTTATGGGATGACCTAATTTATATATATATATATATATAAATTGTGGTACTCATTTGGAAAAACCTCAGATAGCTCAACTTGCAGTAGAACAAGTCGTTACCCGAGGAAAAATTGGAAATGAAAAAGAAAGAACCAAGAACATTAAAACAAGGTGAAAACAATCGTCAAGTGTTTATGCTCCAAGTCCAAAAAAAAAAAAAAGAAACGAGTAAAAAAGAGTAAAAAGACAACTACATAAAGTGTTCCTTGCACTAAGTAGAGCGATAACCTAAAGTAATCCTAAGGAGCCAGGCAAACCTACCTAGGTTTCACCTAATGGTCTTCAGGGTATATATATATATATATATATATATATATATATATATATATAAAGCATAATGTTTTTTTTTAAATCCACATTACAACAAAAAACATTTGCAGTTTCTCTCTTCTTTTTAATAAATAAATAAATTATATATATATATATATATATATATATGAAGAAATATAGTCTTAAAGTGTGCTATATTTATGGGATAAAGTGCTCAATATCAGAGATAGAGCGTGTGTAAATATAAAAGTGAACATAGAAATCAACACTTAGAGGTGACAGTCTGTTTCATGCTAGATGCAATAGTCAGTCCACGAGTGCTGTTATTTTTCTCGGCTATTTATATATACGGGTCAGTGTTGCATTATGGGTAGTCTATTTTGCCGGTTATTTTACCGGAAGTCATTTATTTGTTTATTTATTTATTTATTTGTGTCAAATTATTTTGCTTGTTTTTATTTATTTTTATTTTTTATGTTATATATTTTTTTTTTTTTTTATTTTGTTCGGTGTTTTTATTAATGTAGTAAAAATTTGTTTATATAGCTTACCTACATAAAAACACATACATGCATATAATAGTCAAAAGCCTGTGTTTTTCAATTTCCTCTTGTAAACATTCTGGAAATGTAGTGTTGGGTGGTCTACGGAACGATGTACTGTGACCAACTGACCATGCATGATGTCTTTTGATATATGGCCATCATTCATACTATGTACATGATCCAGCCATCGAAGACGACGACAGCAAAAAAGATCCATACTCCAGGTGTTTGTTTGTTTCAGCACAATGGTGTTCGTAACTTTGTCTTTCCATGTGGTACTGAGGATATTTTGTAGGCAGTATAGATGGAAGCTTTGCAGGGATTTTCTGATGTCAGAAAAAGATGTAGTGTTCTTCACTTGGAGTTTCACTGTCTGGAAGTCATGTTTCCTGTAGAGCTTCAATGTCAATGCTCAGTCTGTTTAGTTTGTGATCAGCCGATTGCAAGAGTCATTAATTTTCTGAAGGTCATCAGATTGACCTGTGCACATGGTTCCCACATTATGATGCTGTTGTGGAATTGTTATGGCCAGAAATAAAGACACAAAGAGAGGACTTGCGTTAAACAAATACATTAACAGAAACAGTAGTAAAAACATATACAAACGAGAGTGTTACAGCAAGAATGTTCTGTTCAACTGTCAGAACTGACTGCTGGAAACTTCCCTCTCCAAAAAGCAGTAACTGCTCCTATTTATAGCTGGAAAAGTTGATGTGTGCATGGGTAAATTACCATAACAGATACAATAAGCTGGATTCTTTCTTTTTTTACCATTTTGCTGTAAGAAAAAATATATTTATGACTGCAAGGCAACAGAGGTTTAAAATCAGAATTTTTCTTATCCTACAGGACTGCCTTCCTGAGCTGACAAGTTTCAACTACTTGAAGCATCTGGTTCTGAGGCACCATAGGTCCACATTCACCCTTTCTCTAGTTTGGAAATGGTCAGATGCTATTTTAGATGCATGCCATAGGAGCATTTTATAGACAGTAGGAGTTTGTCTCCACTACCACAGTTGGCTATGAAACTTTGTAACATGTATAATGTACATATATGAACATTATATATATATATATATATATATATATATATATATATATATATATATATCATCTCTGAGTATTTAGGCTTAAATCCTGATTTATATTTTCATTTTTTTTAATCTGCCATCTTTTAAAAAAATACCAAACTCTTCAATTTTTGTGTTTGATTATTTATGTAGGATTGTTTCATATAATATATATATATATATATATATATTCTTCATTAGTCTTTGTTTTTATACAACTGTCTGTCTTTATCTATAAAAAAGAATGTATAAACATAAAAATGTCTTAAAATAATTGTCGGACTTTGTCCATTTCATAATGTGTGACGTCATTTGTTTACATTTGTATATGCATTGAGCAGATATGAATGTACATGAGAAAATCATGGAAAATTGTAGTTTAAAAAAAGTAAAATTGACCTTGCTAACTGAAACGCTCCTCTGTGGTGAAATCGGTAAAAGCACGTCAGCCTATATGACAGTTCTGTATAGGATACAGGTTCAGTTCCTGTTGGAGGACACATATGTTCTATGACAATTTCTCGGACATTTAGGCCAGTAAATGTTGTTAATACTGTTTCTTATAAACAGAGCATTTACTTAAATATTTGTATCTATAAAAAAGAATGTATAAACATAATTATCGGACTTTGTCCATTTCATAATGTGTGATGTCGTTTGTTTACATTTGGATATGCATCGAGCAGATATAAATGTACGGGAGAAAATCATGGAAAGTTGTGGTTTAAAAACAATAAAATCGACCTTGCTAGCCGAAACACTCCTCTGTGGTGAATTCAGAGTTTCATGCACAACACAATCTTCAGGTACCGAGTAGAGACTGACCATTATATAATTTAAATTTTAATAAAATATCTATTTAGTGCAGTGCTGGTGCAGTCTATATATTAAATAGGGATTACTCTCTTTTATTTTCAAAAACATATTGTATTTAAACTAAACAGGATTTATATTTTATATTTAAAATAAATGGGGAAAATCATATATATATATATATATATATATATAGAGAGAGAGAGAGAGAAGCAGGAGTTGTTTTTCTAAATTAGCTAATCTTATTAAAAAGAAGAGACATTTTATGTTTATTAATTTATTAATCCCTTTTGGCAAATGTGGCTGTTGCTGATGTAAACAAAATATATACAGCATTTCCGTAGGTTCAAGTTTCTGACTCATGTCCTCTTGCTGACAGGACCTTTTGCATTCAAATATACTGGATTTTACTTTCAAACAAAATATATTTTTAAAACAATGTGCTTTTTCAAATGCATTTAATTTTTTCTTTCTCTTTACTTTTCACACACCTGATGATGACTCATGTGAGTCGAAAGCTCAGACCTAATACAATTTTTTTTATTTTTACATCTACAACAACCACATTCATGAAAACAGATCTGCATTTTAGAAAAGATTATTAATAAATTTAATATATATTCAAGCTGTATACTTTCTAACACACACACACACACACATATATATATATATTATAATAAAAAGAAGAACAGTAAGATAAGTAGTGAAGAAACCATATTTTAAATTAGTTAATTTTTAATATATATACATATATATATATATATATATATATATACATACATACACACACACACAACAAAAAAGCAACAATGTTGGCATGACCAACAGACAACTTGTTGATAGACCTAATACCCGAGACAAGAAAAAAACACAAGCAAGGAAATAAAGATGAAAAAAATCCCAGTTAAATACCTACCTACCTACCTGCACAGTAAATTGAGGTGCCTAATGCCTAGACTATCAAAAAACTCTTTATAACTTCAAAGCAGAATGAAGCACAGATTGAGTCACTTCTCATGATCAGCGTCTTGCAACCTTCAAGCTACTAGAATGCCTGAAGATTGCAAGAGCGTGAAACTTGAGTAGTGACTTGAGCTGTCCTTTACTATGTGTGTGTTTTTGTGTATGTATGTATGTGTGTGTGTGTGTGTGTGTGTGTGTGTGTGTGTATATATATATATATATATATATATATATATATATATATATATATATATATATGGTGGAGTAATGAATAGCAGCTTGGGTTGAGGAATCAGAGAGCTGAGTTCAAATTCCAGTTGAATCCATTACATTCACTTACATGCTAATACCCTTGGAAAAGATATGAATCCTCTTCTTCTCCCCCCCTCAGCTATGGGTAAATAGCATGACAGACTGGGTTCTATAGCCTTGGATGGCAACTCATCTAGGAGAAGGACAACTCTGACTTTAAAACCTGCATAGGATCATTTGGGACCTTGTGGTACACAGCGCACCAGATTTCTGTATTTGGCCCTTCAAAAAGTGTGGTTGGTTCTGTACAAAGCCTTCCCCACTATAATCAAATCATGTCTGCTTGTCAGTTCCTAGGAAAAAATGCTGGGAGAGTCCAGTATATCTACACACACACACTATAAAATAAATTTATTTTATATTTTGTATATATATATATATTTGGATGAATTGCTGTGAGTTTGTGACCCTGGGTTTCACGCTTTTGTGATTGTCAGACAAACTGATTAATTTTTTTAAATTCTGGATTTATGTAGGTTGCGTGTATTGGTGAAACCCAGGGTCACAAACTCACACCAATCCATCCAAATATGTTTGCTCTATCTGTGATATTGAGCGCTTTCTAATAAGTACTGTGCACATAATATATAAATAATAATATATATAATATATTACACACATATATATATATGTATATATATTTATATACACACACTTTTCACACACACACACACACATATATATATATATATATATATACACACACACTATAAAATAAATTGAAGTATGCAAAATGTTGAGATAATATTAAAAGTGCAATTGCTCAATTCCAAAAGACAAAACTCAAATGAATAAAATAATAATAAAGTTGTTTATGCTTTTCAATTCCGCACCATCATTAGTTTCATGCAATTATCAATATTCATGTAGAATTACATCCTCCCCATTCTTTTGAACAGGAGTTGAGGTTTATTCCTTGTTTCCTGTTTAGGATTGGGTTTCCGCTTCCTTCTAAAGTCTTTTCCTTTTCTTTCATTCCTAGTACTCCCTTACATCTTAGCAGCATTATTGCCTTGCTTGGGGTGAATAGATTAAAAAAAATATTGGTAGTCTTTCACACCAGATACTGTTGTTCTGTAATGGTACAAAACACACAGCATTGATAAACGGCTCATTCGTGATCAACTGCACTTGGCAGGGAATCTCAGGAGAATTGAAGATGAGAGATTGCTTAAGCACCTGTTTTATGTAGAGCTAACTCTTGGTAAGCACCCAGACACAAACCCAAGAAACATTTCAAGGATATTGTTAAAGATAACATAAAAGCTCTTAAAATAAGTTACAAAGACTGGGAAAATAAGACAGGGAATTGGTCTGATTGGAGTGAGTTAGTTCCTGATAGTTACATACATTTTGAGTTGTAAGGGTCTCTGAGGTGAAGTTATGTAGACTCGAACCCAGAAAATATTCACTGAGCTTGCAGGAAAGTTCTTCTATTTTGCGCTAGATTTGCTTTTCATCAGAGATCACATGAACATTGGCAGTCTAATGCCATCTGTGTTGCTGTACTTCCTGACAGTCCTGCAGAGTACTACTAATGTCATTTTTGTGATAAAATCTGCAGTCCTGGCACCGGGTTGAAGAGGCACATCCAGAGTGCATGAGAAGAAAGTCAGTTTCCAGATTCTCTAAAAGTTTTCCATGTGTCACATATTTAAAAAATATACAAGAGCGAGACTGTTTGCAAAGTTATCTGCAAGCCTATTACCACTCAATTCAACATTAAAGAGATGGCCTTCTTCTGTAAAGAAGTCACGGTTATCAAACAAACACAAACATACATTGTGGCAGACATGATGAGGCAGAACCTGGGACGAGCATAACTGGTTCCCACTTGCCTTTTCCCAGCCAAAAAAGAGACCGTATTTGCTTAGCATGTAGGGCTACTGCAGTTGAAATGAAGGAGAAAAAAGAAGGCACTTACTGCTCTGCTGTAATCCGTCCTCGGACAGATAATGTGAAAAAATAAGGGGGGACTTGCATTGCCTTTTTATGCAATGAATATGCAATGCATTATGGGACAGAGACGGAATGAACTATGTGATCGCATGAAGACGCAAGGGATTATGGGTATATGGACAAATATAAAAGCACCTAGTTTTTCCCAGTTTGACTCAAACTTGAAGTGACGTTCCCGGTTGGCGGCTGGAAAAGTCTGTTTGTGCGATTTTGAGACGGAACGATTAGAGGTTGGATTACCAGTTGGGAGAGCTCGAATTTACTCGCTGGTGGCCGTTTTCTTTTTATTTCCTCACATACATATATATGAAAGAGAGTTGCAAAAAGTTTTTCTGATATATATGACCAAAGAGTTTCATACTGAACCCAAAAGATTATGGTTTTTTGATATTCCTCCAGCCTTA